>JAUIMM010000169.1:3025000-4225000 GCA_031769625.1 Taudactylus pleione | reverse complement strand
ATTGTGCTGGAATATCAGTGTTCTCCCCAGACTGTATTTTGCGGGCGCATCGCCCGGCAGAAACAGCCTACCGCCCGGCACTTCCCCCACCCAAATGCGCCGTGTCACTGTACAACTTACTCCCCGGCTTCCCTCCTGCCCCAATGTGCCGCATCCCCTGTTGCTCGGTCACCCTTAACGTGTTCTTGTTGCCACGGACACAGATGCCGGATGTGACGCCGAGCTGCACCGACCTCACATGTCAGTCTGTCTGGCATCTGTGTCCTCCGGCAATAAGGACACGTTCGTGAGGGTTCTGGACGACGGTTACTGAGCCAGTTCTTTCTCCAGTAATAGAATATCTGACAAACTCTCTCCTCCCTAAATATATACTGTAATCTGCATATAAAGGGAGGAGCAGCCAGTAATGGAGTCAATGCATTAGTGCATTTCCAAGAGGTGCAGCAACGATATGCTCCTAAGTGGAGAGCTAAACAAGCATTAGCACATGGATGACACATTCTATGCCTGTCAATACACAGACCCACAGGGACTGGTCAGCTGCTGCAGATTGGACCTATTCCACCTACTGAATTAGCTAGGACAGGATATGTAAAGGACATTCAAATAGTTTAGATGCTCTACTAACTAATAAAACTATTTGAGGGGGAATTCAATTAGTCTAAATTGGCCAGGGACGATTCGGTTGTTTATGCCGTAGGGCGCGAGTGCCAATCATTTTGCTTTGCAGCGTAAAGGGGCTGGGGAGAGTGCCCCAAGTTTAAATCATTATAAGGTCAGGATTTAAAACATTTTATTATTGGGAAGGCCCCCTCCCGGCTACTTCTTGATGCCACCCGGCTGGAAAAATTTTCTGGGGAGAACACTGAATATACGTTATGTTTGTGCATGAGAAAAGGACTTTGCTTTGCACGGTGATCTTATCTTAAACAGTGCAAGTTTTATCAATAACAAGTGCTTACGCTTTATACTATAGCCCAGCAGTGAAAAGATCCTTACTGTAATGACCTTGTTACATTTGAATTCATTTTTCTTATTATCTTTCATTATTTTATGGGCTTTGTTGTTTTTTCAGGCATGTTCTTCCAATGGATTCTCTGCGCTTCAATATGGATAGTTTCTTTAGTGGTCAATCTCATTCTCCGCTGTCCAAAATTCTGGCCTCTTGCAATGGTCGGAGGTTGTGTCTGGGCTACAGGTAAAACACTCCCAACTGTGTATTGCTATAAATATGTTTGAGAGAGTTTCAATGTGTAATGCCTTGCTGAAGGTGGACTAGTGCAGTATTACGCCTCATTGCAACCACATAACAAAATGACAACACATGTTGTGTGTTTCAACTTGTAGGGATGTGCAGGCTCGGTTCTACTCGGTTCCGTTCGTTTTTTTTTACCGAATCTTATTGGGTATCAGCTGTCATGAGTTTTGGATAGCCAATAAGATTTGGTAAAAAAAAACGAACGGAACCGAGTAGAACCGAGCCTGCACATCCCTAGTTTCAAGGAGTGGATGCTGCACTATCTTTGTGACATTTACCTGATTCCTGCAGAGTCTATTCAGAGTCTATGTAGTCACACAAAACAGCTTATGTTCTTTCTACATTTCATGCAGGAAAACACATTTATAGGCAGAATTCTTCAAATGTAAGAATACCCCTGAAAAACATGCAAATGACCATATGTGATGCCACTTCACTCTCATAACTTACTTAAGACAGAAATTAGGCTCCAACTGACAATATTGTATATAGTGTCATTTAATTAAGTTTTGATCCAAAAGTGATAATTGACCTTTTTGGTGGCATCTGGATTCCTATCTTTGCCTGCAATTAGTTTCACAAACCGCATGCTCGCAGTGACTTCTCTGAAGCATAATAAGGACGTGTTTGTTACACTTATTGGTGAAATATTATGACTATGACTATTACATTTTATTTATAAAATGCTGACATATTTGCAGCACTGTACATTGAGGAAAATAAAATCATTTCTGTAAAGATATATTCACGCCATGCCTTCATAAAAGATCATTATAGAATCTGTTTTAAAAAATATAGGTTCCTTGCTAGTGAGAATTTGTAGTAGTTTCCAAAAGAATTTAAAATCCTGCAAATATTTTTAGATTTGATCTAGTAACCTCTTATTTTCTTATGTGGAGTACTTGAGATTTCATTGTGTGTTTCTTACATATGTGCCTATAATTTTTGTATACTTAATTTACGTTTTATCTGTGAAGCCAGGAGACAAATTATACTGTTGGGTAGTTATGAAACAGAGTAATCCTATCCCTTCCCAAGTATGTGTGTATGTGTGTGTGTGTGTGTATGTATGTATGTATGTATGTGTGTATATATATATATATATATATATATATATATATATATATATATATATATAGCTGGGTGATATCTGCATAATTTTATTTTAAATGGTATTTAGTATTAGTACAGAAATACCTTTATACCAAATATCTATCTGCAAGAAGCACATGGGTGCTCTAAATGTATATAATACAATCTAATACAAAATTATTTAGTCATCATTTTCTGTTCTGTTCTTTAAAGTATTATGTGTACAATAGGACCGGGGGCACTTAAGACGGGGTCTCGCTACCCCCTCTACTCAAGGCCTACCCTCTCTCGTCCACACAAACCCCACTAATCATCTGGACAGCCCTCATTTCTCATCCAGCCCACCCCCACTCATTGTCTGGCCGCCCCACTCATACGGCCCTTAGATAATGGACAGGACTGCGCAGTGCTCTGGCCAGGGCATCGAGTATCCTCCCCCCTAATACGACTATAGTATACAGTGATGTGGTATATATATATATTGATTTGGGCACTTGCAAAGACGGTCTTGTGTAATAGGGAAATTACTTTACTAGGGATATATGGGCAGAGTAGCTGCAGTCTTGTCAGATCAGGTGCAGTAAGTAAGCCCAGTGCACTCCTTCCTGCAATTGGAAAACTCCCCTCTTCTGGTGTATAATCTAGTACTTCTAATGAAATGATATAAAGCAAAACAGATTAAATGAAAGATAGGGAACAATATCAAACTTTTTTTTAAGATAATGTATCATAACCACTTGTGTTAACTTTGTTCGCTTTACCAGTGTTTAAGGTTAGTGCAAAGCACAAAAATAGATGTGAAAATGAAACCTATCACAATGTTACTCGTATTCGTAAGTGTTTGAAGCTGTGTTAAGCCAAAAGGAGGTTTTACTTGGCAGCAGTTGACCTTTTGGCTTTTCCATTTGCAGGCAGCCTTAGTAGGAGATGAAATTCTGCCGTTGTACCATGGGGAGGTGGTGGTGAGTTCTCCTTCCCTGGCACAGACCAGTACTTCAGCTCCTATGAAAGCTGCAGATTTTACCTGGAAAATCACTGCATTCATTCACTGCTTTGACACTATCCTAATTTAGGATCCGCTCTGTCTCTCTGCCCTATTTGACTGCATGTAATAGACTTGATCCCTGTCAAAATCTGCAGATGCACAATAACCCCACTTTACATTCACCTCACTGGTGAGGGACTAAAATAGCATCCAACTCTGCTTCATAGTCACATTAACCTTAATGAATTACTCAGCGCTACGGCTGAACTAATATGCAAATGTGAATGCATTGGGATTCTGGCACATATACAGGAATAATTACATTTTATGTACAAATGCTTTGTCCTGTGCTTAGACTGGGTTGTCATATCTCTCCTCTGGAAATGCTCAAGTCCATTTTAATGATGGAAGATTGTTTTTACATCTGGCACTAACAACTGATTTTTAAAATTAAATCTATTTTTTTCACCCTTTTGTCTATATAACAAGGCATCTTGCAAAAACTGTGGCAGCTCTAACACATATGTTTCAATTTTGTTTTTTACAGGTAATATTACAGTTGTTCCAATAGTAAAGACGGTTGGACTTGGACTAGGTCTTCTCCTTTGGGCTTCTACCAACCTACTAACTGGCTGGGCGAGCTCCAGGTATCCTCATCATTATACTGGCTGCCTTGACTAGGGCGGGGGTGCAGAGAAGGCTGGGTGGACTGAGGGCGGGCAGTGCTGGCTGGACTAAAGGGGTGGCACAGGGCAGGGTCAGGTATAGAAGTGATTACCTTAGTAATTATTTCATGGAATAAAGAGAAATCCAGATAATATGAAGCAGCATTTTGTGTGCACATTTTTTTTTTTTCACTCACACATGTATATTACTATATGTATATGCTTTCTAGCTGCACATTTTGGAGTACATACAGTTGCTGCCTCACTGCTCTGGTGCCCATGGTTCTGTCCTGACCAGGGCATTAGGTGTCTGTGATATGTGGTTTCCTGATAGAGAGGGGACCCAGAGAGAGAGGCTGGGTAACAGCGGAGCTCAATGCAATGCATCAGGCGGCAGCCAAAAGAAAGAGCACTGGTGGCATTAGAAGTATGGACTTGGAGCAGGCCACGAGCCAATCACAGCTCACAGAATGGCAGCCAATCAGGAGTGATTGGTTGCCATCCCACGAGCTGTGATTGGCTTGCGGCCGGCTCCATTAATCCAATGCCTCCGGTGCTCTTTCATTTGGCTGCCTCCTGAAGCATTCTTCTCTGCTACTACCCGGTCCCGGTCTCTCTCCGGGCCAGGGACTGGAGTCCCGACAGTCCCGCCCCGATGGCGGCCCTGCTTGTGCATATGTGACATAGTTGATGTGTATACAAACTTTTATGTAAAACTGAATCATGGAATCATTGTCTTTATGTATTTCAGGTTTGGGATGTTTGGCATTGACCCAGAAGTTGTGGATAGGCCATATTTAAATTATGCAGGAGCAGGTCTTTCAGCTCTGAGGTATCAGTTCTCATCCCTCCTTCTTCTTGATCACATTTCTGTGTGTCATCAACTCAGTGACACTTTCATACAGTGTACGTAACTGTGGTATCAATAAATAACATTGGGTATAACTACTAAAGGGTTAATGGTTAGTGTGAAGTGAATTTACTTACTGGAGTAAAGCCAGACTCTGGTGGTGCTTTAACGACAGTATCAGAAGTTTTCAACTTTAAAGTGGAACTAAACCTCAAATGTAAACATTCAAGATAAAAGATAGAAAAAAGTATGAAATGTAAGTGAATAAGCAATGTAAGGAAATGTCAAATGTAGCAGTTATATTTATCTTCTAAAGTACCAGGAATCAGGAAAGGATACAGAGAAGTTTGGAGCCTTTAGTGATTTCTGAAAGGACAGAATTGTGCTGACATTCTAGTGACTATAGTAGAATATTTTAGGGGTTTACTTCCAATTTAGTTAAAAATTTCAGTGAACGCACACATCGCATATATGTATATGAATTTTCTGAGTAAGAGAATGCGGTTGACCATAAAATATGCCTATTTGTGCATACAGGTGGAAATGGGTTGCTCTGTCCCTGTGGGGAAGTAGGCCATAAGACACACACGGAGGCAATGCACAGCCAAACCTGCTATGCAGGGCTACTATAGAGCAGTTATTCACATTTTTTCAATGAGACAAGCTCTGGATTGCACCGCTTGGCTGAAATAAACACTGCTTCATTTGCCAATAGCTTTTCTTTGTAAATTACTAACATTTTCAAATTTCGAGGTTGCTTCTGCAAATGTAATACAATAATTTTCCAGGCTGATTCATATGCAGTATTTGTATTTTTCTTTTTTAGTGCCATTATTTTTCTGTTTGTAAAAAGCGAAGTTAAAAGAGTCACATCAGAATCAGAAACAACCCCACTTCTAAGGAATAGTGTACGTATTATAAAGTAACATTTCTGTTTTTTGTTTACATTCCCAATCAGCTAGTGCCCGACATAGGAAAATGAGAGTTCTGCAGAGGCTGGACAGTCTCGGGTTGTATACACTATTGATTAGTAACTATCATAAAGTGATTTTTTTTTTTTTTTCAAATGTTTATCAAGACTTAATCATGAATATGCGTTAAAATGTTTAAGGAAACTACCTGCAGCATTCTGTAGAATGGTAGGTTGCTAAGTTCAATGTACAAAAAAAAAATCAGTACTCTGCCTATGTCTTCCTTTTATGGAACTCAGGGGCGGATTGGGACCCCGGGCCGGTTCCCACTGGGCCGGCCCCTTTTTATGCCCTTTAGGGGCCGACGGCCACCCTTCCCTCACTGACCCCACTGCCGGCCCAGCTGCAGCTTCTGGACATTGCCGGCAACCGCTCCCCAGCTTACCCAGCACTCTGCCGCGATCGGAGCTCAGCTCCGATCAGGCAGTGTTTTGACCATAATAAAAATGGCCGACAGGGGAGATCCCCCATAAGCCATTGCGGAGCTGTCAGTCATAACTGACGGCTCCACCTACAGGCTGCCTGCGGCCCGCCTCGGCGCCTCCTGGACCACGGCCGTCGGGGGGGACGGACACTGCAGGGCGGTAGTGTGGTCGGCACATAAGTGCCGTCTGCACTATCTACTAGGAACAAACACACAGACACCGGCGCCGGCAGCTGTGTGTTTGTTTTAGCAGCCGATGAGAGTTAGACAGACTCTCATCGGCTGCTGCGCCCACTGCTGGAGCTGGGCTCCATTTTCCGGCTCCCACAGTGGGTGAATGGAGAGACGTCATGACGTCACTCCCATCATGCAGAGCACGCCCGGGGGACAGAGGAGCGGACGCCGGAGCGGGGATTAAGGTAAGTGGATTTTTAAAAATTTTTTTTACATGATTGGCTGGGACTTCTGCAGGGGAGGCGATCACTGCTGGGGGGAGGCTACCACTGGGGGAACCGCACGACTACTACTGGGGACACTGCTAAGGGGGGTGATCACTACTGGGGGCACTGCTAAGGGTGGGGATCACTACTGGGGGCACTGCTGGGGGGGGAGATCACTACTGGGGGCACTGCTGGGGGGGGGGATCACTACTGGGGGGGGCACTACTGGGGGGGGGAGATCACTACTGGGGGCATTGCTGGGGGGGGGAGATCACTACTGGGGGCACTGCTGGGGGGGGAGATCACTACTGGGGGCACTGCTGGGGGGGGATCACTACTGGGGGCACTGCTGGGGGGGGAGATCACTACTGGGGGCACTACTGGGGGCACTGCTGAGGGGGGGAGATCACTGCTGGGGGGGAGATCACTACTGGGGGCACTGCTGGGGGGGAGATCACTACTTGGGGCACTGCTGAGGGGGGGAGATCACTGCTGGGGGGAGATCACTACTGGGGGCAGGCTACTACTGGGGGCACTGCTGGGGAGGAGATCACTGCTGGGGTGAGGCTACTACTGGGGGCAATGCTTGGGGGGAGATCACTACTGGGGGCACTGCTGGGGGAAGGCTACTACTGGGGGCACGAATACTATGGGGACATTGCTGGGGGAAGGCTACTACTGGGGGCACGAATACTATGGGGACATTGCTGGGGGGAGGCTACTACTGAGGGCACGACTACTGCTGGGGGGAGGTTACTACTGGGGGCACTGCTGGGGGGAGGCTATTATTTGGGGCTCTATTACTACTGGGGGCATTGCTGGGGGGAGGCTACTACTGGGGGCACTGGTGGGGGGCTACTACTGGGGGCAATGCACAGGGGAGGACTAGTACTGGGGGCACTGCACAGGGGTGTGCACCTTGGCAGGGGTTAGTAGTAGCCGCGACTGCGTACAACTTAGAATCAGGCTCTATATGGAGGTTGTATCTCATTCCCTCAGTAGGACCCCGCCCTCTCAATAGAGCCCGCCCCCATCAGGGCTGCTTTAAAAAATCTCCCAGGCTGGTTTTCGATCCCAATCCGCCCCTGATGGAACTAGACTGCAATAAACTAGGATACATAAAAGATTATTTTTGTAAAAGTACAGTAAGTATTCTGAAGATCATGATTAAGATGATTTTTTTTTTTGCCAAGAAGTCATATGATCATGTTGGCAATTGGTTTCCTGTAACTTACACACTAGACCTGAACAACCTGCTTTTGTGTTTTTCTAACAGATTAACGCCCAGGAACACACTGTTACAGACGCTTCGTGGGTAGACAAATTATCACCTTTACAAAGGCGGATAATGTAAGCAAACTGCAAATAATAGCTAAATTGTCATGTAGGAGGCCAAAGTTCATTTTGCAAAAGCCGATGAAATGATGCCATTTATAGACCTGTCTTGTGACTGTATCGCTTGCAGGCAGATGTGCATACTACTCATTTGTGATTACCTAGGAGCATTCCCCATATACAGATCTGTCCTCCATGTGTAAAGTGTCTGGTTGCAATGTGAGAGTCCTGGGTTCAAGTCCCAGGTATGACTGCTGAGAAACCTGTGATTTAAAATTAAAGGAGGATGTAACCGAATGACAAGGTTCTCACAAATAGCTCTCAAGTTAAGTGCATGAATATGGTATAAGAGGATTTGTTTCTAAAAGTCTGTGTAGGTGTATGGTAAATGTATGTGTGTGTATATAAATATAATTTTGTGAAGTGGCATCATAGCATGTGATTGCTCTGGGTGCCAGGGCTCGTTGGACCTCTGCATCCAACGGGTCGGAGGCAGGGAGGAGGTTGAGGGTGGCCCTGTCTGCTCCATCTGTACTGGCCCCACAATTTCTGATGATGGCCTAGTAGTTGTGTGAAGGTACTGTCCGTTTTATGGGAGAAACATGTAGTTAGTTGGATACCAATGTCCCTAATGGCCTGCCCTAGGCCGATCATGGCAGCCGTGCAGTTACTGCTGCTGTGCACCACCCTGATACAGGAAGAAAAGTTAAAGTTCCAGTTTATCATTAGAAGCTGTAATATATATGAATAATGAAAACTACATTATTGCTTATAACAGGAATGCATAAGTATAAAAATATTTTCATTATGTTTTTCCTTTGCATTGTGTATTTGTAATAGAGGCTCAGCGATGGCTATTGTAGCAGGAGTTCTTTATGGTTCCTGCTTTATTCCAGTTCTCTACATCAAAGACCACAGCAAGAACAATGAAAGCATATATGCCGGAGCCAGTCAGTTTGGTAAGAGAAGTATAAATCCCAATTGCTGTATTTGGGTCAGAAATTATATTTACAAAGACAAAATGGCATATGAACGGTCTGTGGAAACACAGCCAGAAGCGCATCTTCATTATTGTAGCATTGTGTAACTTGCTGTTATACACAGTTATACATAAACATGAGGCTAGTTTCTGTTCTTCTGAATACGGTAGTAGTGGGTGGGCTGGACGGGTGGTGCTTGCTGAATGCAGCAACTCATAACCAAGTTTTAATTTGTGCTTACTGAGGAGTTTTGGGTATTTAGCTCTACATCACTGGTGATAAAAATAACTTTAGGGGTTCATACAAACAACTGAAGCAAATAGGAATTTCCTTTGGTACCGTAGTCGAGTAAATATTTATTGTTTTACTCCTTTAAACATATTTAAAGCGCCTCCTCGATCACACATCTAACCTTGTGCATTGGGTGGCAAGTGGGTCCCTTCTCTTTCGCGGCGCTATCTTCCCAGTAATATTCGGTAAGATGCCACATGTTAACAAGAGAGCAAAGGCTCTGACACAGTGACAAAATCTTTACTTTCACTGTGTGTCGCCATCTTTCTGAAGAAGTCACTGGGAACATGGTGCAGCGGAGGAGGAGGAACCAGCTTGATGGTACAAGATAAGTATAATCTGGATGCAGGGTGTGCAATGTGGGCCCCCTTGGACCCAGGGGCCCATGTGCATTACACACCCTGCACCCATTATAAATATGCCTATTTTATAGGTCAAAACTTTTGCACAATTAACTAAACCCACAAAATATACCTCCAATTTTATTTGCAGTTTGTAACCTGGTGACATCTAAACTCCCCAACACTCTGGACCTTTATAGGACCCAGAGTCTCCCCATCCAACAGGTAATTATCCGGGGCATCTTACCATCATCTAACTGTTGATAGTGTCGGATTGATTGGTGTGCTTGAGTCAGGTCCCTCCCGGTCAGTAACAGTGTTTAGCAGCCTTGTGTAAGAGTTCTATAGACTTCCCCTTGGTTTTCTTGGAAGTATTGTAGCTCAGACAAACAATCTACCATTCTAAAAGTACATTCAAAAGTACAAATTTAACACATGATATAAAGGCATACCCAAGTGCAAAAGTGAGTTTCGTAAATAAGGCTTTCTTTTACTAGATGACACTTTCACGCTTGCTATTTTTGTCATACAAGTTATTACTGTATAAAATTTGTTTGCAGACAGCATTATTATGTCAACGGGTGTTTTGCTGTGGTATTGAATAGTGACTATCTTTTTCAGATCTGGATTACGTGTTTGCACACTACAGTGGTATTTTTATCACTAGCACCATATACTTTCTCATTTACTGTGCAGTAATGAAAAATCGCCCCAAAGTTTATCCAGAAGCCATACTGCCTGGTAAGTGTTGCCATGGCTTCCAGCTCAGATGATGTAATAGAATGGGACTAAATATAATGGCCCTATGTACACAACGTTGGTATTGTAAACGGATTTTGTATATGTATATACATGAATGCATAGTTTTTGTTTTTTCTTATTGACATGTTAAAGGAATCAAACCTATAAACGTCACACTGAGCTTGTCATATTACAAGCAGGAGAAATTCTAGTAACAAATTGCAATCCATTCATAGAAAAAGCATACATGAATGAATTGGTCTAAGGTCTATAATTAGAACAAAATGCAGCAAAATCTAGATTACACTATAAGGGGCAAGTCCATGAGAACATTGTAAAACTGGAGTCATTTCTCAATGGGTGCCTACAGAAAACATCATTCCTTTTATTATCCTTCCTAAAATCAAAAAGAAAGTCACTGGTGTCCATAAGCCTCTCTCACTGTCTTTTTAGACCATTTCTGTAGTGTTTCATGTTGTCTTGCTCCTATGACATAGGAGTTGGTAGCAAAATTATCGTAATAACGTTACTCTTAAAAAAAAAAAAAGAAAAGCACATGCAAAAATAGCGTATTCCGCTCATCTGCAGATCTCAGGATGCATTCCCGCTAGCAATAATAGCATATGCATCTGCTTTACATAAGGCACACCTTACAGAAACTTACATGCCATTTACACCCATGTTGTAACCCATTTACTTTACCCATTATTAGGTGTCAATTAAACTACAACAACCTCCCTAATATAGTAGATACAACTCCATGTCTTGTGTATGGGACAAAATGCTAACGACAATGCAGAAAGCATCAACTAGTGTCAGGGAACATTCACCAACAGCCAACCTTAATCAGTTCTGGTGAACACCCATCCTCATCTGTTACTTGCACCTGCCCTGACCAACGTCATATGGTACAGCTTTCTCCCTGTCGTCATGGGGCTTTTAGCTGGTCAGCATGTGTTCACATTTGTATAAAGACGTCCTTACTGCACTCTGCCTATGTAAGATGAGCCCTTCCTGCCTAATTTTGCCTCTCCGGTGGTGAGGTGATCTGTATGCTAGATGCATGCATTGCCGCTCCATTTTCATGTAGGAGGGCCCCGATTCAGAGCGAGCGCTCTGGTCAGAGCGTCCGACTCTGAATCAGGCCCTGAGTTTGAGAGCCTGTGTTCTAAAGCACTAGCAGCCTCAGTGTTGGCTCGTAGTGTACTTTGGTTAAGGTCCTGGTAAGCTGATACAGGGTCAAAGATGGCCCTGGAATCCTTACCTTTCTATGGCAATATACTTTTTGGGGCATAGTTAGATCAGATAATAGCTACTCTGACAGCTTCAAAATCTACTTGTCTGCTATCTACAGCTACATTAGGCAGTTCTCCTCTTGATCCTTTCTTGCCCAGGGACGAGCAAAGGAACAGTCTTCTTCCAGGCAGTCTAGTTTTCACAGGACAACCAGGCAACAAACTAAGAGGTCTGGGCAGGCCAGACGTCCAACTTCTAAACCGGACGACATACCTTCGGCCTGATGGGGCGGGCCTCCTCCTGGGCGATCCCAGGGTGGGAGGCCGACTTCTTCAATTTGCGGATTATTGGCATCAAACAACAATAGATGCCTGGGTCCAAGAAGTGGTCTCTCAGGGGTATGCTGTAACTTTCCGGAGGCATCCTCCCCAGAAGTTTTTTTGTTTTTTTGTACAAATCCCCCATCAGATGCGATCAAAGACCTTGGCTCTTCAGGAGGCCATTTACTTCCTGCTGCAGGCAGGGGTAATAATCCCGGTTCCTGTGTTTCAGCAAGGAAGGAGTTATTATTCCAATCTATTTTTGGTACAGAAACAGAATGGGTCTTACCGCCCTATTCTAAATCTAGAAGCCCTCAACAGGTTTATCCTTGTACTCAAGTTCCGTATGGAAACTCGTCGGTCAATTATTTTGGCAATGGAGCCTGGGGATTTTATGGTTTCCCTGGACATTCTGGGTGCGTATCTGCATGTGCCTATTACGCCATCCCACCAACAATTTCTATGGTTTGCTGTCCTGCAACAACATTACCAATTTCAGGAATTACCCTTTGGTCTATCAACGGCCCCTCTGGTCTTTAGCAAAATAATGGCGGTTATGACGGCCTACCTCAGGTGTCAGGGAATCGGAGTACTACTATATCTGTATCACCTTCTGATAATTGCACAGTCTCCAGCTGTTTTAGAACACCATCTCCAACTGACCATTGCCTGCCTACAGAAGCACGGCTGGATCATCAATTGAAAGAAATCCTCTTTCTCCAACACAGCAGATGGTACATCTGGGGGTACTTCTGGATTCTCGGGCACAAAGGGGATTTCTGCCAGAGGACAAGATTGTGGCCCTATCATTGCGAATACACAAGCGAAGGGTATCCATTCTATCAGTGATGCAGGTCCTGGGGTCGATGGTATCCACTTTCGACGTTGTGGGATATCCTTTGTTCCATTCCAGGCCTCTGCAAAAATGTATTCACTCCAGGTGGAACGGACAGTATCATCTAACAAGGTCCCAGAGGATTCTTCTCACTCCAGAGGTTCGTCTCTCTTGTGGTGGCTACAATAGGATCAGCTGGACAAAGATCGCCCATACTGGATTCCAAATTGGGTGCTTCTCACCACGGATGCCAGTCTTCGTGGATGGGGGACAGAGACAGGTCATCACACCTTTCAGGGAAGATGGACAAATCCGGAAAGTCATCAGCCCATAAACATTCTGGAGCTTCGAGCAGTATAAAAAGCACTCATCGTGGCACAGGACCTGCTCCAGGGAAGGCCGGCCCAGATCCAATGAAAAATAGTAATAACTAATTCAGGCGCAATGCACGTATGAATAGTATATAAACACCATAGATAATCGTTATGATGTACATGAACTCAAATAGCTCATAAGAAGCAGCTCTTAACTGAGAGGTATATTCTCATTCCCCTCAAATAACTTATAAAAACCCTAAATCTCATTAAAATAATATGTAGTAACTCTAAATAGACCAATATGGAAGATAATTAACCAATTTAGAAGGATCCAGTCCGAAACGCGACCACAGTAGCCTATCTCAATCATCAGGGAAGCACGCGAAGTCATGCAGCCATGAGGGAAATTACAAACATTCTGACTAGGGCAGAACGTCCGGCTATCTCTGCAATATTCATCCCGGGAGTCCTCAATTGGTCTCTCTACCCGGGGGTCTTTCAACTCATGTTGAACAAATGGGGCTTACCAGACATAGACCTCATGGTATCAAGTCACAACCACAAGGTCTCCTGGTACGGGTCCAGGACCAGAGATCCCTCAACACCCTCCGTGGGCGCACTAGCAGTAAGATGGGACTTCAAGCTGGCATATCTCTTTCCTCCGATTTTCCTCCTCCCAAGGGTTCTCAGGAAATTCAAGCAAGAAGGCGGAACAGTAATACTAGTGGCTCCTGCTTGGCCCAGACGTCATTGGTTCACCGATATACGGAATTTATCCATAGACAGTCTGTATCCTCTTCCTCTATGGTCGGATCTGTTAGCGCAGGGTCCCTGCCTGCATCCAGACTTGCCTCGCCTGTCTTTGACGGCGTGGTTCTTGAGTTTTCCATCTTAAGAGCTGAGGGTTTCTCCAGCTCTGTGATTAAAACGATGCTTAGGGCACGAAAGCCTTTCTCTGCCCGCAGAGTTTGGCATTCTTTTGGTCAGTGGTGTTCCCACAGAAAATATGACCCTAAGGTGTTTAGAGTTACCCAGATACTGGCTTTTCTCCAGGCTGGATTGGACCTTTGGACTCCGCCTGGCTACTTTGAGAGGGAATCGGTATGACATACCGCCGGACCTAAGCCCGGCAGATGAAATGCAGACGCCAGAAGTCCGGCAGATGAAGATCCCGATGGCGCCTGGTAAGTATCCCAACCCTCCCTTAGGGGTGCATAACCCTAACCCCCCCTTCCTTCTCCCTAAACCCAACCCTCCCAGGGGGTGCCTCACCCTAACCACCCCTTTCTCTAGCCTAATCCTAATCCCCCCCCCCCAGGGGGAGTGCCTAAGTGCCTAACCCTAAATCCCCTCGGGGGTCCCTAAACATTTCCCCCCTTGCGGCTAACAGGTCCCGATGCCCGGCTTACCTACTTTCGGTATGCCGGACGTCGGGATTGTGGTGTGGGGCTGATTATAGGCATTGGTATTTAGACGCCTATCATTAGTCCCATGCCGGGATTTCACAGTTGGGAAGCCGGCGGTCGGCATTTCGACCACCGGCTTCCTGACTACATACCTTTTGAGAGTGTTTCTGCACTGTCAGTCTGGTTCCAGAGAAAGATTGCTTTTTTACCAGATGTTATAATTGTTTACAGGGGGTTCTCCGAGTTAAGCCTCCTTTTGTTCCACCGGTAGCGCCGTGGGATTTGTCTTAGGGGCTACAGGCTCCCCCATTTGAACCTCTGGACTCTGTAGATTTGAAATGGTTGACAGCAAAGACACTTTTTCTCCTCGCTATCTCTTCGACACGCAGAGTCTCTGTTTTGGCAGCGCTCCCCATTTTTGATTTTTCGCCAGGATAGAGCTGTTCTCCACACAAGCTAGGGTAACCTTCCTAAGGTAGTGTCCCGTTTTCATGTGCATGAAGAGATTGTGGTTCCAGCTTTTCAGTCTTCAGATCTTCCTGTAGGTGAAGTCTCCCTGGATGTAGTTTGTGCTCTCCGTATCTATGTAGAGCGTACAAACTCTTTTAGATAATCAGATACTCTTTTTCTGTTATATGGTTTTCACAAACGAGGATGACCAGCTAACAAACAGACTCTGGCTAGATAGTTACGTATGACTATCTCTCATGTATACACACAGGCTGATCTCCCTTTTCCAAACACTGTGACAGCACATTCTGCTCGGTCTGTTGAGCAATTATGCAAGGCAGCCACCTGGTCTTCAGTTCACACTTTTCTCAGGTTCTGTGCCTTTGATACTTTTGCCTCTCAGGATGCTTCCTTTGGGCGACGAGTTCTCCTTTCTGCGCGGGAGCATCCCCACCCTTAGGGGAACTGCTTTATTACATCCCCATGGTATCCCTGTGGATCCCTATGGAACCTGAAGAAGAAAATAAGAGTTACGGTAGAATTACCGTTGATAATTCTTTTTCTTCGAGGTCCATAGGGTCCATAGGTCCACAGGGCACCTACCCCGACACACCTGGCTGAATTGGGAAATTTTTCTTTTGGTCACAGATTCCCTCATCTTGTATGAGAGTGCTTCTTGTGTACGATTGTTCTTCCTTCTCCTCTATCCTACTCCTGCCTTGGACTTGTTTACAAAACTGAATGCCTGTGGCCTGCAGCAGGGTATATGTGGAGGACCAGAGGCATCCTGGGAGCTGAAACCTTTAACTGTTTGGTGCCTGGATCACTCCAACCACATTATCCACATGGAATCCCTGTGGAACCTATGGACCTCAAAGAAAGAATTATCAATGGTAAGTCTACCATAACTCTTATTTTACCTAGTCACTTTGTTGGTATTTGCTTTGGGGAGTGCCCATGTGTAAGTGATTATACCAACTAATCTTTTTCATTTAATGATTACATTTTTAAAGGAGTCAAGCACAAAGTATTGACAATAGTGGAACTAAATCAGTTTGCATTACTAGAATAGTAGCTGCCAATCATGATTTTACAGAGGGGTGTTTTCTAGGTCAGTGCTTCTGAAACTTGGTCCTCAAGATACCCTAACAGACCAGGCTTTAAGTATATCCCATGCATGAGCCCAGATGGATAAATCAAAATGACTGAGGTACTAATTAAGTCATCTGTTCTCAAGCATGGATATCCTTAAAATCTTAAAACCTTTTAAATGTTTATTTTTGTGAGATGTTTGAACTACATGTTCTACCATTTATACATGTTCCCTGCTCATTGTATGCACGCAATGTACATATGCAGCACATGTCACTATATTTCTGGCATGCTTCTTGTTTCAGCATTTGTATACTTTGTGATAATGTGTAATTTCCTCTGTATTTCAAAGGATTTATCTCTGGATTTCTCTGGGCAATCGCCAATTGCTGCTGGTTCCTGGCGAATAACTACCTCAGTGCTGTGGTCAGCTTCCCAATTATCACAGCGGTCAGTAGATATTGGGATGTTAAATACAAAGATGTGGGATAAACCATGTTAGACAATTATGTATCTACTGAATGTCAATTCTAATTCCACAGCATGAACTGACCTTTTAAGCGCATTTAGCCAATATCATAGTTGAGTCACAATGTAGCTCTATGGATAAGTCACTTGCTCAGCTTTAGAGTAAGAATGGCATGAAAGTATAAGTTTGTTCATGGATTTATAGCATACTGTGTACATCTGGTAAATTAAAGCATATAGCAGTGTTTCCCGAACTCTGTTCTCAAGGCACCCTAACTGTCAAGATTTTAGGGATAGGCGAGCTAATTAGTACATCATTCATTTCAATTTAACATGCTCAAGCATGGATATCCTTAATACCTGAATCATTTGCGTGCTTTAAGGAAACACTGATTTATAAGCTAATTCCCCCCCCCCCCCCCCCAAAAAAAACCCCAAAAAACTGTTCATTATGTAAGATATATTAAAATAAAAAAGCCACAATTAGGTGGGTTCCCCTATATGTGTAAAGGTGTAGCACACTCTTATCTTGCCCTGTATGTGTAAAGGTGTAGCGCACTCTCTCACCTTCCCCTTTATGTGTAAAGGTGTAGACACTCTCTCACCTTCCCCCTGTATGTGTAAAGGTGTAGCACACTCTCTCACCTTCCCCCTGTATGTGTAAAGGTATAGCACACTCTCTCACCTTCCCCTGTATGTGTAAAGGTGTAGCACACTCTCTCACCTTCCCCCTGTATGTGTAAAGGTGTAGCACACTCTCTCACCTTCCCCCTGTATGTGTAAAGGTATAGCACACTCTCTCACCTTCCCCTGTATGTGTAAAGGTGTAGCACACTCTCTCACCTTCCCCCTGTATGTGTAAAGGTGTAGCACACTCTCTCACCTTCCCCCTGTATGTGTAAAGGTATAGCACACTCTCTCACCTTCCCCCTGTATGTGTAAAGGTGTAGCACACTCTCTCACCTTCCCCCTGTATGTGTAAAGGTGTAGCACACTCTCTCACCTTCCCCCTGTATGTGTAAAGGTGTAGCACACTCTCTCATCTTCCCCTGTATGTGTAAAGGTGTAGCACACTCTCTCACCTTCCCCTGTATGTGTAAAGGTGTAGCACACTCTCTCACCTTCCCCCTGTATGTGTAAAGGTGTAGCACACTCTCTCACCTTCCCCCTGTATGTGTAAAGGTATAGCACACTCTCTCACCTTCCCCTGTATGTGTAAAGGTGTAGCACACTCTCTCACCTTCCCCCTGTATGTGTAAAGGTGTAGCACACTCTCTCACCTTCCCCCTGTATGTGTAAAGGGGTAGCACACTCTCTCACCTTCCCCTGTATGTGTAAAGGTGTAGCACACTCTCTCACCTTCCCCTGTATGTGTAAAGGTGTAGCACACTCTCTCACCTTCCCCCTGTATGTGTAAAGGTGTAGCACACTCTCTCACCTTCCCCTGTATGTGTAAAGGTATAGCACACTCTCTCACCTTCCCCCTGTATGTGTAAATGTATAGCACACTCTCTCACCTTCCCCCTGTATGTGTAAAGGGGTAGCACACTCTCTCACCTTCCCCTGTATGTGTAAAGGTATAGCGCACTCTCTCACCTTCCCCCTGTATGTGTAAAGGGGTAGCACACTCTCTCACCTTCCCCTGTATGTGTAAAGGTGTAGCACATTCTCTCACCTTCCCCTGTATGTGTAAAGGTGTAGCACACTCTCTCACCTTCCCCCTGTATGTGTAAAGGGGTAGCACACTCTCTCACCTTCCCCTGTATGTGTAAAGGTATAGCACACTCTCTCACCTTCCCCCTGTATGTGTAAAGGTGTAGCACACTCTCTCACCTTCCCCCTGTATGTGTAAAGGTGTAGCACACTCTCTCATCTTACTGCTCGCCTGCAGCAGTTATTTAAGCTGCTGATTGATGATCACAGTCAGAATGTGTGTGTGATCTTGGCTGTAGAATGGTCAGATCTGTGCAGGTTTATAACTGATTATCACTGAACTAGACACATATTGGCCAATTCAGTGTTGTAGGCAAACCGAATAGTTTGTGTACAACTCCAATGTTTGAAGATTGCGCATGTGCAGATATCCTTCTACGAGATCACTTTCTGATGTTGCAGCCTAATTGTCAGTCTGCGGGCGTTTTGGGGGTGGAGCGGGGGCGGTGTCAGACAGCGTCCCAGAAAATGTTGCATTTGTCGGCCCTGTTTTCTGGGCATGCTGGAGCCAGTGGCTGCGTCTATGTACACAGCATCAATGGTTTCAGCTGTGTAAAAACACCGACCATCCTGAGTAACATAAAGGTTTCTCAGATGACCGATGTGTCCTGGGACTCCGCAGTGGATCACAGAAGCCGGCAGGAGGTATCTATTTACATAAAGATGCAGCAGCAATGCTAAAAGCGTACAACTGTGAATAAGGCACAGCCAGATAACATGCAGGGAGAGATATATCAAATCTTCTAAAGAGAACAACTGGAAAATTTGGCCATAGCAACCAGTGAGTTTATAGATATCATTTATCTAGTACAGTCTATATAATGACCGGTATCATCTAATTGGTTGCTATGGGCGACTTGTCCACCTGTCCTCTTTAGAAGGTTTGGATCTAATGTGCATGGACAGCTTAAGTACACGTTTTCTGCTATTGTAGGCACCAAGTGTCTCTGCTGTATTTTTAGTACTAGTGCAGGCAGTAAGACTTGATTGCATTATAAGATATTTATCTGAAATATAATAATTTTTGCATTTGTTTCCCAATACTTTTACATTACATTAAAATCTAAACAGAGGGATTTTAACCAAACAGTACAATGTAGCATTCATTTTCAGAATTACACAGGACTTTATTCTGTTTTTAAATATTATTAATTTTTAATAATGTCTTGTCTGTATTTCCGTTAAACTGTTATACATGTCTGTGTAGCTGTGTATTCATTCAGTATTGTTATCACAGGGTCCCGGATTGGTCGCTGCTATGTGGGGAGTTCTAGTTTTTAAAGAAATAAGGGTAAGTTTAATCTATCTGAGTTCTTTGCAGGAGCTGTTTTAGTTTAGGTCCACATTTGCCATTCTAGTTACATGTAAATCTCCAATTTTTCAAATGTATAAAATATATCTTAAAAAAAAAAACAACAAAACCTTATTTTCTTTATTGTGAAGTGCAGAGCAGGGGAGCAGGGGGAGCCTAGCAAAGAGCGATTTGTAAAATCACCACAATAATCTTTATGGGTTCAAGCACTCAAGGTTATCTGAAAATGATAAGTGCATTTCAGTGGGCACAAATGTCTCTAGAACTAATTGTCAATTGAATGGAAATTATTTTTTTATGAAATACTATTATGGAACTACAAGTTTCAGAAAACAGTCTGCCATAGCTTGCTAGGACTTGTGGAACTACAAATGCCAGCATGCATAATTCCACAATAGTATTATACTGCTTTATTTTCAATAGGTCTTGAGGTCAGTAACTACTCGGCTACACACAATCTGCTAACATGTAAGCACTGCTTGTGATTGGATGAGCTTTCCCATTCACTTCTGTTGGTACTGCATTTCATTGGTCTTTCTGCACTTTCCTATTCAAATGTATGGGGAAATTGCAGTGATATAATTCATGATATTAGCAAATTGGCCTGATTTATAGTCTGTGGTCAGAAATCAAACACAATGCCAGACGATTGGCTTGTGAACTGGTTTCTCAGCCTAACCACCAGATGGCTGTGTCTGACCATATTTTCAGTATTAGCTGTTCAGGAATCTGAATTTACTGTAGTTTACTGGTCTCCAGTGTATAATTTGTGTTTTGTGTTCTCCTTCTACAGGGCCTGAGGAACTACCTGCTCTTGGTGCTGGCATTTTGTATTGTACTATCAGGTTCTCTCTTAACAGCTTTTTCTAAAACATGAGGAACAATTTTATGGAATATCCACAGGAGATGTTAGAGATTTATTTTTACCTAAACGGTTTCTGTTGCTGACAAATACAAACTGATGCAGGACAAACTCCCTGTCTTTTTTTTATATGAAGAAATGGAAGCCAGTGTTTTTGTTTTACGATTTTTTCAATATTACTGCATTTTGATGTTGCAGTTATGCTCTGGAAACATAAAGGGAACAAATTTTACTTTTTTTTTTATTAAATAAGTGTACATATACAGAAGTGTACTGTGGCTTCAGTCACACCAAACAACCCCTCTCGGTGCGCCAAGTACGGCCGCACTGAGCGTCTATTTAGCTCAAAATGTGCATCTTATTTGCATAAATAAAACAACTGGAAGCGATAAAACAACTTTATTAGATCACACTGATCAATTTGATGTGTGTCATTTGTATATCTGTGTATGAATGAGTATGGATCTGTATACAAAGTGCTACGATGCAGCAGCCACGACTCTTTCTCCCACCAACTTCCGTTTTGCTTCTTTGTACATGGTTAAAACTAATTCCTGTACAGTTAAAGTCGCAGCTCAGCGTCTCTAGTACACTGTGATTGGTGTTTCACTGCGTCTGCAAATTTTAAAGAAAAAGTTGGTATGCCACGCCGCTTGTATGCTCCGTCGCGCTGAGCGTCTCGTGCTGCATGGCGTATAGACACTAGGTTTATGAGTATACATCTCTGTCTAGATTTAATATTTAGTAGACAATTTGTTATATCCCTCTTAAAAACCCTGTTGTTGTATTCAATCCTTATTCTGTTTTCACACTTCCATTAGAGGCAACAAATATGCAGAAGGTGCGAAATAGAAATCAGACATGTCAACGCTGTGTATAAAATATTAGTGTTAATTTATGGATATCTATTGGAGAGCTACTATAAGATGTTTCATTTTATCCTAATCCATCTGCAGTACTGTAGAAATAAGTGTTTTAAAAATTTCCAAAATGCCTGGGTACCTGAAAACCAAATAATTTTTTGAATTGTGACTCAATTAGTGTTTCTCTATTTACTAAGCTGTGTTAGGAGATAAAGTGAACGGTGATAAGGTACCAGCCAATCAGCTTCTAATTGACATTTCTCAAATGCAGTCTGTGACATGGCAATTAGGAGCTGATTGGCTGGTACCTTATCACCGTTCACTTTATCTCCTAACACAGCTTAGTTAATAGGCCCCTAAAGCTCATTGTAAAAATGTTGAAAAGGAATTAGAGTTTGGCAGAATGTGATTGGGCAGGACTACAATTAGCACACACCCACACTACATCTTTTTATCTGGGTGTCAACTTGGACATTGCCAGCTATGAGCTGGTTTAAGAACATGTAACACTGCATATAAGTGAATAATTATTTTTTTTTAATTATTTTTTTATTCTAAAATACAAGGAATAGAGGGCCTGATTCAGATATGTAAGCAAGACCGATATATACGCAGTTGAGAGATTATTGGCCAACTGCTCATACGTCATGATCACACCGCGCACACACCAAGGTACCTTAACGGTGCTGCTCGTGTGAGGATTTCTTTGCAAAGTGATTGACATTCCGGGACCGTTTAGTGGCTGTTACAGCGAGTGATGGGAAAAACGCTGGAGTTTTTTTGGGACATGTCTCAGCCTGCAACTGCGATTCGTTACGCAGACAAAGTTGTCCTGATGTCTCAGTTCTGGCGGCCATGCTGCGCAACCATAGGGCTACTCAGATGGCAGATTATCGAATGATCTGCAACTTTGACTACTTATGTGTACGCAGATGCTTGGGTTTGTGATGGCCCCGGTGGGCGTCTCAATACATATCCAGGTGTCTGTGACATTTGCATATTTTCTAAAGCGAAATAATTTGTGCTCTGCAACAAATAGACCTTTCTGTCTGATAAACAAATGCAGCAACCAATCGGGTAAAAGATTAGAAAGCAGAGACGAATAATTAGGGCTTGTATCTGCTTTACAAGTAGTTGTTGATTTTCAAAGGGATGAGAATCAGGGCTCCCTTCAAGACTGATAAATGCAAAACAGTGGTAAGGTGCCAGGACAAAATTGGAGACGGCAGCATCAGGAAGATGCATGGGCATAGAGGCAAAAGAATCAGATTTGATATGAATAGGTGTTGGAACACTAATCTCAGATTTGCTCAGTTGGATTATCCGGACAGGTGGCATGGTCATCCAGAGGGACCCGGACAGGGTCTAACAAGCTGTTAGAGCTGTCTTCTATATAGGGTATCAGGATCTTCAGTGTTTACATCACCAACAGAGTAGCGAATGCTTTAGCATCAGACACTCAGTACATGACCTCCACCACTGGTGATACAGGAAGGAGAGGTGGTGAGGGGGAGCAATCTTCCAATTGGGAACTCCTGTATGTGAGTGTACCGTGTATGATACTACAGGGAAGAGAATAGGTACAACCAGATAAGTGGAAAAGAAAACTTTGTAAGGCGCTTAGAGCATAAACAACAACACAAAAAGTATAATGTTTTAGATATTTAATAAATCATATTCGTAAATAGAAGCTAGCATTTAGTATTTAATGAATGATAGCTAGCAGACAATATGATAAAAGCATCACAATCTAAAATATACACATAGTATCAACCTATATGGGCAAACATACATATAATACAGAATATAAAAAAAATATATAATGGACACAAAGGGGAGTTAATTGCATATAAACAGATTAGTCCCAAAACACAGAAAAGATGGATGAATATATTCTGTGTAGGAAGTAAGGGGACAAAGAACCCCTGGGAAAAACAGTGCTGCTGTCTAAAATAGCCACACAATAATTTAAACAGTCCACCTTTATAAGACATAAGCCTCCGTTAGCAAAAAAAAACTTAATGAGCTGTCCTGAATATCCATAAATAAATGTGGTGGGCGATAGGAAAATCCTCCATAACAGTAGTTTACTCACATTCTCCGATGCTATAAAGCAGCTCCACTGTAGGTGGTCTGAAATCAATAATATCTGTGAGTATAGCCAGCATTAGCAATGGAACAGGGGGTGCCTGGTCTCTCACACAAGAGTGTGGCTTCCAATGTACAGTCCCACTGGATACAGTGTTGGTAACAAAGATCCATGCTGGTGAATTGTGCAGCGGCGGCCGGTACCTAGCTCACCTGTGCTGAAGGTCCATGTTCGGATTTGTGGCAGATAGAAGCAGGCGGCAGCGGGGGGCATCTCCGTGTGTGGTTAATGGGAGTTGAAGATTTCAGTAGCTCGAGCAGGTTGAATTTCGGCAACTTATGTCAGAAGGCTTTAAAGGAGGAAAAACCACTTGATACTTCAACGCATTTCACCATTCTTGAAGGAAGCGTACATTTGAAGCCACACTCTTGTGTGTAAGACCAGGCACGGTTGTGTTAACAATGCTTTGGAACATAGTTGACTAAAAGAAATACAAAGGATAGAGTTTGGACAGGTTATAGTTATTCTTCCCAGTACTGAGAAATAGTATAGGGAAGGTAGAAAATGCGTCTAAAACCATTTTTTTAAGTCATTTCCAATAGTGGACAGTTATTATGAGAAGTTGTCGGTGATCCCCAAAGTTAGAAAAACAGACTAATGTTAGGGAGAAAAAAAAAGACTTTATTGGGGGAACTCATTGTACATGTAATGGTTGTTGATTTAAAAAATTAAGTGCTGTAAGATGTTTGTTGGCACCCCAACTCTGTGTCTATCTACCTTGAAGGAGCCATGGATCAGAGAGGCTGACAAAGCCCCACAAATGAGATCCAGAGAGGTTCAAACCACAACAAGCTGTTCTGGAGAAAGTAGAAAAGAATCTGTGAGATTCATGATCCCTAATCACTCCAAATGGGTGATCCTTCGCACCTCGCAGTCATGAAGATGTTCAGGAGCCATTCCCCGAGTTACAGAAGCTCCCTTCAGACCCTATAAGCGGTAACCTTCAGAAGATGCTGGGTATAGTGTTGAAGGAAACAATGATTTTTAGAAGCAGCTGAGAGGAGCTCTATAAAATGCGGCCATTTGTGGTGTGCTGTCACCGGAATTAGTGAATACATTTTTAATTTTTTATTATTAATAATAGATGAATGGTTTACAATGTTGAAAATATGGAATGATTTGAATTTTAATATGATTACCAAGAGGCATAAACATCTAATGCTCTGTATTGGCATCAAATAAAAAAAACACAAATATGTAATATTGTTGGATACACGAAATGAGCAGTTGCCATCCAAATCATCCATTGCAATGTTTAAAACACTGTTACTTGAGTTTATGGAAAGTTATTTGCAAGATGCATTCCTTTGTCTTATTCTGACTTTTACACTGCAGCTTTGTTACGAGTGTAATGATTACGTATGTAACAGGTATTACACTGGTGTCTGTGCCATCACTGGCTGTACCCCAGTGTGTGACCCCAACAATCTGTTGTGCATTTTTGTTACCTAGGAATGTGTCACTGATCACTCAGACTCAGCCTTTAGCACTGCCATAAAGGCATTTAGCAATGTGTAAATCTAGGGAAAAAAGGGGGACTGGACTGCACATCCTACTCTTAAACAGAGGTGCTTCCATGCTGAGACCTGTAGTTCTACATCAGAAAAAAAGGGGGGGTGAAGCAGGTGCACACTATAAGCACTAAGAATTCTAATGATCAAAATATTTATAATAAACTCCAATAATTAATAGGTTTTTAAGTAAGATTTCTTAGTGCATGTTTGGCCAAAGATGTTTGCTCACCTACCACGTCACGGTGAAACTTATAAACTTGGGTCCCTAACATCTCTAATACTAACGCACATTGCAGTACACACATTTAAATGGACTCTATTATAGGTAAATCCTAGATAACTGTATTTAATGTGTCAGTATTAGGGTTGTTAGGAACCCACCTTTATAAGGTTCACCGTGACGTGGTAGGTGGGCAAACATCTTTGGCCAAACATGTACAATACTAAGAAACCTTACTTAAAAAACCATGTTAATTGTTGGAGTTCATTATAAATATTTTGATGATTAGATTTCTTGGTGCTTATAGTGCGCACCTAGCCCCTTTTTTCCAATGTATAAATCTGTCTGCTAAGCAGCTGTCTGTAAAATAATGGGAGGAAATGGATAGATGCACAAGTGTACTGAAGTATAAACTCTTGTGTTAGTTTAGATAAATTTTACTTATTTTCTGATAAATACATTTTTTTTAATTCCTTTTATAAAAAGATTTTCAGAAATATTCCAGAAAAGAAAGTTCCCTGTTTAATTAGATTGCATACCGATATAATAAATTGCAGTAAGGAGACCTTACAAATGGTTAATTAAACCTAAGCTGGGGAATGCTAGGACTGATGCTACTGGGGAGCTGGCAGAAGTGCTGAGCCAATCTGGAGTATACAGCGGTCATTGAAAGTACTGTAATACACTTGTTTTCTCAAGAAAAACTAATACCACCACCTGCCCATACAGATTTTGTTAAAAGGTCAATTCCACTTAAATCTATTTTAGCTAACATCCTCCATCCATTTCCAGAGGCTCCCACTGAGAACTCTCACCCCTGCCAGCGCTTCAGTACTACTTCTTTCCTCACTAACAACCAGGAGAAGTCAGCGGTGACAGTTTAGCTGAGTTTCTGTCTAACACAGATGCTGAATGGAGAGAGAAAAAATGATGCCATGGTTTGAGAGAATTAGAGCTTTACATAATTCTAATATTACTGTGTTCTTAATGGTACTGGAGCCACATGGGCTGATTTCAGACCCAGATTTAGACCTCATGGGGCCCTAGGCAAGATACCAGTTAGGGGTCCCCCTTGCTCAAACAATCCTGCACATATATTACAGTAGGTGTCGCTGGAGCAAGATGCACACATCATATTATATACATGCGTCATAATATATATAAAATACAGTAAAACATATTTTACAAATAGATATATATGGCAACCACACTCCCTTAAAATAACGGGTGTCAGCTAAAACAGCTGGTATGGGACATTGGGTTAAATGCCCTCAGTAGAACATGTGTACGTATAGTTAATTCAAGCGCCTGGTGTGTTGCATAAAAACAGACCTTTAAGTGAGAAAAAAGTGTATAAGTACAGATATATGAAAGATACATTAAGTGTGGACTTTTAAGTTCCAGAAGGATGAAATGCATTGGGTATCTGCCTTCTCTTGCCTGATTAACTCTGAATTGTTTTATCACAGAATCTGATAAGCATTGTCTTTAAAGATTCCTATATATAATTTTTAAAAATACTATCTGTATCTGAATTTTGGGTTTAAGAAATAGGATTTATATATATTTTATATCTTATATTGAGATATTAAATGTTTGAAAACTGCGTGAAATAACCAGTTACTGTACGTGTGTGTATGTATGTATGTATATATAAAAAAATTTATTTTTTGCACATGGCACTTTGTAGTGTGTATATATATATATATATATTTTTTTTTTTTGCACATGGCACTTTATAGGAGTAACAGCATCTACTTGATTAATTGCCTATTTTGTGTCTTTCTGATGTTTTTTTATGGCTGTTTTGTAGATTTTGGTAAACATAATACCAATGGTCTTATAGATTTTATATTTGTTATGGATATGATGTAATTTAAATTGATGCATATATATTATTTTAGATATATCTACTATGTTTTACTTTAATATTGTGAAATGGAATAATCCAATCTTTCAATTAAGTGGAGGAGATGGGTATAGTTTCACAGTTTTGAGGTTAGACGAAGTCTTCAAGTGACTAAACCTGTTGGGCATGGCTTACTGACGTAGACCAGTGACAACATCCGGTATTCCCAGAGCCGCTGGTTGTCTGCTGAATTGCTGTCTGCAGCGTGGCCTGTCGATTACACCAGGATCCGGAGGTGTACGTGACAAATGTTATAAGTAAAATTGCTATTTTTCACATAATCACGAGTGCGCTCTCCTTTCCACTTGCTTACCTCTAGAATATATATATATAATTTAAAGATCATCCTAATATATTCTATATATATATATGTGTGTGTATGTATATGTATGTATAGGTATGTGTATGTGTATATATATATATATATATATATATACACACAAACTATAACAACTGGCAAATGGCGGCGACTAGCAAACTGCACAAAATCCCGTTGATAATGTCAATGAATTTGTGCAGTTTGTTAGTCGCCGCGAGTGCCGCCATTTGCCAGTTATTATTTGTGTTCACCGGTTCACGGTGATTCATACGAAGGGCACCGGGCGCAATTATTTGTATTTAGCACGGGAGTGCCAGCTTCTTTTGTACTATATATATATATATATATATATATATATATATATATATATATATATATATATAATATAGCAGACAAAAGGTGCGGCACTCGTGGCTTTAAAGACGACAAACAGCGGTGTTCGTATATCATCGTTTCAGTTTCATTCAGGAAACTTTTTTCAAGACAATACAAAAAAACATACCTTTTATACACCACGAGTGAAGCCTTTCCCCCGGAGCTGGGACTGCACACCCGCCCGGCGGTGCTGAGGGATGACGTCCTCACGCTACCCGCGTGGACAAGGACGTTCAATCCAGTGAGTACCATCACCATAGCAACCAACAACAACTCCTAAAGTTAAAACAATAATGCTATAACAAATGCATACTGAAGTGTTAAGCTGTATACATTACATCACAACCCTATTAGGGAATGAAAGTGTGGGCAAAAGTTTTACTGCCTGCACTAATGCAACATAATCGATCTCTTTACAGATATATTTTTGTATATACACCCAAAGCTTAGAACCATATGTCAGAATATTAATGAACCCGAGAAAAGAACCTCCTATAGATCTTACTTACATTTTTTTATTTTTTTTTTAAATGAAGCTGCTATATGAAATGCTTTCATTAAGACCTTTTGGATGAATCACATTTAATCTAGAAATCCAGCGAGCCTCACATTGTAACAGTTTTAATCCTCTGTCACCTCCTCGCAAAGAGAGCGGGATATGATCAATCATGCGGTAGCGTATGCTGGCTAATGCATGATTGATCATATCCCACTCTCTTTGCGAGGGTTAATAAAAAAAAAAAAAATGTAAGTAAGATCTATAGGAGGTTCTTTTCTCGGGTTCATTAATATTCTGACATATGGTTCTAAGCTTTGGGTGTATATACAAAAATATATCTGTAAAGAGATCGATTATGTTGCATTAGTGCAGGCAGTAAAACTTTTGCCCACACTTTCATTCCCTAATAGGGTTGTGATGTAATGTATACAGCTTAACACTTCAGTATGCATTTGTTATAGCATTATTGTTTTAACTTTAGGAGTTGTTGTTGGTTGCTATGGTGATGGTACTCACTGGATTGAACGTCCTTGTCCACGCAGGTAGCGTGATGACGTCATCCCTCAGCGCCGCCGGGCGGGTGTGCAGTCCCAGCTCCGGGGGAAAGGCTTCACTCGTGGTGTATAAAAGGTATGTTTTTTTGTATTTTGTATTGTCTTGAAAAAAGTTTCCTGAATGAAACTGAAACGTTGATATACGAACACCGCTGTTTGTCATCTTTAAAGCCACGAGTGCCGCACCTTTTGTCTGCTGTCATTGTCTTACTGTGAAGGCACCGGCTGAAGCCATATTTAGTTATTTGGAGTGTCAGTCCATCCATCCATCTCTCTCTCTATCTATCTCTATCTATCTCTATCTATCTATATATATATATATATACACACACACACACACACACACACACACCGATGGTATGGTCAGCACTCTACAAAGAAAGACAGCGACTTCAACATGTGTTGCAGTGTTTCAGATGCTTTACTGCATCTTTCATCAAGGCTTAAATAAAATACATAGGGTGCCAGCCAATCGGCTCCCAACTGTCATTTTTCAAACACAGCCTGTGAGATGACAGTTGGGAGCTGATTGGCTAGCACCTTATCATTTTCTTATCACTTTTCACTCTGTCTCCTAACACTGCTTAGTAAATAGACCCCATAGTTTCTTACCTTTATATAGGCACCCAGTGTATAGAACAACCACCAAGACAGACTGCAGAGCGTCGCCGGGTCCCAGGCGCGATGTCATCATGCAGGGCCACTCTTGATGATGTCACGCGCACCCACATGCACTCACGCACACACGTCAAGGGAAGCTCTCCACAAGCACCACTGAGTGAAACCCCATCACCATGGAAACACGAGAACAACAAATAGTCACATGAACGTGACAAAATATTACAGTACAAAACAGCACCAAGAACACAGTGTTTAAATACATGCAGCAATATCCCGGTATTAGCAATATATGGGACAATAACATGAATACAAACAAGAATACCTATAAATCTGATGGCGCTAAAAAATTCCAATGTATCACATATAATTCGATCAATATCACCCACAGATTGCAGCAATAAAAGAGGTATCTGCAACCTCCAAAAAAAAGGGGGGAGAAACCAAATATACAAATTATTGCGCTATACTTGAGGGTGTTAATAATCAAAAATTGCGGTCTGGTTTATAAACAATTTATTAGAAACATACACAGAATAAGTACTAAACATTTAAATACACATAAAGAATATAATTAAAATTTAAATGCATAAAATAATACAATATACTCAGCAAAGATATTTAGCTTCAATGAGTATTAGAAAAACACACCTGTTCTGTTTATATCAATTGTTGCACAGAGCTTGTGAATCGTGTCCACTCTACCAAATAACAGCTAAGTTGATACATTTTTACAATCACATCAGCAGCTGAAGAATTAAAAAAAAGCTTATTATGTTGTTGAAATGTTACAAAAGACGGGGATAATTAATCAATCTTGCATCCCCGATAATTAATTGTAGCGTTTATCACTGGCTGTGCACAAGCACAGTGATCATCACAATACAGTCAATTAATAACCACCAGAATAAGCTGCATTGATTAGATAAGGTGGTTACTAATCGGGGGGCAAATCTCAACCCTCAGTCCAACAGTGCCAGATCACTGAAAAGCAGATAAAGTCTAGCAATCCACAGTGAATAATAAACTTACTGCGTCCTAACCGGACATGCCGTTTGTTCCAGCCTGATAGTGTGACGGAGAATAATATTCCCTACAGCGGGGATACTTTACTTTGCCTCAGCGGAACCCCTTTGAATAGGCATTTAGATGTGTCAGTGCCTGTAGTATGTCTGACCTGACAGTCAGTGTGCCGTGAGGGAACAAGGGCTGGCGTGTCCAATCACGTCTCCATAAGTCCCGTCAGTGCCGGAATATGCGGCTAGTAATTACCGGTGGTAATAGCCGTCAGTGCTGGAATATGCGGCAGATATGTGGCTGATGATTGTCAACAGTCATGCAGAGCAGGTAGATAGGTAGAGCCCAGGTCTAACGCGTTTCCTTTCATTCATGAAGGTTCATCAGAGGATCATGGGAATTCTTCCACAGTTAGATTTAAATAGTGTCTTCAATCAGTCAATCAATCAATTACTGAGAGCGTGCTTTGGTCACAAAAAAATAGTTAACCCTTACTTCACATGTTTAAAAAGTTTAGACCACATATATAGGATTTCAACAATTAACCCTAACTCATATTAGGATACAAAACATTTATTTTGTTATATAAACCAGACCTCAATAGGATTTCCGAATACATGTTTATATATAAAAAAAACTCAGATAGCATAACCAAAGAGAAATTTTTTTTTTTATATATATATATATATATATATATCTACAAAACTATATAAATTAATATAATGGTAATTTTCCAAATAACTTTAATTATCAAAAATATTAAAAAGTATTAAGACCAATAAAGAAGAATTAATATATATTTAAAACATACAAACAGCTTTATCTATTAAAGCAAATCAAATCATAAAATAATTGTATATAAAAATAAATAAACTGTATATAGATAATTTAATAATCAATATATACAAATAATCTTAAAGAAAAAGAAAAAAATAATAATAATATAAAATCAGGCTTATGACCAAATAATAACAAACAATATATAAGAACTCATAACTATCTAAACATATCCCAATGGCTCTAATCCTTTCATAATGCTACAGTCCACTATAATTAACTCACTAAATAAGCATGAGACCAAACCCTAAGGTATTAAAAAGGCATCTGTTGCAAAATTAACTAAATTATACTAAATTTAATTAAATGACTTGAAATGTACACATCACACATCGAAACACCCATCCAAATAAACTGATATACTAATATATTACTACTATTATGAATGGACAAGCTTCCCAATACTTCTAATTGCAGATTAAAACAGCAAATAATAGAAGTTGAGAATAAAGAATGCCCAAATAACTGTAAGCTTGTATTAATAATAAACCTAACACAAATAATTTTGGCCATACTAGTCAACCTCAATTTCAATACACTCATTGAGCCCCTCAAACAGAGGGTCCTCAATTTGTGTATCCAAAAGTTCTCTCGAAGACACAGTTTGCTATATCTATTACCACCTCTAGCAGTGGGTTTAATATGTTCAATGGTTGTTAATTTAAGGCAAGCTGGGTTTCTGTTATGTTTTTCTGCATAATGTCGAGATAAACTATGTTGATTAAACCCCTTAATAATATTCCTATGTTCCAAAAATCTATTCTTAACCTTCCTGGTGGTTCTGCCAACATACTGTCTATGGCACCCACATTCTAATAAGTAAATGACATAAACAGTATTGCAATTGCTGAATGATTTAATCAAAAACTCCTCTCCTGTAACTGTCGATTGAACTGTTTTAGTTTTATTATTTATAAATGCACAAGTTAAACATCTGGCTGCACCACATTTGTAGCAACCTTGAATTGTTTTAACTAACCCACAGTTATCTCTAGAGGTCTCATTACCCTTTTCCTCTGAAAAGTGACTCGGAGCTAAAATATTTTTAAGACTCTCAGTTTTCTTAAATATCACGGTTGGTTTAACTGGAATACACTCTTTTAACAGGCGATCAGTTAAGAGAACTGGAAAGTTCTTATTAATGATCGCCCTAATCTTAGGAGCTGCTTGATTAAATTTAGATATAAATTTTGGAACTGAGCTCACACCGTTAAGGGACTCATTGTCCTCCATTGTTTTCATTAAGTTGACTCCTGTGTTTTTAGGTAGAATCAGATCTTTTTGTTTTAAACTATTAACTTGACTCAGAGCTTTAGATAATAAGGAATCCGGATAATTTGTATCTCTAAATGCCTCAAGAAGCTCTTTTGATTGGTTCTCAAAATCAGAGTCCTTCGAACAATTCCTCCTAATGCGTCTTAATTGCCCTCTTTGTATATTATTCACCCAGGGTTTGTAATGGCAACTGTCATAGTGTAAATAATTGAAGGTATCCACTTCTTTTCTAAAGGTCTTAGTTACAATCATATCGTCCTCAATAGTCAGATGTATGTCCAAAAAGGTAATGTCTGTTTTACCCACACAGTTAGTAAATTCCAAATTAAAATTATTTTGATTAAGAAGTGTAACAAAATGTGTTATAGAGTGCTCGTCACCATCCCAAATAAAAAATAGATCATCTATGAAACGGCCATAGTAGACGATCTTCGCACCGAGCTCCCCGCCCCACACATGTTGGTGTTCAAAGGCCTCCATAGAGAGGTTAGCGAAGCTCGGCGCGAATCTTGTCCCCATGGCCGTCCCAAGAATCTGAAGAAAAAACGTGTTATTAAACATAAAATAATTGTGAGAAAGAATAAATAAAATAGAATCTATAAGAAAAGTATGCTGCCTCCCCGAGACATTAGGATCTAATTTTAACACATTCTCAACCACTTTCACACCCTCATTGTGTGGAATATTAGAATAAAGTGCCTTAACATCACATGTTAGAAAATAATATGTATCTCTCCACTTAATGCTCTTAATACATTCCAAAAAATGAGAGGTGTCTCTAATGTGTGACCTCAAGGAGGAAGCGTACGGTTGTAAATAATAATCCACAAAATGTGATAAGTTACTAGTGAGGGACCCTACACCAGAAATTATAGGGCGACCAGGAGGAGTGATAAGTGATTTGTGAATTTTCGGGAGGTGATAATAGGTAGGAATAATGGGATATTTAGGAAACAAATAATTGAATTCATCCTTAGTAATAATGCCATTTTCCATGGGTTCATCTAATAAAAGCCTAAGTTCCAATTGAAATGCTTCAGTTGGATTGTTCTTAATGACCACATATGTGTCCCTATCCATAAGTTGACGATTGGCCTCCTTGATATAATAACATGGGTCTTGGATAATGATCCCTCCGCCTTTATCGGCAGATTTAATTGTCAACGAGGGGTCACCAGCCAACTCTTTAAGTGCTTTCCTCTCATGTACCATGAGATTGTCTTTATATTTCGCTTTTCTTTTTGGCATAATCTATTAAAGTCTGACATAGTCATCTTATAAAAAGTATCAATTTGAGTACTTTTAAACTGAACTGGATAAAACTGTGAAGCCTTAGGAAATCTTTTAGTTTTGGTGTCATACATCTTATCAGAACTATAAATCGGAATGGTATTCTCCTCCTCCACAATATTTTCCTCCAATAGTTCATTCAAAATCTGAAGGCTGGATGTATCTGTTTCATCTAAAATAATCGGAACCGCTGATAGGTCCTTCTTTTTCAATGTTTTAGAGGGAAAGTACCTCTTCCGACATAAAGTTCTGGTATACCTATTTAGCTCAACAAATAAATCAAAAAAGTCTGGACTTTTATTGGGACAAAATTTCAGACCTCTCTCTAAAAGTGATAGTTGATGTTCGGTCAATCGCTTGGATGATAAATTGTATATCCCCTTTTAGTACGATTATTTAGTATCTTTGGGCTCCGCTTTTTCTTTTTCCAAGTTCCTCATCCTCCTCTTGTTCCTCTAAACTTAAATCCCTTCCTCTTTTTGGGGTTCTTTGTGAGGGGTGTTGGGATCTTCTTATCAATGGCCAATGTATGTTCTGTTGTAATCTCCCTCTCTCTAAAAAAAGAGTGTTGACTTGTTCTGGGGCTATGAGAATATTGTTTGGGTCTCACTGTAGGTTGAGTGGGAACATCTAGGAAGTTTGTAGACTCTGAATTAACAGGAAGTTGGTTAAAATGTTTAGTTGGAGGAAACCTATTCTCTTTTACTTTAATGATGGAGTGGGATTTATCTGAATGATGCGATCCTCTGGAAATGGATCTAAATGGTTTTCTCCACGAGGAATTGATGGGTTGCTGGGAACCATGCAATTGTTGGGAACCCAATTCTGAACCTAATTTTTTCTTTTTGTTGTATGTTCTAATTTGACTCTCCTTATAATCTATGGTATCCCTTAAAAATTTCCTATCTTTCCCTTCTATAAGTTCCTTCTCAAACCTTTCCATTTTTTGATTAAGAGCCTGATCTTTCTCTTTGTAGGTGGGATGTTCTATATAATCCATAAGTTCCTTCTTTATCTCATCTATTTGTATCACAGTTTCTTCAACTTTCTTTTTTCTATATTGGATCAAAAGCTCCATTAGAGAAAAAGAACATTTGTCCAAAATACTCTCCCATGACGTTCTTAATTCATCATTGTCAAATGACAGAGTCTTAGAAATTCTGAGGCCATGTGGCATTTTTTGGCTATCCACATACTTTTGTAGCGTAATCATATCCCACCAATGTCTGGTCTCAGTTCTCAAAGCGTCTTCTAATTTATAAAATAAAGTGGTCGGATTCATGTCATTATCCTCAATCCTATCACACACAGATTCATTAATTAGACTGAAATTAGAGATAAGTTTTTCTCTTCTAATAAGTCTCTCTGAATAACATAATAATTCAGCCATAATTAGCTCTAATAGTCAGAGAAATAGATATATATAAAAAATATATATGTGTACTAAAGTAAAATTAGAGCAGCCCAGATTCAAACACAGAAATAATTATTACAAACAAGAATACCTATAAATCTGATGGCGCTAAAAAATTCCAATGTATCACATATAATTCGATCAAAATCACCCACAGATTGCAGCAATAAAAGAGGTATCTGCAACCTCCAAAAAAAAGGGGGGGGGAACCAAATATACAAATTATTGCGCTATACTTGAGGGTGTTAATGATCAAAAATTGCGGTCTGGTTTATAAACAATTTATTAGAAACATACACAGAATAAGGACTAAACATTTAAATACCATTAAGTACCGTTCTTGCACTGACAAAAAACGTCAGTTGCACTCAGTTCACTGTTAATGGCCGCAGATGACATCTACGGAACATCTACCTGTCCCTGACGCAAAATCGTTTTATTCTCCTATCATCAACAGCTGGTGTACATGTTATCCATCCTTTTCCTTCTTTGTTTTGTATAGATTGTTTTTCCTGATGGCGTAAACAAAACTTTTGTACTCCTGATGTTGTCACATTCCTACCAACTTCTCTCGCAATTACTGCACACGAAAGACCATTTTCACGTAACACCACAATCCTAGATCTCTTCCTGGGTGACCAGTCACCACTTTGCCTGGATGACATTGTTGTATTTATTTTTTACACTGTCAGTAGCACTAAACAATACACACAAACATCCAACTGTAATTGCACTTCAGTAACCAACTTTATTCTGCAAAATGAAACAGCCAAACTGACCTTTCCCACCTTTGAACATAACCTTGCACCTGCTCATAAATGACAGCTGATTGGTCCTCTAAATGACAATTCAGATTGGCTGGTAGTAGCTGTTACTACAATCCGCTTCTTGAATCTCACGCATCTGTGCTTCTTTGTCTGACTGAAAGTAGCATAACTTGTAATGCAAATATTTGACCACTGTTTATTGTGTTGAATTCAGCATTAAATTTCCTTTCCTTTTGATATATGAATCATTGCACTGCGTGAAGTGAAAAAGTTTTTATAAGCATTCAAAGTTGAAAAACATTCAAATTTCAAAATGTGTCTGCAATTTAGGCCACCAGTGTATGCAAGTCCACATGGACATATGTGCTTACTTGTACTAGCAAGTTCATTATATGTCTAATCGGGATTTTGAATCCAGAATGAGGATGCGTAATATAAACACCTACTTCCAAATGACGACAGGTCACACAGCCAGTACATCTATAACAACCAGTGGTCCTGGATAGAAAATGTGGTGTCTGCATGGCTTTATCAGTGACCTAATTTCTAACAAGCCAGTCCCTAAGGTTTTTTCCACACTTATAACAATTTATTAAGTGGGATCTACTAAGGGAGATCAAGAATATGATCTCCCACTGCTTAAAAATACACTTCTCCAATTTAAAAAATAGCTGGTTTGCTCGAAGTTGGGTAAGAATTTTGCACACGTTTGTGGTGGGACGCTATATCTTAGAAAATAAATGCTGTCCAAATAAACCACAACATATTTATATAGGCGATCTTGGAAGTTTCTATTCATGTATTTTTGAAAAGCGACAGGTACATTATTTAACCCGAATGGCATGAGAAAACACTCGTAGTGTCCATCTGAGTGTTAAAAGCTGTGTTCCGTTCATCTTCTGACTTGATTCTGGTTAAGTTGTAGGCCCCACGTAAGTCTAATTTGCTAAAAACCTTAGCCACTTTAACATGGACAAATAGTTCAGAGATCAGGGGAAAGGGATATTAATCTTTAATGGTGATGGCATTTAGGTCCCAGTAGCCAATGCAGGGTCTCAGACCCCATCCTTCTATTTAATGAAAAAGTGGCCAGGTCCCGCTTGTGACTTTGACTCCTTGATGAATTCTCTTTCAAGGTTCTCCCGTATACACTCAGACACTGACAGATTTTCGGGAAGTGACAGGGGAAAGACTCTTCCTCTAGGTATTTTCCCAGGTAACAGATCGATAGGAAAATCCCATTCCTGATGGAGGGGCAGGGTCTCTGCAGCTTTTTAGCTTAATACATCACAGGAGGACTGATAAGAAACTGGCAGAAGGTCATCTTGAGGAATGGTAGCACTTTGAATGTCCCTATGTGGAGGAATGATTTCCTTGTAGACATCCCTAATGGCAGCAAGGTTCCCTGGACAAAATTTGGGGTTTACTCAAATGGGTCACAGAGGCTCAAATGGAATCCAGAGCTCCAGCACCAGTAGAGGCTAAATAACTAACCCGTTGCACAAGTATCTGAAGATACTACATGGTTTGGTTCTGGTCATACGCTTGTTTCTCCACTCTGGTATGCAGGTGCTGCAGGAGTTCTTTTGACAAAGGATTTCCAGTGGCATCCATTTAGGGCCAGAGGGCCTGATTCAGACCCGCTCGCAAGCGGGTCGATGGCCGGGCAGTGCGCACGCGCGAGCCCTGGAGCGAAAGAGAAATCACTTGCAACAAATCAGGGCGACTGTCGATGTTGATCGACAGCTCGTCCCGTTTTGTAGGCGGGGAGGGGGGGTGGCTGGCCAATCGGAGGCGTTCCCAAAGGAACGCCTGCCGTTTGAGGGCGGCCCTACTGACATTATTCGTGATGTCAGTAGTGAGCTTTCTGCTCTATTAGAGCAGGAGGCTCACTGGGGCTTGCGGGAACGAGACCCTACCACAAGGGTCTCATCACAAGCCCCATGGTCGCAACCATCACCTGGCCGCTCGCAAAAGCTGTGGGTGGTCTCACACAGCTTAGCGAGCGGCCAGGAGGTCGGGACACAAAAAAAAAGCGTCTGCCCTGATTCAGAGTGAGTGCTCGCTTTTTGCAAGCGCCTCTGAATCAGGCCCAGAGTACACTGTCACAACTTTTGGATGGATTGCGTGGAAGCTGACTGTATGAAGTTGCTGGAGACCCAGAACTGAGGTGCATAGTCTAATGTATGGGGCTCCCTGGTGGCTTTCACCAGAGACCCCATAAGGGGATTTGGACTTTGCTGCATTTCATATGCAGCTTGCAGCCCTCTGTTCCAATGTACGGGCTGTTGTGTGACGGAACTGAGGTCAGGTGGAGGGCAGTCGTCTTGGGGAGAACTGGAACATGGTCATACAGGAATGGGTCAGAACCGGACAGGCTACTTAAGTACTAGGGCAGGGGCGGGCTGGCAACTTTTAGCCTGGGGGGCAAATGAAGACCATGGCCCTGATTTTTCTACCAGTACACATCAACAGAGAAATGAACATGACATGGTTTACTATTATTATGTCACAGAGATATACTGTATCATCAAATAGACCTACCAGCCCATTCTGACAAAGCAGGGACAATTCTAATAACATCTACAGTATATAATACACAGAGCCGTCTAGCTACATCTATACAGTACAGGTAAAACTCCAGTAACCAACATGCAATAGCGATAGCATTCTAGTGACATATACAGGGCAGGAACCAGTCTAATTACTTATATACAATACAGTCACTACTCTAGGAAACAGAATATGTCCACAGGCACTAACTGGTGGAATATGAGGCTATAAGGTAAAACCATCTGATACACCTGTTTTACCATCTGATACACCTGTATCATTGCTTATAAAGGGCCTGATGCTGAGCTGAACATTAGCCTGTTGTCAGAGCTTATTTTATGTGGTTTTGCACTGTGAAAGCAGGGGCATATCTATAATTGGTGCACACGGGCCCCCGGAGGGCCCACACCGCACACATATTATCTAAAACTTACCTCTCTGAGATATTGCGTCGTGTGTCTCAGCGCTGCTCAAAACGCCGGAAAAAGGGTGCCGTGGCCATTTTTTTGGCGTTTTGCACAGCAAAGGATTGCTTCCGTCTCTGCGTTGGAGTATACCTCAGTGTGGGACCATCGCTAATCCAGGACAATCTTGAGACTTTACTTCACCCGGTAATTCCACTGTCATCCCCATGCGGGACACTTACCAATTGCCCACTGACTACCAGTGCTTGGACTTTATCTTCAAAAATATTGGTGTATCAGGGTCCATCTATATTCATGCCTCTTTAATATTTTATATATGTTGGTTTAAACTGGATCATTTGTCCTTTTAATTTTATTCTATGAAGTTCTGACATTTGTGTAAAGCTAAATAAATTGTTATTCATATACGATTCTCAAGCACTGCATTTTTTCATTTCTATTATTCTGTATAGAGACTATCTCTACCTAGCAGCTGCTTGGGGTAACAACTCATTACAACGCACTTCTATATTTATAGTTATCTTGCAGACTCCGGGCACACTCTAGTGCCCAGAGTTTGCTGATGCTATGGTGTCCGGCCAGCCGCATCAGTCAGCTGCCGACCGCTGGGGAGAGAGGAGGGGGCCCCAGTTGGGGAATGCACAAGTGGCCCTCTCCTCTCTTAAGATGCCCCTGTGTGCAAGTGTATAGGAATACAAATTATGCAGAACCATGTGTGTTTCAAGTGCATCACATATTGCTGAGGAGGCATATCTGGGCTCATACCGGGGCATTCTCACATAGGCAAAGTTCAGTGAGGGTGGGTTGAGATAACTGTGGGCCACAGAGATGGTTGCAAGCGTAAATATGCCTATCTTTTGCAAGAAATGTAGGCTGATGCACCTTGATGATTAGTAGCAAACCAAACTTATACACATTTTTACACCAAAGTCCCGGATATGACCTGGTTCCAACCCGGATCAAATCCGGGACAGACTCCTTTCCCACTGCGGCGCCAACCTTGGTGAACAGTGCCGACCCGGGTCTGCAGTAGGGGTGAGCGGGTTCGGATTTCTGAAATCCGAACCCCCCCGAGCCCCCCCGATCCGAGTCAGGCTCGACTTTTCCCGCCTGACTCGGATCTGAAATCGAGGCAAAACGTCATCATCCCGCCTTCCGGGTCTCGCGGGTTTTGGATCCTATATAAGGTACCCGCGTCGGCGCCATTTTCTCACTCGGCTGTGGACAGTGAAGAGGGAGGGTGGGAGTTAGGGCTGGCTGGGCTGTGTAGTGTAGTGTAGTGTAGTGCAGAGTAGTGCTGTGCTGCGCTGTGCTGCTGTTGTCCATAGGGGCTGTGTCCACTACTTCAAAGTCCATAGCTGCTGGCTGTGTTGTGCTGCTGTTGTCCATAGGGGCTGTGTCCACTACTTCAAAGTCCATAGGGGCTGTGTCCACTCCAAAGTCCTGTGCAGTGTACCAGTCCTAAAGGGGTGCTGTAGTGTTGTCCAGGGGGTGCTCTGTCCTTCAGGGGTGCTCCCCCCAAGTGCTAAAAACATATATATTTTTTCTGTGTTTGTGAATTGTGTGCGCAGTAGCCGCACGTGCATCAACAAAGTAGTGCCAAGCGTGTGCCTGTGTCATAAGTAAAGGGCCGGCTGGCTTGACCGTTAAAGGGTGCTGTAACCCCCAAAGTACACTCCAAACCAAATAAAAAAATATTTTCTGTGTTCGTGAATTGTGTGCGCAGTAGCCGCACGTACATCAACAAAGTAGTGCCAAGCGTGCGCTTGTGTCATAAGTAAAGGGCCGGCTGGCTTGACCGTTAAAGGGTGCTGTAACCCCCAAAGTACACTCCAAACCAAATAAAAAAATATTTTCTGTGTTTGTGAATTGTGTGCGCAGTAGCCGTACGTGCATCAACAAAGTAGTGCCAAACGTGCGCCTGTGTCATAAGTAAAGGGCCGGCTGCCTTGACCGTTAAAGGGTGCTGTAACCCCCAAAGTACACTCCAAACCTAATAAAAAAATATTTTCTGTTTTTGTGAATTGTGTGCGCAGTAGCCGCACGTGCATCAACAAAGTAGTGCCAAGCGTGCGCCTGTGTCATAAGTAAAGGACCGGCTGGCTTGACCGTTAAAAGGTGCTGTAACCCCCAAAGCACACTCCAAACCAAATAAAAAAATATTTTCTGTGTTTGTGAATTGTGTGCACTGTGGCTGCGCGTGCATCAACAAAGGAGCAGCGCCAAGCATGTGCCTGTGTCCCATAAGTAAAGAGCCGGCTGGCTCATTTCTTAAAGGGTGGTGTAACCCACAAAGTGCACTACTCTCCAGCAAAAATAAAAAAATATTTTCTGTGTTTGTGTGCGCCTTAGCCGCACGTATATATCAATATAACATAAATGGAGGACCAAACTTTCTCCGATAAAAATAAAATAGGGAAAGATCAAGAACCACTTCCTCCTAGTGCTGAAGCTGCTGCCACTAGTCCTGACATAGACGATAACATGCCATCAACGTCGTCTGCCAAGGCCGATGCCCAATGTCATAGTAGAGGGCACATACAATCCCAAATGACAAAGTTCAGGAAAATGACCTTGAAAAAAACATTTAAATCATCTGAAGAGAAACGTAAACTTGCCAATATGCCATTTACGACACGGCTAAGGTCTTTCCCTATGTTCATGACTAGTGGTTCAGCTTCACATGACAATGGAAGCCCTCCTCCCGCTAAAAAAATCAAATGAGTTAAGCTGGCAAAAGCACAGCGAAGAACTGTGCGTTCTAAGAAGATATCACAAATCCCCAAGGAGAGTCCAAGTGTGGTGGCGGTTGCGATGCCTGACCTTCCCAGCACTGGATGGGAAGAGGTGGCTCTTTCCACCATTTGCACGCCCCCTGCAAGTGCTGAAAGGAGCACCCACAGTCCACTTGCTGATATGCAAATTGAAGATGTCACTGTTGAAGTACAACAGGATGAGGATACTGGTGTAGCTGGCACTGAGGAGGAAGTTGGCAAGGAGGATTCTGATGGTGATGTGGTTTGTTTAAATCAGGCTCCGGGGGAGACAGTTGTTGTCCGTGGGATGAAAAAGCCCATCACGGTCATGCCTGGGCAGAAGACCAAACATTCCACCTCTTTGGCCTGGCAATATTTCTATCCAAATCCGGACAACAGCTGTCTTGCCATATGTACCATATGTAAAGGTGAAATAAGTAGGGGTAGGGACGTTAACCACCTAGGAACATCCTCCCTTATACGGCACCTGCAGCGCGTTCATAAAAAGTTACTGTCAAGTTCAGAAACTTTGGCTAAGACTGTAAGCAGTCCAGGTACACCTAAATCCCTTTTTCTGTTTTATCCAAGGAATCGGTGGATGAGGAGGATGAGGACGACATCTTGCCTCCGTAGAGCCAGTTTGTGCAGGGACACATTAATTGCCAGCTTGTTTTGTGGGGGCCCAAACGAACCAATAATTTCAGCCACAGTCATGTGGCAGACCCTGGCGCTGAAATGATTGGTTTGTTAAAGTGTGCATGTCCTATTTATACAACATAAGGGTGGGTGGGAGGGCCCAAGGACAATTCCATCTTGCAACTCTTTTTTTTCTTTGCAGTATGTACTGTTTGGGGCCTAGTTTTTCAAACTGCCATCCTGTCTGCCACTGCAGTGTCACTCCTAGCATAGTCATCCAGCTAACTTGGTGCAATCTTTTGGCCATAAAAACAATATTGTGAGGTGTGAGGTGTTCAGAATAGACTGGAAATGAGTGGAAATGAAGGTTATTGAGGTTAATAATTGCATAGGAGCAGAAAAACCCACAAATTCTGTGATTTATGCTGTTTTTATGCTTTTTTTCAAAAAAATACAGATCCAAAACACAAAACCCAGAACCCAAAACACGGAAGGGTGGTTTTGGCAAAACCAATCCAGATCCAAAACACGAAGAAAGATCCAGATCCAAAACCAAAACACAAAATACGAAAAGTGGCCAGTGCACACCCCTAGTCTGCAGTGACCTAGGTCTTCCGTCGATGCAGTGGAGGCTTGGAGAATGATGTAATCTCCAAGCGCCACTGAAGCCGGCCAATCAGCTTGCATGCCGCATGACCCAGGTCATCGTGACCCAGGTCACTTCATTTACACTCCAGGGTGACACAGGATCGACCCATGCCCAACCCTGCAAACTAGCTGTGTTGGATCATCGAGTCAGTGCAAAAATCCCAGGTTGATGTGCGTTCACGTGCAAAAAAACAGGATTTTAATGTCAGTGTAAAAGGGGTTATAGAGGTAGAAGGCGGGATGTAAAGTATACCACCACTCTGCATACAGGCATTTGCAAGTTAGAGGCACATGCGCCCAAATTCTGTCCAACTCCGCATCACGCCCAGAGGGAGGAACTATCTCCTATCACAAATATACAAAGGTGAGCGCTGCCACTGGTCACAAAGCAAGACAAATAATAAAACTTACGATTAATACATGCAGTTAATGAAGTCCCCCTTTATGTCTAAAATAAATGAAATATGATGAACGTCACATAAAAATATACATTTTATGTAAACCTTAAATACTAGCAATCTGCTTCATATTTGCCAATAGTATCAGCAAGATAGTGACTTTTTATATTGGTAAAAAGAATAGTAAATTATCATAAAAAATGATTTTCTTACAATAACACTTAGACCCCCAATCTTACATCCCCCTCCAAATAATAACTTCATAGTGGGGAAAACACACACACACTTACTTTATGTGTCATGGGTATCATATATGTGATCTAATGCCTGACGTGTCCAGTATCTGGAAGAAAAATGGGGGTTTTAGTACTTTCAGCTGAAGAATACATCACATGAGTCCCTTGTAATATATCCTAGCCCGTGTATCATGCATGAACGTCCTCTGACCCCTATGGGTCCTGTCACTTGTATACACATACTGCTCTTCTGTCCAGTCTGGCTCAGGACATTGCATTTTTTTTAATGGCCAGGGACTCTACTGGAGAAGAGGACCAACCTGCTCCAAGGAGTAGGTGAGTATTTATTTATCCAAACATCAGGATGCTACTGGAGAAGAGGACTGGACACTGAGGACAAAGTGAGCACAGTGTGAGTGTAAGTATGTAATAAACTTTTACTTTCTATGGTGTTTGCACTATCTTTATTTTAATATTTTTTTTTACAGTTGGGTAACAGTGCCGGCCGCCTGCTTGCACTTGTAGTTCTACAAGTGCCAAGGGCAGTTATGCTGGGACCTGTAGTCCCACTGTAAAAAACAATATTACACTATGATTATTATTACTATTACCCCAGTGTCAGGATGCGGCCTGGATCAGCTGTTACTTACCCCTATGCCATCGTCTCCATGCTCTGAGGCGTGGCGATGCCAGGCCTAGGATCCCATTGTCACTGAGTATTCTCCCCGGGGTCTGCTAGAATCCTCACGTGCGCATCCTAGATACCATTAGCATGGACATGGACATGGAAGCCGCCATGTTGGTTCATATCATCTGACGGGTATTCTCCAATGGTAGTCTGTGGTCTTTCAACTGCCTCATTCGACCAATGATCAGCTACTAAGGGTATTTTAATCCAACTCTTGGAACAGGAAGTTGTCTGTGCAACTTCGCTTCTCTTGTGATTACTCACTGAGACTGCGTCCCTAGGCTCCACACTTTTCTGAGTGTCTACTTCTGAGTTGCATTCCTGAGAACAACACCTCTAATCAGCGTCTGGGCATTCACCAGTGTTAACATCTCTATCCAGCGTCTGAATCCTTTCCAGCAATAACACCTCTGTTCAGCCTCTGAGTATCCTCCTGGAATAACCCCTCCAATCAGCGTCTGAATACTGATCAGTCATATTTCCTCTGTTCTGTGTCTAGGACTCGCTGCCGGCTGACCCCGCATTCCTGCATCTGAGGTTGTCCCCGTCATGCTCAAACACCTCTGAGCAGAATCACTGCTAATTAGGGACTGATTTCTATTTCCAGTGTTACCACTTTATAAGTCAGACTTACCAGTCTAGTTGCACTGCTCTGGTTTTCTTGCTATTCTCAGATACCTACTCTAGGGGCCACAACCTCTTCTCTCTGTGCCGCAAAAACCCATATCCCGCTTGGAGGGGTCACTGGTGAACACCAATGAGTGGATTAGATTGCGCCCTTGACTAGGTCTCGTAAACATCTGGGAATAGCTTATGAGGAAGTCCTATATACAGCCACCTTGTTTCCTGCCATCTATTCACCCTAGCCCCAGAAGACAATCCTGAAGGCCAATTGTCTCTGGGTCTGACACCCAGCACCCACCACCCAGGGGTGCAGGGAAGAGACCCCTTTATTGGGGGGGATCCCCACCTCCCCTGGGATTCAAGGCCTGGGTTGACTAGTTTGGGGTTTTAATGCTTTGGCCAGGGGAACCTGGTGAAAGGGTCCCCTGGCTGCGGCATTACACCGCGGCTAGTGGAGCCCGGTGCTGGTTTTAAAAATAACGGGGAACCCCACATCATTTTTTGCCTGTATTTTTAAAGCCAGGACTGACTCACAGAGCCTGGAGCTGGTTATACTTTTGAGGGGGGATCCCACGCCATTTCTTTCTCAGTTTTTTACACTTTTTTTTTTTTTTTTTTTGTACACAATACACACATGCAGCCTGCATGTATCTCACTGATATTTGCAGGTTGCATGTTTGGGAGTGTTTAGCTATGGGCAACACGGGGGACAAAACACAATTCTTGGAAAATTTGAGTGTTTCAGCTGGCAAAAGTCTCCCATGTTACAGTGATGCTGTGCATGTTTAAACTTGGGCAATCTCATACCAGACACGATTCTTAGTAAATTTACACCTTGATTTCCAACTTGTTGCATTACCATCATGTTTGCACCATAGATATTCTTGACCACTGGTCTTCTCCATTCTATATTTATTGTTATTCCGCAGTGCCTTACAAAATTCATGAACAAATGAAACAAGAAAACAGTGAGTTACAGTGCGAAACAATGCAGGACAAGGACATAGTTTATAAACATTGCTGAATTAGCAATCATAACACTCAACAAGCAGCAGAGCATAAGCAATCACGTGTATGGTGTACATGTTGGGAGTTAGGAGTAGATTACAGTATAAGTAAGGGAAGGAGAAGAACATGAGGGAAGAGGGCTCTGCTCGTAAGAGCTTACGTTCTAAAGGGGAGGGGCAGACAGACGGGTGACACAGATGGAATAGACAGTGAGGAAGGAGCATGGAGCAATGGGTTAGTATAAGAACTGGAAGGCCATGATGAAGTAGTGGATCTTAAGAGCCCGTTTGAAGATTTGCCTTGGTGTTTGAGGGGAATCCACTGGAAGCTAACCCCGAGACATATTTTGTAGTCTTCCACAACCTTATGACCAGTCCTGTCAGCAGGGGTGCAAGTTGTAGGGAGCAGGAAGGGCATGTGACCGTGGTGACAGAGGGAAGGGGGCATACATGGGGGAGACAGAGTTGCAGCTGCTGTAATGGCGAGCATGGTGAGTAGGGCAGGAATGCAGCATAATATAGTTATCCACTCCCAGCAGCCATGCTCTGTAGTAATAGGCTGCACGGTTCCTGTCTCCTCTATCTGTCTCTGTATGGCCCCTCTTACTAACAGCAACAGCCTAAGCTGGACCTGCCTGTCAGGCTGTTACTTGATGATGCTTCCTGAAGACTTTATGGCTTTAATAGGAGAATAATATAAGAGATCTTCAAAGGAATAGGGAGGTAAAGGGTTAATTAAGAAAACTGGACTTATGTATAACCTGCATGATTCCATTGAGTCTGCCCATATTTTTAAAGCGGCAATTATTTAAAATACAAAACCAGGTTGGTTTAGCCTTTTAAATGGCTACCACTTTAAAAATACAGGAAGACATACCAGAATCTCGCCAGAGCCTGCATTGAGCAGGCTATAACATAAGCACCAAAGTTTTTTAATGACACTAAGGAGGTAATTAGGGGGTTAAATTAAATTAAATCATTTGACGATGTAGGATCTAATAGGGATTATGTAAGTAATTATTGTAAAGGGGTTAATTTAATTACATTGAATGACATTACGAAGATACTGAAGTAGTTAATACTATTTGAGGAAGGGTTAATTATTTATGATGGAATGATCTTGTAAGGAAACCAAAATTACTGTCTGTGTTGTATAGTTGTCACAGATGCTTTCCGTATTATATGATGGTCACTATGATTTTCTCTGCATTTTATGGCAGTCACTGGGATGTTCCCTGCATTATATGACGGTCACTTAGTAAAGTAAACGACTAAGTAAGATATGTGTCCTTAAAAAGAGTAATTTACGCTGGCAATATTGCAATACTGACATAATAGTAAGCTGTTTTGTATATATAGTCCTGCTGATTTAAATAAATATGGTGGAGAAATAGGAACCTCCAATGGCTTGTTACAGATGTGTCTACATACACCTTTCTGAAAATTGTGCCATGTCTCTCAATTTGGCATGACATCAATTCTTATATGTTGTTGTGCCGTGCTGTCTGCAGTGCAGCAAATGTGCAATTCATACTTTCACCAGTGGGTGGCCAGTGTATCATGTAATGTAGCACTTAATAGTGTTCCACCTATGTAGCAAAGATAGAGTAGTGGTCTCCTTTTAATTTTAATAGAGGGCAAACGAGGAGTGTTGACGAGTGTTTATGTTAAGGTGCAATATGCATTTGCGGCTAAATCACTGTACTAGCCGCTGAAACACTATACTAGCACCAAAAAAAACTCACTAGGAAACTGTCATCAGTTCTTGAAAAGACAGATTCTTTACTTCCCATCCACCGGTATTGTGGCGTAGTGGTAAGGTCACTGCACATCACACTTGGCAGTTAGGGTTTGAATCCCAGTGTAAACATTTTTTTTTTGCTCCAAAAATAAATTTATATAATTCAATAATATAATAATAATAATAATAATAATAATAATAATAATAATATTTATTGTAATAACATTAAAACTTTTTAGAATAATATCATATTTAATTTAGAGGGTGTGAACACGGCATGTGTGTAGTGATTTCTTAGTGTAGAAATTTCCCCTTGAAATTATGGCTCCATATTTCATATACTGAGCCATAAAATCACATTATAGATAAACATAGAAAATAATACTTGTAAATATGGCTCCATATTTCATATACAGTACTGGTTCTAGAACTGGCCAACAGTAATTTACAGTTTGTTCATGTCTTTTTTCAGATTAACCCTGCCCATTGTTTGCCTCAACACAGAGGGGGAGGGAGGAGGAATTAATTTGTAAAGGCTGCACATATTACAGAGACAACAAATCAAGTTTTCATTAGCCCTCCCCCTGTGTTTTATTGCTACTCATTAATGTTGCCCTTTGTGTCTAGAGACACTTTTGTACATTTGGTCCCCCCCCTTCCTCCCAAAACAGTACTCATTTTCCATGGTTATATTGTACATTCATTGACCAGTAATGTAATGTAGCTGGAAGCACAATGTTTTGTTTTCCACTTTGTTATTATGAGAGAGAGAGAGAGAGATATTTCCAATCAATTTTGACCACCTCACAATATTATTTTTTTCATCTAGTTAAGGCCAAAAGGTTGCATCCAGCTAGCTGGCTGACTAAGCTAAGTGACACAGTGGGCGACACTAACATGTGGCAGTTAATCTTCCAATTTCCAACATGGATACAGTGTGTTATACAGTGTGGGTTGGATACACCAATAGTGCACTTACTGTGACAGCAGTGTTGGCATAGCAGGGTTGCTGACAGTGTCCTCAGTACATGGAATGGCAGTGAATTGGTGCTGGCAATGTCCTCAGTGAAGGGTACTGGTGATGTCGGCAGTGCCAGTGGTGTCTTTAGTGCAAGTTTGCTGGCTGCATCAGCATTGCAGGGGTTGCTGGCCGTGTCCTCAGTACATGGAATGGCAGTGCTGTAATGCTGACAGTGTCCTCAGTGAAGGGTACTGGCGATGTCGGCAGTGCGGGGGTGCCAGCAGTGTCCTCAGTGCAGGTTTGCTGACTGTGTTGGCAGTGTAGGGGTGTTCTCAATGCAGGGTGCCGGCAATGTGAGCAGAGCTGGGGTGCCAGCTGTGTCCTCAGTGCAGGTTTGCTGACTGTGTCGGCAGTGCAGGGGTGTTCTCAATGCAGGTTTCCAGCAGTGTCCTCAGTGCATGTGTGCTGACAGTGTTGGCAGTGCACGGGTGCTGGTGGTGTCCTCAGTGTGGGAGTGCTGGCAGTGTCGACATTGTGGGGGTCGCTGACGGTGTACTCAATACGTGGGGCAGCAGTGCAGGAGTGTTGGCAGCAGTGGTGTCAGCAGCGGGGGATGCTGCCAGTGGGGTGCCGGCGGTGTAGGGCAGCGGGGGATGGTGGGCGCCATCTTCTTTTGCTTCCTGTGTGCATATTAAATGGGCTTAACGCTGATTGGCTGAGAGCCGTGACAGATGGCTCTCTCAGCCAATCAGCATTAAGCCCGCTCAATACCAAACCTCGTGACCCCACAACCTCGCGACCTGAGAGTGGGATCGCGAGGTTTTGCCTTGGGTTAGGGATCTGGGGCAGGCAGGCATTATGTCCCGAGCTTGGCTCGGATCGCCCCAGATCTCCGAAATTCAGGTGGGTTTGGTTCTCCCTCCCGCTTATAACTCATATATATTTATAAATTTTATTGATAGGGCCCCCCACATGTTTGTTGCCCAGGGGCCCCCACATACCTTAATTTTGCCCTGGGTGAGGGGGCACACAGAGCCACCACTGCTGTGTTCATAGAGGGGAAAGGAGGAGGAGGAGGTGAACTGCTGCTGTTACACTGCTGTGGGTGGGACAGGGGGCACACAGAGCCAGTGATGCTGTTATCAGGGATGGGGGGAGGGGGAGAACTGCTTGGAGTGTGTGCACTAAGAATAGGACATAAAAAGACAACATTGAAAGTACTGTACCAATGTTTTTAACATTAATTACAAAACATTGTTTAGATCTAAACGTTGAATCTGAAACATCGATGTTAACTGATGTTACCCAATGTTTCTATTTTCTAAAGTAAACTACTGTAGCTGTAGGTACTTAAATACACGAATAAACTTCTGAAATCATACTTATTTTATGTTGGCTTACAGTATGTATAGTCCCACATATATCACTCCCTCGGAATGGCGCTCTTTGGGCCTGATCCAGAGATGTACACTAACCCGATGGTTAGCGCACATCTCGATGGTGGGAGGACTGCGCATGCACAGGAGGTGTACTGAGCATGTGCAGCCCTCTGACTGCGAGTCCGTTTGCAGTTTCTCCCGGCCACAGCCTGATTGATAGGTTGCGGTGTTTTGGAGGTGGAGCAGGGGTGTTCCCTGGCAGCGTTCCCGGAAACAGGGGCGTATTGCCCCCGTTTTCCAGGAGGGATGAGGCCAGAGTCTATATGGGTGCATGCAGACTTTCTGGCCTCGCAAGCTGCCAGGATCCGTCCAGGCTGTGGGAAGCTTTAGCTCCCATAGCCTGGCCTAAGGAACATCGGCAACCATCAGTCGCAATTGTTCTGATGGTGACACCAGGCTTGGCCGCAGAGCTGAGATCACGCAAATGCAGCCAGGAGGTGTGCGACTCCTCCTTCTGCATTTGCATTTTAAATGGACAGAATTGCACAGTCGCTTGTGTGCGATTATGTGCGGTTCTGTAATTCCATCCAGGCCCTTTGTGTCCTTTATTTACGTCAAAATGATGAGAACAAAATGAAACAATAAAGGCTCCCATTTATTAACGAGTTTTATCACCAAAACGAGTGATAAATGTCACTGTGTATGAAAAATGTTGCTCAAGCCAATCAGCTCTCAACTGTCACTTTTTTGACAGTTGACAGTTGGGAGCTGATTGGCTGGAGCACCATTTTTCATACACAGTGAAATGTATCACTCGTTTTGGTGATAAAACGCGTTAATAAATGAGGCCCATAGTGTAGTATTTTAAAATGATTGGGACACCGATGATGGCGATAAAATGATGAGGACACAGTTAGCAACCCCTGCACTTCCGACACAGCCAGCAAATCTGCACTAAAGACACCACTGGCACCCCCGCACTGCCGGTACCCTTCACTGAGGATACCTTCAGCACCGCAGAACTGCCATTCCATGTACTGAGGACACCATCAGCAACCCCCACACTGCCGACACAGCCAGCAAACCTGCACTGAAGACGCCACTGGTGCTGCCGACATCGCCGGTACCCTTCACTGAGGACAATGTCAGCACCGCAGAACTGCCATTCCATCTACTGAGAACACCATCAGCAACCCCTGCACTGCTGACACAGCCAGCAAACCTGCACTGAAGACACCGCTGGCACCCCCGCACTGCCAACACCGCCGGTACCCTTCACTGAGGACACTGCCAGCACTGCAATCCCATGTACTAAGGACACTGTCAGCAACCCCGCTCTGCCGACACTAAGTGCACAATTGGTGTATCCAACCCACACTATATAATACACTGTATCCAAGTTGGAAATTGGAAGCTGAACAGCCACATGTTAGTGCCGCCCACTGTGTCACTTAGCTTAGTCAGCCAGCTAGCTGGATGCAACCTTTTGGCCTTTACTAGATAAAAAAAATAATATTGTGAGGTGGTCAAAATTGATTGAAAATGACGGTAAATAAATGTTATTGAGGTTAATAATACTGTAGGAACAAAAACAGGCCCATTTTTTGTGATTTTAGCTGTTGTTATGATATTTTAAGAAAAAAAATCCAGATCCATAACCGAAAAACAAAAACACCAAGGAAAAAATTCCAAAACCAGACACAGATCCAAATTACTGGAGCCATAAAATTCACATTTTAGATAAATGACACAGAAAATAGCGCTTGGAAATATGGCTCTATATTTCATATGCTGAAAAAATACTGTTGCTATATTTCTAGCTGGAACTAGATGTTCAGCAAGCAGGAAAATTATATACTTGTGAGCAAGGTACGACCAAGGGTTGGTGGCGGGGTTCAGGGAAGTGGAGTGTAGAAAGGCTGTTGCTGTGTTTTGGGTAGGGGAGGAGGCACACAGAGCCACTGGAGCTATGATCAGAGAGGGGGAGGGAGGAGAGCTGCTGCTATCACATTGCTGTGGGTGGGGAAGGGGAGCACACAGAGCCAATTATGGGGATTGGGGAGTATAGCTGCTTGGAGTGTGTGCACAAGACATAGGATATCAAAAGAAAACATTGGAACTGAAGTACCAATGTTTTTAACATTGACTAGAAAGATTGTTTAGACCTAAACATTGGTTCTGGAACATCAATGTTAACCGATGTTTCTATTTTTTAAAGTAAACTACTGTACCTGTAGGTACTTAAACATATAGGGCCTGATTCAGACCCACTCGCGAGCGGCTGTCCGCTCGCAAGTGGGTCGATGGTCTGCACTGAGCATGCGCACGACGGAGGGAGCTCCGTCGTGCGCATGCGCCAGACACGACGAGCAAAGGACTTTCCTTCGCTCGTTGTGTCCGATCAAAGGGGGCGTGCTGTCAATGTTGATTGACAGCACGCCCCCTTTGGTGGGCGTGCCGGGGGCGTGCCTCCCTGACTGGGGCGTTCCCACGGGAACGCCTCCCGTCAGAAGCCGGCCCACTGACATCACTAGTGATGTCAGTGGGAGTGATTTTGGCTCTGATAGAGCCAAAATCACTCCGGAGCTTGCGGTTGAAAACCTCAACCGCAGGCTCCGGCTCGCAATTTCGATGGTCGCGATGGTCGTCAAAATGCACGCTCGTATAGCCTGTGGGTGGTGACCCACAGCTATACGAGCGTCCAGGAGGACGCTCCATGAAAATGGAGCCCGGCCCTCATGCAGAGCGTGCGCTCTGCTCAGAGCGTACGGCTCTGAATGAGGGCCATAATACACTAATAGACTTCTGAAATCATACTTATTTAATGTTAATTTTATAGAGGCTTGCAGTAGATACAGTCCAGCAGTTCAAAAAAACAGCAGCACTCAGAGGACTTAAAAGTTGCAAAACTCCTTTATTAGATCTGTAAAGACCTGGTACTTCTTAGGCAGCATACTACAATCAGCCCTCCTGACACATTCAGAAACAGAAGTCAGATCCAGTGTATTTGTGTGAGTGCATGTATGTTTAATAAAATGTTACTGTCTTACAGTGTGTGTGTTCTCTGGTTTTTTAATATTGCTTTTGCTGTGGAACTATGGGTACCAGCAAGCCCGTAATGTACCAGCATGCGGGGGAGGTTTGCTGGGACCTGCAGTTTCATAGCAAAAGAAAATATTTATAACTATTTGAAATGCGCTACACTATTGACCTACCCCTGGATAGGGAGACCCCTTTATTGGGGCAGGATCGGCTCCAGGGGTGGCCGTGCCCTGTGCTGGATAGGTAAAATGCACCTGTGTAATGTCAGGCTGGGGGTGAGCCCAGCACTTCATCACTAGCTGGGCTTCCCCCAGCCCTCTCCTGGCACTGAATGGATGCTGCCTGCATGCACGCAGCTACCATTTACCTACTTTGGGATCTGGGACTGCCACACAGCTGCAGCAGTGGCGTTGCCCAACCTCCTGACCAGACCACCCACGGGACACTTCGACCCATGGGTAGAACAGCAGGAAAGTGCTGTCCGCTGAAAGCGGGATATTGGTAGGGGTGCACTCTCTATGGGTCGGCGCCCCTGGTCATCCGCACTGGTTGAACACCCCAAGAGTTGGCCCTGATTAGGGGGTCCTTAGCTCCCCAGGGATCCCCGGCCTGGGCTGATTGGCGATCAGAGTTAATGCTCTGGGGGGCCCAGTGAAAGGGCTCCCCTGGCTGTGGCATTAGCCCCCTCACTAGAAAAAGTCTGATGCTGGTTCTAAATAATACAGGGGGACCCTACTAATTTTTTCCCCCTGTATTTCCAGAACCAGACCAGTGCCCAGTGCTAGTTGCACACTGCCCCTATGTCATTTGTCCCCCGTATTATTACAACCAGGTCCGGTTCTGACTAGCCCAGTGCTTGTTGTGCTTAAGTACAGGGGACCCCTATGTCATTTGTCCCCTGTATTTAATCAAAACCAGCACTGGGTCACTAAAAGCCCAGGGCTCTTTTGTGGAGGGGGAGGCATGACAATTTTTATTTGTTTTCACAGGTTTTTTTTTTACCTCAGCAACACAGAAGGGTCTCTCTGATCCCATCTATGCTCTGTGTCAATGACCCAGATGCATGTAGCATGGATCTCCTTGAAATACATAGCAGCACAGAAGGGACTCACTGATCCCATCCGTGCTTCTGTGTCAATGTACAAAAGTCTCAATACACAGAGGGCAATATTATTGAGTAGTAACAAAAGACAGGGGGAGGGCTAATGAAAATGTGATTTGTTGTCTGTCTGTGGAAAATGTGCAGCCTTTACAAAATGAATTCCTCCCCCCTCCCCTCTGTGTTGAGAAAAGCAAAGGGTTTACCTGGAGAAGGACATAAACATATAGTAAATTACTGATGGTCAGTTTTTGAATTATACTGTATATATATTGAATCATAAAAATTTATTTTTGGAGAAAAAAATAGGTTTACACTGAGATTCAAACCCTAATTTCCTGGTGTGATGTGCAGTCACCTTACCACTATGATATAACACCTACAGGGAAATACTGAAGTCTTTTATCTCTTACATAGTGAAAATGAACTGAAACTGACAGCTTCTGTTCTAGATCCAGCTAGAAATATAGCAACAGTTTTTTTTTCAGCATATGAAATATGGTGCTTTATTTCCATTTGCTATTTTCTATCCTGTAGGACCTTTTACTGTATATGTAGCCAAAGTATGCAGGGAATTTTGTAAGCCTGTCTGTCACTGCAATGGGAGGCAGCTTACTGTATAGGATCTTCCTCTCCAGCTTTCTACTTAGGCAGCCGCAGTATACTTTTCTAAAAATGCCACCTGCTGTCTGAAAAGTGGTATTACACTATATTTCAGCCTCCTTACACATGTCCCGACATGTATATCTTGGCGGGGCTGGTTATCTGATGCCATGAATGGCAGGCCATGGCTCAATTTTCACAAAGGTGTATGTGGACACATCTGTATATATCTGTGGAATTACAAGTCCCAAAGTGCATAGGTAATCATGGACAGTGTATGGGGATGTTGATAGTATTACCAGATGCTCTGGCTGATGGAAATAGCTCCCAGGTCCGGCATGCAGTGAGGTGGCCATCTGGTGGCGCTGATCTTTAATGCCGCTCACTGCAGCAGCACTTTTATCCCAAATGGATGAATGGTGCAGAGGGGGCCAATGTACAATGAGTTCCAGACACGCACAAAGGAAAATCCTTTGGGACACAACAAGCTGCTTCAAATTCCAAATTGGCAGCGTGACACAGGTTTCTGATGCATTTCACCCCTGTGAAAAAGCATCTTCAGAGGCAAAACGTGTCAGAGGACCTGTGTTATTCTGCCACATCAGAATTTATTATATAGGTATCTATATATGAATTAGTGCAGTTTCACATGTTTTGTGGATTTCTAAGTCTACTATTACCAGCTGCGAGCCAGGGACAGCAGCTGCAATATTTGCCATCTGCTGGACGTACTGCTCTGCATTTAAGGGCTGTGAGGCAATTGCTGTCTCTTTACCTGGGGCTGTGCTGTCCTGGACTCGGTCCGGCAGCCATCAGTGCCTGTGGCAGTTCCCTATTGACCGGTTTCGGCAAGACGCTTGCTCTGACAGCTGATGGTTAATTCCCTAATCAGAAGGGCAGGGAGTTTACCATTATTGCGCCCTTTAAAAAGTCTATTTACTAAGCCATGGATGAAGATAAAGTGAACGGAGATAATGACAGTTAGGAGCTGGTGGGCTGGTACCTTATCTCTGTCCACTTTACCTCCATCCAAGGCTTAGTAATTAGACCCCTGAGACTGTTGTCTGCGATATCTGTTCAGAGGCTTCTGGTTCCTGTACATACCATATTGAAAGTAGTTATCAGCAATCGCCAGGTATACATGTATAGGAGAATTAGGAGCTTACTGCCATTGCTCCCCTGGAAGCCCCATACATTCAGTTGATTATTACCACCGGTGACATAGACCAATGAACCTGGGGCTATTCACTTTTTATATAACATACTAGCGAGCACATTTTTATATTCACATTCTGGACTGATAAGTTATAACGGGCATTTATCCCCTGTATTTTTCAGTTTTCAAATAAAAATAAGCATTCTAATTATAATAACTTTCTGATACAGGATATTAGGAGTCTTTTATTAAAAGATTGTTCTATCAAAACATTGAAATATTAGGTGGTATATTTACTAAAAGTCGATTTTGATGGATTTTCAATTAATCTAAATCAATGTTGTGTTTCTGGAATTTAGGGGCATATGTATCAAGCTGATTTTTACATAATTGCAGTTTCTGCATAATTTTATGTATTGATCATATGTACTAATAGCACAATGCACGAGATTTCACAGAAATCTCCAGCAAATTGCTAATTAGCACTGCAGATCGCAGACCACATTATTATTATTAATGGGGACTACGATCTGACCCCTATGTACTAAACTCCAAAAAGCAAAGCTTTTCGGAGTTTAGCCACGGTAGTTTACACCATCTTCAGATGGTGTAACTACTGTTTGTCTATGGCTCCAGGGGCCAGCCCTGGAAACTGACGCTGTGTCCATGCACAGTGTCAGCTTCCCCCGGGGAAGTCTTTCACTTCAGTGAATGAATTCTCCTAAATGCCGGGGATATAACTCATGGGGACAACAGTTACCACAACTTCTGTCCCAGCGAGTTCCCGGTAGTACATAGCTGGGATATTTTTATTAAAAATGAAAATTTCACCGGTGAATTGGACTGTTAATAATCACGGCAGTAACGTGATTATTAATACATAGCAAATGTGTAATTTAGGGGGTCTAACACTTAAAAATCCGAATCAAAAATTGGCTGTTAGTAAATGTGATTTAGCCCTAGAAACACAACATTGATTTACATTGATTTATTTTACAGTATTTAAAATAATTTAAAATCAACCTAAATATACCCCTAAGCCTTTATTGGTGGTATATATCTGCAACACAGTATCAATTTCTAAGAGACTGTTATGATACTATTTATGCTGCTATTTACCACTAGAGTTTGATATATACATAAAACATAGCAAAGGATATATATATTCCAGATATCTTTAAGACAAATATATATTGTTCTTGTATATAGTTTTCCTTGGTGCTAAAGTGTTGCAATATAAATTGAACAATGTCATAATAAAACTTGTTTAGATTTACACCTACTGATATAGTTAGTGCTACCAGTGCTATTTCCCTCATGGTATGTTGATGCATGTGTAACATCTGTGGACCCACAGGCTTATTCATAACACTAATTTGCTACCGATGCTGGGTCTTTATACTCAGCTGCTTGGATTTGCAAAGCTGCCAGTCGACTTCCCAATATATATCCCGGCAGCTGCAACATTCGCATATTTTTGCACATCTGCTGTGTAGAAATTTGCAACAGCATTGGCATTAGCGTTAGAGATGAGCGGTTCGGATTCCACACATGGGGATCCGAGTCCTCGGCTTGGGTGTTCCCGCCGTCTCAGATCCCCACTGCGAGCCGAACGTCAGCATCCTGATGTCGGATCCACGCAAGAGTTTGCCTCTAAATAAGGCGCCGAGTCGCGGGACTCGGGACATTTCTCTTGCATGCTCCGGACTGCGCACTTGTCTGCTACTGGGCTGGCGGGTTGAGTGAGACAAGTGGCTGTATAGGGGGCACGCTGATCACTGGCTGGCTGAGTGGGACAAGTGGCTGTATAGGGGGCACGCTGATCACTGGCTGGCTGAGTAGGACAAGTGGCTGTATAGGGGGCACGCTGATCACTGGCTGGCTGAGTGGGACAAGTGGCTGTATAGGGGGCACGCTGATCACTGGCTGGTTGAGTGTGACAAGTGGCTGTATAGGGGGCACGCTGTTCACTGGCTGGCTGAGTGTGACAAGTGGCTGTATAGGGGGCACGCTGATCACTGGCTGGCTGAGTGGGACAAGTGGCTGTATAGGGGGCACGCTGATCACTGGCTGGCTGAGTGGGACAAGTGGCTGTATAGGGGGCACGCTGATCACTGGCTGGCTGAGTGGGACAAGTGGCTGTATAGGGGGCACGCTGATCACTGGCTGGCTGAGTGGAACAAGTGGCTGTATAGGGGGCACGCTGATCACTGGCTGGCTGAGTGGGACAAGTGGCTGTATAGGGGGCACACTGATCACTGGCTGGCTGAGTGGGACAAGTGGCTGTATAGGGGGCACGCTGATCACTGGCTGGCTGAGTGGGACAAGTGGCTGTATAGGGGACACGCTGATCACTGGTTGGCTGAGTGTGACAAGTGGTTGTATAGGGGGCATGCTGATCACTGGCTGGCTGAGTGGAACAAGTGGTTGTATAGGGGGCACGCTGATCACTGGCTGGCTGAGTGCGACAAGTGGCTGTATAGGGGGCACGCTGATCACTGGCTGGCTGAGTGGGACAAGTGGCTGTATAGGGGGCACGCTGATCACTGGCTGGCTGAGTGGGACAAGTGGCTGTATAGGGGGCACGCTGATCACTGGCTGGCTGAGTGGAACAAGTGGCTGTATAGGGGGCACGCTGATCACTGGCTGGCTGAGTGGGACAAGTGGCTGTATAGGGGGCACGCTGATCACTGGCTGGCTGAGTGGGACAAGTGGCTGTATAGGGGGCACGCTGATCACTGGCTGGCTGAGTGTGACAAGTGGCTGTATAGGGGACCCGCTGATCACTGGTTGGCTGAGTGTGACAAGTGGTTGTATAGGGGGCACGCTGATCACTGGCTGGCTGAGTGGAACAAGTGGCTGTATAGGGGGCACGCTGATCACTGGCTGGCTGAGTGGGACAAGTGGCTGTATAGGGGGCACACTGATCACTGGCTGGCTGAGTGGGACAAGTGGCTGTATAGGGGCACGCTGATCACTGGCTGGCTGAGTGTGACAAGTGGCTGTATAGGGGGGACACGCTGATCACTGGTTGGCTGAGTGTGACAAGTGGCTGTATAGGGGGCACGCTGATCACAGGCTGGCTGAGTGGGACAAGTGGCTGTATAGGGGGCACGCTGATCACTGGCTGGCGGAGTGGGACAAGTGGCTGTATAGGGGGCACGCTGTCACTGGCTGGCTGATTGTGACAAGTGACTGTGTAAGGGGGCACACTGACTGCATGCTGATATATGCTCCGCTATACTGATTAAAGTGTCGGGACTGGCTGTGTGTAAAAAAAAAAAAAAAGTAAAAAAAAAAGAAAGTTTAAAAAGAAAAAAAAATGTTTTTTTTCAGGTTCTGTACCCCACAAGCTCCGTGGGCCCTAGCCCTCTGTGTATAAAATAAAAGCACCATGACTCCTTGTCCATACTGTGGCTGTGACTAGTGTGTGGCAATGTTTTATAGATGTGCTTTAAACTGCGGTGTCTGTGCCACTGCTCTGTCGCTAAGTAACCAGCCAGCTCACTGCAACCTTTGGCCAATAATGGTGAAAACAATATTGTGAGCTGGGAGGTGGTCTAAACTAACTGTAAATTACTGGAAATTAATGTTATTGAGGTTAATAATACCCTTGGAACAAAAAAAACCAAATATGTGATTTTAGCTTTTTTTTGCAATTTTTGTAAAAAAATCCAAATCCAAAGTCAGTCACGGCAGGTTTGGCAAATCCAAATCCAAAGCCGGACGACGAATCAGAGCCAAATCCAAATCCAGCAGAAATGGTCCGGCGCACATCCCTAATTAGCGTACATCTCTGAATCAGGCCCAATCTACTGTAGATTGAGACTACAGGAGCTGCTAATACTCTGTGTTTAAAAAGTATGTATTTGTCAGAAAAGAAAGAATTATATGAGACTCTTTTCTATAACATTGTGGACTGTATTCATTCTATATATATCCCAGAGAAAGGAGCGCCTGAAACATTGCTTTTATTCTATATCACCTTTATTTATCAGCAGATTCCTGCCCCTTCACAAAGAAAACATAAACCTAATTTACACACAAATGGAGCAATGTTTCCGTAGGGCATCTCAAATAATTCATGAATAATTGCTTAACTCATATTTCAAAGCTCTGCATAATATCACCTTGCTTCACCTACAAGACATGCTTGAAGCTGGGAATTAGCAGGTTGTACAGTATATAGCTTACATCTCATGGTCATAAGAATTTAATAAATGTATATTACTTCACTAGTACTGAGGGAGTGAAATTTCCACACGTTGTAGGAGTGACCAATTTGTTTTCCATGAAAATATGGACAGTTGTTCTTTTTCAAAGTACTGTAAAGGTAAGTAGGAGGGTTAGGTTGCGGGATGGGGGGTTAGGTTTAGGCTGCAGGAGGGGAGGGTTAGGCTGTGGGGGGAGAGTTAGGGTTAGGCTGTGGGGGGGAGGGTTAGAGTTAGGGTGCTGGAAAGGTGGTTTAGGGTTAGAATTAGGGTAAAGGATAACCTGAAAATACTTACCAAAATTCTCCAACATTTTCACTGTCGGGATCCTTCTGCAATAACATCACATACATGGGGTGATTTAGAGGTTGACGCAGGTAAAGCATCAGGCTTTTTACCTCTGCACATGCATTTGAGACGCCCTGCTCATGTGTAATGATGTTTACTGCCGGGAGACGCAGATTGAAATCGCATGGAGATTCATACAATTTTGATGGGTGTTTCTGGTGGGTAACAGTCGCGGGCGTGTCGGTGTTATTGACTGGTCCTTAGACACAATTGTACTGACATTAGCGGCCATGGTCCCGTGAACATTTTGCACCTGTTATAGGTAGGTGAATTGTCCGAAAGTGCGCCGGTAATGCATCTTTGTATGTACATCGGCGGATACAGGCCACAGCCAGAGGGTGTCTCAATAGGATGCCCATCGCTCGTGGCATTAGCATAAAGGTTCAGTAGTTATTGTAACTGCATCCACCTCTGTATCACCCCCACAGTGCTGTACATTTTAAAGCAAATTATGTGAGAAATCTTCCGTACAACTGTGACTGTCTTACCACTTACTACTTTACATGGCCTACTATGTCAGCCATGGAAATTTGGACACACGTAAATTACTGTATGTTTGCTGCATGACTTCACTTTTAATTTTTGCTGAATTGTATTACACATCAGTATAAACAGTTTATAATAGGCAAGAGGCCATACAGTAAAGTGGCCACAATTAAACCCAGACAACAGTTTGGCATCATCCCCCTCTTCCTTGGGTTATATATTGATACTGTTTATATATACTTAGGGCCCGAGTTCGAAGAACATGCTGGCCACTATTTTTGATGCAATCACGCCTGTGTCTTTATGCAAATGCCATTATCGATACTTCGCCTACTGAGACACCTACTGGTAGTGGCGGTATTCCATCGCCCTTACACAGATGTGTGCTCACTCGTCTTTGCTGCAGTCGCGCCAAACAGCTCCTCTTGGCATGCTTGGCCCTGTGAGACTCTGCTAGTGCTAGGCATCTCTTTTGCGTCTTTTTTTCTGTAAAAACCTCTAAGTCTCAATGTTATGCAAATAGGATGCACCAGGAGACTGTGCTGATTAATTTGATATGTGACATTTGTATATCTGTGTATGACTGAAGCTCTCAATCGGCATGCAAAGTGCTTGTCACGGCCAGGGTATTTCAGCATGGCGCTAGGCGGGTGTTACCTGTGAGGTCGTTGTGGCGCGGGCTTTGGCTGCGCGCGTTGTTGTGCGGCCCTGTTGTCACTCTGCGCTGGTGAGGCCTGGCGGCGTCTCTGTTCCGTTTGGCATGGGCGCCGCCATCTTGCCTTCTGGCCATGTGATGCGGCTGGCCAATCCTGGTGAGTCACATGTTCCCTCCGGCCAGTAACAGCACGGCATGGGGTATTTAGGAAGGGTCAGTGCCTTCCTTCTTTGCCAGTGCAACGTGTATCTCAGCCTAGCTGAGAGGGAGTTCTCTGTGCTTTCCTGTTCCTGTGAATTCGCTGTCTGCCAGTCTGCCTGTCAGCTCCTAGTTCCAACTGGACTACCCCGCTACCTCCATTACCCTGGCCCATACCTGAGTGCCTGAGTCTGCTGACATCCTGCGCTTCAGTTCACTACCTGCAAACCTGGCTTGATTATTTTCAGTTCACTACCTGCAAACCTGGCTTGATTATTTTCAGTTTCACTACCTGCACACCTGGACAGCTCTAATTGTTTCTACCTGGACATTAACCCTTTTGCTTCAACCACAGAACTCTTGTGCACATTTATAATTTCCTGGACTTTTATTTACTGCCACATTATATGTCTACTCAAGCACTTATTAAAAATCCTAGTTTTATTTTAAAATTTGCTTCTGTGATCGCTCCTGCTACCACCCCGGGTCCACAAGCAACCCAGAACATAACAGTTTGCACTGGCCCCATGGAGCTGGCCACGGATCAGGAGTCAGGAGTGGATTTGTTCAGGTGCATTTCTGGTCGTTTAGAAAATCTGGAAAACATGCAGCATCAGATGGCTAAATTTCTGCAAGAGATGTCCAAGTGACAGGATAGTTTGCAAACTTCCTTTTCTACCCCTGAAGTACCAGCATCTACATCCGCATCAGCGGCTGGGAATACAGGAGGCAGATCATCTCCCCGCTTACGTCTTCCTTTACCAAATAAATTTGACGGCAATCCTAAACTCTGCCGAGGATTCCTAAATCAGTGTGACATACATTTTACCCTGCAGCCTGACAACTTTCTAACTGCAAGAACTAAAGTGGCTTATATAGTCTCTCTGTTATCCGGCCAGGCCTTGGAATGGGCTTCCCCACTCTGGAAGCGCTCAGATCCGCTGCTGGATAATTACGCAGGCTTTGTGTCATCCTTCAGGAGGATTTTCGATGAACCTGGGCGTACTGTATCAGCATCATCAAACATCATGACACTGAGACAAGGGGTCCGTCCTGTCAGTCAATATGCCGTGCAATTTCAAATTTTAGCATCAGAGCTCAAATGGAATGAGGAAGCCCTCACCTCGACCTTCTGGCATGGGTTGTCAGACCGACTAAAGGATGATCTAGTCACTCGAGAGCTTCCTACTAATCTGAACGACATGATTTCGTTGTGTATCAAAGTTGACCTACGCTTCAGGGAACGTCAGGCTGAAAAAAACAGAACTGACCGGCAAAGGTCATTTACCCCCTCCATTTCTACCCGTCCCATTCCTTCCCCTACTGAAGAGGAGCCTATGCAGGTGAATCATACACACCTCTCTAAAGAAGAACGTCAGAGAAGAATGCAAAAGAACCTCTGTCAATACTGCGGAGAGTCCGGTCAACTGCTGATCTCCAGCCCCAGTAAAACGGGAAATGCCAAATCCTAACTGACCCTGGAGACATCAAGTTAGGAGTTATGAACCCGTCTCCAAAAATTAAAGATTTCACGATTACCCTAGCCTTGGATCTTAAACCCAAACCTGTCTTTGCTACTGCTCTACTCGACTCGGGAGCAGCCGGAAATTTCATAACGTCTAGTTTCATAGATAAATTTCAGATTCCTTGTTTGTCTCTCAACCATGCCATCTCTCTGACCTCTATAGACGGACGCCCTCTAACTAACGGGATAGTCACCAAAGAGACTCAACCAGTATTGGTCCGAATTGGGGCACTTCATTCTGAGTCCTTAAAATTCCTGGTGATATCAGAGGCCTCACAAGAAATTGTTCTTGGTCTACCCTGGTTACGTCAACATAATCCCAGGATTGATTGGAGTTCTATGCAGATTCTGTCATGGGGTATGGACTGTCAGAAATCCTGTCTTCCAAAAATTCGACCTGTGAGAAAGACAGTTCCATTAGTTTCTTCTGCCATTCTCTGAACAACAAGCAAATATCTTACCCCCTCATAGGGAATGGGACTGTCCAATTGAATTGATACCTGATAAGATACCACCTCGTGGTCGTACCTATCCGCTGTCCTTGCCTGAGACTCAAGCCATGACCGAATACATCCGGGACAACCTGGCAAAGGGGTTCAGTCGCCCCTCTACTTCACCTGCCTGGTTTTTCTTCATTGGCAAGAAGGACGGTGGTCTAAGACCATGTATCGATGATCGAGGCCTTAATGACATTACTGTAAAGAATCAATGCCCTCTTCCTCTGATTACTGAGTTGTTTGATAGGGTCAAGGGCTCTGTCATTTTTTCGAAATTAGATCTAAGAGGGGCTTACAACCTCATTCGTATCCGAGCTGGCGATGAATGGAAGACCGCTTTTAATACCAGAGATGGACATTTCGAGTATTTAGTAATGCCTTTTGGATTGTGTAATGCCCCTGCTGTCTTTCAAAGTTTCGTTAATGAGATTTTCCGGGATCTGTTATATGTTTCGGTTGTTGTCTATCTGGATGACATACTGATTTTTTCACCCTCTGTGGCTAAACATCAAGAACATGTTAAAGAAGCTTTGACCCGTTTGAGAGAAAACCACCTTTACTGCAAACTGGAGAAGTGCGTCTTTGGAGTGCCCAGTGTACCTTTTCTTGGCTATGTAATATCTGGCTCCAGTTTAGAAATGGACCCCAAGAAGGTACAGGCAATTCTGGATTGGACCCGACCTCAGACACTGAAGGCCATCCAGAGATTGTTGGGCTTCGCAAATTATTATAGATGCTTCATTAAGGGATTTTCTACACTGCTGGCTCCCATTACAGCCTTGACCCGCAAAGGTGCTAATCCTGCCCAATGGTCACCTGAGGCAGAGTCTGCCTTTCATCTTGTAAAACAGACCTTTATCTCAGCACCAGTTCTTCGACAACCCGATCTGGACAGGCCTTTTTTGTTGGAAGTAGACGCATCATCTGAAGCTGTGGGAGCAGTCTTGTCTCAACGTTATGAGGACAACCGAGTCCATCCGTGTCTCCTGCCGAAAGGAACTACGCCATAGGTGAGCAAGAACTACTAGCTGTAAAGTTGGCGTTGAAGGAATGGAGATATTTGCTAGAAGGCGCCAAGTTTCCATTTACTGTATTTACGGACCATAGAAATCTCCTATTTCTCAAAAACCTCCAATGTGTGAGTCCTCGTTTGGCCCGCTGGGCAATATTCTTTGCCAGGTTTCAGTTCACCCTGACCTTCCGGTCTGGAGCACTTAATCAGAAGGCTGATGCCCTACCGAGATCTCTCCTCTGTGATGATCAATCTGAAAATCAAAGCAATACCCCTGTCTTGGAATCAAGAGTTTTCGCCGCATTACAACTTCAGCCTCCTACGGGAAAATCATTTGTGGCCCCGGAATTAAGGAAGCAGCTTCTCACTTGGGCACATTCCTCTCGCTTCGCAGGGCACTCAGGCACTCGGAAGACCTTGGAGTTCCTGAAAAGACACTATTGGTGGCCTTCTATGAAGGCAGATATAATGGAGTTTATCTCTTCCTGCTCCTCCTGTGCCCAGCATAAATCATCACGACAAGCTCCAGCTGGGGAATTGCTTCCATTATCTACTCCATCACGTCCATGGACGCATCTCTCCATGGATTTCGTCACAGACCTGCCAGTCTCTCAAGGTTTCAACACTATCTGGGTTGTAATAGACCGATTTTCTAAGATGGTCCACTATATACCGTTGAAGAAGTTACCTTCTGCCCCTGACCTGGCACAGTTGTTTGTCCAACACATATTTCGTCTACATGGCCTTCCTGCTGAAATTGTCTCTGACCGTGGTGTGCAGTTTACTGCAAAATTCTGGAGGGCTTTGTGTTCTGTTCTTCAAGTGAAGTTAAACTTTTCCACGGCCTACCATCCGCAAAGCAACGGCTCCACCGAGAGACTTAATCAAGATCTAGAGACTTTCTTAAGAATTTTTATGTCATCTTCCCAGGACAATTGGGCTGCCTTGCTGCCGTGGGCTGAGTTTGCACATAATGCTTCCTACCACTCGTCAACTAACCAAACGCCATTTCAGGTTGTATATGGCCTTCATCCTCGTGTTCCCGAATTCCGAAGCCTGCCCGTTTTCGATGTTCCGGCCGTGGAGGACACGGTGCGAAATTTTGCTGCCATCTGGACTCAAGTACGGTCTGATTTGTTGAAGGCATCCTCTCGCTATAAGACCCAGGCTGATAAGAAGCGTAGAATAGTTCCACGCATGCAAGTAGGAAACCAGGTCTGGTTGTCTACTCGAAACCTTCGTCTAAGAGTTCCGTCTATGAAATTCGCACCCCGCTTCATCGGTCCCTTCACCATAACAGAAGTCATTAATCCAGTGGCCTACCGTTTACAGTTACCCCCATACCTAAAAATTCCCAATTCCTTCCATGTTTCCTTATTAAAGCCCCTAGTCCTGACTAAGTACCATAATGCTCTACCTACTTCTCCTCGAGTCCAGACGGAGAGAGGAGTTGAGTTTGAAGTCGCCCAGATCTTGGACTCTCGTCTGCGCAGAGGTCATCTTCAGTATTTGTTGGACTGGAAAGGTTACGGTCCAGAGGAACGTTGCTGGACCGATGCTCATGATGTCCACGCTCCCACACTCATCAGGAGATTCCATTCTGCCCATCCGGAGAAGCCTGGTGAGTGTCCTGAGGCCACCCCAAATGGGGGGGTACTGTCACGACCAGGGTATTTCAGCATGGCGCTAGGCGGGTGTTACCTGTGAGGTCGTTGTGGCGCGGGCTGTCTGGTGACGGAGCTGGTGTCTGGCGGGGGGCTTTGGCTGCGCGCGTTGTTGTGCGGCCCTGTTGTCACTCTGCGCTGGTGAGGCCTGGCGGCGTCTCCGTTCCGTTTGGCATGGGCGCCGCCATCTTGCCTTCTGGCCATGTGATTCGGCTGGCCAATCCTGGTGAGTCACATGTTCCCTCCGGCCAGTAACAGCACGGCATGGGGTATTTAGGAAGGGTCAGTGCCTTCCTTCATTGCCAGTGCAACGTGTATCTCAGCCTAGCTGAGAGGGAGTTCTCTGTGCTTTCCTGTTCCTGTGAATTCGCTGTCTGCCTGTCAGCTCCTAGTTCCCACTGGACTACCCCGCTACCTCCATCACCCTTGCCCATACCTGAGTGCCTGAGCCTGCTGACATCCTGCGCTTCAGTTCACTACCTGCAAACCTGGCTTGATTATTTTCAGTTCACTACCTGCAAACCTGGCTTGATTATTTTCAGTTTCACTACCTGCACACCTGGACAGCTCTAATTGTTTCTACCTGGACATTAACCCTTTTGCTTCAACCACAGAACTCTTGTGCACATTTATATTTTCCTTTACTTTTATTTACTGCCACATTATATGTCTACTCAAGCACTTATTAAAAATCCTAGTTTTATTTTCAAATTTTGCTTCTGTGATCACTCCTGCTACCACCCTGGGTCCACAAGCAACCCAGAACATAACAGTGCTACGATGCAGCTTTCTTCCACACCAAGTTCCATTGGGATGTAGTCAGGAAGCAAACGGTCTAAATGCCGACCACCGGCTTCCCGACTGTCAAATCCCGGCAAGGTACTAATGACAGGCGTCGAAGTCCCGATGCCTGTCATTAGACCTACGCCGGGAACCCGAAGCCCGGCATACCAAACTATGGGGGAAAGGTTAGGTTTTAGGGCTCCATGGGGGGACTTAGGGTTAGGCACTTCCAAGAGGGTTAGGTTTAGGCTAGGGGAAGGGGGTGTTAGGGTTAGGCACCCTCGGGGGGACTTAGGGTTAGGCACTCCCCCCCCGGGAGACTTAGGTTTAGGCTGCGTGGAAGGGGGGGTTAGGTTTAGGCACTTAGAGGGGTGTTAGGGTTAGGCACTAGGGGGGAGGTTAGGGTTAGGCACCCCTATAGGAGGGTTAGGTTAGGGAATTAGGTTAGTGGTACTTGCCTTAATTAGCAATTGGGATCTTCACCCCTGCCGGGCTTCCATGCGGCCGGCGGTAATACCTACTACACCCATTCCATTTACAGTCTCAGTTGCACACAGATATACAAGTGTCACATATCAAATTAATCAGCATCTGTACTAAGTCTCACCTTCGTAGCACCTTCAGTCACAACTTTAAAGATTGCACCTACTCTGTGGCTGGTTCCATTTTGCTGCCTGAACATGGCTGCCAGTGTCAGTTCAACTTCGACTTTGTACGAAATTGCTTACCGCAACACACCCATGTCTGGCTAGCCACACCCTTGTTACCTCCCTGAAATGCCCACTGAAATTACATCTATCGATCTGCATGTTACCATCGGGATGCATGAGCAGACTGAAAACATTAGCTGATTATGTGTGGCATTGACATAATGTGCACCTTAGTACTAATATTCAAACAAAGAAAAGATAAATTCAGGGATCTACAGTACAAGCACTGCTCCATGGTCAGAATGATTAATGTAGGTCACGCTCTGTACAATATTACAATATTAGGGATTCTCTCGTTATTTAGCTCTCACAAAGCAGACTGTAACAGCACATCCCTGCTTTAATTACAAGTTAATGTCAAACATAGGGTGTTTTTATTACAGCAAAATAATAGCTGTCATAGTCTTTACATCCTTTCATACATGTTTTCACTTGCTGACAGGTAAGTATAATTAGTTGTTTATTACATACATATCATATTCCAAGTGTAAGATCTGTATAATGGACTGGAAATCCTCTTCTGTGGAGCTGTAACTTAACATATAATTTGTGTCTCCTATCTATAGGCTAGAAATCCATTTATCATCTCATTGTACTGCTCATTGTCATTTTTGTGTTTCAGTTGTTTAACAAAAGTGTCAAATGTATTACATTAATTGTTCTGTACTACAAGCTGTGCCCGCCATTGCCACTTGTCTTCAGAGCTCACAGTTTCTCGCTTGTATTTCTGTAATTACTGTTCTATTCCATCTAAGCCGACACCCACACAAACTCTCTCACCCTCCTTCTCTGCCTCTCTCATTGTGTCTGTCTGCCTCTCTCTTTATGGGGCGTATCTAATTGGCGACAAGGTTTTGTCTGCAAAAAATTACGCAGACCCCAGGACCAATTTTGGATTACTGCAGGCATTGGAGCTCCCTATACCCGCGGTAGCCAAATAAAACTTACATGTTTTGCCCAGCTGCGGCTTATCCACAGTCTTCGGATTGGCTGCGACTGCTGCTACATGGAGGTAAGTGACTGCACAGCACACTGAGGTCACACACGCTCAACACACACTGGACAGGGTCACACACATGACAAGGGGGTAAAACACTTGACGTGGGGAGGGTCACTTACATGACAGGGGAGTCAAACCTAACTGACATTGGGCCATGGACCGGGGTCTCACAAACACACAGAAATCACTCAGACACACACACTGCAGACGGCAGAAGGAAGGCTTCAGCATGCCAGAGAATCAGAGAAGAAAGACAGTGCTTCTAGAAGGTGAGTATTTATTGGGCTAATTAAGCTAATTGGAGACTTCCAATAGCTTAACTAGTCATGGAGTGGGGGGATATGCCACAGGTTTCCAGATCCAAGTCCCAATTATTTTTTCTTAAAATAAAGGCTTAAGGAAAAATTAGACCTACCCTGGAGGCACTCAAACAAAATGTATCCAAATAGACGGCATGTATCTATTATGCATGCATACTGTATATCCAATCCAAAAAAGATGGTTGACTCCAAGCATATGCCAGTACTGAATGATATGCCTAGAAGCATTGTAGACTCCCTTGCAGCATGGTATAGAATGGATAAGTCTTGTGGTGTCGTAGAAGTTGCGCATCCAGACTTTCGATATTTCCAAATTGATCCCAAACTTGTCAATGGTTAGTTGGCATAACAATGGTACAGTTACCTGCTAGGACCTTTTTGAGAATAGGTCTTTTAAATCATTCTCTCATCTACAGAGCCAATTTAATATCCTTGCTCAGAATTTCTATAAATACAGTATTTCCAAGCCTGCACAATCCCCTGCTCTCACTTTGTTTTGGGATTGTTATTCTTGTGGCTTTTGCTTGTAAACAGTATTCACACCTCATGGTTGATGAACAGTCTGATATTGTGAGATTTTTGTTAGGTCTCTCTTTTGCAGTTCTTTAATGTTGTCTAGGTGTCTGTGTCCTAGTCGTCTGTGACACACATGAATACAGTCAGTGTGTCTGTGTGTGCTTAATCTCACCTGTTGTGTTGCAGTGTCAAGACGATGCAAGAGGTATTCTGCTTTGGCTGTGGCGAACACTTTTCTTCCATTTTGACTAATGCATATGTTATCTTGGAATTTGACAGTAAGTCCTTTAGCCGTCAAACACCTTACAGACAATAGTCCTCCTTCCAACCTGGGAACATATAGTACATCTGTTACTGGTACTGGTAAATTACTGCTATTTGCATTGGAGCATATGAGCAGACCGTGTCCTATACCTTCCGAAGTGATATTGGTACCATCTGCGAGATAGATTCATGTCAAGCTCGGTGAAGAAATCTCTGTCACGTGTCATGTGATTTGTTGCTCATGAATCTATATACCACATACTGGTTACTGCCGCTTTAGAAGTTCTACTTCACTTGTTTGTGCATATGTCTGTGAGTATTATAATAATTTGCTGCTTAAACAGGTTAATTCATGTAGTCTATGCAGTGCCTCCCACATGGGATGGGATGGAAATGCCGGCGGCTGTGTAGCCGGTTCAAATCCAGCAGGTGCCTGACGGGATCAAGATCCTGACGGGCAGGTAAGTACCCTAACCTCCCCTGTTCCCCCCTAACCCTCCCTCCCCGGTGCCGAACCATAATCTCCCCCTGGTGGTGCCTAACCCTAACCCTCCCTCCTAGGGGTGTCTAACCCTAATCTCCCCCCTCAAACCTAACCCCACTAAGGGCCCTAATCCTAACCCTCCCCCCCGCGGCTAATGCTAAGGGTGCCCCGAACTTACCTTAGTTCGGGCAGGTGTCCTCGGCGTTCCGGCATCGGGATTAATATAGGCGTCGGTATTTCGACACTTATGTTAACTCCCTTGCTGGAATTCTGCTGTCGAGATTGAGACCGGTGGCCTTGCGGCCGCTGGTCTTACAACTACATCCCCTCCCACATACCCTTTAGCTGTATTCTCATGTCTTTTATGAATTAGCTGATTATCTTCAACTAACAAGCTTATGGTTGCATGTGCCTGTCTGTTCTTCTTGTCCCATTTCTGATTATTAAACTCTGGCCTGTCTGTAATAATAACTTCCCACAAATCATCTTTACACAACAGCATTACAAATTTAAATTTCCATAGTTGATACTTATCATTAGGCAGCTTGGTCATCGCTAGCCTAAGATCTGTGCTGCTTGCCATTTCCTTCCCTGTATGTATGTCTCTATGCCCTGAGGTATAACACTGGGTCACTCACTGCTGCTGTGGAAATTTTTCTCTCAGAAATATTTCTTTGACCTGGGTCCTTGTAACTGGGAGGATATTATAGCAGTATGCGTTGTGCTGCTATAACTCTTCCTGCTTCGCCTCTTTATCAAGGCAAAGGAGGAATAGCACCGATGAGATGTATTAACATCTCATCTGTGGGAGTGGGAAAATGAAAACTCCCTCAGGCAAACCCTGCCAGAGCCCACAGCACATCAGCCTAGTGCTGATGCGCTGTGTCTCCCTTCCCGGCTGGCTCCACTGGGCATGCACGAGATCTCGCAAGCATTGCGAGAACTTGTGTGGAGCCCTGACCTGGCAGCCGCCGTAGCCAGGGACAGTGCTGTCCCTGCTGAGGTGATAGGGAAATAACAGCTGCAGCTACATTGGGTAGCACACCTTGTAGATAGCAGTGCCGATAATGACAGGGGCGCATAGCACCCTTGTCATTCACCAACCAGCATACAAAATAATTCAGAAATAAAGAAACGGTATCAGTGCATATAAAGTGTACTGATACCACCCCTTCCCAAGATCGCCAGGTCATACATCTCCCCCCGAGTTCTGAGGTAATTTTTGTCTGGTTTCCTTATGCTTGAGACTGGGTCTGGAAGTGCCTGGGCCAATAACCTGTTAGCAGAGGTTGTTAGTTACTGCATCAAACTACTTCTCTTTCAGAGGCAGCCAGTAGGCATACACTGGTAAACTCTTTGTGGTAAAATGATTTCTAAAATAAACTGGTTTGGTTTAATAGCATACAGGCATGACAGGTATACACAAGAACAACAGCAGTACTTCAGCATCTTTCAACTTCTGGAACATCCATGTAACAGCGTTGAAGTACATAACTGTATACAGACTGACTACACACCAACACATTAGGTAACAGAGCTACCTGCTGTCTAATTCTAAAAAAAAGAGAGAGATAAAGTGGAGAGAGATAAAGTACCAACCAATCAGCTCCTGTAAGTTTACAGGATGTGTTTGAAAAATGACAGTTAAGCTAGGTACAGTCAATCTATCTATCTATCTATCTATCTATCTATCTCATATTTATTAGGTGTCAATATGCTTCCCACATTGGTAATGTGGAAAGGGGGCTTGGACTGCACACCCTGATTTTAAACATAATAAGATGTGCTACCTTGTTGAGACTTGTAGTACAATGCAGGGGACAAAGAATGCAGGTGCACACTGTTAGTACTAAGAACAATGATAGTCAAAATAATCCTGATAAAGTCTACAATTAACATGGAGTATAAGTTAGTACATGTTTGGCCAAAAATGTTTGTCCATCCACCACGTCAAGGTGAACCCCGTAAGATGGGGTCCCTAACATCCCTAATACTAACACATTATGACAAGAGTTTATCAGAATTATGTTGACTATCATTGATCTTAGGGCCTGATTCAGAGCCGAACGCTCTGACCAGAGCGCGCGCTATGAATCAGGGCCCTCCTACCTGAAAATGGAGCGGCCTCCTGGCCGCTCGCATAGCTGTGGGTGACCACCCACAGCATATGCGAGCGTCCATGATGATGGTCGCGATGGTCTTGACCATCGCGACCATCGGGCTTGCGACGGAGACGCTGCGGTAGGGACTCGCTGCCGCAAGCCCTGGAGTGATTTTGGCTCTATCAGAGCCAAAATCACTCCCACTGACATCACTAGTGATGTCAGTGGGGCTGGCTTCAGACGGTAGGCGTTCCCATGGGAACGCCTCCGTCTGGCAGGCACGGCCCCGGTACGCCCACCCAGGGGGCGTGCTGTCAATCAACATCGACAGCACGCCCCCTTTGGTGCGAGACCTGGAGCGATGGAGAGCCCGTCGCTCGCTGGGTCTCGCGCATGCGCACGATGGAGCTCCCTCCGTCGTGCGCATGCGCAGTGGGGGAACATCGACCCGCTTGTGATCGTCCTGCGCTCGCGAGCGGGTCTGAATGACCCCCTTAGTATTAAGAGTGTGCACCTGCATTCATTGTCCCCTGCACATTTGTTATATGTCAGTATTATTCCCACATATATAACTATGTGATTGTATTTGTATAAATTTGTATTCATTATGTTTCAGTAATATGCTCACATTGTTACTACTGTATGCATGTTTCTTATCCTTGTTACCCGGTTTTGTATACTTGTACGGTGCTACAGAAATTTGTGGCGCCTTCAATAAAAGCTAATAATAATAATAACATATATTCTGTCTTCCGCACATCATGCATTCCAAGAAATTACTTTATTTGTAATTTCAATCTCCAAACTATGAACAGAATTAATGAATATTCATTTGTTGCCAAAACAACAGTTACACTGAGAGAAATATTTTCATGGCTTAGTGAAACAAAATGGATTCTCTTCAATGTATATTTCTGTGTATTGCTTATATCTGACAATTTCTAGGATAGATCCAACATTTTCTAAGTAGAATCTGGATATTATGGGCCAAATGTAATAGGGTGAGAGTTTAGAATATGTGAGAGTTTAGCAGTAAACTCTCACACTATTACATTGGTCGAGTTTTATGTTCAAAATGGGAAAACATCTGGATGAGAGTTAAAATCGTGAGAGTTTTTGAGTGTACATTCAAGGTACATCTTTATGTCCTATTTTAAATGAGGAACACAAATTGCACATTATTAAGCATTAGGTTTGACCTTGTGCTACTCATCAGTAAAGCAATATTAACATGAAGTGACAATGGTTTACATATGACATAAACACATCAATTACATTCATGTTCTGGATATATTTTAGGGTACTCTTTTGTGGCTGCTAAATATGTGGGCAAGATGTGATTTTGACAGTTTTTAAAAGTTGAATTTTCAAACAAATGAAACATACAAGAATATTTTTCAAATATGAAAATATTTTTTTCTAAAGAAACAAAATAAACTTAAAAAAAATATTTGTCATTTTTAAATGTCTCAGTTCTATAATGTATCTGTCTGACAGCAGCAGTAGCTGTTTTGTTCATTCGTATATAAATCTATCACCTTTCGGCTTCCTACTGAGAGGGTGTTGGTTAAGGGTTTGCAAATGCAAATTAGGCTCTTTCAGTGCTTGTGATATCCTAGATTATTGATAACTACATGCCTTTGAATACATTTTGATTTAATTAATTCATGAAACATCACAATGTATTTTTCACATTATCCCTGAGAAAATAAACAAGCATAATGTTTTCTTCTGTTGTGTGTCCTGGATACCACTGTGTGTGTTCCTGACACTTTGTCACATTCTTCTTTTATAATGTGGCTCTGTTTCTCCTGGCACTGTACTGGCGTCTTCTCAAACGAAGTCATTAATTGAACATTCACTTTTTCTTAGTGTGACTGATATTTTATAGCTATATATTATTTTTCATATTTAACAAAATATATATATATTTGAAGGGTCATGTTTCAGTGGAGCATGATCTTTAAGTTAAGTAAACTTTTATATGGAAAAAAAATTGAATGACCAATTTCTATGTAAAGCTACACCTGATTCTTAACATTTCACTCAACATTTGTTTCTATATGACTGGACGCAGCTCGATTATCAGTAGTGGTGCATGGAAATTTTTTAAAGAAATAGAGCTCAAAATGTAGCTAAAGACTATGGCGTAAATTTACTAAAGCGAGAGTTTTTAGAAGTGAGTTTTAAAAGTGATGTTGCCCATAGCAACCAATCTGATTCTACTTAAAATTTTAACTAGCACTTTCTAGAAGATAATAGCTAGAATCTGGTTGCTATGGACAACATCACTTTTAAAACTCACTTCTAAAAACTCTCACTTTAGTAAATTTACCCCTATGAGTCACTCTTAGGACATGCCAATCAGCTATGACCCCCGAGTGCAGGATCTGTAAACTAGAGGATCTTCAGGATCTGCAAAGTAGAGATTACAGAGCATTGAACATATCACAGGAATAGTAATTCACAACAAAATGAACTTCAAAAGGTATTCCCATTTTAAGAAAAAAAAAAGGATTATGTATTAGTAAATCTTACAAATTGCGATTGTCGGTTCCTAGTTTCCTGGCTTTTATGAGTAAATTATATGCAAAATCAGGTTTGTTCTGTATAAAGTATTATTGCCCTACTCGTTAAATTTCTGGTTGCAGGGGGCGTGGCGGCAGCAATGGTGGGCAGTGCGGGGGCCTGGGTGGTTGTGCGATTGTGTTATAATGGCCCTGCCCCACGCTATACAATGCAGAGATTACGGGCATTATAAAGCATGAGTAAGGGCCATAATGACGCAATTCAGAGCCAATCGTGTCATCGCTTCCCCCAGAGCACCCAAGGGTGGCAGTGGACTAGGAGACTTGCCCTCTCTTGCGGGCGGCTGGGAGCGCCACCTAATTTTGGGAGACTCCCAGCCGAGTTGACAAGTATGATTATTGCCCTTTTAAATCTGGCAGGCAAAATCTTCAAAAATGTAGGGTTTTGAAAATCCGCTGCATAATAAATATAGCCAGTTTGTTGTATTGTGGCCCATATATGCATACAAATAAGGATGCGGATGTTCTGCAGCATGCAATGTAGTCAGCGAATACAGGGCCTGAATCAGCAAGGAACGCAGTAGCTCATACGCACGCAATCGGCCGATTGTTGCATTCTGCGCATGCACGAACCAGTCATTGCGATCGGGACTGCGATCGCAGTGATTACGCTGACCCATCGCAGAGTGATTGACAGAAAGTGTCGTTTGTGGGTGGTGATGGGGGGTGGTCGGGTGAACGCAGGCGTGCCATTGTGTTTGAACGCCGTTGCATGGGCATGCATAAATTATCCACTGCGATAACATACGCAGCCTGAGGCCTCATAGCATGCGCTGAAGTAAGCAATTCCTGAGTAAGGTCTGACCTGCCTTAACTATGCGTATGGGTCCGATGGTACTCGTTTGTATCGATATTTTTGCAGTCTTTCTAACCATTACAGATGTGCGTGTAAAGTAAAGTGAGCATCCTTAAGTAGTGCTGTGGCGGCATTGCGATCGCTATGGATTAGCATACTATCGCACTGAACTGCGTGCATATGCTATATTGCATACCGTAATGAATCATGCCCACAGTGTACTGAAGGACTGATTCAGAGATGTACGCTAACGTGATGGTTAGCACACATCTCTAATGTTTTGGGGTCTGTGCATGCTGCAGCGTTTGGGGGGCGTTGCCCACATTTTCCTGGAGGGACAAGGCCAGATGGTGCCAGTGGATGCAGATTTCCTGGCCTCGCAGCTGCTGGGACCCGGCCAGGCTGCGGTAATCTTCCGCAACGGCAGCCTGGCCTAAGGAGCAACAATCGTAACCATCAGTTGTGATGGTGATCCCAGGCTGCGACCTTGGATGCAGCAAGGAGGTATCTGTTACCTATCGACACCTCCTGCGGCATTAGCATTTTAGATAGACAATATTGCATAGCTACTTCTCTGAATCATGCCCTGAATATCTTAAAGGCTACAGTGGCATGATACATGAATCAGATTTAGTAAAAAAAAAAAAAAGCTATATGCATGAATACAGAGTTTGTATCTAATTTTGATGATTTCCATAACATGATATACATGGTTTTCAGTGCTCTCAGAATGATGTGTGGCCTAGTCAGGGCCGGCAACATAAATCCTGGGGCCCGTTACACAGATATCTCTGGGGCCCCCTCCCCCAACATTGGTATAGTTGGAACAATATAAATTTCACCATAAGCCTCAGAGTGCTACCGGCTTCCTTCACATCTGTGTGTGTATGTATATATATATATATATATATATATATATATGTATATATATATATATAGAGAGAGAGAGAGAGAGATAGAGAGAGAGAGAGAGAGAGAGAGAGAGAGAGAGAGAGATCGATGCGGGCTACATGTACCTATATACTATATCTATACATATATATTTATATATGTATATATATATATATATATATATATATATATATATATACATACAAAACTGGAGCTATATGTAAAATTAAGAAAAGGGGCACTTTGTCAATATCAATCTTAAATATAATAGAACCACTCTGCCATGGATGTCACTTACCCCCACAAACATCCACTGGGGCAGACAGTGGAGATGCAGAGCTGCAGGCACAGCTTGAACTAGTGTGCTGGGCTGTCTGTGTGCTCAGCGTGGTGGTCGGTTCCATGTCCTGGATTCCCTGCTCCTCGGTGGATGGACGTCTATACCTTTCCAATGTCGTAGCAGCAGACCAAGGACACAGAGACGGCCCTGCACAGTGATGTCACAACGCAATATGTGCCTGCGCCGCGGCCATACACAGTACAGGTGATGGGGCTGCCGGGGATACCGTCCTTGGGGGAGCCGGAGATAATACGTTTTTTTGTTGCCAGGCAGGCGGCGTCGTGGGTGGGAATTTATTATTTACTATTCGCAGCGGCAGATGCTCTTTGTGCCCTGAGCCCTTGGGGCCCCTCAGAACCTCGGATACCCCTTGTATCCCCCTGTCGCCGGGCCTGGGCCTAGTAGGGTAAGATCCTAATTCCAATGTGCTGTATAGGGCAGTGATACAGTTTTGGTGGGCAGATGCAGGCTGGGAAGACTGATCTATATTTGTATCATATTGATGGCAGAATATGACTAAAAACTCCCTGCTCCTTATCTAGAAGTATAAGTGTCAGCAATCCTAAACTGTCTCAGATTAGTTGTGGAGGCTGAGCAATTTGCCAGTAAGCACATGGACTGTAAACATACAGAATATTTACCTTATATTTTGTAACAGGAAGGTCAGAACAATCAAGCAGATGACAAAATAATTGCAGACAATATGTTATGACAGGTTCTAGCTATTTTCCCTGCTTAACTAGATTACAAGAAGAACTTGCTTGGAGATATATTATAGCTACATTAATGGTTATGAGAAGTGGTTTTTACAAGTAGCTTACTAAATCTAATATTTCCTGTTCCCTTAATAAGACACCTAGATGTAATTATTATAAAGGCATGCAATAACTGATGATGTTAGTGGGCGTGATGCCTCACTCGGGCTGGTGTATAATATAATGCTATAAACATAGGAGGTGTCTTTATTACTGATTACCTGCTTTCCCAAATGCGTGACTATATTATATCTGTCTAGCACCATCTGTAACACAGAGCTGGTATTCTGTAAGCAAGATGAGGGCTTATACCATACTTACTCTAGTCACTTTCCTATTCACTTGGGTGGAAATCGGCTGTGTGCCCAGCAAAACTGGAAACAGTAAGTAATATTGCAAACCAGTATTTCATATTATAATTCTAGATATTGATGCCTACGTGTTTATTGGATTTTGTTTTGTATTCTACTGCATATAGAACTCTAGATATTAATTGGGCCATCTACTTCGACGGTGCCTCTGGATATCTGTCTGTATGCGATCTGTATGTATGTATGTATGTATGTAGAGCCATTATAAAACCATTATAAATCTTGTAGGTTTTTACACTAGAATAAATGTAAAGGCTATTTGATAAAGCTTTAGTATATGCAAGAGTAAATATGCCCCACTCATTATATCGTCTTGTAGATATTATTGTAGAATTGCATTTGTTACATATTTGATTTTCATGACAGAGATATATGTGGCATCTGTAAATACAATATCTTTGAAACCATAAAGAGATGTAATAATGACTGAATTGTTAGGGATGTCATACCAGTATTTACGGTTTGCATCTTGAGAAATAAGAGATAATGTAAATATAGATAATTAAATCATCTACTACAAACCTCAGACCTGTTATTGTGTTTATTTGGAAAGAAAATTATAGAATTTACATTTTAAATCAAATAGTACTGGAATAGTAATATAATTCAAGTTTAGATTGTTCAGTGTGTGCACTCTGCTGGGGCTGGAGTATTTGATGGGGCTGGAGTATTTGATGGGGCTGGAGAATTTGATGTAGTTGAGTATGTGTTCTAAATTTCAGAAGTAGTTACTGTAGGTTATCACTGCAAGAAGATGACAGCCTGGTTATCTTAGGGACAGACAATAAGGGCCAGATTAACAATGGGGCAGATAGAGCTATAGCTCCTGGCCTCCACATAAAAATAGGCCCATCGTCATGACAGCATGATGATTACCAGCTACCTAGCTGGCCACACAGTCGGCTATAAATCTTAAGTATTTAAACAGCTTTTCTACATTTACTACAAAAGTATGCAATTGTTCTATTTTTATGTATTTAGGGAGACAGTGGTGCTGTTAGTGTATGGGGGTGTATACATCAATGTGACTCCAGCCACACCCACACAGCACTGGTCACAGCTCCACCCCTTCTCTGAATAAACCCTTGAACTTTTTCAGCCACAGGCCCTTGTGGTCCTTAATCTGACCCCAGGGGCAAACGCAGGATTTTTAAGGGGGGGTTTCCATATTTTAGAGAGAGATTATTTTATATAGAGAGATTGTTGTGTGTGTGTGTGTGTGTGTGTGTGTGTGTGAGACATACACACAGTATACATACACACACAACATACTTACAAACACACACACAGCATACATACATGTTCCCTTGTCATTTATACCAATTAAATATTCACATTGAACAAATAAAAAGGAAAATGGAATAGTTATACAGTTTATTTACAAAGGAAAAAAAAAAGACTCCATAGCTGTTAGTATTTCATGCTACTATATTCCCCTCCTCCTCCCCTCCTGGGACTTTAGATGCACAGCACCCACCTGGTCAATTGGACCACACTGGCACCAGCAATGTCTGTGTAGATATAGCTTGTTGGCACCAAACAGCCCCCCCCCCCACCTTCCCTGGGACTCCTATGTCTTACACACACATCACAAACACCCTCCCCCCACCCCCCTTCTTCCCTGGGACATCAATGTCACACACATCACACTCACACACACATCACACGCAGAGCAACACATACATATATCACACATACTGTACATCACACACACACCACCTACCCAGCCAACACTAAAAACAAAGAAACTGACCTGACATGATTCTGCAGTTAGCCTCTCAGTGCCGTGCCGCCCTCCCTCGTCGCACTGCGCCGACCAGCTCCTCGATCCCTCCCTTGTATGCGCTGTGGCAGTTGTCACTGGAGAGAAGACATGTCGTCTCTCCATAGAGCCAGCGCACCATGCGGGAGCCGGGGGAGGCGGAGCTCAAAGGCTCAAAGCAGGGTCAAGGATAGATCCCCTTCCGTAGATGTATCAACAGAAGGGGATCTATACAAAACCCTCACAGCAGCCAGGACAGCCGGGTGCGCCGCTGATATACATAGCAGCAGGCACCCGGCAAATAGAAATTGCTCCAGAGGCCGTGTCCGCCCAAGAGCATTCTCCGCTCAGTGTGGCCACCCTGGTTATGGCCTCTGAAAAAATAATTTGATTGGTCGGGGGGGGTTTCTGGGTACTCGGAAACCCCCCCTGCGTGCGCGAGTGGACCCTGCATGCACTGCAAAGCAACACCTCTTGAAATCCAAGTCAAAACCTTGGAACTTGCCCTACAGTACCTTTAAGAGATCATTCAAAGCGTGTTCTCAAAGCTTCCCTGCAATAGTGTGTAGTATGTACTTAATGAGCAGTCCCATAGTACTCATTCACTGTGTATTGTGAATCATGAACACTGCAGGCGACTGTGAATTACCTTAACGTCAGAACAGCTTCTGTAAATATACTGATCAGGCAGGTATTATGCAACCATATATTATACAGAGAGCCATGAAAGATGGGTCATAAATTATCATCTTGAAGACTAGTCATACTTGACACTCCTACTACATATAAATAAGATAGACATGTAATGAGTATGTTTATATTATTAACCTCCACATCTAGTAAAAAAAAAATACACAATAAAGACACAAAAAAAGACACAATAAACTTTATATATGTGTGTGTGTGTGTGTGTGTGTGTATATATATATATATATATATATATATATATATATATATATTAGGGGTGTGCACCGGCCACTTTTCGTGTTTTGTGTTTTGGTTTTGGATCTGGATCTTTCTTCGTGTTTTGGATCTGGATTGGTTTTGCCAAAACCACCCTTCCGTGTTTTGGGTTCTGGGTTTTGTGTTTTGGATCTGTATTTTTTTGAAAAAAAGCATAAAAACAGCTAAAATCACAGAATTTGTAGGTTTTTCTGCTCCTATGCTATTATTAACCTCAATAACCTTAATTTCCACTCATTTCCAGTCTATTCTGAATACCTCACACCTCACAATAGTGTTTTTATGTCCAAAAGGTTGCACCGAGGTAGCTGGATGACTATGCTAAGCGACACGAGTGGGCGGCACAAACACGTGACCCATCTAGGCGTGAAACTGCAGTGGCAGACAGGATGGCATTGAAAAACTAGGCCCCAAACTGTACATAATGCAAAGAAAAAAAAGAGGTGCAAGATGGAATTGTCCTTGGGCCCTCCCACCCACCCTTATGTTGTATAAACAGGACATGCACACTTTAACAAACCAATCATTTCAGCGCCAGGGTCTGCCACACAACTGTGGCTGAAATGATTGGTTCGTTTGGGCCCCCACAAAACAAGCTGGCAATTAATCTGTCCCTGCACAAACTGGCTCTACGGAGGCAAGAAGTCGTCCTCATCCTCCTCATCCACAGATTCCTCACCCTCTTCAGTGTTATGTACATCCTCATCCTCACAGAGTATTAATTCGTCCCTGCTGGAACCACAGGTCCCTCTGTACGTTCTGGAGGCTGGTCTCCCTGGAAGAGTTGATCATTCATTTTATGAACATCATCTTCTCCACATTTTGTGGAAGCAACCTCCTACGCCTTTCGCTAACAAGGTTCCCGGCTGCACTAAACACTCTTTCGGAGTACACACTGGAGGGGGGGCAACTCAGGTAAAATAGAGCCAGTTTGTACAGGGACCTCCAAATTGCTTCTTTTTCCTGCCAGTACAGGTACGGACTGTCTGACATGCCTACTTGGATGCTGTCACCGATGTAATCCTTTAACAGACAGACGCACGCTTGTCGCTGCTGCTTTGAGGATTCAAGTGCGGCTACAGCCCACACAATTCACAAAGACAGAAAAAAAAAAAGAATATTTTTATTGTTTGTGGAGCACACTTTGAGGGTTACACCACCCTCTAACAGACAGACGCACGCTTGTCGCTGCTGCTTTGAGGATGCAAGTGCGGCTACAGCCCACACAATTCACAAAGACAGAAAAAAGAAGAAGAATATTTTTATTCTTTGTGTAGCACACTTTGAGGGTGTCACCACCCTTTAACAGACAGACGCACGCTTGTCGCTGCTGCTTTAAGGATGCAGGTGCGGCTACAGCCCACACATTTCACAAAGACCGAAAAAAAAGAACAATATTTTAATTGTTTGTGTAGCACACTTTGAGGGTGTCACCACCCTTTAACAGACAGACGCACGCTTGTCGCTGCTGCTTTAAGGATGCAGGTGCGGCTACAGCCCACACAATTCACAAAGACAGAAAAAAGAAGAATATTTTTATTGTTTGTGTAGCACACTTTGAGGGTGTCACCACCCTTTAACAGACAGACGCACGCTTGTCGCTGCTGCTTTGAGGATGCAAGTGCGGCTACATCGCACACAAGTCACAAACACATTAAAAAAATAGTTTTTTATTTTTTGGAGCACTTTGAGAGTTACACCACCCTTTAACAGACAGACGCACGCTTGTCGCTGCTGCTTTAAGGATGCAGGTGCGGCTACAGCCCACACATTTCACAAAGACCGAAAAAAAAGAACAATATTTTAATTGTTTGTGTAGAACACTTTGAGGGTGTCACCACCCTTTAACAGACAGACGCACGCTTGTCGCTGCTGCTTTAAGGATGCAGGTGCGGCTACAGCCCACACAATTCACATAGACAGATAAAAGAAGAAGAATATTTTTATTGTTTGTGTAGCACACTTTGAGGGTGTCACCACCCTTTAACAGACAGACGCACGCTTGTCGCTGCTGCTTTAAGGATGCAGGTGCGGCTACAGCCCACACATTTCACAAAGACCGAAAAAAAAAGAACAATATTTTAATTGTTTGTGTAGCACACTTTGAGGGTGTCACCACCCTTTAACAGACAGACGCACGCTTGTCGCAGCTGCTTTAAGGATGCAGGTGCGGCTACAGCCCACACAATTCACAAAGACAGAAAAAAGAACAATATTTTAATTGTTTGTGTAGCACACTTTGAGGGTGTCACCACCCTTTAACAGACAGACGCACGCTTGTCGCTGCTGCTTTAAGGATGCAGGTGCGGCTACAGCCCACACAATTCACAAAGACAGAAAAAAGAAGAATATTTTTATTGTTTGTGTAGCACACTTTGAGGGTGTCACCACCCTTTAACAGACAGACGCACGCTTGTCGCTGCTGCTTTGAGGATGCAAGTGCGGCTACATCGCACACAAGTCACAAACACATTAAAAAAATAGTTTTTTATTTTTTGGAGCACTTCGTGAGTTACACCACCCTTTAACAGACAGACGCACGCTTGTCGCTGCTGCTTTAAGGATGCAGGTGCGGCTACAGCCCACACAATTCACAAAGACAGAAAAAAGAAGAAGAATATTTTTATTGTTTGTGGAGCACACTTTGAGGGTGTCACCACCCTTTAACAGACAGACGCACGCTTGTCGCTGCTGCTTTGAGGATGCAAGTGTGGCTACATCGCACACAAGTCACAAACACATTAAAAAAATAGTTTTTTATTTTTTGGAGCACTTTGAGAGTTACACCACCCTTTAACAGACAGACGCACGCTTGTCGCTGCTGCTTTAAGGATGCAGGTGCGGCTACAGCCCACACATTTCACAAAGACCGAAAAAAAAGAAGAATATTTTTATTGTTTGTGTAGCACACTTTGAGGGTGTCACCACCCTTTAACAGACAGACGCACGCTTGTCGCTGCTGCTTTAAGGATGCAGGTGCGGCTACAGCCCACACATTTCACAAAGACAGAAAAAAAAAGAACAATATTTTAATTGTTTGTGTAGCACACTTTGAGGGTGTCACCACCCTTTAACAGACAGACGCACGCTTGTCGCTGCTGCTTTGAGGATGCAGGTGGAATCTAGACGGGATTTGGAACCGAGGACACACTACCTCCATCAATTGTCTAAATCCCACTGCACTAATGTCGGATACCGGACGCACGTCTAACACCAACATAGCAGTCAAGGCCTCAGTTATACGTTTTGCTTCAGGATGACTGCTGTCGTACTTCATCCTCATCGCTAGGGACTGTTGGAGGGTCAATTGTTTAGTAAAAGTAGTGATGTTCCTACTTCCTCTCTGGGATGATGAACAACTCCCAGCAGCAGCAACAGCACTAGTAGGAAGTGGTTCTTGATCTTTCCCTATTTTATTTTTATCAGAGAAAGTTTGGTCCTCCATTTATGTTATATTGATATGTATACGTGCGGCTAAAGCGCACACAAACACAGAAAATATTTTTTTATTTTTGCTGGAGAGTAGTGCACTTTGTGGGTTACACCACCCTTTAAGAAATGAGCCAGCCGGCTCTTTACTTATGGGACACAGGCGCACGCTTGGCGCTGCTCCTTTGTTGATGCACGTGCAGCCACAGTGCACACAAGTCACAAACACAGAAAATATATATTTTTTTGGTTTGGAGTGTACTTTGGGGGTTACAGAACCCTTTAACGGTCAAGCCAGCCGGCCCTTTACTTATGACACAGGCGCACGCTTGGCACTACTTTGTTGATGCACGTGCGGCTACTGCGCACACAATTCACAAACACAGAAAATAATTTTTTTTTTGGTTTGGACTGGAGTGTACTTTCGGGGGTTACAGCACCCTTTAACGGTCAAGCCAGCCGGCCCTTTACTTATGACACAGGCGCACACTTGGCACTACTTTGTTGATGCACGTGCGGCTACTGCGCACACAATTCACAAACACAGAAAATAATTTTTTTTCGGTTTGGACTGGAGTGTACTTTGGGGCTTACAGCACCCTTTAACGGTCAAGCCAGCCGGCCCTTTACTTATGACACAGGCGCACGCTTGGCACTACTTTGTTGATGCACGTGCGGCTACTGCGCACACAATTCACAAACACAGAAAATAATTTTTTTTCGGTTTGGACTGGAGTGTACTTTGGGGGTTACAGCACCCTTTAACGGTCAAGCCAGCCGGCCCTTTACTTATGACACAGGCGCACGCTTGGCACTACTTTGTTGATGCACGTGCGGCTACTGCGCACACAATTCACAAACACAGAAAATAATTTTTTTTTTGGTTTGGACTGGAGTGTACTTTCGGGGGTTACAGCACCCTTTAACGGTCAAGCCAGCCGGCCCTTTACTTATGACACAGGTGCACGCTTGGCACTACTTTGTTGATGCACGTGCGGCTACTGCGCACACAATTCACAAACACAGAAAATAATTTTTTTTTTGGTTTGGACTGGAGTGTACTTTCGGGGGTTACAGCACCCTTAACGGTCAAGCCAGCCGGCCCTTTACTTATGACACAGGCGCACGCTTGGCACTACTTTGTTGATGCACGTGCGGCTACTGCGCACACAATTCACAAACACAGAAAATAATTTTTTTTTGGTTTGGACTGGAGTGTACTTTCGGGGGTTACAGCACCCTTTAACGGTCAAGCCAGCCGGCCCTTTACTTATGACACAGGCGCACGCTGGGCACTACTTTGTTGATGCACGTGCGGCTACTGCGCACACAATTCACAAACACAGAAAATATATTATTTTTTTAGCACTTGGGGGGAGCACCCCTGATGGACAGAGCACCCCCTGGACAACACTACAGCACCTCTTTAGGACTGGGACACTGCACAGGACTTTGGAGTGGACACAGCCCCTATGGAGAACTGACTGCACAACACAGTCCAGCCAGCCCCTATGGACTTTGAAGTAGTGGACACAGCCCCTATTAACAACAGCAGCACAGCACAACACAGCCAGCCCCTATGGACTTTGAAGTAGTGGACAACAGCAGCACTACACTACACTACACAGCCCTAACTCCCACCCTCCCTCTTCACTGTCCACAGCCGAGTGAGAAAATGGCGCCGACGTGGGTACCTTATATAGGATCCAAAACCCGCGAGACTCGGAAGGCGGGATGATGACGTTTTGCCTCGATTTCAGATCCGAGTCAGGCGGGAAAAGTCGAGCCTGATTCGGATCGGACTCGGATCGGGGGGGTTCGGATTTCAGAAATCCGAACCCGCTCACCCCTAATATATATATATATATATATATATATCCGTCACTTTTTTAAATGCACTGGTGCCCTCCAGGGATGGTAAAATCCTATTATAGTGAAGGAAATTAATGGCAGCACTCTACATTTTCAATGCAAAATGTAAGTGATTTAATCTGATGTTTTGGGCCTCAGGCCCTGATTCAGAGCCGGACGCTCTGACCAGAGCGCTCGCTCTGAATCAGGGCCATCCTATTTAAATTTTGAGCGGCCTTTTGGACGCTCGCATAGCTGTGGGTTACCACCCACAGCTTATGCGAGCATCCATGATGATGGTCGCGATGGTCATGACCATCGCGACCATCGGGCTTGCGACGAGACCCTGCGGTAGGGTCTCGCTGCCGCAAGCCCTGGAGTGATTTTGGCTCTATCAGAGCCAAAATCACTCCCACCGACATCACTAGTGATGTCAGTGGGGCCGGGCCCAGACGGTAGGCGTTCCCATGGGAACGCCTCCGTCTGGCAGCCACGCCCCCGGCACGCCCACCAAAGGGGGCGTGCTGTCACTCACCATCGACAGCACGCCCCCCTTTGGTGCGAGACCCGGAGCGACAGCTTGGCTGTCGCTATCCGGGTCTCGTGCATGCGCACATCGGAGCTCCCTCCGTCGTGCGCATGCGCATTTGGGTACCATCGACCCGCTTGCGAGCGTCCTGCACTCGCGAGCGGGTCTGAATGAGACCCTCAGTCCGTCATCAAGGATATGTTTGTATCTGTAAAGTGCATCATAATGTTAAAGCATCTTTTATATCTGTGCTGTTTGGAAATGTACCAGAAATTGTGTGTATTAACTATAGGGTCATTCACTTATATTATTTTTTGGGGTATCAGTGGCAAAGGGGTATCTAACAGGCTTAAAGGATGCCTGAGTGCAGGAGCCTCTGGGCCATATTATAATTTGTGGGGGCCCAAATAACTTATGGGTGTCCTGGCCACTAATATTTTCTTGTCAAAATGACACCTATAATGCATATTGGTAGCTGCTCAATCACCTTAGTAATTTCACTCAGGTGCATGAAAGGGAGGGGTTAGTCTATACAAGAAATAGCACTGGTTATCCCCAGCACTCAGAATGATATCAGTAATAAGACTTGAAAAACTACATGGTGGTAAATAATTCAGAGATCTCAGTTGCATATGTTTGCAAAAATATGTGTAAGCCTCCAGGCCACGTCACGGCATCTCTGATACTGGAGGTTCCTACTTCTAAGTCAAAGTCCTGGGTGCGGAACCCCAAAAAGCCAGCAAAGGCCAGCCACCCCAGGGCAGCACACCAGTGAAAGACTAAGGTGTTAGTAAGTGTTAGCTTTTTATTTATTAATATTATTACTATGTGTTAAAGGGTGATACACAGGTGAAGACTGTAATTAAAATGCTAAATAAAGTAGTATTTGTAGAAGTGTTAATAAAGTGCTATAGTGTTCTAGTGTGCTACCCCAAAGCAGTCCAGCCATACCAGCCCAGGGAGCACCGTGCCACAAACTCATCCCTAAGAATAATAACATAAAATCTGGGGCATATAATTGGCCAATATAAGGCCACATGATAATGGCACATACAAAACATATCTAAAATGAGAGCCAGCTCACCTTGGAGTCACCCCTAGGTCCTCCTAATGGAACTACATGAACTAGCATACCACCTATGTCTGCATATTCTAAGATCAGGCAAACACTGCAGTTCATGCTGTCTGGCTTTGTGAGAGACATGGACACCGCACTGCCACAACGTGAGGAGGACAGTGGCTGTCTCTAGGCATGGGTTCCAATTAGTCTGTGATAGCCAGGGCTTTAGATGTAGGAAATCTATTTGTATGTGCATGAAGCTGTGATAATATTGATGACACTTAGCTTCCGACCATGCCTCATCATGAACCATACTCTACTACCTTTGACTATCAGTATAAAAATTATTTTGATATTACAAGTAAATTACAATAATAAACCATTGTGACAAAAGCATGCACAATCTACACAGGGACAGAAACAATATTATACAGCAAAAAGCCCTATACCTTGCTGATAATAGGTTTTTCTAATACTGAATGTGTCATTATATTGTAACATTTATTTTAGGCTCATGGTGCCACTGAGAAATAATTAGTTGTATACAAAGAAAATAAAAAGATTTCTCCTATGTGCACTCTATGGGGGTTTGATCATTCAACAGAAACTAAAATGTATATTAAATTCAAAATATATTTTTACTTTTATTAATTCAGGTTCAACCCCATGCTATGTACTGAATCACTATCTTTACAGGGAATGCACATATGTGCACAGATTTATACAGTTGATGGCTATTTATGGGTATCTTTATTTGATATTTTCATGAGAAAACATATAATTTAGAAGAATTATTGCATTGTATTAAGAAAAGCTTGACGTAACTGCTCTAAAACATACAAACGTATAGTTCACTTTATTGGCAACACTAATGTAATGTATAAATTATTTTCCACATTATCTCTATCTCTGTGTGCTAGATACCTCTATGTATCCAATAGATAGCTATACATTTTTAGTATTCCTTAGTGAATTCTTTTAATTAATTTAGGACTAATGGTCGAAATATAATTTCTGTCATGGGGCCTCTATGATTTCATTTTTTTATTGCACAGAAAACTTTTCTTAACACTAATTTTAATTATTTAGTAACAGGCAATTATTCCCTTTATACATTTTTAATCCTCCTTTATTGATGTTTGTATTGTGGGTCTGATGCAGATGTGGATGCAAAGCCGATATTTACACAGTTGAGTGATTATGGGCCAACTGCGCATACGTTGCGGTCACTGTGCATGTGCCAAGCTGCCTTAGTGATGCAGCTCACATTGAGAATTCTTTTGCAAACTGATTGACATTCAGGGACCGTTTTAAGCGGTTGCAGGGAGTGGCAACAAAAATTCAGTGTTGTCTTAGCATACTATTGAGATCCGGTACGCATAAAACTTGCCAATAGTGTCTCAGTTCCCACAGTCATTCTGCATGACAATAGGGTGACTCAGATGGTCGATTATCGAAGAATCTGCGACCACCAGCAATGAGGTATCAGACACCTCCTTGCTGCATTTGCGATCCCAGCACTGACGTCGCAGGCTGGGATCACCATCGCAACCATCACGATCACGTCGGGCTTCGGGAGCTGAAGCTTCTCACAGCCTGGTCGGTGCCTGGTCACGTTAGAGGTCAGGAATCTGTGTTCACTGACGCAGACCCTGGCCTCGTCCCTCCCAGAAAATGGTGCAACATTTCTGGTAACAGCAACCAGGCATGCACCCACTCCGACCCCCAAATACCACAGCATGTAAATCATGCTGCAGCTTGGGGGGTCTGCGAACGAGATCGCAGGAGCGATACTGCACATGTGCAGAATGAGTGCAGTGACCCCTCACCATCGGAGATGTGCATTCATCCTCGGATGAACGTAGATCTTTAAATCAGGCCCTTTATTTTTAAAGGCAAATCAAGGTGTCTGGAATTCTCCCCGGTAGTTTAGCGTAAGGCAGGAAGTTACTGACAGGCAGTATAAAAAGAGCTCCCATGTCCTCTTTCTTACATCTTCTATTGCTAAATGGTGAAGCATGACTCCCAGTGCAATATTTCATTATCCTGTCCTTCCTTGCTACTAGGCAAAATGTACTGTAAAGTGAAAACAGAAAGTGACTACACCACTGCTGGGTAACCACTTCTTGTACTAAAAGAATGAGATGTGCCGTGCCAGTGAAAGCCTAGAAGAGTGAATTGTACTGGGCATTGGGCAATATTGTTCTTTTTACAGTGCTTTTTTTCTATGAAAAAGAAATAGGGATTGATACTCAGTACTTCCTCAGATTATATCCTGTTTGCCACTCCCCTCACTGACAGCCAGTGATAGAGGGAAGTGGCTCCTTTGCCCATCTACTGTACATCCACACTGATTGGAGCAGACGTGACCTCAGGGAATGTTGGTAGGAGGGTCATGGTTTCTCCCAGCTGCGTTTGATTGCGTGAGCTGGGGGCAGGGGATGTGGACCCTGGAAGGTCACCTGGCCCCTTATCAACAGTGCTCCCTGCACCCTCTGTAGTTATGCCCCTTATATACCTAGCATGCTAAAAGTAATACTGTTCATTTATGACTATTAATTTGTCCTGTATTCATTCACATGTAGACATTATTAACAATCTATGTACAACAGGTAGAAGTGGCGTATTAAGAGAGGAGGGGGCCTGTGTACAGTCTCTGTCCGGGGCCCCCTCCTCTCTACCCGGCAGTGCAGTAGACTCTGACCACTTTGGCACTTTGACAGAGTCTACTGCGCATGCGCAGATTGCAAAGGAAATGGTGAGGTAGCCATTTTCCTGGCAATATTCCTACTGCACACGTGCTAAACACAGAGAAATTGTCCGACACGCCATTTTCCATGTGATTTGTGCAGCACTGCTGACGCTGGACTCCGGAGAGGTAATATTGAAGACATGGGTATAGGGTGTGCGGTGTGGGGCCCCCTGCAGCACACCCTGCACCCATTATACACCAGTGACAGGTAGGCTTGCCGCTTCTGCATATCTCGAATCCTAATTTAATCTGTGATTTTTTTTCATTTGTAGCCAAACAAGGCTTATGTCCAAAGCCAGGAGTATTACTGAGTACTACAGCTCCCTGTGATAACAAATGTGTAAATGACAGTGACTGCTCCAAATACATGAAATGCTGTGATACAGGATGTGGCCATCTCTGTGTATATGCAGGTACTAATTAAATGACTAATGGGTTTAAGATGGTCCCCTCACTCCCAACCAAAATAATAGCCATAAAAGCCATGTATATATTACACAAACTAAAGGCACAACATGTTAAGGCCCCATACATCAGCAATCTGAAAACCACAATTGAACAATTTGAAGATTTAGTTCCCGCTTTTAGGATTTCCCAATCTAGCAATCTGCACCCATACATTACAGATCTTTTTCAGTGATTTGCAGATCGATTGCAGCAAACACAGATCTGCCAATCTTGAAAGGGCCATCATTTTACTAGTAATGGTCTGCAAATCTGCTGATCATGTCCATACACTAGCAATCTACAGCCCCAATCCATCTGTGAAATCCAACATGTTGGACAATCTGATTTAACAATTCCAATCACTTTTTGGTTGCAATCTCCGATCTGTGAAACCCATACATTGCAGATTTTTATACACGATCGATTGCAAATTGCAGAATTGCCACAATCGATTGCTGATGTATGGGGGCCTGTACTTTTAGAGGAATTTTAAAGCTAATGTCAGAATTCCTTACAGGCCTCTCATTTTAAACCAGGCTTGGACAATCCCTTGCTCCAATGTTTAATGGCTGTTATTGCCTAAAACAGAATCATCAGACTACCGTCTTCAGCAGGTTAGGCACACTCACCATCATGAGGTTAAATAATAAACATTTATAAAAGTACTTCACCATAACTCCCCTATAGCACCCCCTGACTCCCCAACTGCTACAGACCAGGCCATTTTATACCTTTAATTAGACTCAAACCCCCAGCTACAGAGCTGACAAACTGTAATATGCAGCTATAAACATTGATATGATTTTTTTAATTTAAATAGTGTGGTCACATACTAAAGGCACCACAGATGGTTGAGTGCCGTGGATTGAAACCAATTGTTTATATATATTTTTTGTGGTCACACTTTTTATGGCACTCCAATTTCCCACCTTATTCCCCAGGAGCTAATTAACTGATATGCTTGGGTGTGGTTCTGTCTCTTTAAGTCAGTACCTGAACCCATGGAAGAAGCATAATTTTATTTAAAATCTGTATGACTTACCTGGAGCCAAATGAGGCAGAGCAATGCTCATATTTTTGAGTGTCAGTGTAGGGACTGACCAGAAGGAGAGACCGTGACATGGTTGGTCATCTTAACAAATTATTGCAATATTTTGAAATTAACATTCCCTGAATGAATCTGGTTCTGTATTCCCAGGAACTAATACACTTTTTCAGCAATATGTTTGGTCCCCTCTCCTAAAGATTGCTGTGTCACATTTAAAATGCATTGCCCACACCCCATGGTATTAGTGGTCCCTCTCTAGATATTACTATGTGTTTAGGGGATTCCAGAGGAACCCGAAAAGCCACAGACCAGAGCTCTACGTGCTCCTACCATGTAATTTCACTTATATAATTTGAGCAAGGTAACTACTGGCTCACAAGGCTCAAAAGCAGAAACAACACCAAGGAGCGAGGGGTATATTACAAATTTTGTCAGTCCTGGGTTCAACAATATTGCAAGTACTGTAGTTCTTGAGTTATTTTAATATTAAACAGTTTCAATTAACTATAGTTTTCCTTTATTATGGATCTTTCTATTAGAACGGGCAGGATTCTGCCCATACAATGACCTCCCAGTGACAGATGGTGAAGTACAAAAGCCAAAGTGCAAGAGTGACTTTGGTTGTAGGAGAAATACTAAGTGCTGTGAGCGAGGATCCTCACTAGACTGCCTCCCTGCATCAAAGGGTGAGTATCATCTTCTAGACTCGTGTACATGCTTCCACAGTAGACTGGAAGAAAATACTTATTAATAAAACATATATACATCTTGCATGATTATTCCTGCTAGATATTTTCTGTAAACTTTTCGTATACACTTATGCTTCACAAACATGGCAGGATTTTTATTTACAATATTTAATTTTGCCATTTAGGACTCTAGTGTCTAATTCCATCTACAAATTATTATTATCTATGAAGAAAAATGCTACTATTAATGCACAAATTATTATGTAGCCAGATTAGTCTTATAGGAATGAGAACCTTTGTACCTGTTTGGAGGACAGCTTAAAGAACTCTACTGTAAGGTTATACAGATAATTTAGAAATCAGTCACATAAATAGTAGAGATGAGCGGTTCGTTCTTGTTGAAAACCGAACACACCTGAACTTTGGGGTTTCGAGTTAAACTGAGTCCCAGCTCGGATCACTTCGAGGTTCAGAGTAAATCGAGTCCTTGGGTCATCTTGCCAAGTTCGAGTCCCTCCCTCATTATTTCAGGTGTAGTGAGGTGGTCAAAATTGACTGTAAATGACTGGAAATTAATGTTATTGATGTTAATAATACTATAGAAACAAAAACAGGTCCAAGTTACATGATTTTAGCTGTTTTTATTAATTTTTAAAGAAATCCAAAACCTAAACTGATACAGAACCAAAACACTTGAGGGCAGAGATCATAATCCCCATTGATAAAAATAGGGACTGCGATCTGTAGTGCTAATTACCAGTGTGTCAGAGATTTCTGTGACATCTCCTGCATTGTGCTATTAGTGCATTTCACTATAATTCATAAACTTTTGCAGAAACCTTGATACATAGACTCCTAAGGGGCACATTTATCGTTAAATATTTTGGCTTATTCCCCGAAAACCACAAATATTTAGTATCACCCCCATGTATGAAGGAGGGACTGCAGCAGATATCTCCTATACCTATCCCTTCATTCTCGCAGGCAGCCGCATCCCCCATAGGTTTCTATGGGGGATGTGATGCTGCCAGATTTACCAACATCTGCAATGCGATGCATTCCAGATATTGGCAACCACAGCTAACGCCATCTGAAGATGGCATTATCCCATTGTAGCCATAGGAACCCTCCCGCAGCAATGGCGGCCGCGCATGTGCAGTCAGCGAGACTGCACATCTTCAGAAGCCCCGGCAGCACTCTCGGCACATCGCAAGGATGGGCTCCTTTCAGTGTCCCTGTTCCAGCATGTGCGGGATGATACATCCTGACACTATGATTGCATTTTGCAATGCGATCATGGGCGGTAATGTCATGACCAGATCACATTGCAAATGCGATCATGCAAAAAAGGGCCCTAAAATTCCTTAGTAAAATGCAATGAAAGAGCTATTCAATGAATCACTGCCTGTTATAGTGGGAAGACGTTGGCCCTCTGTTTCCCTATTCTTGTTGGGTTTCATTAGTGCGTAAATATAAAATCAGAGGCACCCACTCTATTTAACCATCCAGGTTGAATATTTTCTACCAATTCACATTCCCCTGGCTACATCCCTGAAATGTCCTTCTGCTCTCTTAGATACTGCTGTCAGAAGCTCATTTTTATTGGATACACTACTAATCTACCAGATTTGTTTTCTTTTTAATCATTCAGAAAAACCAGGAAGATGCCCCATTGTCAATGACACAAATTCTAATCTTAACTGTACTACTGATCGAGATTGTTCTGAAAATCTCAAGTGCTGTGGACAGAGGTGTATGACTCCTGAAAAAGGTAACTATTTTAATTGTCATATGTCCTTCCTGTGTACAGACTGCTTATAATGTGACCAAGATACATTTGTCTGCAGTTAAATTATCTATAATATTTATATTGCTATGATTTATGGAAAAGATGAATACACCTGTGAGGCTTAGTTTGCTTTAACAGTTTTGTTTCAGGGACAATGCGAAAACAAGTAATTGCACAGAAAACCCCTCCAACTGAAGGATACAGAGACTAAAATAGATACGTTGGGAGTATAAATAAACATCTTCATGTGCAATTAAAATTTATGAACATCTTCATAGTTTTCCATTTCATAAAAGGTATTCAATATCTAATCTCTGAGAAAATGGCTGCAATGGAGTATTAAGTAGCACTACATAGTCAAATAAATTCTTAAGGCATAACACACAGTGCGGTAATGGTTATTAATTATGGCATGAGCTCCCACTTGTGAATCACTTCTTCGGGCAAATTTCCTAAGCAGTATCTTTTGCAAGCCGCCATTTCTCCACGCATTTAGTATCATTGAGGTTTTCATTTCAGGCTTAAACACTCAGGGAAGCCGCTTCTTAGTAAATTACCTCCTTGTCATGAAACCACCAGTATACCATAGCTTCCTAGAATTAAAATATATTCATTACTGATGTTCTTTTGGGCACAGAATAATTGAGTATTGTACATTTGTTATTTAATATTTTATATATTTTACTTAATGTGTCTCTATGTAAAATTCTATGATCATTAACTAAAATCTGCATATTATCTTTGTCATTCCAGTGACACATGTTGCAGTTCCTCTGCATTAAACGACTTCAGAAGATTACACAACCAAGACACAACTGTTTTAGAGGGTTTATTTGTTTTCCAAATCTCATTGTGAAACACGATTTATGAATATGTTGGTTTTTTTAACACATGTTTTAATCACAACATAAAACAATATTATAATATGCTGAAAAGTATTGCTGACTGAATCAGATAGATAAAGTGCAAAGCAAGGCATTGTGGCATCATAAATACACATTACAGGAAGCAGGGGTACTATTGGACTAAATGAAAAGATTAAGATCTTAGCAACTGTTTGCAATTTAAAACTAATATGTACAAAATATCTGGGTAACAATTAGTTTGGGTAATAACAAATGGCTTTAGGGCATTTCAAGTTAGCAATTTGATTTCCAATAAAAACTAATAATTCCAAACTTACCATTTAGATTGCATGTGTTACCTTATAATAATGTCATGGCATGTGCTATAATTCTGAAATTACCAGTTTAATTAATTTTTTTTAAAGCCATCTATAAAAGCACAAGCTAGAGACCAGATATTCTTGCCTTTTCTGTGTCTAAGTGACTCATGACATATGAATATATGTGTGCAGTCATGCATTGTTTTTCAATTAAAGTATAGGACTATAGATTCTTCCATATATTATGGAATAAATAGACAGTAAAAAAATTGACCTTCGCATTGATTTAAGGTTTGTTGGTTTTCTTGGTTTTAGATACGGTGATCATTTTTGATAGCTGGAAACAGGGAACAAGTGAGTGTATTGTCTGCTGATAGTATAACCATTAAATGGACATATCATACTATAAATTGTTTATTTATGATACAAAATATGTAGGTTACATTTAAATTTTTACTCTACAGCGAGCCCTTTAAAAAAATCTTTATCGGCAGGCCCTGAACAATATGATGAGTTCAGTTTTAAATATACCCATATCGGTAGCAATAATATCAATGAAGGGACACTGGGCCTGATTCAGACCTGCTCACTAGCAAGCGATCGCTCGTTGCTGGTGATGTTTGCAAATGTGCGCATGCATATAGTTCGCAGTGCACATGCACAAACTAGTACGAGCGATCGGAATGTGCTCGCTCGCCCTGCAAATACAGCCCAGTGGAATGCGTGACAGGAGAGGCCGTTTGTGGGTGGTAACGGGCAGGGCAGCAGTAACAGGGGAGTGGAGTTGCGGACGTGCCTGACTGTTTAAATACAGTTTCAGAGGCGTGCATAATTAACAGGCAGCGTCATAGTACACGTCACCTGGTTGAATTATACACTGAAGGGATCGCAGTGCTTGCGGGCAGGTATAGTCAACTTCAAGTGCTGCAAGCACATCCGGTGGTGCTCGATGTACCAATGTTTTCATGCACTTCCTTTAGATGACATGCGCAAGTGGGCGTCTTATGAATGGCTGGTGGGCATCTACCTACGCAAAGTGATCGCTCACCAAGACATAGTGGGCATGCTAATGCCTTGCTGAGCAATCGCCTACCTTGCTGGGCGTGCGCTGGATTTGCATATGCTGAGAGCGAGCTGCTCTGAATCAGGTCCACAGTAATATTGGGCCAAATGCAACGGTAAGAGTTTAGAAACGTGAGTTTTCTCGTACTTTTTAAACTTGGCCAATCTAATAGAATCTGAGAACATGCAAACTGGGATATTTTTCAGACTCAAAAAACTGTCATGATTTAAATTCTCATCCAAATGTTTTCCCATTTTGAAGATAAAACTCGACCAATGTAATACTGTGAGAGTTTACTAGTAAATTGCCACATTTTCTAAACTTTCAGCCTATTACATTTGACCCATTGCATCTTGCAGAATGTAGTCAGTTTACCTATGATTGGGATGCCGGCGGTCATAATCCCGGCGCCGGAATCCCGAACCCGCGGGCAGAACACTGGAGACAGAATCCCGACATTAGTTGAGGTGCCAAAACCGGAATCCCGACAGCTGGCATCCCAATTGTAAGTATAGCGGGCCCGGTTAGCTATTAGCCACGGGGGAGGAGGGTTAGGTTTAGGCACCACAGGGGGGTTAGGGTTAGGCTGCGGGAGGTGGGAGGTTAGGGTTAGGCTACAGACAGGGGGGGTTAGGCACCACCGGGGGGTGGTTAGGGTTAGGCACTAAGGGGAGAGGGTGAGGTTTAGGCACTAAGGGGTGAGGATTAGATTTAGGCACTAACCAGCAGGGTTAGAGTTAGGGTGTAGGGTAGGGAGGGTTAGGATGCAGGAAGGAAGGGTTAGGGTTATGATACTTACCTAGCCCATGTTGGGATTCTGACCATCGGGATGCCGCTGTCGGTCTTTTGACAGCCGGCATCCCGACTGCCAGTCTCCCATACCCAACCCGTATCGTACTATGGATTTGGCTCTCCATTATATCTCTCCACTGATCATTTTGAGAGACTGTAGTTAATGACAATGCCTGCTAATATCCAAGACTGATATTTACAGTCAATGTATTCAGTGCAATTTATGTACTTGCATTACATGTTGGACCAATGCAGAGATATAATGGTTGGAAAGTAGATATTTTCATCCACAGTTAGCCCACATTTATGTAAGTTCCCTAACTTCCAAGCCAACATCTCCTATGCCTCTTTTTTTCTCATGCAATTACAGCACCCCTTGCTGTAGTCTCTTCAGTCTTTTCCGCTAGCCACGGTAGACTAAATATTTGGCAATAACTTTCTGGCGCTTTCATATCCCAAAGCATGGTACAATGATAAAGATTGAAATAACTGAGTAGCCACACACATGTGGGAGCCCCTTGTTTGAAAGTATCTCAAAAAAGGCTTTTCCTTTATTGGTAGTTATCTGTGGTACATCTGGCATAGGTTCCATATATTTCCTTACAGATGCTTGTGACCTTATATATGAAGGTATAGGTATACAACTTTAATAGCGCCCAATGTCGGATTAACTACAGGGTGGTTGGGGTGGTCGCCTAGGGACCTCTACACACAAAAGGGCCCCAGATATACAGTAGCTACATCACCAGCAATGGGAGCACTATGGGATAATGTGAACTGGGGATTCTGTGTTGCATAATGTGAATTGGGGGCACTACAGTGTGTTTAACACATATTTGGTGCTGGGAGTATATACACATTATGGGCTTGATTCAAAGTGCTAGCTATTGAAGCCATGACTGCATCTCTTGCCACAGAATGACTGCTTCTTTTTTAGCTAATGCCACATCCAATGGGATTCACACAGTCTCACCCATCTGTGGCACCCTAATCTGCTGTGCGCATTAAGACGCACCATCAGTCGTATCATTTGCACCATCAGATACACCAATGGAGATTGCACCACCCTATCTCGGGTGCAGTATCTCCAACTGAATATGATTCAGTGCAATTGCATCTTAAGACGCAGTCTCTGGCCAATACACGCCGATGTTTGGCTAGCCACCCCCACCCCCCCCATTACCACTGGGAAATGCCAGAAACTGCCTCTCTTTGCATCCAAATTCGTTCTCCAGCTCCTGGCAGTAAGAAGTACAACTCGAACACATGCAAATACTGAATACATTGGCTGCTAGCGCGCGGAATCGACACTTGCGTGCACCTCTGCATCAGACCCTATACTGTTTAACAATATTGACAGCATACCTTATTGATCATTTTATTTGTAGGGGCCCCCACAAGCTAGTTGCACTAGTGCTCCCACAAACCTTAATCTGGCCCTGATAGCGCCATTCAAAATATTCAAGGTAAACGTTTTATAACTAAGCCATTCCGTGCTGAATATCTAGTCTGTGTATAAAGTGTAATATTTCAAACCTGCTAGAAAGATTGATGTGAAAAACCATAAAGGCGGGTATCCACTAATAGATATACAAACAAGAGCACGATTACGACATTCCAGTCATGCTCTCGTTTGTATATCTAGTGATGTGCATAGACTGAACGTTCACTTGTTCAGTCCAGGCACATCCCTACATCCCCGCACATGCTGAACCTGACGAGTTCGTCAGGTTGACCAGCATGTACGGGCGATGTCGGGTGTCGGAAGCGACCAGCGGGCACGCGCATCGCTGGTCGCTTCCGACCAATACATCCACGATGCATGCGCGATTTACAAGCGATTGCACGATAACGACATCGTTATCGTGCAATCGCTTGTTAAAATCACCTAATGGATACCCCCCTTAACGCAACAAGTTCACCATTGAGGCTTACTCAACCTAACTGGCAAAACAAATTATTTTGGGGGAAATGTATAAAGCTTTGGGGAGGGATAAAGTGGAGTAGTTGCCTACAGCAACCAATCAGCTTCTAATTGTAATTTCAAAAACTGTGCTAAATAAATGACTGTTAAAAGGTGATTGGTTGCTTTGGGCAACGTCTCCACTATATCTCTACCCAAGGCTTGATTTAACCCTTTGACTGTAGGACTCCCATAGCACAACTATAGGTGCTAATGGATATGCGGGTGCTATAAGGACTTTAACTGCAATACAGTCAGTTTATGTTGCTCCCTAGATCCTGCTAAGTCATTATTGCCCTTGAAAGAAACTAAGAAAGTTTTTATACTTTTCTTAAGGTGTCCCCCATAATAGAATAAGGGAAAACATATACATATTTGTTTTTTGAGACAAATTTCGAGGGCTCTAGTCCTTTTTGGGTCTAATGCATAGACCTGTTTGGATAAATATGTTTGTTCATTTCTATAAGTGTCAAGATAATAGCAATCACTCTGTTGTATTATAATGGGTAATATGATTTAATATGGTTGCAGCACTATGTAGTAAGTTGTGTTTTGTGATATCTAGTTTCTGAAAGGCTGTAATTAAGCTGAGTATGAGTATGTATTAAAGGTATGTAGTTGCAGTCGCCAGTCACAATCCCGCCGGCAGAATGCCGGCTAGGGATTCATGATAGGCGTCGAGATACTGACGCCTATCATAATCTCGACGCCGGAATCCAGGACAACGCGGGCCCGAGTGAGGCAAGTCTGGGGCACCCGTCCTCTTAGCCGCGGGGAGGGAGGGTTAGGTTTAGGGCACCCCGGGGGGACTTAGGGTTCGGAACCCCCCCTGGAAGAGTTAGGGTTAGGCTAGGGGAAGGGGGGTTAGGGTTAGGCACCACTGGGGGGAGGTTAGGGTTAGGCACCCCCAAGGGAGGGTTAGAGTTAGGGGGGGAGAGGGGAGGGTTAGGTTACTGGCGTGCCGCTGTCGGGATTTCCTCCCTTCGGCCAGCCGGTGTCGGGTTTAACAGCCGCTGGCATTTCAATCCCATTCCGCATTAAAACATTTTAACAACAACCCTCACATGTGTCTCTCTTTAGCTGTTTACAATATTTTGGATGTCATGCACCCTTTCTAGTAAAATTACAATTCATATAGGTTAGAGCAGTGATTCTCAAAATGAACAACGTCACCTCCTGGGTCACGCTGGTCCTAGGTGAGCGCCTATATATATATATATATATATATATATATATATATATATATTGGATGGGTTTTAATGGGGTTTTCACTATTCTATACAGCATTGTTCGAGGAAGGTTTAGGTATTTGAACCATTCATCTGTGATGAAAGGGAGCAAAGCAGTGATGATTTTAGTGAAGAAGTGACAGAAAATAAATCTTGCACCAAGCTGCTGCATAGGAGCTAGCCAGTGTGCTCAAACAGCAAGGCAGCATCTGAAACTGAGGCTTGGAATGAAGCAAGTCACAGAAAACACTGTTGTGCTGTGTGAGTGACTGACTGCTACAGGGCCATGGGTTGTGCTTTGACTGGCTCTTAAAAGAGATGGCAATCTGCCCAGTTGCTTAACAGCAGCCTAGAGAAGAGAAGGGGTCAGGAACTAAGATATACAGAAAGTGAGAGACAGCCTCCAATGAACCGATGAAAATGCTCTGGTGCAGACACAGTAGCCAGGAAGGAGCCAGGTGAGGCATAGCTATCAGGAATTAAAAAATAAAAACCATAGGAACACCATTGAATGATTTCCATTCGATGGTGGCAAACATCGGACTGCCACCATGAAATGGTAAAAACTGTAAGTAACCATCAGATTCCAATGTCCATACCTACGCTGAACCTGCACTCAGACTCCGGCCACCACTTCACCATGAAGTGCTTCCTTTCCAGTGTGATGTTCCCGCTCAGCCACATGCCCTCGGTGTACCTCCCATGGAAATCAACACTATTCCTGTACAGGGGCACCACAGCAAGGAAGCTCAACAGGAAGAAATACAGGGTACATTGTGCAAAGAGGACACTGCTTATCGCCAGTATATGTGTGTGTGTATATGTATGTGTGTGTATATATATATATATATATCAGTATATGTGTGTATATATATATATATATATATATAATCCAACACTTGGCTGCACTCCATGCAAATAAACACTAGGTACACATAGCTATCATAGCGACATTTCAGCGCCTTTAATCGGCGCTTCTATCAAGCTTAAGAGACATTTTAAGCTTGATAAAAGCGCTGATTAAAGGCGCTGAAATGTCGCTATGATAGCTATGTGTACCTAGGGGATCATTCAGACCCACTCGCGAGCAGCAGTACGCTCGCAAGTGGGTCGATGTTCCCCACTGCGCATGCGCACAATGGAGGGAGCTCCGTCGTGCGCATGCGCGAGACCCGGCGAGCGAAGGACTTTCCATTGCTCCGGGTCTCGCACCAAAGGGGGCGTGCTGTCGATGTTGATTGACAGCACACCCCCTTTGGTGGGCGTGCCGGGGGCGTGCCTGTCAGACGGAGGCGTTCCTATGGGAACGCCTACCGTCTGAAGCCGGCCCCACTGACATCACTAGTGATGTCAGTGGGAGTGATTTTGGCTCTGATAGAGCCAAAATCACTCCAGGGCTTGCGGTTGAGAAACCCGACCACAGGGTTTCACTCGCAAGTCCGATGGTCGCGATGGTTAAGACCATCGCGACCATCTTGTTGGACGCTCGTATATGCTGTGGGTGGTGACCCACAGCTATACGAGCGTCCAGGAGGACGCTCCATTTTAATGGAGGTGGGCCCTGATTCAGAGCGAGCACTCTGGTCAGAGCGTCCGGCTCTGAATCAGGGCCCTAGTGTTTATTTGCACGGAGTGCCGCCAAGTGTTGGATTATGTGACAGTGCACCTTCTTATAGCAGACTGCATTGTGGAAGGCACCCGCCACAGTTATCAGAAATACCAGTGAGTGCCAGATCGTAGACATTTATTTATATATCTATCGATATATATATATATATATATATATATATATATATATATATATTAGGGATGTGCAGGCTCGGTTCCGTTCGGTTTTTTTTCCCGAATCTTATTGGGTTTCAGCTGTCACGAGTTTTGGATAGCCAATAAGATTCGGTAAAAAAAACCGAACGGAACCGAGTAGAACCGAGCCTGCACATCCCTCATATATATATATATATATATATATATATATATAGTGTATATAAGCGGCAAGCTGGACGGCACTCGGAAATCTTTCAACAAATAAATTACGCTGACAGTGCAGCTCTATATATCGACGTTTTGGAGAACCTACTCCATTTCAAGACCTGTTATCGGTCTTGATAAAGAAGTAGGTTCTCCTAAACATCAATATATAGGCCTGTGCTGTCATTGTAATTTATTTGTTGAAAGATTCCCGAGTGCCGTCCAGCTTGCCGCTTGCATAACAGATTCAGGAAGGGCACTGGAATAAGTTGTCCATATAACTGACTGCCAGACTACGGTGGTTATTATATGTGTGTCTATATATATATATATATATATATATATATTAGGGGTGAGCGGGTTCGGATTTCTGAAATCCGAACCCCCCCGAGCCCCCCGATCCGAGGCCGATCCGAGTCAGGCTCTACTTTTCCCGCCTGACTCGGATCTGAAATCGACGCAAAACGTCAGCATCCCGCCTTCCGGGTCTCGCGGGCTTTGGATCCTATATAAGGTACCCGCATCGGCGCCATTTTCTCACTCGGCTGTGGACAGTGAAGAGGGAGGGTGGGAGTTAGGGCTGGCTGGGCTGTGTAGTGTAGTGCAGTGCAGAGTAGTGTTGTGCTGTGCTGTGCTGCTGTTGTCCACTACTTCAAAGTCCATAGGGGCTGGCTGTGTTGTGCTGTGCTGCTGTTATCCATAGGGGCTGTGTCCACTACTTCAAAGTCCATAGGGGCTGGCTGGACTGTGTTGTGCAGTCAGTTGTCCATAGTGTCCACTCCAAAGTCCTGTGCAGTGTCCCAGTCCTAAAGGGGTGCTGTAGTGTTGTCCAGGGGGTGCTCTGTCCGTCAGGGGTGCTCCCCCCAAGAGCTAAAAAAATATATATTTTTTCTGTGTTTGTGAATTGTGTGCGCAGTAGCCGCACGTGCATCAACAAAGTAGTGCCAAGCGTGCGCCTGTGTCATAAGTAAAGGGCCGTCTGGCTTGACCGTTAAAGGGTGCTGTAACCCCCAAAGTACACTCCAAACCAAATAAAAAAATATTTTCTGTGTTTGTGAATTGTGTGCGCAGTAGCCGCACATGCATCAACAAAGTAGTGCCAAGCGTGTGCGCCTGTGTCCCATAAGTAAAGGGCCGGCTGGCTTGACCGTTAAAGGGTGCTGTAACCCCCAAAGTACACTCCAAACCAAATAAAAAAATATTTTCTGTGTTTGTGAATTGTGTGCGCAGTAGCCGCACGAAAACAACAAAGTAGTGCCAAGCGTGCGCCTGTGTCATAAGTAAAGGGCCGGCTGGCTTGACCGTTAAAGGGTGCTGTAACCCCCAAAGTGCACTCCAAACCAAATAAAAAAATATTTTCTGTGTTTGTGAATTGTGTGCACTGTGGCTGCACGTGCATCAACAAAGGAGCAGCGCCAAGCGTGCGCCTGTGTCCCATAAGTAAAGAGCCGGCTGGCTCATTTCTTAAAGGGTGGTGTAATCCACAAAGTGCACTAGTCTCCAGCAAAAATAAAAAAATATTTTCTGTGTTTGTGTGCGCCTTAGCCGCACGTATATATCAATATAACATAAATGGAGGACCAAACTTTCTCCGATAAAAATAAAATAGGGAAAGATCAAGAACCACTTCCTCCTAGTGCTGTTGCTGCTGCTGGGAGTTCATCATCCCAGAGAGGAAGTAGGAACACCACTACTTTTACTAAACAATTGACCCTTCAACAGTCCCTAGCAATGAGGATGAAGTACGACAGCAGTCATCCTGAAGCAAAACGTATAACTGAGGCCTTGACTGCTATGTTGGTGTTAGACATGCGTCCGGTATCCGCCATTAGTGCAGTGGGATTTAGACAATTGATGGAGGTAGTGTGTCCCCGGTTCCAAATCCCGTCTAGATTCCACCTGCATCCTCAAAGCAGCAGCGACAAGCGTGCGTCTGTCTGTTAAAGGGTGGTGTAACCCTCAAAGTGCGCTCCACAAGCAATAAAAAAATTCTTCTTGTTTTTCTGTCTTTGTGAATTGTGTGGGCTGTAGCCGCACTTGCATCCTCAAAGCAGCAGCGACAAGTGTGCGTCTGTCTGTTAAAGGGTGGTGTAACCCTCAAAGTGCTCCAAAAAATAAAAAAATATGTTTTTTATGTGTTTGTGACTTGTGTGCGATGTAGCCGCACGTGCATCAACACAGTAGCAGCGCCAAGCGTGCGCCTGTGTCATAAGTCAAGGGCCGGTTTGGACATCTGGTCCAGACTGAAGGACGTGCCAACAATTTCTGACAAGTCTACTGTCACTGCATATGATACTGTCCTCAAAGCAGCAGCGACAAGCGTGCGTCTGTCTGTTAAAGGGTGGTGTAACCCTCAAAGTGCGCTCCACAAACAATAAAAAAATTCTTTTTTTTTCTGTCTTTGTGAAATGTGTGGGCTGTAGCTGCACCTGCATCCTTAAAGCAGCAGCGACAAGTGTACGTCTGTCTGTTAAAGGGTGGTGACACCCTCAAAGTGTGCTCCACAAACAATAAAAAAATTCTTTTTTTTTCTGTCTTTGTGAAATGTGTGGGCTGTAGCCGCACCTGCATCCTTAAAGCAGCAGCGACAAGCGTGCGTCTGTCTGTTAAAGGGTGGTGTAACCCTCAAAGTGCGTTCCACAAACAATAAAAAATGTGTCTTTTTTTCCCTGTCTTTGTGAATTGTGTGGGCTGTAGCCGCACCTGCATCCTCAAAGCAGCAGCGACAAGCGTGCGTCTGTCTGTTAAAGGATTACATCGGTGACAGCATCCAAGTAGGCATGTCAGACAGTCCGTACATGTACTGGCAGGAAAAAGAGGCAATTTGGAGGCCCCTGTACAAACTGGCTCTATTTTACCTGAGTTGCCCCCCCTCCAGTGTGCATTCCGAAAGAGTGTTTAGTGCAGCCGGGAAGCTTGTCAGCAAAAGGTGTAGGAGGTTGCTTCCACAAAATGTGGAGAAGATGATGTTCATAAAAATGAATTATCAACTTTTCCAGGGAGACCAGCCTCCAGAACGTACAGAGGGACCTGTGGTGGTGGATTCCAGCGGGGACGAATTAATACTCTGTGAGGATGAGGATGTACACAACACTGAAGAGGGTGAGGAATCGGTGAATGAGGAGGATGAGGACGACATCTTGCCTCCGTAGAGCCAGTTTGTGCAGGGACAGATTAATTGCCAGCTTGTTTTGTGGGGGCCCAAACGAACCAATCATTTCAGCCACAGTCGTGTGGCAGACCCTGGCGCTGAAATGATTGGTTTGTTAAAGTGTGCATGTCCTGTTTATACAACATAAGGGTGGGTGGGAGGGCCCAAGGACAATTCCATCTTGCACCTCTTTTTTTTCTTTGCAGTATGTACTGTTTGGGGCCTAGTCTTTCAAACTGCGATCCTGTCTGCCACTGCAGTGTCACTTCTAGATGGGCCATGTGTTTGTGCCGCCCACTCGTGTCGCTTAGCATAGTCATCCATCTACCTCGGTGCAACCTTTTGGACATAACACTATTGTGAGGTGTTCAGAATAAACTGGAAATGAGTGGAAATTAAGGTTTTTTAGGTTAATAATAGCATAGGAGTAGAAAAATCAACACATTCTGTGATTTTAGCTGTTTTTATGCTTTTTAAAAAAAAAATACAGATCCAAAACACAAAACCCAGAACCCAAAACACCGAAGGGTGGTTTTGGCAAAACCAATCCAGATCCAAAACACGAAGAAAGATCCAGATCCAAAACCAAAACACAAAACACGAAAAGTAGCTGGTGCACACCCCTAATATATATATATATATATCTATATATATATGAGAGACTACAGCGTCAAGTAAAATGAACTAAAAGACAACTTTACTTTCTAAAAATATATATCTAAAATCAATATTGAAAATTCATATAAAATCACAGGGAGATAAATACAACGCACCACAGATAAAAACACTCCCTAATAATATAGGTGTCAGCCCTACAGCAATATGATAACAATGGTGATTTGTTAAAATTAAAATGGAGAAAGTGAAGCTGGTAAAAAGCGACCAATGTGCTAATACATACTATGATACAGTGCTGAATGAACCATTTGAATAAATAAATAAATAAATGTGCAAATATGCAAGACTGTGATAATATGTGCAATAAACGCAAATACATATATAAATATAATTTCAAAGTGTTATAAAGTGCATATGATACTATAGAAATGACAAGTATAAATAAACATTAAAAAGAGTAATTTATTATAAGTAACAGCTGACACTAACATATAGGGTAGTACAACAAAGAACTTAGTTTAAAAAAGAAAATGCAAATAAAAATAAAAAAAAAAGTGGGGATAAGGGACGAAGGGCTTATCTGGATCAGGAATAGGTAAATTCATCTGAGGCTGGAACGAGGAGTCGTAAACGCGTTTCGTCCATGTGGTGGACTTCTTCAAGGGATGCAACACTCCTGTCAGGGACCTGATATATATACCCCTTAAGTAAGGATAATGGGAGGTGTTTAGAATTGATTATGACCACTTCCGGTTTTTGCTAATAGAAAAGTTATTAAAAAGTTGTGGCTGATATATATCCAAGGTAATGTTCCTTTAGATAAGTGCATCGCTTTCACAGTGTATAATTTTCGATACCAGAACTAGTTTTTCGGGTGTGTATACGGAGTTACCTGGGTCGTCACATGATGTTCACGTCATCACTTCCGTCCTGCTTGATGTAGCCTCTCGCGTCACTTCCGCCCATGCACTCATGCTTCACCGCTCTTCTGTGTTAGATCGTCACCTGATGTCCGTTTTGTAATTTCCGCCCGGCTGTGGGTAGCTTCTCGCGTCACTTCCGCCCATACATAAAGGGTGTTACCATGTTGCTAGCGGCCATATTGCTACACCTTCATTTGATTTTAGACGGGGGCCATCTTGGTACTCCATTATATATCAAAATTGCGGCTATTTTAAGCCTTCCAATATACGATTTTTGCTATAGATGTCTCGCTGTATTTTTATGCATAGACATCTGCTGGTACCTACATAATATAATAAAGAATAATATTAATATTATGTTTGTAGGTACAGATTTATAAATATTCCCATGTTTTGCTAGAATGTTAGTTTGCACTGAAAATAAGTGGTATTGTATTTACAAATTTATGAAAGACATATTAAATAGTTGAAAAACGCGAGAAATAAAAAATGGAAAAGGAGGCACAATAACATAAAATATAATAATATTTCTATAAATACAAATGTGAATATATGTTTAGGTATATATTAAAAAAAATATATTTTCCAAAAAGAATAAGTTTAGTAGCTAGGAAAATCATAATAGGATATCTGGAGGAAAATCATTATACTAAAATCCAGGATTAATGGTCTTAAATAAATTCCTCAAAATAATCCATAAAGGTGATATCAGTTTGGTCCTTTTGATCCTGATTCGTCTTTTGATTCATCAAGTGGGGACAAGGTTATCAGATGAGATTGATTTCATAGGTTGTTCCCGGTTGATTGGTGTTCAGATCATGACAGAATATACTTTTCAGTCTCAACCTGGGATTACAGTACCTGGTATTCCACCGAGGTCCCCCATCCAGGTACTAACCAGGCCCAATGTTGCTTAGCTTCCAAGATCAGACGAGATCGGGCGCTTGAAAGGAGGTATCACTGTAGATAACTATGAGACTTAGAAATTACCATCTATATTGAATCACAAGAAAGGGGCTATCTCGTAGCTGTCATTGAAGCCTCATGGAGTCATAGTATCAAGTTTAAAGATCCAGTACATTTCTCATCTAGATAGTTTATTTGCCAGAGCTCCTCCTCTCTCTCCAGTTTGTACATGTTCAATGGCCTTGAAAGTTAGATCGTCAGGGTTAGAATTATGGTGCTGGAAAAAATGCCTTGAAACCGTGTGTCCCTCTACTTTATTTCTGATATTCCGGATGTGTTCTTGTATCCTCAATTTAAGTGGTCATTTAGTCTTACCTACATACTTAATACCGCACGTACACTCTAAAAGATAAATAACTGATGTGGAATTGCAGTTGAGATGATGCTTAATTTTATATTCTTTGTTATTTGAAGAGTTATTAAAGGTTTTCTTTGTCTGTGTATATATTTACAGACAATACATTTGCCACACTTATAGCAACCTGGGCAAATATGGAATGTGGTATGTTTTGAAGCGGTGGTATTCTTTAACATACTTGGTGCAAGTATATCTTTGAGATTTTTTGCTTTTCAAAAAATAATAGGGGGATTTTTTGGAAGAGCTTCTTTTAGAACCGGATCCATCAATAGGATTTTCCAGTGTTTAGTGAGAGTATTTCTAATTTTGTTTTCTTGTGCATTGAACGTGGTAATGAAGGGAGTAATATTTGTTTCCTCTTTGGTATTTTTTCTTTATATACCAGTAGGTCATGTCTCTAGGGATTGAGTCTTAGCAGCAGCTTCAGTTAGAACTCTAGCTGGATAATCTTTTTCAGTGAACCTGGTACTGTAAAGTTGTATTTGTTCCTCACATATAGTTGGTTCACTGCAGTTCCTCTTAGTTCTGTGAAATGTTGAATAAGGAATGTTCTCTTTCCACTTTCTGAGATTACCACTCTTGTAATGAAGGTAACTGTTAGTGTCTACCTTTTTTTACAAAGTTCTTTGTATGGATTTCTTTCCCTTCTCCTATTAAAATCAAATCTAAAAATTCAATGGAGACTTTGTTCATGCAGGATGTAAACTTTAAATTCATATCATCATTAGTAATGTGATTTAAAAACAAATTAAAACTCTCTTTGGATCCTTCCCATATTAATAAAATATCATCAATGTATCATTTATACAGTATGATATTTTTATTGAATGGGTTGTTCTCATAAACATATTCCTTTTCCCAGCATCCCATGAGTGGTCCCCATTGCAGTACCACAAATCTGTTGATAAAATTTGTCTAAAAACTTAAAATAATTGTGGTTCAGAATAAAAGTCATAATATCACATAAAAATTCTTTGTGTATGTTACTTATTGATGGATCCATCTCAAGAAAAAAATACCAAAGAGGAAACAAATATTATTCCCTTCATTATCACGTTCAATGCACAAGAAAACAAAATTAGAAATACTCTCACTAAACACAAAGACTTAAGAGGAACTGCAGTGAACCAACCATATGTGAGGAACAAATACAACTTTACAGTACCAGGTTCACTGAAAAAGATTATCCAGTTAGAGTTCTAACTGAAGCTGCTGCTAAGACTCAATCCCTAGAGAGACGTGACCTACTGGTATATAAAGAAAAAAATACCAAAGAGGAAACAAATATTCCCTTCATTACCATGTTCAATGCACAAAAAAACAAAATTAGAAATACTCTCACTAAACACTGAAAAATCCTATTGATGGATCCGGTTCTAAAAGCAGCTCTTCCAAAAAATCCCTGTATTGTTTTTAGAAAAGCAAAAAATCTCAAAGATATACTTGCACCAAGTATGTTAAAGAATACTACCGCTTCAAAACATATCACATTCCATATTTGCCCAGGATGCTATAAGTGTGGCAAATGTATTGTCTGTAAATATATACACAGGCGAAGAAGAACCTTTAATAACTCTTCAAATAACAAAGAATATAAAATTAAGCATCATCTCAACTGCAATTCCACATCAGTTATTTATCCTTTAGAGTGCACGTGTGGTATTAAGTATGTAGGTAAGACTAAATGACCACTTAAATTGAGGATACAAGAACACATCCGGAATATCAGAAATAAAGTGGAGGGACACACGATTTCAAGGCATTTTATCCAGCACCATAATTCTAACCCTGACGATCTAACACTGGACGGAAGCATCATGGTCTGGGTCCCCCCGCATACCTCTCCTCCGATTTGGGTCAGGTCTGTGTATGCTGCGCTGTGTCCTACCAGGCCCTGTGTCTGCGTAGTTGAGTGATCAGCGCTGTTAGTGCAGGAATTGATTTTTCTTTGCATTGTATGTGACTGTGCTAGCGCTGCCTCCTGTAACTTTTCTTCTAACTGTCAGCTTTATTACTGTCCCTGTCCTTTCTGCTAAGCCCTTGCGGTGCGGTGCTGCAGGGTGGTCTCTCGCCTATTTAATACGTAATATTGAGAGGGGTCACATACTTGGTGCCATCATGTCTGAAAGTGATTTTCCTCTCCGCCTACAGTGTACTACGTGTAAAGTACCGTTAGCGGAGGGGGAGGGTAGCGCGGAGGGCCTCTGCCGGCAGTGTTTGTCTATGGCGCAGCCTATTACGGTTACAGCACCGGTACAGGAGCCGCCCTGGGCTTGATTCGCTCAGGCGCTTACAACCTTAGTGGGCCAGTTAGCTCCGCAGCCCGCGTTTACGCCGATGGGTTTGTCCCAGCAGTCAGTAGTGTCGTCACCCATGCAGGGTTTCCTACGACAATTGGTGGTACCCCACAGTCTCCCTATTTCCCCGCTCCCGGTTTCTCAGGAGCCGGCGTGGGTTAACTCCCTGACGAGTTCTGTACAGCACTTGTCGGATGTGTTGCAAGGGGAGTCTGTGATGCGGCCACATAAACGGCCGGTGGCATCTCTGTCGGCTCCTTAGGATGACGAGGGGACGTCTGATGATGGGGAGATTCTGGATCCTTACGATCAGGAACCTCTACATACTAAGGACGCTGACGCTAAGTCCAAGGTATATATTCCTGGATTTATTCGGGCAGTCCGCACAGCCTTGGTGATTGAGGACGAAGTTCCCCCGGCAGCTAAATCCAAGTATGCCTTTTTTAAAGATGTGAAGGGTGATGCCACAGTCTTTCCTCTTTCGGGTCAGTTAGTGGACCATTTAGAGGAGGCGTGGAAACAGCCTGGCAAAAGATACCAGCCGCAGAGGCGCCTGGCAGTGGCTTATCCGTTCGCGGATAATTATTTTGCAAAGTGGGAATCCCCTCCACTGGTGGATTCTCACGTGACCCGTCTTGTCCGTAGTGCCACATTGCCGATGCCATCCATGTCCTCCCTTAAGGAGGCTACGGACCGCAAGGTGGAGATCTGCCTGAAGTCCGCTTATTCCCTTGTGGGGGGGGGCAGCACGGCCGGCTATGGCCTTTTGCTGGGTTGCCAGAGCGATGGAGCGCTGGGCGGATTTATTAAAGGCGTCTTTTGATTCCGACTGTCCGGCCGAACAGGCGGAGTTGATTGGTTATCTCCGTGATTCGGCCACTTATATCAACGAGGCGGCCTTAGACATTCGTACTCTGGTGTCTAGAATTTCTTCAGCAGCGGTGGCTGCTCGTCGCACCTTGTGGCTGCGATCCTGGAAGGCGGACGCAGATTCCAAGAAGGGTTTGGAGGCGTTGCCATTTACCGGAGAAGTTCTCTTCGGTCCGGATCTGGACAAGATTGTGGCCACGCTGGCGGCAGCCAAATCGGCTTGTCTCCCGTCGGCCGCTGCTCCTTCTGGTTCTGGACCATCGTCCTTTCGGTCTTATAGGGCCCAGGGCAGGCCCAAACCACAGTCGTTTCCTCGTCAGGCTGGCCCTAGGAAATCGGCCAAGCCCCGGAAGCAGGCATGGAGTACCAGACGTCCGGCCCCTAAGCCAGATGACAAGCCTGCGGCCTGACGGTCCGGGCCTCCCTTTGGGGGATCCCAAAGTGGGAGGCCGCCTGCTGCAGTTCCCCCAGTGTTGGTCGGTCATTACGACAGACACTTGGGTTCTCGAGGTGGTCTCCCACGGGTACGCCCTCTCTTTCCGGCACAGACCCCCGGCTCGATTCTTCACCACGGGTCTACCATCGGACCGGAACAAGGCTACGGAGCTGCGGAAGGTATTGCACACTATGCTCCAGGCTGGAGTTATAGTGCCTGTTCCATTCTCCCAGAGGGGCCAGGGTTTCTATTCAAATCTTTTTTTGGTACAGAACCCCAATGGGTCGTATCGTCTGATTCTCAACCTCAAAGCTCTTAACAAGTCTTTGCGGGTACCGAAGTTTTGGATGGAGACTCTACGGTCCATCATTCTGGCGCTGGAACCTGGGGACTACATGGTGTCATTGGACATACAGGACGCTTACCTGCATGTCCCTATTCTTTTGCGCCATCAACAGTTCCTCAGGTTTGCAATCCGCAGCGACCACTTCCAGTTTCGGGCGTTACCTTTTGGCCTGGCGACAGCACCACGTGTGTTCACCAAGGTGATGGCGGTCATGGCGGCTTCTCTGTGGGTGCAGGGAGTTTGCATGTTGCCGTACTTGGATGACCTTTTATTGGTGGCAGGATCTCCAGAGCTCCTTCTACGCCACTTGGACCTGACCATTGCGCTACGGCTGGCTAATCAACTGGCAGAAGTCCACTCTAATCCCGTCTCGGCGGATTCTGCACCTCGGAGCCTTATTGGACTCGGAACAGCAAAGGATCTTCGTGACGGGGGAAAAGATCTCTGCTTTACAGTCGAGGGTGCGCCGTTGTCTGCACAGCCGCTGGGTGTCTCTACACTCGGCGATGAGGTTACTGGGCTCCATGGTGTCGGTGTTCGACATGGTGGAATATGCCCAGTTTCAGTCCAGACCTCTGCAGCACCTGATCCTGTCCAAGTGGAACGGGCTGCCTCAGTCTCTGAAGTCCCACACGATTGTGCTCACCCTGGAGGTTCGCCTGTCCCTTGCCTGGTGGTTACAGACGACCCATCTCAGCAAGGGACGTCCGTTCTGGGTTCCAAATTGGGTCCTGTTGACAACGGACGCCAGTCTTCGGGGCTGGGGAGCAGTTTCGGGTCCACACTTGTTCCAGGGCAGGTGGACGCCGACAGAAGCGGAGCTTCCAATCAATATCTTGGAACTCCGTGCGGTCTTCAATGCTCTCCAGCAGGCACATCGGGTTCTCCAGGGTCGTCCGGTACAGGTCCAGTCGGACAACGCTACCACCGTGGCCTACATAAACAGGCAAGGAGGAACCCGAAGTCGGGCGGCTCTCGTGGAGGTCTCTCGGATCCTGGTATGGGCGGAGCGCAATCTTCCGGCCATATGAGCAGTCTTCATTCCGGGAGTGCTAAATTGGGAGGCGGACTTTCTAAGTCATCAGGACGTTCATCCGGGGGAATGGTCCCTGCACCCGGACGTTTTTCAATTGCTGGTGGACAGATGGGGTCTTCCAGAGATCGACCTCATGGCGTCCCGGCACAACAACAAGTTGCCGGTGTACGGGTCTCGCAAAACAGACGAAGGGGCGTCTCTGGTGGATGCTCTGTCCGTCCGGTGGACGTTCCGGTTCGCATACCTGTTCCCTCCGGTCTCCCTTCTTCCACGGGTAATCCGGAAATTCAAACAGGAAGGAGGGACGCTCCTGTTGATAGCTCCCGCGTGGCCCAGATGGCACTGGTTCTCAGACCTTCAGGGTCTGTCCGTGGACAGTCCTCTGCGGTTGCCGCTACGACCGGACCTTCTGTCACAGGGTCCTTGTCTTCACCCGGACCTGACTCGGCTGTCTTTGACGGCGTGGCTGTTGAGACAGCCATGCTGAGGTCCAGGGGGTTTTCCAGTTCTGTAGTACGTACCATGTTACGAGCTCGGAAACTGTCTTCCGCGAGGATATACCATCGCGTGTGGCATACGTTCTTCCAGTGGTGTCGACCGAGAGGTTATGCACCGCGGGAGTTTCGTCTGTCTCGGATACTCGCCTTCCTACAAGCGGGACTAGATCATGGGCTTCGCCTTGCTTCTTTGAAGGTACAAGTTTCGTCCCTGTCTGGTTTCACCATAGGATTGCTACAATCCCGGATGTGCGTAGCTTTATGCAAGGTGTTATCCGCATTCAGCCGCCCTTTGTTCCACCTGTGGCGCCTTGGGATTTGGCTGTGGTCCTGAGGGCTCTCCAGGGACCGCCGTTTGAACCACTGGGCTCAGTGGATCTTAAATGGCTAACAGCTAAGACTGTTTTCCTTCTGGCTATTGCTTCAGCCAGACGTGTTTCTGATTTAGGGGCTCTTTCTTGTAGACCGCCTTTCTTGGTTTTTCATGGGAACAGGGCAGTGCTCCACACTCGGCCCGAGTTTCTTCCCAAAGTTGTTTCCCAGTTTCATGTTAACGAGGAAATCGTTGTTCCGGCCTTTAACTCACCTGGTCTTTCCGTGGGTGAGGCCTCTTTGGATGTTGTGCGGGCCTTAAGGACTTATGTTGACCGCACTTCTTCGTTTAGGAAGTTGGACGCCTTGTTTGTCCTCTATGGCTTTGGTAAAATGGGTTGGCCTGCTTCAAAGCAAACTTTGGCAGCCTGGGTCCGTATGGCTATTTCTGAAGCTTATCTTCATGAAGGCCTGCCGGTTCCTCCTTCTGTGAAGGCTCATTCCACTAGGTCTGTGGGTCCTTCGTGGGCAGCTCGACGTGGTGCCTCTGCAGTCCAGATCTGCAAGGCTGCTACGTGGTCCTCTGTCCATACCTTCGTGAGGTATTACAGGTTTGACACCTTCGCCTCTCAGGATGCTTCCTTCGGGCGGCGGATTCTCCTTTCTGCACAGGAGCGTCCCCACCCTTAAAGGATACTGCTTTGGGACATCCCCAAGGTATCCTGTGGATACCCTATGGACCCTGAAGTAGAAAATATGAGATATGGTAAGAACTTACCCTTGTTATCTCTATTTCTACGAAGTCCATAGGGTTCCACAGGACTCCCGCCCTGTCGCACCTGTGCTGCAGATGGACTTTGCTCTGGTCACCGGTTTTTCCGTCTCCCTCTGGTGAGAATGTGATTCTTGTGTGTGTCCAGATCTTTTTTTCTCTCTCTTCCTTCTCCTCCTCCAGCCTATGGCTTGGTAACTAACTGAGGTGCCTTGGCTCGGGGGCGGGGTATAGGAGGGGGACCCTAGTGTATCCTGGGAAGCTGAAAGCTTAACTCTATGGTGCCCGATGACTGACGTCACACCTATACCCCAAGGTATCCTGTGGAACCCTATGGACTTCGTAGAAATAGAGATAACAAGGGTAAGTTCTTACCATATCTCATATTTTTAATATATACCTAAACATATATTCACATTTATATAAATATTAATTATTATATTTTATGTTATTGTGCCTCCTTTTCCATTTTTATCTAATTAGAAATTGGTAGTATATGAAAATTAATATAGTAACATTCTGGTTTCAATTATCACTGACAATTAACCATGTCTAATTTGTATTAATAATATTTCTCTCGTTTTTGAACTAATTAATATGTCTTTCATAAATTTGTGTATACAATTACACCTATTTACAGTGCAAACTAACATACTAGCAAAACATGGGAATATTTATAAATCTGTACTTACAAACATAATATTAATATTATTCTTTATTATATTATGTAGGTACCAACAGATGTCTATGCATAAAAATACAACGAGACATCTATAGAAAAATTGTATATTGGAAGGCTTAAAATAGCCGCGATTTTGATATAAAGTGGAGTACCAAGATGGCCCCCGTCTAAAATCATACCAAGGGGGAAGCAATATGGCCACTAGCAACATGGTAACACCCTGTATGTATGGGCGGAAGTGACGCTAGAGGCTACACACAGCCGGGCGGAAATGACATAGCAGACATCAGGTGACGATCTGACACTGAAGAGCGGTGAAGCATGAGTGCATGGGCAGAAATGACGCGAGAGGCTACATCAAGCAGGGTGGAAATGATGAAGCGGACATCATGTGATGACCCGGGTAACTCCGTATACACACCCGAAAAATTTGTTCTGGTATCCAAAATTATACACTGTGAAAGCGATGCACTTATCTAAAGGAACATTACCTTGGATATATATCAGCCACAACTTTTTAATGACTTTTCTATTAACAAAAAAATGGAAGTGGTCATAATCAATTCTAAACACCTCCCATTATCCTTACTTAAGGGGTATATATATCAGGTCCCTGACAGGAGTGTTGCATCCTTTGAAGATGTCCACCACATGGATGAAACGCGTTGGAACTCCTGGTTCCAGCCTCAGATGAACTTACCTATTCGTGATCCAGATAAGCCCTTCATCCCTTATCCCCACCTTTTTTTTATTTTTATTTGCATTTTCTTTTTTAAACTAAGTTATTTGTTGTACTGCCCTATATGTTAGGGTCAGCTGTTACTTATAATAAATTACTCTTTTTAATTTTTACTTATACTTGTAATTTCTATAGTATCATATGCACTTTATAACACTTTGAAATTATATTAATATGTTTATTTGCATTTATTGCACATATTATCACAGTCTTGCATATTTGCACATTTATTTATTTATTCAGATGGTTAATTCAGCACTGTATCATAGTATGTATTAGCACATTGGTCGCTTTTTACCAACTTCACTTTCTCCATTTTAATTTTTAACAAATCACCATTGTTATCAAATTGCTGTAGAGCTGACACTTATATTATTAGGGAGTGTTTTTATATGTGGTGCATTTTATTTATCTCCCTGTGATTTTATATGAATTTTCAATATTGATTTTATATATATTTTTTTAGAAAGCAAAGTGCTCTTTTAGTTAATTTTACTAGGCGCTTTAGTCTCTCATATATACTCTAAATTTCTCTGGTTATTGAATACAGCTGCCTTGTGAATAAATATATATATATATATATATATTAGAAATACTAGATATGTATAGAAATTATGGTTTGACAAAAAGGAGTTATTTTTGTCAAAATTTTTTAATGAGTCTCACACCCCATTACAGGATAATGTTACAACTGAAAACTTAGATAATATTTTTGGGAAATGGAGAAACTCATCACTAGGGAGATAAAGGCCTGGTGGGACATAAAAGGATTAGAACATTATATATCAGTTAATAGGATCCCAAGAGGCCTCAGACTGTTAAAAAATCCCACATTTAGCTTAGAGAAAGTAGATTTTATGGACAAATGGGATAACCTATTACATAAATGTTCCATAGATCTAATGAAATTGATTGTAACAGAAAAAAAACATTCTCTCAGAACTAGAAGTAGAAATAAAGAACAAAGAGACACAAATGGAGAGTTATAAGGGTAAGGAGGACTACAGAGCTAATGATGCAGTACTACTACGGAAACTGAATCGTATAGAGGAGGAAGTCATGAAAGGAAAGGAAAATAAATTTATGAGGGACAAACAAGATTATGACCTCAAAAAGGTGAAAAATTGGAGTAGGTTTAACAAACCTACCACACAATCACAGTGGATTAACCATAGTAAAGAAAATAAAACATGGACCTCAATACCACATAAAAGGAAACAAAGCTACAGGAGAGACACAGTAACTAATGAACCCTCTCAGTATAGAACACAAAATACAAGGAACCGCTTTTCCGCACTGCAACGCTATGACTCAAACAGCAATACAGATCATTTTTTATCCCCAGGCCCGGATTACCACCCCCCGAACCCAAGAAAGACAGTTTTCAAAGAGACAACCATGTTGGCATCTCCAATGAAAAGAAGAGTAAGAGAAGACGAGGAACAAGAGGAGGAAGGAGGAAGAATTTACAAAAGGAAGAAAAATAAAAAGGGATATTCAATTTATCAAAGCACGTATTAACAAAGTCTGAAACCGACCTACTGAGTAAGGGATTAACATTTGCACCTTCCAGCAACATGAATAAATTCCAGAGATTCATCAATCTTAACAAATTTGTGAGGAATTTAACCCTTAAAAGACACTTTTTAAGAAAAGATGATGCGATAACCAGAAATTTTAGTGAAAATACATCTAAATCAGGACTCAAGGTAAAGTCAAAATACTATCCACTGGAATCAAAAGGAAATCATTTGAATGTATTTTTTGAATTGTTCAAAAGGGATTTATGTGATATGGACCCACAACCAACGATTAAGTGCAATTTAAAGAATAAAGAAGCACGTAAGAATCTACAAGGAACTATGATATTGTTATCAAGCAAGCTGATAAAGGGGGGGATTGGTCATTATGGACCGATCATACTATACTCAAGAATCCCACAGACTCCTAGGAGATACCAACTCATATAGCCTGCTTTTAAGTGATCCAATGGAGAATTATCTGGAAGAACTAAGAACACTTTTGGTATATGGTTTACGTAATGGCATCCTAACAAAGGACGAATTCCAATACCTTCTTGTCACCAATCCCACCATCCCCATTTTTTAATTCCTCCTGAAAATACATAAATTCATGATAAACCCACCGGGGAGACCCATTATTGCAGGAATAGAGTCACTAACGTCACACTTATCTAAGTATGTGGACATTTTTTTGCGCAAGTAGTATATGAGGGATTTACAATCTTACCTTAAAGATACTACGAATGTACTACAGATCTTCGAAAAATTGGAGTGGAAGGATTCTTACATTTGGGTGTCAATAGACGTACAATCCCTGTATACATGCATTGAGCATCAAAAAGGGATTAATGCATGTAGGGAATTTCTAGAGATGGATCCATCAATAAGTAACATACACAAATAATTTTTATGTGATATTATAACTTTTATTCTGAACCACAATTATTTTCAGTTTTTAGACAAATTTTATCAACAGATTTTTGGTACAGCAATGGAGATTATTTTTGCACGAAGCTTCGGGAACCTATTCATGGGATGCTGGGAAAAGGAATATGTTTATGAGAACAACCCATTCAATAAAATTATCAGACTATATAAACGATATATTGATGATATTTTATTAATATGGGAAGGATCCAAAGAGACTTTTAATTTGTTTTTAAATCATATTACTAATAGCAATATGAATTTAAAGTTTACATCCTGCATGAACAAAGTCCATTAAATTTTTAGATTTGATTTTAATAGGAGAAGGGAAAGAAATCCATACAAAGAACTTTGTGAAAAAGGTAGACACTAACAGTTACCTTCATTACAAGAGTGGTCATCTCAGAAAGTGGAATGAGAACATTCCTTATTCAACATTTCACAGACTTAAGAGGAACTGCAGTGAACCAACCATATGTGAGGAACAAATACAACTTTACAGTACCAGGTTCACTGAAAAAGATTATCCACCTAGAGTTCTAACTGAAGCTGCTGCTAAGACTCAATCCCTAGAGAGACGTGACCTACTGGTATATAAAGAAAAAAATACCAAAGAGGAAACAAATATTCCCTTCATTACCACGTTCAATGCACAAAAAAACAAAATTAGAAATACTCTCACTAAACACTGAAAAATCCTACTGACGGATCCGGTTCTAAAAGAAGCTCTTCCAAAACATTCCCCTATTGTTTTAGAAAAGCAAAAAATCTCAAAGATATACTTGCACCAAGTATGTTAAAGAATACCACCGCTTCAAAACATACTACATTCCATATTTGCCCAGGATGCTATAAGGGTGGCAAATGTATTGTCTGTAAATATATACACAGATGAAGAAGAACCTTTAATAACTCTTCAAATAACAAAGAATATAAAATTAAGCATCATCTCAACTGCAATTCCACATCAGTTATTTATCTTTTAGAGTGCACATGCGGTACTAATTATGTAGGTAAGATTAAATGACCACTTAAATTGAGGATACAAGAACACATCTGGAATATCAGAAATAAAGTGGAGGGACACACGGTTTCAGGGCATTTTTTCCAGCACCATAATTCTAACCCTGATGATCTAACTTTCAAGGCCTTTGAACATGTACAAACTGGAGAGAGAGGAGGAGATCTGGCAAAAAAACTATCTAGACGAGAAATGTACTGGATCTTTGAACTTGATTCTATGACTCCACGAGGCTTCAATGACAGCTACGAGATAGCCCCTTTCTTGTGATTCACATATAGATGGTAATTTCTAAGTCGCATAGTTATCTACAGTCATACCTCGTTTCAAGCGCCTGATCTTGGAAGCTAAGCAACGTTGGGCCTGGTTAGTACCTGGATGGGGGACCTCTGGGGAATACCAGGTACTGTAGTCCCAGGTTGAGACTGAAAAGTATATTCCGTCATGATCTGAACACCAATCAACCGGGAACAACCTATGAAATCAATCTCATCTGATAACCTCGTCCCCACTTGATGAATCAAAAGATGACAGGATCAAAAGGACCAAACTGATATCACCTATATGGATTATTTTGAAGAATTCATTTAAGACCATTAATCCTAGCTTTTAGTATAATGATTTTCCTCCAGATATCCTTTTCCATTTTTATCTAATTAGAAATTGGTAGTATATGAAAATTAATATAGTAACATCCTGGTTTCAATTATCACTGACAATTACCCATGTCTAATTTGTATTAATAATATTTCTCGCATTTTTCAACTATTTAATATGTTTTTCATAAATTTGTGTATACAATAACACCTATTTACAGTGCAAACTAACATACTAGCAAAACATGGGAATATTTATAAATCTGTACCCACAAACATAATATTAATATTATTCTTTATTATATTATGTAGGTACCAACAGATGTCTATGCATAAAAATACAGCGAGACATCTATAGTGAAAATCGTATATTGGAAGGCTTAAAATAGCCGCAATTTTGATATAAAGTGGAGTACCAAGATGGCCCCCATCTAAAATCAAACGAAGGTGTAGCAATATGGCCGCTAGCAACATGGTAACACCCTGTATGTATGGGCGGAAGTGACACGAGAGGCTACACACAGCCGTGCAGAAATGACATAGCGGACATCAGGTGACGATCTGACACAGAAGAGCGGTGAAGCATGAGTGCATGGGCAGAAATGACACGAGAGGCTACATCAAGCAGGGCGGAAATGATGAAGCAGACATCATGTGCCGACCCGGGTAACTCCGTATACACACCCGAAAAATTAGTTCTGGTATCCAAAATTATACACTGTGAAAGCGATGCACTTATCTAAAGGAACATTTCCTTGGATATATATCAGCCACGACTTTTTAATGACTTTCTATTAGCGAAAACCGGAAGTGGTCATAATCAATTCTAAACAACTTATCCTTACTTAAGGGGTATATATATCAGGTCCCTGACAGGAGTGTTGCATCCCTTGAAGAAGTCCACCACACAGATGAAACGCGTTGGAGGCTCCTGGTTCCAGCCTCACATGAACTTACCTATTTGTGATCCAGATAAGCCCTTCATCCCTTATGCCCACCTTTTTTTTTTTTTTATTCGCATTTTCTTTTTTAAACAAAGTTATTTGTTATTCTGCCCTATATGTTAGGGTCAGCTGTTACTTGTAATAAATTACTCTTTTTAATTTTTACTTATACTTGTCATTTCTATAGTATCATATGCACTTTATAACACTTTGAAATTATATTTATATATTTATTTGCGTTTATTGCACATATTATCACATTGCATATTTGTACATTTATTTATTTATTCAAATGGTTCATTCAGCACTGTATCATAGTATGTTTTAGCACATTGGTCGCTTTTTACTAGCTTCACTTTCTCCATATATATATATATATATATACATATATATATATATATTTATATATATATATAATGTCCATGGATCAGGCACTCCCTGCAAAAAACAATACCTTTACCCCAGCAACAGTATAGTTAAATGCTATGATAAACAGGCAGGATAGATGCGGCACACAGGAGTTTCAATAAATCACGCAATACCAATTTTCCTGGGGTCAACGTTTCAATGACTGTCCTGATGAACATGCACAGTCATTGAAACGTTGACCCCAGGAAAATTGGTGTTGCATCATTTATTTAAACCCCTGAGTGCCGCATCTATCCTGCCTATATATATATATATATATATATACATATATACACAACGCGGGCAGAACTCCTCCAAATAATTATTATGCAAGTATCCGCAGGTGCCCTCCCAGATGGCCAGAACTCAGCAGACAAATATATGTTTTGTGTAAAATTTCAGATCATGTCTAAGAAGCCTTAATGGGACATGTGAAAAGATCTATAAGAAACAAGACTGCTACAATTGCTGACCTTATTGAATCTTCAGATCTTGCCTGTATCTTCAGATCTTACTGAGACTTGGCTAGACGAAAATGCAGCTCCTATTTTGGAAGCTGCAGTTCCAACAAATTACTGTCATTCACAACCCAAGACTTAACCGCAGGGGAGGAGGAGTGGCTATCTGCTTTAAAAAAGAACTTAAACTTAGGGTCCACCCAATGGAAATTACTCACTCATTTGAGTGCATTGCAGCTCGGAGTTCTACAGACTTAGGATTCAGTGTACTTCTTATTTACCGCCCCCCTGGAGATGGAAAGATATTTCTACAAGAATTTGTAGATATTGTTGCTGGACTAGTTCTGGAGCAACAAAGATGGCTGATCCTTGGGGATTTCAATGCATGGGTTGATGATGAGCTCTCTCACCTTGGCCAAGATCTCCTGTGCACAATGAATGCACTGGACCTCACACAAGTCATTCCTTCAGTTACTCATATAAGTGGTCACACTCTTGATCTTGTCTTCAAGATTGGATTAGAAGTCTCTGACCTAAATATTAACCCAGTCACGTGGTCAGACCACCACTCAATTTGCTTCTCAGTTGCAACCCCTCAAAATAGAACTTTACCCATGGAGTTGACAAGGTATCGTCCAAGGAGGGGCATGACCTCCCAGGCTCTTGCAGCAAACCTGGATCTTTCGGCAGTAATGGGGGCCTGCGAAGATCCTTGTTCTCTAGTCCACTACTATAACAGATGTGACAGCTGCAATGGATATTATCTCCCCTGTGCGTATACGACCCCGCATACCACACCGTCAAGCCCCTTGGTTTGACAATAGTGTTAGTGAACTCAAGAAAAGGGGGCATAGATTTGAAAGACGATGAAGGAAGACTAACCTGGTAAAGGATAAGTTAACACTAATCAAACATATTAGAGAATATCAATCAACAATCACCCATAAGAAAACAGTTCCCTTCAAATGAGATCAAGGCAGCAAACAATAGGCCAGCTCAGCTTTTGCGTACAGTGGAGATGCTTTGCAAACCAGCATGCCTGCAGCTTGATGAAACCCTCTCCCAGTCCAGATGCAATGAGTTTGCAAAATTCTTTGCAGATAAAGTATTCTCCATCCGGGCTGGAATCCCCATAGTGCCATCAAAGGATTGCAAAACTACCAAGCCTGCAAAGGTAAGCCACCTGTCTCCCTGGAACAGCTTTGACATAATGGATGTAAAAGACATTGCCAAAATTATCAGAATGTTGCGACCCACCACCTGTGATCTGGACCCTGCCTCAACTAATTTTCTCTTAGGGTGTATGGACATGATTGGCCCTGTAATTGCAAAAATAGTTCAATGCTCTTTGCAAAGGCATTTTTCCAGAACCACTAAAGGAAGCAATTGTTAGACCACTTCTAAAAAACCTAATTTAGACCCCGACTGCATGATCAACTGTAGACCAGTATCAAACCTTCCTTTTCTAGGAAAGGTCATTGAGAAAGTGGTGGCAATGCAACTGGAAACCCGCCTGTCTACCCATGATATTTAGGATCCATTCCAGTCAGGGTTCAGGAGAAGACATAGCACTGAAACAGCTCTGGTATGTGTGCATAATGATCTTCTGATGGCAGGAGACAGAGGTGATTGTTCAATCTTAATCCTTCTGGATCTCTCAGCAGCATTTGATAATGTGGACCACGGGATTCTAACTGAGCACCTGAAAAATTTCTGTGGACTGGATGGTACAGTCCTTAGGTGGATCAAATCATTTCTGACCAGCAGGTCACAGAGAGTTTCTTCTGGAGTAAACTCTTCATCACCAGTGCCACTTTCATGTGGTGTCCCACAGGGTTCTATACTATCTCCCATGCTTTTTGCAGTATACATGCTACCATTGGGTGAAATAATCAGACGTCATGGCCTGGTGTACCACTGCTATGCAGATGATACACAACTGTACCTGTCCTTTGCTCCAGGTACAAAGGACCCCATAGCAACCCTAAATGGCTGCCTAGCTGAGCTTCAAGTGTGGAAGAGTGCCAGTTGACTGCGACTGAACCCTGATAAAACAGAGGTCCTTATAATAGGTCACAAGTCAGAGCTACAGCATAGCCAACCAACAGGACTTACGCTTGGGGGATCAGAATTACAAAACACTGAACATGTGCGGAATCTTGGATAGTGGCTTGACACTTAAACATCAGGTATCAGCCACAATCAAATCCTCATTCTTTCATCTGAGGAACATTGCCAGAATCAAGCACTTAATTCCCTCAGAAGATCTGCCTAAAGTCATACATGCATTTATATCATCACGCCTAGACTACTGCAATGCCCTCTACCCTGGACTCCCAGCAAAAGAATTGCACCGCTTGCATATGGTACAAAACGCAGCTGCCGGGCTATTAGCCAACCAGCCCCGTTCCAGCCACATAACACCCACTCTCTACTCCCTTCACTGGCTGCCTGTCAGATGGCAAATTGTTTTCAAGATTGGATTACTAACTTACAAAGCCCTACATGACCATGGCCAAGGTACCTAAAGCAGCTTCTGATTCCGTACCATCCCACACGAGTACTGCGATCCGTTGACGAAGGGCTATTAACAGTACCTAGAATCTCCCGGAATTCGTCTGGGGGTCGAGCTTTCAGTTTTGGGGCTCCAACCTTATGGAATTCACTTCCCCGCACAGTTCGAGAGGCCTCCACTCTAGAATCCTTCAAAAATAGACTCAAGACTTACCTCTTCACCTAAACTAATGCCCTTGTTTAAGCTTATTTTGTGTTTTGTACTGCAAAGGCAAATGTAAAGCACTTTGAGTCCTTTAGGAGAAAAGCGCTATATAAATAAAATTATTATTATTATTATATAAATATATATATATATATATTAATAAATATATATATATATATATACTGTATATAGACGGCGGCACTCAATGCTTTAATAAAGACACTGCAGGCAAAGATAGTTCACCAACGTTTAAATGTGCATGGCATTTTCGTCACACCCTGACTTAACTGCCACACGCATTGAAATGTTGGTAAACTATCTCTGCCTGCAATGTCTTTATTGAAGCAATGAGTGCCGCCGTATATATATATATATATATGTATATATATATATATATATATATAAAACAGAATTGAATGGAGTGCCAATCGCACTGGATTTCTATTGATGAGAGGAAGGTTTGCGCCAACTCTTTTTTGATTGATGCATCCCTATGAATTTAACCCCGTCTTTCAAGATTGTAGTATCATCAAGGATATTAATGTTTGCCACCTGGATGTGAACTTGTCTGTATAGATATATATACAGTTTAAGGGTGTGCAATAATAAATTTTTTATATTCTCTTTTTATATATATTTATTAGATATATATTTCATGTAGGCACTAGCACTTTGTTTTGGATTTGCACAATTTTTTGCACTTTATATTGGAAATATTTAATACTCTAGCACCTTATCTGTAGAAATGTCTCAAACAACTGTGGATGAGCCAGGGGGCTTTAATAAAAATCAACTTACCATTAGGTCAGACACTTAGTTTCTCAGAAAGTGAATCTGAGGCGATTTGGTTTACAGAGAGGTTTGATGACACTGAATTAGAGATGACACCGGAGGATATATACACAGCATTACTTAAAATGAAAAAAAGAGAGATCGATTTTTTGATGCATGGGATAACCCTTTCTGAATATCAACGTGAGAAAAAAATACCCCGTGGTTTTAGAGTTAGGAATACACCCACGATAGGCAGATATAACAACGAATTCTATCATCGGTGGGTTGCTGTTTTAAACAAATGTGCTTTTGACCTAATGACCTTAGTTATAGAGGAATCAGCCCAGGAGTTGGCTAATGTCAGACAGGGAATTCTAGACTTTGAATCACTGCACAAGTCAAATTTGACTAAAGATATAAAAGGTAGCTGGCTGGAAAAATAAGCTCTCCAAACAGAGACTTATAAACGGGACATTATTGCCTTTAAAAAACAAAAGATGGAAAAGGTGAATAAGGATTACGCTGAACAGAGGGTATATAGATGGCTGGCAGGTCCAGACAATAGAGGATATTCCCAAAGAAGGCAGAGGTACCGAGGGGTTAAATTCAATCAAGGAACCCATACATCGAGTGAAGCTTATTCAACATCAGGAGATGAGACTATATATACTCAGGAGAATGCCTCAACAAGTCGTAAACCCCCTGTAGGGGTAAATACCCGCGCTGGACATGGAAGAAACCAACAAGGAGAGGGGGCCAATGCAAGAAAGCAACCTAGTGTTCAATTTATCATCAAGACACCTTACTCCCATTGAAAATGATGTATTAAATAAGGGCCTTAGTTTTGTAACAACAATAACCTTTAAGGAACTTGATTGGAAAATTGATCAATGCCATCTACATCGACAACTGAAACTCAGAGAATTCTTTGGAAACAAACAGGAGAATAGTATTACACCTACAGCACCTGAACCTAAATTTAAGAGACCTTCAAACTTTGAGCCAATGACCAATAATACATCCATCGCAGCATTTATGAAGGCACTAGATATACAGGTGATTGAGTCAGCTAAAAAAGATACACCTGTTAAATATAATCTGTCTCGTGAAGAATTTCAAGCCTTAAAAAATTTGAGTACCTATAAGGATGTGGTATACTGCCCAGCTGATAAAGGCGGGGGGATTGTCGTACAAGATGTGCTTCACTACCACGAGGAATTGATCAGACAATTGTTGGATACAGATGTTTATCTTAAATTAAAAGCCAATCCCACAACTGAATATAAACTGGAGTTGGATCAACTGCTGGAAAAAGCTGTTTGTGATGGTCTTATAGATTCGGAGACCAGTATGTTTTTGAAAACTGATTTTCCGATAGTGCCTTTACTTTATAGCTTGCTGAAAATACACAAGAGCTTGTTGAACCCTCCGGGACGGCCGATTATTTCCGCCCGAGGGTCTTTGACTAGTGTAATCTCAGAATATCTGGATTTCTATATTCAACCTTGTGTACAAGCTAAAGAATCATATCTTAAAGATACTACATCACTTTTGAATAAATTGGAAGAATTAGGACCCATCCTGGCAAACACGTGGATGTGTACATTAGACATAACAAGTCTCTATACTAATATCCCTCACCGTGGTGGGTTACGGGCGATGTATGAACTCCTGCACAACAACCCATTGTACAAGGGACCTGATTTAAAAAATTTTCTAACATTATTGGAATATATTCTCCATAGGAACTATTTTTATTACAATGGAGAATACTACGTACAACAAATGGGATGTGCGATGGGTTCACATGTAGCCCCTACATATGCGAACTCCTATATGTACTATGTTGAACAGGAAATGTTCTTTAATAGAGAAGTGAGAGAGAAAATACTTTTCTATTCAAGATTTAATGATGATGTTATCTTATTCTGGCTGGGCAGTTATGATGAGTTTGTGTCCTTAATTGAAAACATCAATAAAATGGAGTGCCCTATAAAATTTACTTACAAACTAAGCTTGGAAGAAATAGCATATCTTGATGTCATCATCTCTTTACAAAATAATAAAATAGTTACAGAGATATATACGAAACCAACTGACCGTAATACATTACTCATGTGTAATAGTCATCATCCGAAGGTGGACAAAAAGAGTCTTCCGTACTCACAACTACTTCGAGTTAAAAGGATTACAAATGAAGAGGAAAAACTTATGCGTGGATTGAACAATATGGTGAATAAATTCAAAGAGCGTGGATGGATACCCAGATGATCTTCTGCAGAAATCAGTGGAAAAAGTCAAAAAGCTACCACAGGATGTTTTGTTGAAAAAAACAGTACCAAATAAGGATAAGAAAAGATAGTCTACACTGGGTAAGAAGATTTAACACATCCCATCCGGTTGTAGAAAGTACCACTAAAGCTCTATGGCCCATTATACAAAGCGATAAGGACCTCCGTGATTTAAAACAGATGAGAGTGATGTCCTGTCTAAAAAGAGGAAGAAATATACGGGACTGGTTAGTAAAAGCAGATGTGACTGAACAGATGAAGTTGAGTATGCCTATCCAGATTAAATCAGGTGGATGTTATAAATGTACTGGGTGTACAACATGCAGACATATGACTGCTGGTAAACATTTTTTTCACCCTCATACTGGCAAACGTTATGATATTAGATTTGCTTTAACCTGTACGAGTAGTTATGTTGTGTATATGGTGAAATGCCCATGCGGCCTATGTTATATAGGTAAGACCATGCGCACCTTTAGGGAGCGCATGGCACTACATAGGTCCACAATTAGGGCAGCTTTGGGTGCTAAACCTTCTGAACAACCTATTGCAAGACACTTTGTTGAGCAGAGACATAATTTGTCTAATTTTAAGCATATGATTATAGACCACATTCCGGAGAGTCCTCGTGGTGGGGATAGACATAGAAAGCTATTGCAGGCTGAAGTGAAATGGATATTTTATCTAGATACTGTTAAACCAACAGGTCTTAATGATCACTTACAGTTTAATGTCTTTTGTTAATATTTTGAGTATTTTCTAAAAGATAGATATATAACTATTATGTGCTATTTTGATTAATTTGAAACTTAATCTTATGGATCATTAGTATACTTGAAAATTTTGGATATTAGTAGGATTGATTACCATATAGTGCAAATTTCCTATTTATTGTTTATCTGGATTGATTATTGTTTGTATATTTATGTTTGTATTTATACTTATATTTGTTTTGAGATTCCTAGTGTATTTAGGAATCTGGGCACTGTTGTTTATGTGGATATTTTTTCTTGGTGCAGGACGCTATCAGGTTGCCAGGGCAACTGAGGCGGCGACAGGGACACGTGTTTCCGGATGGCTTCAGGAAGTCCTGCGGGTGCCGCTGACGGAGCCAGGGAGATCCGAGCGTGTATCTGCAATGGGGGTATTTAAGGTAAGCTTCTATATTGCTCTTTTGTTCCTGATAACGAGTTGAATAAACTCGAAACGTTGAAGATGCAGTCTCTGTTTTAATGATATAAAAAACTGTGTCCGACGAGTGCCGCTGTACGTGGATGGATGTTTGTATATATTTATATATATATATATATATATATATATATATATACACAGTCCAAGGTGCGGCACTCTCCATAATAGAAACACAAGTCAAGTAGTTCAATCAACATTTCAGTACATTGGTACTATCTTCAGGATTACAAAAGATAGTACCAATGTACTGAAACATTGATTGAACTACTTGACTTGTGTTTTAATTATGGAGAGTGCCACACCTTGGACTGTGTACACATGAATTTTGTGATGGCACCCCTGCAGCTACTTATGTTTACTATGAGTGCCGGACCATCATAGACAAAAAAACCTTGCAGTTTCACATTGAATTTCTGCCACTCAAACTTCAAAAAGCAATAAAATTGCGATCATTAAGGCTGACGCCTTAATGGACGTGTTCCTTTATTAATACAGATATGGTATGCCATCACACCATGTGGTTAACTGCAGAATCAGCACTCTCACAGAGTGAGATTGCTGTCACTCACAAAATGGTGGAGCTGCTAATTCACATAATTGTGTGCTCATTGGAAAACACACATACAGTCTATGCAAATGAGGCATGAGCAGAACATAGAGCTGCGCAGATGGGATAAGAGAATGGTGGATGGGGGGAGAAGACAGAGCGGTGTGGATGTTGGAGACAGAAAGGCGTGGAGAGGGGAAGATTAAGCAGTACAGATTGGGGCTATCCCTGGCACGGTGGGTGCCGAGTTGTTAGTGTAATGTGGTGTAAAAAATAGAAGTATAATATTGTCTTTCCAGGAGAACTACAGATCCCAGCAAGCCTCCCCCACATGCTAGTACTTGGAGAACCACAAGTACCAGCAAGCAGAGCATTAATACCTATAGTACCCCTGTAAAAGAAATATAAAAAAACAAACAGACACCATTTGTTTTATTGCTCTGCACCTTCACTTGGGGGGCGGCAGACTTTAAGCTCTGCCCCAGGACTTCCACTGCATCTTCACCTGGAGGGCGCCACCCATCAAGGCCTTCCCTGGTGTCTTCTGTCTTCGGCAGCTCTTCATTGCTGCATTCTTGCCGATGGACTGGCCTGACGGCGCCTCATGCTGGCTTTATATAAGCCAGATGAGGGGGCGGGGCGACGACATCACGAGCCGTGATTCGCTCTCTGTGGCCATCTTTGAATTAAAAAACTGGAGTTTAGGTGCTATTTTTTAAATGGGCACGTGCGGTTCTCACCATTGAAGTCAATGGTGAGAACCATTCAATGGCTGAGAGGCGGAAAGCTCGCCTCTCTTAGCCAATGAGCGCTCAGCAGCGGCGTTTCCATAATTGCTTCAGGAAATTACAGGAGGCATCCTCTTGTCTGTGAGGGATGAAGTGAGTGCTCATATATAAATATATATATATCTAGCTGAAGTACCCGGCATTGCCCAGGTTTAAATCATCAAGTTATTAAGTTTTATTATGTGATGTCATCCAAGTCCATCCAGTGGAGGGCCCAGAACAGGTTCTCTAGGTCAAAGTTCTGCATGCTGCCCACCGCCGTGAGTTCCAATCGGGAGCCCAACCACTCCATTAGGCATCCTAAACCAATTTCTACCCCTCTGTGAAGTGTTCATCCAATTCATCCAGTGGAAGGCCCACAACAGGCTCCCTGGGTCAAAGTTCTGCCCCGCATCCCCAGGTCAAAGTTCTGCCCAGCGTACACTGCGGGAGATCCAATTGGGACCTCAACCCCCTAGTATGTCTACTGAAATCCAATGTCACCACTCCATTTAGTGGAAGGTTCAGGACTGGCTCCCCGGGTTAAAGTTCTACCAAGCATACACCAATGGAAGGTTCGACTGGGACCCTAACCCCCCTAAAACCTGGCCAGGAACCAACTGAACCATTTTGCGTTGGTTTCATCCAAATCGGTGTAGGGGTGTCCGAATGCATAACCAAACAAACATACAGACCAGTGAATTTTATATATAAGATATACAAACTGTGAAGATGGAGGTTCAGTGCTAGAGAGTGGAACAACATAGCATATTGGATGGGGAAGCACAGGAAATCTGAATAGAATTGAGTTTGATAAAAGAGCAGTGATATTAATGTAACCCACCCTTATTTTCAAAGGAATAGATGTTTAGTAATTCAATATATTACCACTCCCAGTATATAAATCTTTGGAAGGAGTTACCTAAAGGTGTTAATCATACAGGTACATGCCTCTACCCAAGTCTCTAATATACCTTATCATTCCACCTGGGGTAACTTGGGGAACCCTTTAACTCTAAATCAGAGTTAAATATTAGGTGGATGAAATTGGTATTTATGTTGGTATTTATCGATATAATATAGTAATATAATGACATAAAATAGGCTAGGCACATCAAATAATTAGTTTAGTGTTCTGGATCCAGCAAGTAATGGTTCCTCAACCTGTATAATAATAGGTTAATTGACAAAGTATTCACAGTTCTTTCCACATAGGAAAACTAAATGACAAAGCCTCTCAGGAGGTATCATCCCATTTACCACATAAATCTAAAGTACAATAGTCTGTATGTGATTTAAACAGGATGGGTACAGGGTGCCAGCGCTCGGGATCCCAGTAGTCAGAATCCCGATGCCGGCATCCTGACTAGGTTACAATGCTGATGCTCACAGGTAAGTAAACCTAACCTAACCCCTAACCCTACCCCTAAACCTAACCATCCCTCCCCACAGGCTAAACCTAACCTTCCCCCCTAGTGCCTAAACCTAACTCTCCCTCCCCACAGCCTAACCCTAACCGTCCCCCTAGTGTCTAACCTTAACCCTCCCTTTAACCCCATTCGGGATATCAGCGCTTAAACCCATAAAGGAAGGTTAAACTTAATATTACACTAGATCCTACACCAGGCATACATACTGTATATCCCAACACTACAAAAATGCACCCTTACATGAATCAAAAGGAGTCCTGTTTTACTCAAAGCTCTACACTGGCCACAGGCAGCTAATGACAGTGTACCAATACTATACATGTAAGTATAGTATATATACATATATATATATATATATATATATACTGTATATATATATCTATATATATCTATATATATATATTATACCCATAACACTTATTATTTAACTACAGTATACAGTATTTAAACACTGAATGTTAGAATGTAACCTTGCGAGCAGGGCCCTCTTACCTTTATGTATGTCTTTTACATATGTTTTTTATGTATGTATGTATGTATGTATGTCTTTTACAACACAGTAAAATTCAAATTATAAAGTGCAACGGAATTTGCTGTGCTATATAAGAAACTGTTAATAAATAAATAATAAATAATGTTACATAAGCAGTTGTTATAATGTTGCCGTATCAGGCATAGTGCCAACTACAAATCTATCTTCTAGAAGTAATGATCCATGACAGTTAATTCATGTTGGTTACATATTATTGTAACTTCTGCAAAAATAGCATAAAGACACTTCAGTTTCATTTTTTGTAAACTGTCTCTTTCGAGAGATAATGACTAGTATGTAGCAAGTACTAATGCTGTTTTAGAAAATCAGCAAATTCTGAGCCTGATTCACTACCGATCGCAACTGCGATTACGCACGATATCGGGCGATTGTTGAGATCAGCGCATGCGTATGCATCACAGTTTCTGTGCGCGAATCAGCCACTGCATTCGGGAGTGCTATCGCAGTGACTGCACAGACCCATCGCAGAGAGATTGAGAGGAGGTGCCGTTTGTGGGAGGTGATGGGGGGGTCAGCAAAACGCAGACGTGCCAGTGCGTTTGAATGCCGTTGCATGGGCCTGCATGAATTATCCACTGCGATGCCATATACAGCTTGAGTACTCATAGCGTGCAATGAAGTTAGCAATTCCTGAGTAAGTCAGAGCTTGTACAAGTATGCATGAGACTGCGATTGTACTCGATGATACTGATGGTTTCACAGTCTTGCTAAGGATTACGGATGGATGTCAAGAAAAGTGGGCATCCTTATGTTATGCTGCGATGGCATAGCATCGCAATGAATTAGCATACTATGCAGGGAGACTGCATCGCTATTGCAATTGCAGTTGCGATCCGTAATGAATCAGGCCCTCTATGCAGTATTCAGGTGGTTATGTGACTGTTAGATAACTCCTGTTGTCTAGGAGCTCTCATAGTTCTGAATTCTGTCACTATTATACAACCGCTCTATCACCAAAATAACTGTTAGGCTGTCTCCTAAGGAACAACTTCAACTGGCTGGAAATGGGGAGTTATTTAGCTACAGGCAGCTTCTTCCTCAGATTACTGGTGCTAATCAGTGACTGTATTTGTCGCTCTTTGCATTTATGGAATCGTGTTGCTGAAAATGGACTATTCTGCCACTAGATAATTGCTTTGACTACACAGCTCCGTTTTTCAGTCAGCCTAGTCTTAGCTGTCAGTTATTGCAGAAGATTAAATAAAGGTGAGATGAATTATGCAATAGGTTTGTATTGTATGTAATTGTTATTCTCTGTCCTTTAGGATTTAAATTTTTATACTAGTAAAAGTTAATTTGGTTTATCCTGCTATATTATTATTATTATTTATTTATTGAGTGCCAAAAGGGGTCCACAGAGCCTTACAAAGTACATAAACAGAATGAGCAAGACAAGAAACAAGTGACTTACAGTAAAAAAACTCTGCAAAGCCACACCCCCTATATGTGCTGATCTTGGAGGCATCACACCCCTGTTCTCGGCACACAGTGAGCTTAACCAGTGCTGCGGCAGCTGCTGGGTCAGCCCACTGCCTCTCCCCTGCCTCTCTTTAAGTTCAAGCTGCTCGGTGACACCATCCAACGGGGTGACACCAAAATAGCAGAGCAGCACTGCTATTTTGGTGTCACCCCCTCGGATGGTGTCACCCAGTAAGGCCCGCACCCCCCTAGTGACGCCAGTGGCTGGCCCATCACTGTGGTAGTCTAAAATAAGTCTGTTTTCAATACAAAAAATACTCTGCTTATACTCTAAAAATTGAGAATGCCTTCAAATATGCATAGTTTTCATTCCATGCAGTCATCAGCATATATTAGAGAACAAAATATATTTTTTGTATTTGTGTACATCTAACCAGAAACACCAAATGCAGATACTGTATACTGTATACTGAAACAGGCCAGTCATCACAGCTTCCAGCAACCATGATTATGTCCTTCATCTGGAGAGCAGTGGCCTGCTTAAGCTATTTTGGATAGGTCATGCTGCACCATGACTTCTGGCATTTTCACCATCCTCTCTTCTGTCAGATGTTTGCTCTTCTATCTTCACCTGGTGGGCCTGTTTAAGTCCTTTTTCAATGGTTGCCGCCATCCAGGGCTTCCGGCATCTTCTTTCTTTTTTACTCTTCATGAGCTCTTATCCACTCCTACGCCACCATCGGACGGACCTCATGCCACCTCGTGCTGGCTAATATAAGCCAGTGACATTTATTAATTATTATTTATTTATTAACAGTTGCATATTCCGTTGCGCTTTACAATTGGAAACATTTATAGAACAAAACAGGGTAATAACAGACAGACATAGAGGTAAGAGGGCCCTGCTTGCAAGCTTACAATCTATAGGGAAATAGGCATTGATACACAAGGATAGGTGCTATATATATTGCAATTTGGTCCGGCCAAATGCAGAGTTTCTTGGTGGGCTGCATGATCCAGTCACACAGGAATGTCGGCCAAATGTCAGGAGTATGTGAAGGAAAGACAATATGTGAGGTTATGTGTGGACTGTGAGAGGGGATGTAATAAGACATGGAAGCTATGAAGGTTATGTGGTCAGTTCTGGAATCTGATAAGCTTGTCTGAAGAGGTGAGTTTTCAGGGAACGCTTGAAAGATTGAAGACTAGAGGTAAGTCTTATTGTGCGTGGTAAGGCATTCCATAGAGTGGGTGCAGCCCAAAGAAAGTCCTGTAACCGTAAATGGGAGCAAGTAAAGCGCGGGGATGAGAGACGCAGATCTTGTGCTGAGCGGAGAGGTCGCGTTGGGAGATATTTTGAGATGAGTGAAGAGATGTATGTTGGTGTAATTCGGTTAATGGCCTTATGTGTAAGTAACAGTATTTTGTATTGAATACGGTAGAAAACCGGCAACCAATGGAGGGACTGACAGAGCGGGGCAGCAGACGATGTACGTTTGGCAAGGAAGATAAGCCTCGCAGCTGCATTCATAATGGATTGTAATGGCAATAGCCTGTTTTTGGGAAGACCAGTAAGGAGACTATTGCAATAGTCAATGCGGGAAATAATGAGTGCATGGATTACAGTTTTTGCAGTGTCTTGTGTGAGATATGGTCGAATTTTGTATATGTTTTTTAGATGTATGTAACATGATTTTGAGACAGATTGAATGTGGGGAACAAAGGACAATTCAGAATCAAGGATGACACCAAGGCAGCGAGCTTGTGGGGTGGGTGGATTGTTGAGTTATCAACAGTGATAAAGAGATCAGATTGGTAACTGTTATTGGCCGATGGAAATATAATTAATTCTGTTTTAGAAATATTAAGTTTCAGGTAGTGAGATGACATCCAAGATGAAATGGCAGAAATACATTCAGTGACACGGACCAATACAGATGGTGATAAATCTGGAGATGATAGGTAGATTTGAGTATCATCCGCATACAGATGGTACTGAAATCCAAAAGAGCAGATTAGTTTGCCAAGAGAGGTGGTATAGGTTGAGAATAGCAAAGGACCTAAGACAGAGCCTTGCGGTACTCCAACTGATAGAGGTAGTGAAGAGAAGGTAGAATCAGAAAAATGAACAGAAAAAGAGCAGATAGGTAGGAAGAGAACCAAGAAAGAGCTGTGTCCTTAAGACCTAGGGATTGTAATGTTTGTACGAGTAGAGAGTGGTCAACAGTGTCAAAAGCAGCAGAGAGATCTAGAAGAATTAGGAGTGAGTAATGGCCTTTAGCCTTGGCAGTGACCAAATCATTTACTACCTTAGTCAGTGCTGTCTCTGTGGAGTGTTGGCAACGAAAGCCAGACTGAAGTGGGTCCAATAAGTTGTGGGTGTTAAGAAAGTGTGTGAGGCGGGTGTACACAAGTCTCTCCAGTAGCTTGGAGGGGCATGGGAGCTGGGAGATAGGACGGTAATTTGAGAGAGTGTTAGGGTCAGAATTTTGTTTTTTCACAATGGGAGTAACCACTGCATGCTTGAACAGTGATGGAAAGATGCCAGTAGAAAGAGAGAGATTACAGATTTTAGTTAGAGTTGGGATGAGCACAGGAGACAGAGCTTTACTAATTTGTGAGGGTATAGGATCTAGAGGAGAGGTAATAGAGTAGGAGGATGAGAAGAGTGTAGATACTTCATCTTCATTTGTGGGGTCAAATGAAGAGAATGTGCCAGAGGGTTCAGGTAGGGAATTGAGCAGGTCACTAGCTGAGGAAGAGAGTAACATTTCATTTCGGATATTACCAATCTTGTCCTTGAAATAGGAGGCAAGATCTTGTGCACAGATAGTAGCAGGTGGCTTGGGTGAGGGAGGGGTAAGAAGCAGCTTAAATGTATTAAAAAGTCGCTTGGGGTTAGACGCTTGAGCAGAGATAAGAGATTGGAAATATGTTTGCTTGGCAGTGTCCAGAGCAGTACGATAAGAGTTGTAGATAGACTTATATGTGAGAAAGTCACGTGGAGTGCGAGACTTTCGCCACTGACTTTCTACTTTACGTGAGAGTTTTTGTAGATGCCTTGTTAAGTTAGAATGCCATGGTTGACGTCTAAGTCTACGTGGTGTGTGATGGATAGCAGGAGCTACTTCATTGAGGGCTTTTACTAGAATCTGGTTTAGGTGTGATGCAGCAGTCTCAGGAGAAGTGAGTGCAGAAATTGGTGAGAGACGTTGTTGTAGAGAGGTAGATAGTTGTTGAAAGTTAATTGCATTAATATTTCTGCGGGTTTTAGGAGGTTTGGTTGATTTCACTGACATTGAGGTTGATGTAATGGAGGAAAGTGTGCAGGTGATAAGATTGTGATCTGAGAGAGGGAAAGGAGCATTAGTGAAATCAGAAACTGAGCATAGTCTGGTAAATACAAGATCAAGGCAGTTGCCCTCCTTATGAGTAGAGGAGTCAGTCCATTGGGAGAGGCCAAGAGAGGAGGTTAGAGAGAGTAGTTTGGAGGCATGAGGAGATTGTGGACTGTCAATGGGGATATTGAAATCACCCATAATGATGGTGGAGATGTCTGAGGATAGGAAGTGAGGGAGCCAGGCTGAAAAATGTTCCAGAAATTGTTGCAGTGGCCCAGGCGGGCGATAGATAGCAGCAACTCGCAGAGAGAAAGGGGTGAAAGTCCTGATAGAATGTACTTCAAATTATGTAAATGTAAGTGAAGGTAACTGTGGGTGAACTGTGAATGTGAAAGATTGGGAGAGTAATATTCCTACCCCACCTCCTTTACAATTGCTAGGCCTGGAGGTGTGTGAGAAGTGTAGGTTACCATGTGAAAGTGCAGCAGGGGAGATAGTGTCTGATTGTGTTAGCCATGTTTCTGTTATTGCCAGAAGGTTGAGGTTAGTTGAAATAAAGAGGTCATGGATGGATGTTAGCTTATTGCAGACAGAGCGGGAGAAGTAAAGTAGTAAGCTTCGAATGGCTCATCGTGGCCGTCTTAGATTTGCACTGTAACAAGCTGTAATTGGCTCTCTTACGACGCCATTTTCAAATTGTGCTGTTGTGATTGACGGGGCTGACTCTGCAGATTTAGGCACACTATTGTGCCTGTTGGGCAATGGTCACTGGACCCACGGCCGCTGGCGGACTCTGCTGCGCTGGCCAGCAGGGACTGGATCCCCTAGGACAGGCCCTCCACTATGACCGAGACTTCCGCCAGACCCTCCTACAGCAGCACTCACCATAAACTGAGCCAAAAATTTGTTTCCTCATTGGGACCTGTTTACCTTGCTATAACCCGTTACAGGTATTTGGATATAACTACATTGCTTCAATCGAAGCCGTAAATTTATAACAAATACTGTAAGAGCAAAATGTATGCCCAAAGGAAATAACAAACATATCATAATGGGCATATGATTAACTCACCGACCATAGTACTTTACACAGCATTTATCTCCGTACTGTGGCCCTGATTCAGAGCCGGACACTCTGACAGAGCGCTCGCTCTGAATCAGGGCCGTCCCTCCTACTTTTTGGAGCGGCCTCCTGGCCGCTCGCATAGCTGTGGGTTATCACCCACAGCTATAGTGAGTGGCCAAAATTATGGTCGCGATGGTCAAGACCATCGTGACCATCGGGCTTGCGACGAGACCCTTACGGTAGGGTCTCACTGCCACAAGCCCTGGAGTGCTTTTGGCTCTATCAGAGCCAAAATCACTCCCACTGACATCACTAGTGATGTCAGTGGGGCCGGCCCCAGACGGTAGGCGTTCCCATGGGAACGCCTCCGTCTGGGAAGCCACGTCCCGGCATGCCCACCAAAGGGGGCGCGCTGTCAATCACCATCGACAGCACGCCCCCTTTGGTGCGAAACCCATAACGACAGCTTGGCCGTCATTATTCGGGTCTCGCGCATGCGCATGACGGAGCCGCCTCCATCGGGCGCATGCGCACTTGGGCAACATCGACCCGCTTGCGAGCGCTCAGTGCTCGCGAGCGGGTCTGAATCAGGTCCCGTGTGTGTTTAATTTTTTTTTAACGAATAGATTATAATTGTTTTAAATAAATTCTCTTTATTATTAGTTTTGAAACTGGTGTCCTGTGGTTTTGTCATGACTCAAGAGTTTGTTTATATCAACTGTAATTTATTTTTATATTAGTAGTGCCGCCCCCACTGTATAATTACTTGAGCCCAGGTAAATGCACGATGATGAGCGATACCAACACTGGCAATGTAATTGTGCTTATCTCATTGTAAATGCACTGCTTATGCTCATAGGTGATTTCCTTGTTGCGTGTGAATACTTCATGTTTTTGTCTTCATGGTTTAGCTTTTTTTTTCATACACTTGATTACAGAGGTGTTGCAAGTTCTAATAGCAAATATGTAGTTTGCAAGTAAAACAAATGGTTAAAAATATGAGTGTAAGGATATGTGACATATACCGGATGTAAACCTGGCATGTATGCAATTTGCAATACTTTGCTCTCTAATGTGTTTTTTAAATTGCAGCTGACGCCTATGATTCCAACTCCAACGAAGTCCGACTGTGGCCTGCGATTCAGAAGATTTAGGGGACTATTCATGTACATTACTAGATCCGGTGTGATATTTCTTTATGTATCGCATCAGTTTAATGTGATATATAGCTGTTTTGTGTTGTAATTCATTTATACTTAAGCTGCCCATCCACTAGGCGATGCGGGGACGACGGCACAATTACGACGCTGTCATCTCCCACGGGGTGAAGTCCGGAGAGGTCTTCCTCCCGGGTCCTCCAAGACTCCCAGCAGTCTTCAGCAGTGACGGGCAGAGTCAGCAGGGCACTGGTCTCCAGCAGGCTGCAGGACCCCCTCCTCAGCGGCTCCCAGCAGCGGACAGTCAATGGCAGCAGCGTCCCTCTAGACAGGTGAGTGACAGTGCTCCCTCTCTTGGCACTCTGCTGTATGGTGGCGGGTTCATCCCCGAACATGGCAACCTGACGGCGGTCGTCAGGTTGACTGTCATGTTCTGACGATGATTGATGTTAAAAACGACCAGTGGGCGCGTACATCGCTGGTAATTTTTAACCTTTTACTGCCCGATTTGCGGGCGATTACAAAATGATGGAGCGATAACGACCGTCGTTATCGCCCCATCGCTAGGTTTAATCACATAGTGGATGGGCAGCATTCCCTTTGGGGCAAAGCAAAACAATGGCTTTCGGCTATTCTGTCTTCTCCTGCGGTCCTCTGGTCTATCTAGGAGTTGGAATGGAAGTGTTATCTGCGCATGCACCGCCATCTGAGACTAGCAGGTCACATCAGACCTGCTGCAAAGGATGCTGGTCTAGAAAGGGGTGGAGCAAGTGTCAGGTGATGAGCAGAGAGCAGGGGAGTATTCAACTGAGATGGCGAATCTGTTATATGATTCGCTCTCCCCATACTACTGTAAGCAATACAGACATGGAGCGGGGCCATTGATGGAGAAATAATCAACTTTTCCAGAGTAACCCACTTACTGAATTGAACAAAGCAGCAAAAATCTCTATTTTCAGTTGAACAGTTCTCTACTTCATGAAGAGACCCCTTATTTTCTTAAGTGTTATTTGTCAGCTAAAATAATGTTTTTGTTTTTTTTTTCATTTTATCATTTTGACTTGAAAATACCTGAAAAAAAATGTACTTTTCACCTGAAAATACCAGTAAGCTAAGCACTAATAGATTGTGATAAGATTTTGTCAGTGACATACTTTTCTATTTAATAGATAGTATTTGGTGACAGAATAGATGTTTCTAATGCTCCCCTCAGGCAAACCAGCAGAACCCGGCAGGTCTGTGATATCAGAAATAAAGCTATCACAGTTTGTGTGAACAATCTCACATGAAAGTGTTTGTACTGTATTTTTTTTTTAGCTTCACCCGAAATACTAAGCTTTATGTTGAGATTGAGAAATATTGTTAGCTGTGAGAGATATAAATCCTTCCTGGTATTGCACACATTATTTTCAATTACTGTGAAGTCTCAGAAGAAAATGTCACTGACTGTTCTGATTAAAAGTGTTTTATGATATGAAACTGTATATATAATCATGTGTAGTTAAGTTAAAATATATGTCATTATTAAAGGATAAGTAAAGGTAAAAATGGATGCAATTTTACTTGTAAGTGCTGTGTGACACTCAATGAGTGTACTGTTCTAAGGGCCTGATTCAGACCCACTCGCAAGCGGGTCGATGGTGGGCCATGCGCACGTGCAGCGGCCGCACTGCGCTTGCACAAGCCCCGGAGCGAGAGAAATTCTCTCACTCCGTGGCTCACTACAAAATGGGTGGCTGTCGATGTTGATCGACAGCTCGCCCCATTTTGTAGGAGGGACGGGGGGGTGGCTCCACAAACGGAGGCGTTCCCAAGCGAACGCCTGCCGTTTGTGGGTGGCCCCACTGACCCACTGACATCACCAGTCATGTCAGTGGGAGAGCTTCTGGCTCTATTAGACCCGGAAGCTCTCTGGGGCTTGCAATCACGAGACCCTACCACAAGGGTCTCGTCGCAAGCCCCGATGGTCTTGACCATCGCGACCATCATCCTGGCCGCTCGTAACAGCTGTGGGTGGTCACCCACAGCTATGCATGAGGCCGCAGAAACAAACAAAAAAAAAGGCCCTGATTCAGAGCGAGCGCTTTTTCAGAGCGTCTGGCTCTGAATCAGGCCCTGAGTGTGGTGTGTTGGAGTGTCACACTGTCTCTGGATCATCTTGGGTTCTTCCGGAGTGTCACCAAATAGATACAGGCAATAAATTGAACAATTGGGTAATATTTGTCTAACCAAGAAGCAATCTTCACAAAAGCATTTCAATACATAAATTACATTAAGATTTGTTCAACACATTTTAAGCGATTAAATTACACTTGGATACGCCCATTTTATTATAACTGGAACTCTGGATTCTCGATCCGACTGCGGAAAAAATAGGTTAAAAGCAAACATACATATAGCTTCACATTCATGTGTAATAGCATAAATGAAGAAACTATGACCAACAGCTACTCTGTGCACCAGAAAGCAAAACACAATGTAATCCTCTCTGACTTTTCTTGCTGAGTTATACCCCTTTTACACCTAAATTCCGGATCAGACCCAGAATTTAGCCGGCTCCTCCCCAGGACATTCACGAGTCGACGCCGTTCACACCGGAGTCGGGTCTGCATAGACCTGGCTTTTCCAGCATTGAAGTGGACGCTTGGAGATGACGTCATTTCCAAGCGCCACTGAAGGCGGATCAATCACCCCGGATGCGGTGCGCTCTAGGTCATTGTGACCAAGAGCATGCCGTTCACACTGCAGGGTTTCACGGGTTACTCTCGTGTTAAACTCTGCAAGTTACCTGTACCTCTACATTCATTCTGCCTTGAAAAAGACCCTAGCAAAGGGTCAAAATGCATCGGAAAAAGTGTGGCTTTATCCCCGTGGAGGTCCAGAGGATTGGAGGATCTTTTCCAGCAGCTAGACAGTGTCTTTCCGGAGGAGCACTCCTGGGACTCCTGAGGACTTTCACCCTATGCTTATACAGAACTGTTACTATCCAGTTCTGAAAGCCCTGCTGGTAATTAGCCCTTTTTTATCCTTAGCCATCAGGGGGAATATATGTCACATCCACATAGATAGAGGAATCATTATTGTGTTATTAATGTCTTTTATGTGTTTTATGGATTAAACAGTATTACACTATCTTTTTCTTCTATGTATTTTATCTCCTATATCCCCTATTGTGAGAACATTGGGAGACGATGTCATATACAGCGAGAAGGAGAACACTCAGGGATTTCTTGTCCTGCATACCATTTGGAAGACAGAATGGACTATGACTTATCATTGATTACCAAAAAGGAATGTAATCTTTTTTACCGTTTGAGTAACACGGGTTTCAGCGCTGTTGGTTTTCACACCCATCTTTATTTTTGAGCTATAAAGCATCTGAGTTCACAACCAGTTCAGCTACATGACCATAACATGGACCATCTCGGTGCGCCAGAATATTCAGCCCCCAATAATCACCCGGAAATGCGCAACACATTTATAATACATTTATGATGCTGTGTGTCTTAATGTGGGCACACACCATGGAACACATGTGCTGTGTGAGTTTATAGACTTTCACTCACAGCCAGTAGAAAAAAATCACTCAACTACATGAACATCTGCATTATGTACCACTCAGAATCAGGCCCATAGACTCTGACTATGGGGCATATTCAATTAGTCGCGGGTTTTCACCCGCAGCTAATTGTTGGGCAAAAGTCCCGCAACGCGGGGATTAGCTATTCAATTAAAATGCTTTTTGCTTGCGTCAATAGAACGGGACTCGCGCGTGTGAACACACTGATTCCACGAGAACTGTGGAATCCCCTCTCGCGCGAGGCCGAATAGGATGGCTTCACGCGGATTTTGCCTTGTACCTACATGAGGTGCGAGGTAAAGTCAGACAGCGGGGACTCGCGCATGGGGTCTCGGGGACTCCCGCACGTGGAATCCCCGCTAATTGAATTCCGACCAGCGCGACAATTAGCAGCGGGAATTGGATATGCCCCAATGTATAGATTGTGATGTCATTGTGACTATACTCTCTGTGGGGGAGATTTATCAATGCTTGGAGAGAAATAAAGTGGAGAAAGATAAAAAAAAAAACCAACCAATCAGCTTCTAAATTTAATTTTTGAAATACAGCTCAAAAAGTGACAGAAGCTGATTGGTTGGTACTTTTTATCTCTCTCCACTTTATCTCTCTCCAAGACTTAATAAATCTCGCCCTAAGTAACAAATTGTTGATATACAGTACTTACCTTTGGTAATGGGTTTAAGAACTTGACCCTTATTAACCATTGTTCTCTGATGTGCCTATGCTGTTAATCATTTTATATATGTGGTGCAGGGTTTGTTTACACTTTGTTATGGCCCCATCTCCACTGTTGAGGCTCGTTGATAATGGATTGGTTGCTATGAGACAGCTTCATCTCCAGATGATTATTCTAGGGAGGTAAAACTTGGTGACATTGCCGTGCACACAAGGAGGTCATAGTGTGGTATTTAAAGTAAGATTTTTTATATATGCTTGTCATCATTGAGGAAAGTTGCAATAGACTGAAAAAAATAATTTATGCTGGTGTCAATTTCACTGCTTGAGTGAATGATTTGATGAGCAGTGGAATGCCAATTCCGTTTTGTCTATGGGGTCAATATATTAGCCGCGAGGGGGGCGAATTGCCATTGCAAAGGCAACAGCACCTCCTCTTGTCCCAAATTGGAACCGCAAACAAAATTCAGCAAGCCTGGAGCTACCGAAAGTACGGTATATAGATACACTTACTTGCATGGACTTGTGGGGGGCAAGTTAATTAACTCGACCCATTTATGTATGGTGGAGTGCAGTTCCCTTTTGTATATATATATATATATATATATTTATATATATATTAGGGGTGAGCGGGTTCGGATTTCTGAAACCCGAACCCTCCCGAGCCCCCCTGATCCGAGTCGGATACGAGTCAGGCTCGAGTTTTCCTGCCTGACTCGGATCTGAAATCGAGGCAAAACCTCATCATCCCGTTGTCGGATCTCGCGGGTTTTGGAATCTATAAAAGGTCCCCACGTCGGCACCATTTCTCACTCCGGCTGTGGACAGTGAAGAGGGAGGGTGGGAGTTAGGGCTGGCTGGGCTGTGTTGTGTTGTGCTGCTGTTGTCCATAGGGGCTGTGTCCACTCCTCCAAAGTCCATAGGGGCTGGCTGGGCTGTGTTGTGCTGCTGTTGTCCATAGAGGCTGGCTGGACTGTGTTGTGCAGTCAGTTGTCCATAGGGGCTGTGCCCACTCCAAAAGTCTATAGGGGCTGGCTGGGCTGTGTTGTGCAGTGTCCCATAAAGGCTGTAGTCCTAAAGGCATGCTGTAGTGTTATCCAGGGGGTGATCTGTCTATCAGGGGTGCTCCCCCCAAGTGCAAAAACACCTATTATTTTTTTCTGTGTTTGTGAATTGTGTGCGCACGTGCATCAACAAAGTAGCACTAAGCATGCGCCTGTGTCATAAATCAAGGGCCAGCTGGCTCATCTGTTAAAGGGTGCTGTAACCCCCAAAGTGCACTCCCAAAAAAAATTTTTTTTCTGTTTGTGTATTGTGTGCGCTGTAGCCGCATGTGCATCAACAAAGTAGCGCCAAGCGTGCGCCTGTGTCATAAATCAAGGGCCAGCTGGCTCGTCTGTAAAGGGTTCTATAACCCCCAAAGTGCACTCCAAAAAAAATAAATAATACATTTTTTGTGTGTGCTGTAGTCGCACGTGCATCAACAAAGTAGCGTCAAGCGTGCGCCTGTGTCATAAGTAAAGGGCCAGCTGGCTTGTCTGTTAAAGGGTGGTGTAACCCCCAAAGTGCACTCCAAAAAAAAGAAAAAAATCTTTTCTGTGTTGTGAATTATATGCTCTGTAGCCACACATGCATCAACAAAGGAGCAGAGCCAAGCGTGCGCCTGTGTCATAAGTAAAGGCCCGGGTGGCTCATCTCTTAAAGGATTGTGTAACCCCCAAAGTGCACTCCAAAAAAAATAAAAAATTATTTTCTGTGTTGTGAATTGTATGCGCTGTAGCCGCATGTGCATCAACAAAGGAGCAGCAACAAGCGTGCATCTGTGTCATAAGTAAAGGGCCGGCTGGCTCATCTCTTAAAGGGTGGTGTAACCCCCAAAGTGCACTCCAAATTTTTTTTTAAATATATTCTTATCTGTGTTGTGAATTGTATGCGCTGCAGCCGCACGTGCATCAACAAAGGAGCAGCGCCAAGCATGCGCCTGTGTCATAAGTCTGTTAAAGGGTGGTGTAACCCCCAAAGTGCACTCCAAAAAAAATTTACAAATCTTCTTTTCTGTGTTTGTGAATTGTGTGGGCTGTAGCAATTCGTGCATCAACAAAGGAGCAGCGCCAATCGTGCACCTGTGTCATAAGTAAAGGGCCGGCTGGCTCATCTCTTAAAGGGTGGTGTAACCCCAAAGTGCACTCCAAAAAAATAAAACATTCTTCTTTTCTGTGTTTGTGTGCGCCTTAGCTGCATGTATATATCAATATAACATAAATGGAGGACCAAACTTTGTCCGTTAAAAATAAAATAGGGAAAGATCTAGAACCACTTCCTCCTAGTGCTGAAGCTGCTGCCACTAGTCATAACATAGATGATAACATGCCATCAACATCGTCTGCCAAGGCCGATGCCCAATGTCATAGTAGAGGGCATATAAAATCCCAAATGACAAAGTTCAGGAAAATGACCTTAAAAAAAACATTTAAATCATCTGAGGAGAAACGTAAACTTGCCAATATGCCATTTACGACACGGAGTGGCAAAGAATGGCTAAGGTCTTTCCCTATGTTCATAACTAGTGGTTCAGCTTCATATGACGATGGAAGTCCTCCTCCCACTACAAAAATCAAATGAGTTAAGCTGGCAAAAGCACAGCAAAGAACAGTGCGTTCTAAGAAGATATCACAAATCCCCAAGGAAAGTCCAAGTGTGGTGGCGGTTGCGACGCCCTCTGCAAGTGCTGGAAGGAGCACCCACAGTCCACTTGCTGATATTCAAATTGAAGATGTCACTGTTGAAGTACAACAGGATGAGGATACTGGTGTAACTGGCGCTGAGGAGGAAGTTGACAAGGAGGATTCTGATGGTGATGTGGTTTGTTTAAATCAGGCTCCGGGGGAGACAGTTGTTGTCCGTGGGATAAAAAAGCCCATCACGGTCATGCCTGGGCAGAAGACCAAACATTCCACCTCTTTGGTCTGGCAATATTTCTTTTCAAATCTGGACAACTGTCTTGCCATATGAAAAGGTGAAATAAGTAGGGGTAGGGACGTTAACCACCTAGGAACATCCTCCCTTCACCAGCAGCGCGTTCATAAAAAGTTACTGTCAAGTTCAGAAACTTTGGCTAAGTCCGTAAGCAGTCCAGGGACACCTAAATCCATTTGTCCTGTTGTATCCAAGCGCCTGCAAACCAAACCGTCAACTCCCTCCTCGTCAATTTCCTCCTTAGTCAGGATCAGAAGTAGTCCTGCAGGCCATGTCACTGGCATGACTGACTCTCCTATCCGGGATTCCTCCGGAGCATCCTGCATTGCTATGCCTACTGCTGCCGCTGCTGCTGTTGCTGCTGAGAGTCATTCATCATCCCAGAGAGGAAGTAGGAACAACACTACTTTTACTAAACAATTGACCCTCCAACAGTCCTTAGTGAGGAGAATGAAGTACAGTACGACAGCAGTCATCCTGAAGCAAAATGGATAACTGAGGCCTTGACTGCTATGTTGGTGTTAGACGTGCGTCCGGTATCCGCCATTAGTGCAGTGGGATTTAGACAATTGATGGAGGTAGTGTGTCCCCGGTACCAAATTCCGTCTAGATTCCACTTCACTAGGCAGGCGATACCGAGAATGTGCAAAGACGTCAGAAAAAGTGTCCTCAGTGTCCTAAAAAATGCGGTTGTACCCAATGTCCACTTAACCACGGACATGTGGACAAGTGGAACAGGGCAGACTAAGGACTATATGACTGTGACAGCCCGCTGGGTAGATGTATCGCCTTACGCAGCAACAACAGCAGCGTAACCAGTAGCAGCAGCTCAGAAACACCAGCTCGTTCCAAGGCAGGCTATGCTGTGTATCATCGATTTCAGTAAGAGGCACACCGCCGACAACCTCTTAGAGAAACTGAGGAAAATCATCGCCCAGTGGCTTACCCCACTTAGACTCTCCTGGGGATTCGTGATATCTGACAATGCCACCAATATTGTGCGGGCATTACATCTGGGCAAATTCCAGCACATCCCATGTTTTGCTCACACAATAAATTTGGTGGTGCAGAATTTTCTGAAAAAACGACAGGGGCATGCAGGAGACGCTTTTGGGTGGCCCGAAAAATTTCTGTCCACTTTCGCCATTCAGCGACTGCGTTCCAAAGACTGGAGCGCCAGCAAACACTCTTGAACCTGCCCCACCATCACCTGAAGCAAGAGGTTGTGATGCAGTGGAACTCAACCCTCTATATGCTTCAGAGGATGGAGGAGCAGCAAAAGGCCATTCAAGCCTATACATCCACCTATGACATAGGCAAAGGATGGGGTATGCACCTGACTCAAGCGCAGTGGAGAATGATTTCCATGTTGTGCAAGGCTCTCCAGCCCTACGAACTTGCCACACGTGAAGTCAGTTCAGGCACTGCCAGCTTGAATCAGGTCATTCCCCTCATCAGGCTTATGCAGAAGCAGCTGGAGAAAGTGAAGGAGGAGCTAAGACGGAGCGATTCCGCTCAGCATGTGGGACTCGTGGATGAAGCCCTTCATTCACTTTGCCAGGATTCGAGGGTGGTCAATCTGTTGAAATCAGACCACTACATTTTGGCCACCATGCTCAATCCTAGGTTTAAAGCCTATGTGGTGTCTCTCTTTCCGGCTGACACAAGCCTGCAGAGCTGCAATGACCTGCTGGTGAAAACACTGTCAGCTGAAGCGGAACGTGACACGTCAACAGCTCCTTCTTCATTTTATCCCACAACTGGGGCTGCCAGGAAACAACTTAGGTATCCTAAGCAACCCACTGGCGGTGATGCAGGGCGGACAGGACCAAGTTTGGACATCTGGTCCGGACTGAAGGATCTGGCAACAATTTCTGACATGTCTACTGTCACTGCATATGATACTGTCACCATTGACAGAATGGTGGAGGATTACATCAGTGACAGCATCCAAGTTGGCATGTCAGACAGTCCGTACCTGTACTGGCAGGAAAAAGAGGCAATTTGGAGGCCCCTGTACAAACTGGCTCTATTTTACCTGAGTTGCCCCCCCTCCAGTGGGTACTCCAAAAGAGTGTTTAGTGCAGCCGGGAACCTTGTCAGCGAAAGGCGTAGGAGGTTGCTTCCACAAAATGTGGAGAAGATGATGTTCATCAAAATGAGTTTTCAATTCTTCCAGGGAGACCAGCCTCCAGAACGTACAGAGGGACCTGTGGTGGTGGCTTCCAGCAGGGACAAATTAATACTCTGTGAGGATGAAGATGTACACAACACTGAAGAGGGTGAGGAATTGGTGGATGAGGCGGATGAGGATGACATCTTGTCTCTGTAGAGCCAGTTTGTGCAGGGACAGATTAATTGACAGCTTGTTTTGTGAGGGCCCAAACGAGCCAATCATTTCAGCCACAGTTGTGTGGAAGACCCTGGCGCTGAAATGATTGCTTTGTTAAAGTGTGCATTTCCTGTTTATACAACATAAGGGTGGGTGGGAGGGCCCAAGGACAATTCCATCTTGCACCTCTTTTTTCTCTTTGCATTATGTACTGTTTGGGGCCTAGTTTTTCAAACTGCCATCCTGCCAGTACATGTACGGACTGTCTGACATGCCTACTTGGATGCTGTCACCGATGTAATCCTTTAACAGACAGACGCACGCTTGTCGCTGCTGCTTTGAGGATGCAGGTGCAGCTACAGCCCACACATTTCACAAAGACAGAAAAAAAAAGAAGAATTTTGTATTGTTTGTGGAGCGCACTTTGAGGGTTACACCACCCTTTAACAGACAGACGCATGCTTGTCGCTGCTGCTTTGCGGATGCAGGTGGAATCTAGATGGTATTTGGAACCGGGGACACACTACCTCCATCAATTGTCTAAATCCCTCTGCACTAATGGCGGATACTGGATGCACGTCTAACACCAACATAGCAGTCAAGGCCTCAGTTATACGTCTTGCTTCAGGATGACTGCTGTCGTACTTCATCCTCCTCGCTAAGGACTGTTGGAGGGTCAATTGCTTAGTAAAAGTAGTGGTGTTCCTACTTCCTCTCTGGGATGATGAACAACTCCCAGCAGCAGCAACAGCACTAGGAGGAAGTGGTTCTTGACCTTTCCCTATTTTATTTTTATCAGAGAAAGTTTGGTCCTCCATTTATGTTATATTGATATATACGTGTGGCTAAGGCGCACACAAACACAGAAAATAATTTTTTATTTTTGTTGGAGACTAGTGCACTTTGTGGGTTACACCACCCTTTAAGAAATGAGCCAGCTGGCCCTTTACTTATGGGACACAGGCGCACGCTTGGCGCTGCTCCTTTGTTAATGCATGTGCAGCCACAATGCACACAATTCATAAACACAGAAAATATTTTTTTATTTTGTTTGGAGTGCACTTTGGGGGTTACAGCACCCTTTAACGGACAAGCCAGCCGGCCCTTTAATTATGGGACACAGGCGCACGCTTGGCGCTGCTACTTTGTTGATGCACGTGCAGCCACAGTGCACACAATTCACAAACACAGAAGATATTTTTTTATTTTGTTAGGAGTGCACTTTGGGGGTTACAGCACCCTTTAACGGTCAAGCTAGCCGGCCCTTTACCTATGACACAGGCACACGCTTGGCGCTACTTTGTTGATGCACATGCGGCTACTGCGCACACAATTCACAAACACAGAAGATATTTTTTTATTTTGTTAGGAGTGCACTTTGGGGGTTACAGCACCCTTTAACGGTCAAGCCAGCCGGCCCTTTACCTATGACACAGGCACACGCTTGGCGCTACTTTGTTGATGCACATGCGGCTACTGCGCACACAATTCACAAACATAAAAAAATATATTTTTTTATTTTTTTTGTAGTGCACTTTGGGGGTTACAGCACCCTTTAACGGTCAAGCCAGCCGGCCCTTTACCTGTGGGACACAGGCGCACGCTTGGCGCTGCTCCTTTGTTGATGCACGTGCAGCCACACTGCACACAATTCACAAACACAGAAAATATTTTTTGCAGCATCTTGTGACTTTTTCATCCCTGAGTGTCGCTGCCATTCAGCATTACTATTTCCACAAACACACCAGGGAGCAGATCTTTACAAGCTTAAGCTGGTACACACTGGCCGATATATTGGCCGATCAATTGATCGGCCAATATATCGTGCCCCCACTAGCGCACGCAGGGGGGGGTTTCTGAGTACCCAGAAACCCCCCCGCCAAAACAAATTGTATTTTTTACAGACGGAGACAGACCCGGCAGCTGCTGCAATGTGTATTTGCCGTGCGCCGGCTATGATGTACAGTATATCAGCGGCGCACCCGGCTTAGTCCTGACTGCTGGGAAGGTTGTTTATAGATCCCCTTTCCGTAGGTACATCTACAGAAGGGGATCTATCCACAACCCTTCTGTGAGCTCCGCCTCCCCCGGCTCCCGCTTGCGCACTGGCTTTAAGTCTCTCCAGTGACTTAACTCCTCTCCCACAGTGCTGACGAGGGATGGAGGAGCAGTTGGGCGCGGCACGGGAAGGCGGCATGGCACTGAGTGGCTCAAACGCTGAAGAATCAGGTCAGGTCACTCTTGTTAGTGTTGGCCAGGGTAGGTGGTATGTGTGTTGTATGTGTGTGTGTTGTATGTGTTTGTGTGTGTGATGTATGTATGTGTGTGTGACATTGTAGTCCCGGGGAGGAAGGAGGGGAGGGTGTTTGGGATGTATGTGTGTGAGATATAGGAGTCCCAGGGAAAGGGGAGGATCATCATGGCCACCCAAGCAGCAGCAGCCTGGCAACTAGGGTGTGTGTAAGTATGCTATGTGTATGTATATTGTGTGTGTTGTGTGTATATGTTGTGTATGTTGTGTGTATGTGTATGTTGTGTGTGCTGCGTATGTCCTCAATATATATATATATATATATATATATATAAAAAACGGAAACCCCCACCCCTAAAAATCCTGCGTTTGCCCCTGTGCCCCCGTCGGCCAGTGTGTACTGACGATATGTTTGTGAACATCGTCGTTCACAGACATATCGCATTGGCTGTGCTGCACAGCCAATGACCAGATATGTCTGCAGACCTATCTGTCCATCGGCAAGTGTGTACGGGCGATCGTACACAGGGGTGCAGAGAGGGGGGGGGAGCCATGAGCGGGTACTACTTACCCGTGTCCGGCACAGCTCCCCACCCACAGCAGCCCAGCACACGCTGCTGTGTGCTGGGCTGCTCTGAGAGACTGTCCGAGGCTGCTAAAGCAGCAGCCCGAGCAGTCGCCTATGCCAAACGGTCAAAACGGGCGTTTTAAGGGTGTGCATAATTAACAAAGCAGCGTCATCGACCACGTCACTTGGTTGATTCTTAGCCTGAACTGTTCGCATGATTGCGGTAGGAAAATCCTACCACAAGCACTGCGAGCAGTTCAGACGCCTTTCGATGTACTCGATTAATCATATAAATAGCGGAGATGACGTAGGATGCGAGCGGCCAGGGGGCATCTTTACAAAATAGCGAGCGCATGTTTCGTTTGCTCGCACAGACATAGAGGTGTCAACAGACCGCAAAGAGTGAGCGCTCAATTTAAATAGCCGGCCCCTTTTTCTGAACGAGCGAGCGCAAATAGCGTCCAGCTCTGAATCAGGCCCTCATTCTTGTTTTCCAAAGAAATCTCCGTATCTCATGAAGGGAGCAATGTCACATTTCATATTCATGTATGAGTTTTTATCACATCTGTCATACATCTAAGGAATGAAAATAATTGCAAGAATCTGGGATATCGGTATCACAAAGATTTCCCAGCACTTATCGGAGAAGCTGCTAATTCTGATTTGAAGTATCAGTGTATATTAAGTGTTTTAGATGTATATTTCTCCCACAACAGTCCTTGTGCAAAGGAAGTTTAGTTCACCCCAGTAATAAAGCATACTGTTCAAATTGTCATTCCTATTATGGTCTTGTTTTTTAAGAGATCAGGGAATAAATAAACAGGTGAAAGTTTTCGTTAAAGTAAGTGCAAATTATATTGGCACATGTGTCAAAATAGTAACGGCTGAGCTGTTACACAGCAGATGACCTATGTGTCCTCAGTACTCTGGTAATAAGTGCACTGTAATGTGCCTGCTAACAAACCCATAGCCAAGTAGGATGACCAGCGAAGGGAACAAGTGCTGTCACTACTCTGCGCATATTGGTTGTCTCCAGACTGTCAGCACAGCAGCACATCAGCATGGAGCCACTGAGGCTGATACTTTTGCTATTGATTTGGAGAGGCCCCTAACATCAATCACAGTTAAATATAGGGGATAGTCATATACAGATAACAGCCAGCAAAGGAGAATGCGCTCCCATACAGTACCTCTGTAGTGACACAGGCAGTAAATAAATAAATCACATGATCTAAGTGTTAAGCAGATAACAGGGAATAATTTCAGGATGAGTTACATGTTCACATATAGCCACTTAATGTGTAGTTCTGCCCCTATGGCAGTTTCCTCAGAAAACCTGAAAACCTGCACTCCCATGCAACACAACATCTCTACTGCAGTTGATATTACGCTTAACATTTGACACTGGCTCATGTCATTACCCTCTGAAATAGATGCCCAGCACACAATTGAGATAAAATGGTCTGATAGTGATATGTGATCTCGCTGAGATTGTAAGATACAACAATTGTAACTCAACTTATGTTTCAGTCACGTCTGAGTTCATGCACTAAACTTATATTGCTGCCATTGACAACCAACATCCCTTTTTGAAATCAATCCTAGATTACCTTGGCCCGGGCTTCCCGAGGGGCCCGGGTCCGACGCCGCCCCCCCTCCCTCACAGCTGCCCAGCACACAGCGTGTCCTGAGCTGCAGTTGGAGACTGCTCGTAGCTGCTGAGTAGCAGCCACAGCAGTCTCCTATGCCTGTGTGGGGGATCAATCACACTGATCGCGCCCCCCCTGGCTTTGCGCCGGGCTGAGGGGGCTCAGAGCGCCCCCCTTCCCGGCGCGCGCTGCAAATCTTTTTAATTTATTTATTTTTCGGCAAGGGGGCGTGGCCCTGCCTCCCGAGATTAGGCCACGCCCCCTATTACCAGGGCCCGCCTTGGCTCTTGGCGGCCCTGTTGATACTGCAGTTGTGACCCCTCATGCTACAGAAATTAGAACATGGCATGGTTTAGTAGCATTAGGATCTATTCATGGAGATAAATATCAGAGCTATAGACATGTGTAGTGGGTGTGCAGGGAGTGTGTCTGCATTCGCCACTAGGGAGCCTCAACTCCTACCTAAAGCACCTCCTCTCCAAGTCTTCCATCTCCCAGGAAAAAGTCAGCTTCTTTTTGTATCCAAGACAAGATAGCCGATGTCAATCTGCTGTATCCGAATAGAGCAGTTTCACATCTGCCATTTTGGCTGCCTCCTTTTGAAACATATTAATTGATATTTTTGTGGTTATCAGTTATCTACATGCACAGTATATGTACATGTCTCTCTGTTTGATCCAATAGGAAGCAACTTCTGTATTTCTTCTATAATTACATCCAACAAGATTTTAAGTGATTATACCAGTGTATTTATGTGCAATACTTACCTGTATTTAAGGACACTGTATTATAAGACAAAATAGCAGTAAGATTATTTTGGAGTATTTAACTCTATTTAAAATAACAATTCTATGAATATTTCGATAACGTTTTGAGTTATCCTGATCTAGGTAACTTTTTGTTCTGAAATCACTCACTAAAAGCCCTATTTATCACAATCCGCGATTAAAATGCGCTTGTAATGTGAAAATAATGATTAAACTCGCATTGCGAGTTCTGTTATTTTCACATGAATTTATTAAAAAGCTCTGCAAATTCCTCTCCCTGCTTTCGCGATAGTGCGGCTGTTACTGCGCCTCACGCGACCCCCCCCATGATTGCCCCTCCACGAAATCAGCCACCTTCCTCCGTAGACGCTTACCTGCCTGGTGACTGGTGCTCATTGAGGTTTTCTCTCTGGGACTCCGGTCAGCTGGTCTCCGGGCTCCTGCACTGTGACCTCGGTCAGCTGGGGTCCGGGCTCCTGCACTGTGACCTCGGTCAGCTGGGGTCCGGGCTCCTGCACTGTGACCTCCGTCAGCTGCTCTGTGCTACATCCCTTTGTGTACATTCCCAAATTTTGACTGAAACGTAGTACATTGAATACATTGGCATATTATGCTTTCATAAGAAGTATGGAGTATGTGTTTAATAAAATTAAATGTTTAATATATTTCTTGAGGAAAATCTAAGCTAAAGAAAATTAATTTGTGATCTACGATCAATAAAACATCAAAACAAGTTGTGCATCATAAATATCACAAAATGGATTTTGCATTAAACAGGTTCAAGGTTATTCAAATGTATATTGCTGTTTTGTGCAAACTTATATTCATTACTCTTTGTGTAAATATATAAAGTATTGAACTAGCAGAGTGACATGCTGTGTGTGTAGGCCAGAAGTATCAAAGCAATTTGCACTTTATATTCCTGTTGTTTTACCATTTTATTTATGCTAACTGAAGTCTCCAATCTCCTTTGGATTTGCTAGCATACATATTGGTAACATATTTACAATTAAAAAATATCAATACATGTTCAACAACCAATAGGTTCCATCCTACAGGAGGACAGTGTGCTCTGGGCCTGATTCAGAGCAGCTCGGAAGCGGCCGCTCGTTCGCTATGAGCGATGCTCGCACAGCTGCGAATGCATATGGATCGTAATGGGCATGCGCAAACCTGTCATTGCGGTCAGAAATCGAGGGCTCGCAAAACAGCGAGGGCCTTCTAATTTGAGTACCGTTTGTGGGTGGTAACAGGGGAAGGTGCTTGAAAAGTGGAGATCCGAACGCAGGCGTGCCTAACGGTAAAAAGGGTGTTTAATGGGAGTGCATAATTAGTAAAGCAGCGTCATCGAACACGTCACTTGGTTGTCTTTTAGCCTGAACTGCTCGTAGTGATTGCGGTAGGATAAACCTACCACAAGCACTGCGAGCAGTTCAGATGCCTTTCGATGCACCCGATTAATCAAATAAATACCGGAGATGACGTGTGATGCGAACGGCAAAGGGGCGTCTTTACAAAATAGCGAGCGCATTTTTCGTTCGCTCGCTCAGACATAGAGGCGTCAACAAACCGCAATGAGCGAGCGCTCAATTTAAATAGCCGGCCCCTTTTTAGGAACGACCGTCCACAAATAGCGTAGAGGTCTGAATCAGGCCCTCTGTGTCCAAGCCTGCTGCTTACTCTTTCAATAAATGCCTTCGGTTCTAGGGCTGACTAGTATTATGCTTTTGCCTGCTCTTTTATTTTATTACATATGCAATGTTATATTGAGTAGATGCAATAAAGTGTCTGAGTCACACACAAAGGCAAACACAGCAGCGTGTGTTTGTATGCAAATGGGAAACAATCTCCTTCCATTGTGTGCATCCATGCAGCAAAATTTGCATGGACTGAAACACCCACTTATAGCACCCATGCACACTATAATACTAATTGGTTTGTCTTTATATGGTTGAACCTTCAAAAATTGCACCAGTCCTAGGGCAAGAGCAATTTTTCTATCTGGCCATGGCCTCCTATGCTTGCGGATGTGCATTTGGGAATACAGCCGTTTACACTTCCACGATACTCCCATAATACACCCACAGAACAGTCTGATACTGTCTGCCCCGATCGCAACAACACCTTTGTGCATAGTTTCCAACAAGATTGAAGTCACCATGTGTCATAGAATGCAGATACAGGCAAACTTGCCCGAGTCTTGTTTTCAGTGCAACACAACACGCCCTCCAGATATTTCTAATGTGAAACATACAAGTTGCCGGATTTAAATTCTAAACTCGCTGGATTAATGCCAGAATAGCTAATTCAGAGATCTCACTGTGCTATATATATTGCAAACAATAACTAAGAGAAAAAAAATTGTCTCGATCTGACCAATCAGTGTTGCCCTATACATTCTTATGGAGAGTGACCTCTCATTAGTGGCGTGGTCCCGAAAGAGACAAATTGCTACGTCTATAAAGGGTTTTTTTTGTACCCGGGATGCTACATTGAAGAGGACTTTTCTCATTGGATGAAGTTAGTGATAAATTGGAGAGTAAAAAGCAATATTATTTCTAATATTAACCACTACCTCCATACCATCTGCCATCAGAGGCAGTGGTGTAACTATAAATTTTGCTCCCCCCTGCCAAAAAAGTTTCTGGCGCCCCCCATGGCATTTTGGTAAAACTAATACAGGGCCATTTCTGGGCAGTTTGGCTCCCAGTGCGAACAGTTAAAAATGTGCCCCCATCCCCTATAGACAGTTTACATTATTTGTAATTTTTCCTTATTATAGTAATGCCCCTTACACATTAGGCCAAACACCGTAATGCCCATTACACATTATGCCACACAATGTAATGCCCATTACACAATATGCCACACACCGTAAAGCCCATTACACATTATGCCACATACAGTTTTGCCCCTGACACCATTTTATGCCCCAAAGTAGGGCCTCTAATTACTTTTTAATTACCTGCTCTCTGTCAGGGGTTTTATGCTCTGGGTTCCTTGCTAGTTGCCAGGGGTTTCATGCTTTGGGTTTCCATGTCCGTGGCCAGAGGATCCATGCTCATTGCTCGGGGTCTCATGCTCATTGCCAGGGGTTTCATGGCGGAAGATGCAGCTTTCTGCATCTTCTTCCGGTGGCGCTGGCACTTCCGGGTAACACTATGCACGCTGTGCTTCCCTGACAGATGCTAGAGGCCAACGCATCTGTCTCCTCCTAAGCGGTGACCATATTTGGAGGGACATTTTCAGCAGATTCCATGCAGACTGCTAGACTGCATAGAATCTGCATAAACACTGCCATCACGCCACCGCGCTCCCCAAGCCGCAGTGGGATCTGCTATTGTTATGCACCTGATTAGAGTTACATAGAAGAGCCCTAGTGCTATTGGCAGGGCTGGTTAGATGCAGGAGGGGGGCTCACATGTTTATTTTTGCAGGACCCATTCCCCTGAAGAGACCAGCCCTGGTGTAAAATGGCTTAGGGCTAGTGGAATGATGGTGGGGTGACCCCCACACTACAGGTCTACAGGTCTCCTCTCTATTGTTCTACTAGCCCTGGCTGCTCACGCCTAGTGCTGGTAATGGAAAAACTGGGGGGACCCGCATTTGTTTCAGCAACAAAATAATGTTTAAGCTTGATCTATATTTCATTTCATTATCTATGCAACATACAGTACTGTACTCTCATAGTGGCTGATGCAGAGTTGGAAGCAATTAATTGTACCCACATTGCATGCAGGAAATTAAATGTGTACTGTATTCACCTGTATGCAGAGTTGTGCATTGCTCTGCCCCTGTATGCTAGCTTTCATGCCATCATCATTATCAGTTCTCGCTTGCACCAGCCGTAGTCTAGGTGCAAGAATAACCGTCTGCAAGCAGGCGTATTTACACATCCTCAAAGTAGTTATATGAGAATGCCCCTTCACCACTCAGTTATGCCCCTTCAGCTGCAAATGGAGATGTGCTAGATTTGTGTACGACTCTGCATCGTCCATAGCTGTTTACACCTGGTAGTATGCAGAGTGTGCAGAGATCATATGCTCTGAAAACTGACTTGCATTCAATTGCACGAGTCCTATAGTGGCACATAGAGGCGTACAATATTGTTAAATACAGTATGTCACAAAGTTCATACAAATGGCCTACTGTACTTCACAAATTTGGACCTTAGACAAATCACACCATACACAGGATATGTAGTCATTTTGTTGACATCATAATGTCGACACTGACGTAATGGCGACATTGTCAGAATGTTGACATTGGGAGTGTCGACATCCAGAATGTCGACACATGATCTGTTTAGGGTTTGGCTTCAATTAGGGTTAGGCTTACATGTAAATCCCATTACTGATATTCACAATATCAACATTATGGCGGTGTCAACATTGTGAAAACTTGTTGACACTCTGTACATGTCGACATTCTGAATGTTTACATTTATACCATGCTGACTTTATGCTGTAGATATTTTGAATGTAAATATAATATACTACACCCCTACACAGCACTACAATAATCCCCTAGTGCACATTTAGACTGCCAAACAAACATCAGCAAGAGGGACATTACTAAAACATTAGATGACAGGGTATGCCTAGACAATAGAATAAAGGAATTAAAGTACCGGCAGAGCTACCATCATGGAGGTAAAGTAAGATGTACTTGAGTGATTTTGGGGTCCCAGTAAGTTTGAGACACTGGTTCTGATTCACAGTCAAGAGCAAATTAAAAAAGGAGCAAAAAAAAATTGAACAATGAGCAGATTTTTTCAATTACTTATTTATTATTTTTATATACAGAATAATAATATTATTCTATAATAAGGTAACGGTACCTGTTATTATTGCTAGTGTTTTCATGAGTTATCCTTTATTATAGTAAACAATTAATGTCAAGAAAACAAAAGTTATAACAATGTACAAGTCAAAACAAAAATCAGTGTAAGAAATATAACTGCCTTTCCAACTTCTTTGAATTCTTTGGATTTAAATAAATCTGTAAGCCTTTTCCCTGCACAGAAAAGGGGTGGGTTTAGCCGAAAGGAAAGCAGGCTGATCTTACCGCATGGCATTTATGATAGGTAAATAACTTTTAGACAAATAAATATGTTTATTATAGAGCACTTATCCTATTATACTGTTGGTCAGGGGTTGAGTATTGGATCCCGACGGCCAGGATGCAGATGGTCAGAATAAAGACAGCGACATCCCAACGGATTTTGGTAACCCTTTCTCTAACCCACCCCTCCCACAGCTTAACCCTAACCCACCCCTCCCGCAATCTAACTCTCCTGTCCCTCCCGCAGCCTCACCCTAACCCACCATTCCCACAGCCTAACTCTAAATGTTCGTCTCGCAGCCTAACCCGATCCCTCCCCCTAGTACCTAACCCTAATACTTACTGTCAGGATCTGTCAGGATTGTGACCATCGGGATGCCGCTGTCGGTATTGTGATGTCGGCACCCTGACTGTCGTGATCCTGACTACATCCCTAGGTAAGAACACACATAAGACACGTGCATTGTGCTCTTGGGCCATTTCTACAGCTGACAGATCAATTTTTAGAATGATTTTAACTGAGATGTGAGCACCGAATCGTAATTGTATATATTGATAGTCTGTGTCTAGCAGCCAGTCAAATGATGAGACTTTGTACAGCAGCAGGTGTACTAGCAGATATTTGTCATTACCATGTGGTAGGCAGTGACTTGCCCAATTGTGTGCTGTCAGACCAGGACATCTCGTGCCAAGGGAGGTGTCATGATGAGAGGAAAGACATGAAAGCAAGGGAAGTGGTGGAAGGCACAGGGTTCCTGAAATCACAGAGTGGTGTCAATGTAGCAAATGACTGTGCTGTGAAATGCATCTCTAGTACAAAATGAAGTTCATACAGTCTTTTTTATCAATGTACTATATGGCATTTCTGCCCATTTATTTTATGCCAACTGGTTTATAGTATTTCTCTGTACAATTGCTCTCAGACATGTTCTCCATTCTGAGTTGATACAATTTATGTGTTTGAGGCATATCTCCAGGGCCGGATTAACAATGGGCGGGTGGAGCTACAGCTCCAGGCCTCCCATTGAAAATAGGCCCATAGGAAACTGACAGCCGTGCAGACAGGAAAAAAAAACATTTTTTTTTCCCAGTCACAACCAACAGCCCAGCTCACTCACCTCCTGGCCGACCGAATCTTAGCCCTCACACCCCCTTGGTCCTCCTCTCTGCTGGTGGACACACACACATGCCGGCTGAAGCCCCGCCCACCTCGGACCCGCTGAAGCTCCGCCCCTAGTCACCCGAAGCTCCACCCCCTGGCCATCTTGCTCTAAAGCATTGTGAATGCAGTAGCCTAGCACATGAGGGAAGGCAGCCCTGAGCACAGCATGATGAACTTTCAGCACAGCAGGTGAGTGTAATTCTGGATCCCTGTGTACTTATGTTGTTTCCATATCTATCTATCTATCTAGTTAGTTAATCAAGTAGTGGACCAGCACTCAATCTCCTCCTATTGTAAAGTGCCCAGGTGACCTCCTCTATATAAGCAACTACAAAGGTAAATAACAGGAAACTTTGGAAGTTATGTGTGACATACTTTCAATACAAGTGATTTATGAGACCAGGAGTACCGCCTGTTATTTACCTTTAAAATATATATATATATATATATATATATATATATATAGGACCGTACGGAGGGTGGTGCGGCCGGTGCCTCCGCACAGGGCAGAATCCTGCAAAGTCATCGGCCTCTTCCTGCTGGGCTCCGGAGGTCTGCAGGAAGTGACCTCCTGGAGTGCTAAGCGACAGAGCAGCACAACTCTAAAGAAATCCCTGCCCTCCACCCGACGGCCGGGTGAAAAGGCATGCACATATGGGAAGTAGGCGGCGGTGGGGGGAGTGAGAGGGGCGGCAGTACAGCACAGAGCACACTGCCGTCCTGCTACGGCACTGTGTGTGTATATAATATAATATATATATATATATATATACATACACACACACACACACACAATTGGTAGGCTGCCACTCCTGTGCAAAGTATTGTGCCATGGTTCCTGGTGTCCTCCTAATTACCTTTTGCCTGTGAAGGGAGTGGACCATGTAGCAGTCGAATGGGCTGCACTCAGGTCGGCTAGTATATAACACTAAAATTCTGTATCAAAATTGCAGAACCTGCACTCATTCTCTCAGTAATCCCTCACGAAAGTATGAAAACAGGTTCTGAAATATTTAAAATGTAAATGGATTTTAGTGTGCTTTATACAAGCTGTTCAGAGTGCTGTCCGTTCGACTGCTATATTATATATATACACACACACACAGTAAGCGGCCTGGCAGATTACTGGTCCTGTCCCCTAAATTCATGATGTCATGTCATCGCACAGGGGGGCAGGAGTGTCATCACCTGGAAGTGTAAAGTGCAGCACTGCCGAGAGTGCCCTGAGGATGCTGCACAGACTGCAGGGTGTCTGTCTGAGCAGCACTGCATCAGCGATACTGGCAGCAGGATGCTGTTCCAAGCAACCTGTTTGCCAGTGTCAAGGGCGACGGTGCTACAAACAGCGCACACCTCTAGATTGGCACTGTATACAGTTAGAAACGGTGGCACTCACTTTCGCCATGATTGAGACATCAAAGGTCTATGATCAACATTTCAGTCCTCTGTGGACTTTTACCAAGAACCCTCCAGAGGACTGAAACATTGATCGGGCCAATAATTAGTGTATATGCAGGAGGGCTAGCCAATAAACATCTTCAAATGCTCCTGCAATGGTCAGATAGCGTGTTCTGCACACACTATCTCGTTCCCGGAATGGTATTTAAATGCCGGCAGCTGTTTAGCCAGTTCAAATACCGACTGCGGGTGCCCGACAGGATGAAGATCCCAACTAAGGCAGGTAAGTACTATTATCCTCCCCTGTCCCCGCCCCCTAACCCTCCCTTAGGAGTGCTTAACCATAAAACTCCCGGGGTGGCAGCGGCACGCAATAGCGGCACGCAATAGGCCCTTCATGAATTTCAGCTCCAGGCCCATGTGGACATTAATCTGGCACTGCATATCTCAAGTGCCTAAACACGGCTGCCATAAAATAAAAGATTATGGAAACGTGTAAAGTAATTATGCCTTATGAAGTAAAAAGTGTGATTAATCCCTTCTGATAATTAAAGCCTCTGTTTTACAGCTAGTATACACCATATTCATTTCCCAGTAATATAGAGATTCAGACATGCAAATACAGACTGACCTATATTCCATCCACGTGTAGTTATAGATCAGTCATAGTGCCAAACCAAAGTTTATTTTCTCATCTGAAATAATTTGCCATTGACCACAATAGGGCATATCATGCTTTTTAATTATTGATCTGCGCGTTCAGCCATCGTTTCTCAATAGTGGAACATATATTTAAAGATACTGTATGAAATTCACCATTTAAACTAAAAACTACATCTGTTTTACAAAATTAAAATATAGGCAAAGTGCTATAAATGTAGACAAAGAGAAGTGAAATGTTCGAGATCGCTATATAATATGAAAGAATAAATTCAATAGATTATTTAACAATCCAACCTTTACATACACTGAAGAAAAATACTCTTGTTATATATGAAAGGTTGCCTACAAAATTAAATCCTACACAATTTTTTCACAAGCCGTTGTTTGACATAACCATTTTCTTTAGACTATTTGCATTGTGTAGTAATAAATGACTAAAATAAAGTAATAAATCTATTTTAATTGCTGTGACACCCAAATGGCAGCATCAATCTCATTTTACAAGACTAATTGTAGAATGAATCACACTAAGTAGTCAATACAACATATTCAGTCCTCTGCAGATAAAGAAATGAGTTTGGAGAATTAAACCACCTAATTTTATGTTCAATCATTTGGTTTCTCTTCTTTGCTTGTTTCATACTAGACACAGGCATTAGAAGCTGCATCAGACTTCTCATTTCCAAGATTCTGTGAAAGAAGCCATCAGGAAATGTAGTGGAACTCAAAATTAAAGTATTAGAGTATTAAGGGCCAGACTCAGAGATGTACGCTAATGCAATTGCAGCTTCGAATTTTGTACTCAGCTGCTGTGTGAAAATATGCAAATGTGGCAGATGCCGGGATATGTATTGAGACTCTCACCAAGTAGAGATGTGCGCTGACTCCATGGATTTGGATCTGGTTTTCTTTAAAAATGATAAAAACAGCTAAAATCATGTAATTTGGACCTTTTTTTTTTCCTAAAGTATTGTGAACATCAATAACATTAAGTTTCATTCATTTTCAGCTAATTTTGACCACCTCACACAATATTGACGTCACAATATGACGTCTCTCCCATAGTGCAGAGGAGCTGGAGCAGCCGAGCGGACCGGATGGCAGCGGGAGTGGGGCTCAAGGTAAGTATTAGGTTTTATTTTTATTTTCTGCAAGTGGCTTTACTACAGAGGGCACTGGTACTGGGGGTAATACTCGGAGGGGCATTACTACAGAGGGCACCAGCACTGGGGGCAATACTTGAGTGGCATTACTAATGGGGGTATTTATACAGGGGCCATTACTACTGGGGCATTTATACAGGGGTACTACTACTTGGGGCACTACTACTGGGGGCAATACTCAGGGAGTATTACTTCTGGGGCCATTTATACAGGGGGCATGACTACTGGGGGGCATTACTATTGGGAGGGAATTACTCAGGGGACATTACTACTTGGAGCATTACTACTGGAGCACTAGTACAGGGACCATTACTTTTGGGGGCACTAGGGGCACTACTAATGGGGGTATTGCATAGGGGCACTGCATAAGGAAAACCACTCCTTGGGGCACTGCATAAAGATCACCACTATTATGGGCTCTGCATACGGGGCACTGCATAAGGTGCACCACTACTGTGGGTTCTGCATGAGGTCCCCATTGCACATACCCCCAGTTGGTCCACATTTAATAGGGGCCCCCACAGACCTTAATCCGGCCCTGTATGTATGTGACCCTGCCAGTATGTGTGTGTGACTGTCTATGTATGTATGAATGTGTGACCCTGCCTGCATGTGTGTGTGTGTGTATGTTTGTATGTATGTGTGCCCTGTATGTATGTATGTATGTATGTTTGACCCTGCCATGTATGTATGTGTATATATTAGGTGTGTGAACCGGCCACTTTTCGTGTTTTGGTTTTGGATCTGGATCTTTCTTCGTGTTTTGGATCTGGATTGGTTTTGCCAAAACCACCCTTCCGTGTTTTGGATTCTGGGTTTTGTGTTTTGGATCTGTATTTTTTTGAAAAAAAGCATAAAAACAGCTTAAATCACAGAATTTGTGGGTTTTTCTGCTCCTATGCAATTATTAACCTCAATAACCTTCATTTCCACTCATTTCCAGTCTATTCTGAACACCTCACACCTCACAATAGTGTTTTTATGGCCAAAAGATTGCACCGAGGTAGCTGGATGACTATGCTAAGCGACACGAGTGGGCGGCACAAACACGTGGCCCATCTAGGAGTGACACTGCAGTGGCAGACAGGATGGCAGTTTGAAAAACTAGGCCCCAAACAGTACATACTGCAAAGAAAAGAAAGAGGTGCAAGATGGAATTGTCCTTGGAGCCCTCCCACCCACCCTTATGTTGTATAAACAGGACATGCACACTTTAACAAACCAATCATTTCAGCGCCAGGGTCTTCCACATGACTGTGGCTGAAATGATTGGTTCGTTTGGGCCCCCACAAAACAAGCTGGCAATTAATGTGTCCCTGCACAAACTGGCTCTACGGAGGTAAGATGTCGTCCTCATCCTCCTCATCCACTGATTCCTTGGATAAAACAGGAAAAAGGGATTTAGGTGTCCCTGGAGTGCTTACAGTCTTAGCCAAAGTTTCTGAACTTGACAGTAACTTTTTATGAACGCGCTGCAAGTGCCGTATAAGGGAGGATGTTCCTAGTTGGTTAACGTCCCTACCCCTACTTATTTCACCTTTACAAATGGTACATATGGCAAGACAGTTGTTGTCCGGATTTGGGTAGAAATATTGCCAGACCAAAGAGGTGGAATGTTTAGTCTTCTGCCCAGGCATGACCGTGATGGGCTTTTTCATCCCACGGACAACAACTGTCTCCCCCGGAGCCTGATTTAAACAAACCACATCACCATCAGAATCCTCCTCGCCAACTTCCTCCTCAGTGCCAGCTACACCAGTATCCTCATCCAGTTGTACTTCAACAGTGACATCTTCAATTTGCATATCAGCAAGTGGACTGTGGGTGCTCCTTTCAGCACTTGCAGGGGGCGTGCAAATGGTGGAAAGAGCCACCTTTTCCCGTCCAGTGCTGGGAAGGTCAGGCATCGCAACCGCCACCACACTTGGACTCTCCTTGGGGATTTGTGATATCTTCTTAGAACGCACAGTTCTTCGCTGTGCTTTTGCCAGCTTAACTCGTTTGATTTTTTTTAGCGGGAGGAGGGCTTCCATCGTCATGTGAAGCTGAACCACTAGTCAAGAACATAGGGAAAGACCTTAGCCGTTCCTTGCCACTCCGTGTCGTAAATGGCATATTGGCAAGTTTACGTTTCTCTTCAGATGATTTAAATGTTTTTTTCAAGGTCATTTTCCTGAACTTTGTCATTTGGGATTGTATGTGCCCTCTACTATGACATTGGGCATCGGCCTTGGCAGACGACGTTGATGGCATGTTATCGTCTATGTCATGACTAGTGGCAGCAGCTTCAGCACTAGGAGGAAGTGGTTCTTGATCTTTCCCTATTTTATTTTTATCGGGGAAACTTTGGTCCTCCATTTATGTTATATTGATATATACGTGCGGCTAAAGCGCACACAAACACAGAAAATAATTTTTTATTTTTGTTGGAGACTAGTGCACTTTGGGGGTTACACCACCCTTTAAGAAATGAGCCAGCCGGCCCTTTACTTATGGGACACAGGCGCACGCTTGGCGCTGCTCCTTTGTTGATGCATGTGCAGCTACAGCCCACACAATTCACAAACACAGAAAATATTTTTTTATTTTGTTTGGAGTGCCCTTTGGGGGTCACAGCACCCTTTAACGGACAAGCCAGCCGGCCTTTTACTTATGGGGCACAGTCGCACGCTTGGCGCTGCTCCTTCGTTGATGCACGTGCAGCCACAGTGCACACAATTCACAAACACAGAAAAAAAATTTTTATTTTGTTTGGAGTGCCCTTTGGGGGTTACAGCACCCTTTAGCGGTCAATCCAGCCGGCCCTTTATTTATGGGACACAGGCGCACACTTGGCACTACTTTGTTGATGCACGTGCGGCTACTGCGCACACAATTCACAAACACAAAAAAATATATTTTTTTACTTTGTTTGGAGTGCCTTTTGGGGGTTACAGCACCCTTTAACGGACAAGCCAGCCGGCCTTTTACTTATGGGACACAGGCGCACGCTTGGCGCTGCTTCTTTGTTGATGCACGTGCAGCCACAGTGCACACAATTCACAAACACAGAAAATTTTTCTTTATTTTGTTTGGAGTGCCCTTTGGGGGTTACAGCACCCTTTAGCGGTCAGTCCAGCCGGCCCTTTATTTATGGGACACAGGCGCACACTTGGCACTACTTTGTTGATGCACGTGCGGCTACTGCGCACACAATTCACAAACACAAAAAAATATATATTTTTATTTTGTTTGGAGTGCCTTTTGGGGGTTACAGCACCCTTTAACGGACAAGCCAGCCGGCCTTTTACTTATGGGACACAGGCGCACGCTTGGCACTACTTTGTTGATGCACGTGCGGCTACTGCACACACAATTCACAAACACAGAAAAATTTTTTTTTTTTTTACCACTTGGGGGGAGCACCCCTGACGGACAGAGCACCCCCTGGACAACACTATAGCACCCCTTTAGGACTGGGACACTGCACAGGACTTTGGAGTGGACCCAGCCCCTATGGACAACTGACTGCACAACACAGTCCAGCCAGCCCCTATGGACTTTGAAGTAGTGGACACAGCCCCTATGGACAACAGCAGCACAGCACAACACAGCCAGCCCCTATGGACTTTGAAGTAGTGGACACAGCCCCTATGGACAACAGCAGCACAGCGCAGCACAGCACAGCACAACACTACTCTGCACTACACTACACAGCCCAGCCAGCCCTAACTCCCACCCTCCCTCTTCACTGTCCACAGCCGAGTGAGAAAATGGCGCTGACGCGGGTACCTTATATAGGATCCAAAACCCGCGAGACCCGGAAGGCGGGATGATGACGTTTTGCCTCGATTTCAGATCCGAGTCAGATGGGAGAAGTCGAGCCTGACTCGGATCGGCCTCGGATCGGGGGGGCTCGGGGGGGTTCGGATTTCAGAAATCCGAACTCGCTCACCCCTAGTATATATGTAGCCATTATATAGCACACATTTTTTCTTGGGGGGGTGGGCGGCGGTAGCACGCTCGTGCTCCGGGCACCCTGGCAACATGCTACACCTCTGATTAGAAGGTTATAAGAAGATAGCACATAGCAAATAGAGATATATTGTACATGTCAATAACATTTTTGTAAATAAATATAGAAGCAAAACAAATACATCTCCAGTTTGCTGATAATGGCATTTGACAAAAATGTTTACCTGGTGTATTTCAGTTTGAAATATGTACCTTAACAGCCACACTTCTGCTCTTATTTCTGTATGTATGTCTGTATGTATGTTTTTACTTACTTTTGGACCTTCTAACTATATTTGCTGGGAATGTTTGCACACAGCTTCCTGACTGCTGGATCACTTTAAGATTGGTTCTAGTGTGCAAAAGCATGTACAGTTATATACTGTAATGTTTTACTTACTGCACTTGTAGTCTGAAAACAAAAGATATTTTGAGATAATGCATAAGTCTCACGAAACATTACAAATTATAGGAAAGAAGCTAACTACATACATTTATTCTTTTTAGTTATGTTTGAAACTTTAATACTGATTTTAAAATATCTAAATTCGTTGCTTTCATAGGAATTATAATATAACAATATTGTTTTACAGAATGTCATTTATAAGTTGTCAAACTAATACTTAATATATATCACAATTTAAAAACCTATATTTTGTTGTCTGCTGGTATGCTTTGTAAATGAATGGATGCACAACATTAAGCTATTGCAAATAGCTTAAAAACTAGCTAGTAATGTATGTTACAACTCAACACTTGTGCAGATTATATGTTTTGATATTTTTAGTTTTTGCTCTTTGACTTCCTGTCATGTCAGCTTCAAAGTGTGTGGTTTAGATTTTGTAAATAGAAAGTTTCACATCTCATTTCTGATATTGATTATTTTTTTTTTGTACGGAAAATATACAGTGAACATAATAAAATTACTTTATTGCCCTGTTTGAAAGAGTCTTTTTATCTATTTTATAAATAAAGTGTATAGAAAAGAATTTTGACATTGAAGCATATGCAATAATATAATTTATATCTAAAATGTTTTTACTTTTTTCATGTCACTCATTTTATTTACTATTAATATATCTATAGATGAATGGGCATGAATAATGTGTGATTGGTCAAACTCCATTTTTATTCATACTGTTTATATACACTTGAGAATTGTTTTGTGGTACAGATTAAGGGTGGGACACCACTGCACACATATACACTGCATCACTTTTCTAAACTGAACACACTTCTTAAAATACACAATATCATTTTTAAATTCAAAAGGAAAAAAAATATTTTTTGCAATTTTATTATAAAAAATTGGGGGGGAGGGGGACTCAAGACAAAGAGGTCATCTTGCGGTGCAGCAGCCTCAAACACAGTAGAGTATTTTTAAGACAAAAAAAAAGTATACTATAGAAATAAAAGGTGCAGGTTCACTTTCAGAAGCAAAAATAATCAACAGCAACACAGACAGTAGCCAGCCTGTTTGTTTGCACTGCAGTGTGTGAGTGTACAGCATACATGCCTACTCTCCCAAAAGTCGCGGGAGGCTCACGATTTTTTGGGTAATCCCCCCGCAACCTTGGAAGAGTAGGCATATCTCCCGCAACCAACCCACTTCCTAGTGAAGTGGACAGGATGGGGAGATTTTACGGGGAATTTTCAGGTCTGCGAGTAGGGGGTGGGGCTAAAATGATACAATTCATGTCATTTATCCCCGCCCCTTGCTCGCGGACCCACGAATTGCGTCCTTTTTCCGGCGGTGGGGTGGGGCCTAATGACATATACAGTCCTACCCTGCCCCCTGAAGATGTCACAGAATCTCCTCTTCGGGGCTTCTCCCAGGGAGGGGATTTAAAAAGTCGACAAGTATGGTGTACAGTGTGTGTGAGACAAACACATACACTGACAATGATGCCTGCAGTTACACTTCCCAGACACGTGCTCCTGTCTCCAGATCTACCTATTAAACTCCTAAATCTAAACCTAACTTCTCCAACCCTAATGCTAATGGCACCCTAAAGGTGCCCTGATGGCTTGCTAAAGCTTTTTTTTTTTTTTACACAGTGCTCCAGTCTGCAGTTCCACACCCTCTCCCTCCGCTCTCCCGTGTGAAATGGCGTCCAATCACGATGGAGGGACTTTTATATGCAATCCAAAACACGCAAGATCCAACGCCAGGAAGATGGCTTTTTGCTTTGTTTGGGGATCCGAAGGTGGTGGGAAAACCCGATCTGAGACTTGAAATCACTCATTTCCCCTAAGTTCGGGAGTGTTTGGTTTCCAGGAAACGATCCCGCACATCTTTATCACTGAGGCCATCGCACATCCAAGCAACTGCATACAAATATGCCTCCGCCATTGCAGATCCTTCGATAATCGTCCATCTGAGTAGTCCTATGGTTGCGCAGAATGGCTGTCTGAACTGAGCCATCAGTGATCTCACCCAAATGGCCCAGAGCTGTCAATCACTTTGCAAGTGAAAAGTCGCTGCAAGGGACTACAGTAAAGTACTTTGATGCATGTGCAGTGCGACTGAGATGCATGCGCAGATGGCCGATATTTGTTCAACTGCATAAACATTGGAATAGCGTACATCTCTGGCAGCAGCCTGTGTCTCCCTAGGCTGCAGTGGGCGGCTGCTGCCACTGATCAGCAGCAGCAGTCTCTGGCTGTGTGGGGGCAAGCGATCACACCCTTTGGATTTGCCTCTGGCTAAGGAGCACACGGCGCCCCCCTGAGGAGCACTCGGTGCAGAAAATACAATTTTTTTTGTAAGGAGGCTTACGCTTGCTACTCCTGGGGTGCACCTGGCACAATGATAGTGATGGAAAGCAGCAAAGCATATTAAGATGCTATCCACTAGACATATACTGCATATGTAAATGTGCAATTTCATGCATACATCTCTTCCTTATGTTTAGGGAGCAAAATAAGACCCACAATGTATAAACACCACATTTTGGGGGAAAATAAAAATAATTACACATTTTCCCTTTTTACTGTGACTAGTTCTGCTTAACACAATGATATTATGAATGTCTCAGAGAGACAATGTGATGTGTTCCATATCTCTCAGAAAATATTTTGTTTTATGCAAAGTAATTATTCAGCAGCTCCAAGCTATTTCACAAAAGCACATTCCTCATATGAAGGAATTACTAAGGAACACTGAGTCCTGGCTTCATTATAATATACTTGTGAATAAATAATTACTAAGAATCCAACTAAAATTAGGTATAACGTAGAAAATGTGCACTAGGGAAACCTTGGCCATAGAAGGCTTGGTCATACTCAGTTAAGGGCCCAGTTGGACCTCGCCATTCTTTTCAAAGTAATGTAGAAGATGTTTAAGAATTACTCACACTGTATTTAGGGCTGTTTCCAGCAACAATGGATCGTGGGTGATGTTTTAATGTTCAGAAAATAAATGAAAATATCTTTTTCTGGTGAACTACAGGAACAAGCATGCCCAGTTCTCCTTTAAAGATTTGGGCATGCTGGAGTTTGTAGTACTACAAGCTAAAGAATAACGACTTACCAGCACTTGAGGAACCACAAATGTCAGCATGTCCTTGCACTCAGGTACACTGTGACCTGTAATACACCAGATAAAATTGATGTAAAGAAAAAACACGATCACACCATGAAAAAAAGCTTTTACAGATAATAACTAAGACAAAGCCACTTTATTATTCACCTAGTCCCATTGGGGAAGGACTGGGGGATCTTCTGGTTTGCATAAGGCCTGTATAAGGGGCACAACAGCAGGCACTGCATAAGGGGCACAACTTTTGGCTCTGTATAAGTGGCAAATGCAGGATTTTTAAAGGGGGGTTTCCAAATACTACGTTACAGAACCAATGAAAAAATTCTAACCAGAATAAGCCTGCAACATATATTTTATAACACTTGAACTACACAATAAAGTGTATCTACAGTATACCCCCTCCACCGGCACCCATTTACATGCAAGTCAGACAAATACCTGCATCGGCTATCAGGACATCGGGAGTGGAAAACAGTGAGTGCCTCACCTGGCCAACTTCATTTATTAAAGACTACCCACCCCCACCCCAGGGGGAGTTACAGGGAGAGCGAGCGCAGGGACACTGAGAGGGAGTTACAGAGGGCAGGGACACTGATATAGACAGACAGACATACAAACACACACACACACAGTATATACACTTATCTTTTCAGAGTCTTTCTAGCTGTGATGGCACTACAAGTCCCAGCACATCCAGTTCACAAAGTGTGATGGGACTTGTAGTATCATCACAGCTGGACAGACAGACAGTGATCTAGTTGCACATACTGCCGTATAGGTCACCTGTTTCTTACCTTTCCAAGTAGAGCTCAAGCAGGTCATGTTGTTACAGTGCAGCTGCAGCAGGGTCCAGTATCACTGTGGTCAGACCGGGCTGGACCACTGGGAAGGGGAGCTGAGGAGGATGAAGAGTCGCCCCGCCCTCAGCTACTTCCGCAATTGCGACCCACTCCAGAGTCCTGACAGCTTCGGTGAGTCGGTCTCGGCGTTGCCCGCTGTCAAGTCCACACTGCTAAGGGGTGGTCTTCTGCTCAAACGGATGCCCCTTGATTTCATACGCAGCTACGCGCTGTGCCCGCATTGGTTCCCTGGCTGGAGCACAAGCTCCATACACTCCACCCCCGCTCTCCTGGCTAACGGCAGCCTGAAGTGCCTGTTAGCTGTAGCAAAGAACAGCCTCCTATTCGTGTTCCACACTGTGGAACTCAAATCCAGGAAGCAGGCATCTGGCACATGACTATGAGGCCCAGCAGCCGCATTACAAACACGGCCTGCCTCAGCTACTTAAAAAAAAAAGAATTGGTCAGCTGCGTGGATGGATCAGCGGGACAGGGAGGGTTTCTAGCTACTCGGAAACCCCCCCTGCGTGCGCGTATGCTTCTGGGGGTACTGCATAAGGGGTACAACTGCTGGCACTGTATAAGAGTTACTCCTGGGGACACTGCATAAGGGGCACAACTGCTGGCACTGCATAAGGGGCTCAACTGCTGGCACTGCATAAGAGGCAAAACTGCTGCCACTGTATAAGGGGCACAACTGCTGGCACTGTATAAGGGGCACTTCTGGGGACACTGCATAAGGGGCACAACTGCTGGCACTGCATAAGAGGCAAAACTGCTGCCACTGTATAAGGGGCACAACTGCTGGCACTGTATAAGGGGCACTTCTGGGGACACTGCATAAGGGGCACAACTGCTGGCACTGCATAAGGGGCTCAACTGCTGGCACTGTATAAGGGGCACAACTGCTGGCACTGCATAAGAGGCAAAACTGCTGCCACTATAAGGGGCACAACTGCTGGCACTGTATAAGGGGCACTCCTGGGGACACTGCATAAGGGGCACAACTGCTGGCTCTGTATAAGGGGCACTTCTGGGGACACTGCATAAGGGGCACAACTGCTGGCACTGTATAAGGGGACACAACTGCTGGCACTGCATAAGGGGCACAAGTGCTGGCACTGCATATGGGGCACAACTGCTGGCACTGCATAAGGGGCACAACTGCTGTCACTGTATAAGGGGCACAACTGCTGGCACTGCATTAGGGGTACAACTACTGGTACTGTATAAGGGGCACAACTGCTGGCACTGCATAAAGGGCACTCGTGGGGGCACTGCATAAGGGGCATAACTGGGGGCAGTCCTGCTTGTTTTTTTTGTTATGTTCATTTTAAATAAATGTATTTTTTTCAGACATGGCTGGTACTCAAAACAGAGCATTTTGGACAGAATCCATCAAGTTGTACTAGGCCAATGAGTGTCTCTGGAAGGTGACGAGTAAGGACTACTCTAACCGTGATTTAAAGATTCAGGATTAAACTTGTATTATACAGTCGAGGCCAAGACAGTGATGCTGACATTACTGGGTGAAGGCAAAGATACAGAATTTGAGAACAGTGGGCCTGATTCAGAGCCGGACGCTATTTGCGAACGGTCGTTCAGAAAAAGGGGCCGGCTATTTAAATTGAGCGCTCGCTCTTTGCGGTCTGTTGACGCCTCTATGTCTGAGCGAGCGAACGAAACATGCGCTCGCTATTTTGTAAAGACGCCCCCTGGCCGTTCGCATCATACGTCATCTCCGCTATTTAGTAGATTAATCGAGTACATTGAAAGGCGTCTGAACTGCTCGCAGTGCTTGTGGTAGGTTTTACTTCCCGCAATCACTGTGAGCAGTTCAGGCTAAAAGACAACCAAGTGATGTGGTCAATGACACTGCTTTGTTAATTATGCACACCCATTAAAACGCCCGTTTTGACCATTTGGCACGCCTGCGTTCGGATCTCCACTCCCCGTTTTCAAGCACCTTCCCCTGTTACCACCCACAAACGCCTCATCCTGCCACTCAAATTAGCAGGCATTTGCTATTTTGCGAGCATACAATTTCCGACCGCAATGACTGGTTCGCGCATGCGTATTACAACCCACACGCATGCGCAGTTGTGCGAACATCGCTCGGAGCGAACGAGCGGCCGCTTACGAGCGGCTCTGAATCAGGCCCTCTGTGCGGGCCCTCTCCTCTCTCAAAGGTGTCGTTACGGCCGCCAGGTACTGTATATTATGGCTAGTGTCAGTAAATTTTTAATGTTAACAAATAACACAACTTGTTAAATACATATACATTTTTTTTTTTTTTTTTAAACTGTTTTTTCAAATGCAATTATTTTTATTCAGGTTCCAAGGTAACATGCATCAAATATTATGAAATGCAATTTCCCTGCCATGTACTCATTCCTAACTTCCTTTGCACGTCATGAGTAGGCTGTGGGGAATGGTGTAGTAGACAGAGATGTCCACATTTGACTGTCTTCTATGTGGTCATGGGATGAAGATAGTGCCCTTTGGTGTGTAGGTTTCCTGCGAAGCATGTTATGAAGAGTACAGCAGGCCATCACTATCCAGTCTCTTTTATCCACCCTTAAATTGATCGGAGTAATAAAAATCCAGAACCTACTGCTCATTATCCCAATAGCGTTTTCCACTGTACGACTAGCCCTGGATAGTCAATCATTGGAAATACATATTTCATTAGTTAAACCCCTTTGTGGAAAGGGCTTCATCACAAGTTCGTGTAAAGTAAATGCCTCATCTGCAACAAATACAAAATTCAGATTGTGTTTGCACTGGGAGGCCGGTGGTAAGTGCAAGTTTCTGGATATCATTCTTTCATAAAACACAGGCACACACCATCGGAGGCTCGTCCATTTTTGCCCAAATCTAAATATAGAAACTTATAGGGGCATATTCAATTGTGTGTGAGAATAGCAAAAAACCCGCACCTGCGTGGTTTTTCCTGCAGGTGCGGGTTTTTTGCTATTCTATTAGGTGCGTGGTTTTTTAAAAAACACGCACCGGGAGGTTTATTTCACGCACCTCCTGAGCAAGCATGATTTTTCCTAAAAATCGATGATTTAAGCAAAAATCACCGGTACTTGCTCTGACACTCCCGCGGCACCCCCCCTGAGGACTAATTAAGCAATTGGAAGTAATCAATTAGCTTAATTAGTCCTTAATTACTCACCTTCCTCAGCGCTGTCTTCGGCATCTTCTTCTGCATCCAGCGTCGGGAGCCGGCTCTTCTGCAGCAGGGTGAGTATGTCAGTGTGTGTGCTGTATGTAAGTGTGTATGAGTGAGTGAGTGTGTCTGTGTGCATGAGTGTGTGTGTGTGATCCCTGATGCTGTGTGTGTGGCCCCCCCGGAATGGGCGCTGGGAGAACTATATCTCCCAGCAGCCCTTGCTACTCCTATCAGTCCCTGAGGCTCCCAGCAGCCCCCTCTCCAGTAAGAAGAGAGAAGGGAAGCCACTGGGAGCCGCGGAGACCCGTGCAGGTAACTGATTATTTTTTTTTTAAACTTACGCGTCCACTGTTTTTTTAATTGAATCCCGCGGGTATCGGGAGCGCGCATACCTGCGGGATTCCGAAATTGGCCGCCAGGGGCGCGAGGTTTTAGCCTCGCTAAACCTCGCACCCAATTGAATATACCCCATAGTTTGCATTAACTATGGCCATCATGACTATGCTAATATAGCCCTTGTAGTTAAAATATAAGGAACCACTGTGGGGTGGTGGTATAATGCGAACATTTTTCCTGTCGACTGCCCCTTCATAATTCGGGAAATTCCATTTCGCCCCGAATTTTTATGCAACAGTTTGCCATTCTTCAATGGAAGATGGGACAAAAAAAATAATACACAAAACAGGCATTTTTGTTGTTGATAATATACCAAATCAGCATCAACAAATATATATTTATTAGGAATACATTATTTGAAAATATATTAAGATTTATATTAATTCTATAGTTATTATGCGGTTTACATTTGGGCCAAGCATCAGATATCATAAGGACAGCTAACAAAATGTACTTAAGGGGGTACAGAGGGGTGCAGCAACGTCTATCATAAGGACAGTTAGCATATAACACTTAAGGGGCGTACAGTGGGGTACTGCAGCGTATAACATAAGGACAGCTAACAAAATGTACTTAAGAGGGGTGCAGCAGCATCTATCATAAGGACAGTTAGCATATAACACTTAAGGGGCATAGGGTGGGGTACTGCTGCGTATATCATTGACAGTGTCTGCAAAATTTTTAATTACCTTAAAATACTGAGGCTTCAGGACAGTAGATATGGCTCAGCATGTTTTTGGAATGATGCGTCCCAAAATTTGAGCAGAAATGAGGCTGCCAGACTTCAAATCAGTTAGGGATCTGCCAGTTGCAAGGTACCTCAGGGTTGCGATGATCCTCTCCTCAGCAGTTATTGCCCTCCCCGAAAGTCATCCAGGTTGTTCTCTCAGATTTCGCCAAAGCATTGACATTTGCCAGAGAGAATCCCTCTGCAGCAGCCACTCCTTGGTCCAGCACGAGTGAACTTTTCTCCACTTCTCGGACCTCTACCGATCAGCCAACAGCACGACTACAGCATATGCTGTCATCACACAATAGTGATAAGGATAAGGATCCATGATGAGCAAAAATAATCACAGTTTGTTTAAAGACAAGCCAAAAACAAACCAGAACAAATTAGCAATGCAACAGCGTTCAGCAGATATAAACCAAACCAAACTAGCCACATAGCATAAATGCAAAAAATAAAATGTCCGCCACCTATTAATTCCCTCATGAAAGCCCCGCCCACTCCTCAAGGAACATGAGCCCAGTATACACCCCTCAAGAAACATCTGTCACAGAATAGAATGATACGATATCATTTAACGTTTACAAATCATTTACAGGCTGTACGATAATATGTACAGGGAAATTTCAAGGGAAAATCATTTAACAATATTGTACAGGGAGCATATAGAGTAGTGGAACTCAGGAGTGGATTGGGCCGCCGGGATGCCGGGCCAGTTCCCTCTGGGCCGGTGCCTTTGGTGGCCAGCAGCCGCTCAGCCTACCCTTTTCTAACTGGACCCCTTCCCCGGGCTTGTGCTGCCGCGATCAGGGCTTCAGCTGTAGGCGGCCGCTTAGCCCATAGACTGCCCCGCACTTCCGCTGCCGCGATCAGGGTCAGGCAGCTGCACAGATTATGTGAAGCGCCTGGCAGAACTTGAAGCATAGTAGAAAAAAAATGGCCGACGGAGCCTTTGCTTCGCCTCCAGCCCCTCCGAAGCCCGCCTCCAGCCTCCCATAGATGTCACACCACACCAGGCAGGCAGCAGATGCGATGCAGCTTGCTGCACTGTGCCAGGATGCCGGCGCCCAGCGAAAGTGTAAATCCAAAGTAGAATCCGGCACTCAATAAAACAAAAAAACACTTCTTACCCTGTTGCCTTCCAAGCATAACACACACACAAGGTGTGACACAAATACCGAGCAGAACTGGCGGCACTCAGGGATTTTTAAAGAAAGACAGCAAACAGCGATAATTCAGTCAAGTCGACGTTTCAATACATGAGTATTTTCATCAGGACACAATGTAATACAAAAGACACTGACCATAAATAGTGCTCCCCATCAACAGCTGTTCCATGTGCTTGCTGACCACATCCAGCCAGAGACACGCTGGAAGGCACAGAGTGATGACCTCACAACAGTGCACCCATCACCAAGACAACCAGGGGCCCATGTACACTATATACCCTGCCCCTGAAGAGCAGGAGCCAGATGGGAGCAAGCAGACGGCTGGTCCTGGCCATTCAGCACTGCGGATACCCCCCTGTGGCTGCGCAGCACAGCATCAGGGTCTATACATGGCAGCCACCACCACTAACTCCTGCTGCAGTGTTAGTACATTCATTACCCCTTGGACATCTATTGCCAGAGAATTACACGGCTGTTGCAGAGGATGGGTGCACAACCACCTGGACTGTTGACAACCACTGCAGACGCACAACCATCAGTACTGCTGGTGAGTCACACTGCAGATTACTATTCTCATAGACACAGTCCACTGTCTCTGGCTGTTCTATTATGACTGTCACATCTCTGACAAACTGGTGGCAGCCGGCATCATCATCAGTGACACAGTGTGAAGTACTGCAAGTGTATTTTTATGTTATTTTATATTTGGTGTTCGATGTATGGGCACATGCAGGGGAGGGATGTGTGAATGTGGGGGTCAAGGGAGGGGGGGGTCAGAATGGAGAGACGGCAGAGGCAACAGTGTACCCAGCCCCAATATTTCTGTTGCCCTGTTTACTAGTGATGTTACAAGTGGTTTTTGATTGCAATAAAATCAAACACACATTTGGAGGTCAGCATATTGGCATATATAGACTTTTGTTTTGAACTTGGCATAATTCTGGGGTATAAGCTGCTAATGTGGAGCAGGCTGCACACTATATGTACATTGCAGCATATGGGCTGATACAGTATATGTACTTTTGCATACACTAAACTAAACCCATGTGGGGATCTAAAGGTGCAGATCCACCAGGGGTGGATTGGGATGGAAAACCAAGACGGGAAATTTATAGAAGCAGCCCTAATGGGGGCGGGGTCTGTTGAGGGGGTGGGGTCTGTTGAGGGGGCGGGATCCCTCATAGGGCCCGATTCTGAGTGGGACACAGTTGCAGCTGTCCTTGCGTCTTTTGCTGCAGTTGCGTCTTTAGGCTAATGCCGATTCAATGGCCTTTTCTAGTGTACATCCATGCTTTGTGCGTCTTTTGACGCCACCATCGGTCGCACCATTAGAACTTTCACCAGGCCTCTGCTAGGCCAATATGAGCAATTCAGTGTCTTTATAGCCAACACTCTGTAACCACCCAACATATTTCTAGTACACTTTTTGGTGCAAAACACATTGGCCTACACAAGAAAAAAAATAGTTTGAGCAGTGTACATGCCTTGGGCCGAAGGAGGGAGAGGGTGGGGGGTTGGCGGAATCCTGTGTTGACCGGCACCCCTAATAGCTTTTACTGGTTGTACAGTATGTAATATATATATATATATATATATATATATAGACGCACAATAGATCCGGCACTCCCCTTCACTGAATGAAAAATTGCCTGCTCCGGTGCCCTCCTTACCGGGGATGGTGTCCCCGAAACATATGGTCCACAGAGGCGGCACTCAGAGATCTTTGAAACACACAATATCTTTTGTCAAATTTATTACATTATCGATGTCCCTTCATCAGGATACAACATACAACATATAACAGATACAATATTATAAACATCTTGAAATAGCTTACCATACAGAACATCAGCTGCTCCCAGCGTGCGACGCGCCCGGGGCCAGACCGCGATATGGGCAGCCAGATCCGCCGGAAGTGCAGTGCGTGTCAAGCACCGGAAACTCACAGCGTTCCTGCAGCCCATGTGATCCCCTCAGGCATCACGTCATCCGGAAGCAGCATGCAGCCCAATGGTTGCCATACCAACATACATAAAAACGAACATGCATATATACATTACAAAAAACACATATTACAAGGTCAATATGTTAATATAAATGAGGATACACTATGCCCAATATACAAAAACAAAAAATATACAAAAAATCCATGACTAAAAAATTATTATGTATGCACGATGGCCCCATGTGGGCGTGAGATAATGAATCACCAACAAATGTAAATAAATATAAATCTGTGATGAAGTGTCATGACAATAACCAATTGTCCTCAGAGCATTACTTGCCCCTAAAATAGAAAACTACCAATATGACTGAACAATGGTGCAACAATATTTATGTGACAATAACCTACATTGAAAAATGAGGACTGTCAGTGTGACAGAAATACCGTGAAACAATTTTTTTTTAATAAAAAAACACACCAAATGTGTGTGATGAAAACATAACGTGAATCTAGTCATGACTAATGCGTACCAACACAAAAATAAAACTTAGTGATCATAGATCAAATCTAAACAAAAATACATGAATAAAACTTTACATAAAATAAACCCATATATAAACCACAAAATATGTGCCTGTGACAAATAAAGAAAATCACAACGCATACCTCATCACCCAAAATATCAAAAACATCTGCAAATATATACTGTATAAAATTAAACTGAACCTATCTTAGAAAATATATCAAATTTAAAATTTTATGTATATAAATCATGAAATATATGAAAACCTATTGGCAGCAAAGAAATTACCCACTGGCAAATTGTAAATTACAAAAAGCAATTTAAACCCAGGGACTCATTAAGTCCTCGCGGTGAAAGAGTATCTAATCTATAGATCCATGCTGATTCTAACTGGAGCAGTTTTTTTGCTCGATTGCCCCCCCGCAGTGACTCGGGCACATGGTCGATGACCTTGTAACGAACCGTGGCAAGGCTATGTCTGAGAAGGGCAAAATGCCTCGCCACTGGTTGTTCACTCTGTCCGGAAACAATAGCAGCTCGAATAGCTGCCCGGTGTTGCGCCATCCGCTTTTAAACTGGCGTTCTGTCTTGCCCACATAATATATACCGCATGGGCAAGACAGAATGTACACCACAAAACGGGAGGTACAAGTTAAAGGCCAGTTAATGCTGAATTTCCTACCAGAGTGTGGATGTGACACAAAGGTACCCACCTGCATATAACTGCACGTGGTACACCCTAGGCATCTAAAACACCCTTTTTTTCGAGTAAGGAAATTAGAAGTGCTTGACTTGAACGATGTAATGTCAGATTTCATGACAATGGGCTCTATTTATTACAATCCGCATATTGAATGCGGATTGTAGTGTGATATTACTGAGTGAATTCGCATTGCGAATTCAGGCAATATCACAGGGATTTACTATAAATCCCTTGCAGGGACAGAGCTTGCGATAAAGCTCTGTCCCTGCGGATCCCATCCGCACTCTAGTCGCGGTATTTTCGGAAAAAATACCACGACTAAGAGCCCGCGCATGCGCCGACCGACCACCGCTACTACCCCCCCACCGATGCTAAGCCCTGCCCCCTGGCGCTAAGCCCCGCCCCCACGATCGCGGACCCCCCGCGACCCCCCCCTCCCCCGCGACCCCCCCTTCCTTCATTAGACTTACCTGAATCCTCCTGGCCTCCGGTGATCTTCTCCGGGCTTCCCGATCAGGTGATCTCCCATACTGCACTGGGGCCCGATCACCTGATGACCGGGCCACAGTGCACTGTGGGAGAACAGCTGACCGGAGTGGAGCTATCACCGGAGGCCCGATCACCGGTCCCTGGAGTCAGGTAAGTAAAAAAAAAAAAATTTAATTTTTTTTTTCTTTTTTTTACAGTTATCAGCTTGCGGTCTGCTTAGACCACATAGCTGATTACTGGTAACGGCTTCCGCCTCTGCTCTCCCCGTTAGAGCAGAGTGGGAGCCCGGTAACCGGGGGAGACCCTGGATAACGCCACCTCCAGGTGGCGTTATTATCACAGGGCTTCCCCGGGTATTTTTTTACAATTTATTTTTAGTAACTGTGGTCGGATCACATTTCCCATTACAATTATGGGAAATGCGATCTGCTTTACTAAAAATAAGTGATACTGGGGGTTGGAGTAGAATTTTACTAATTCTACTCCAATTGCCCTGTAATAACTACAGGTGAAACTAAAATAATGTGAAAAGGGTGTGAAAACACCCTTTTTCACTTTATATTAGTAAAAATAATGTTAATAAATAGAGCCCAATGTCTTTAATATTAGCACTACATGTATAGCTGGGCATTATAGCAGAATTTTGCAACAATTTGATTTCAGGATCATTGGCTACAATAGGCCACAATTTTTTAACCTTTGGTTTTAACCTATGGCTTTTGACATTGAATTCATTAACCCAAGGTATTCTGCGGTTAAGACCTTTCTTAACAGTCTGCTGTAATAACTGATTTCTATCGAGTGCAAGCGCTTTGGCTTTAGCTTTTTTAAGAATTTTCCATGGATAGCCTCGATCCAAAAATTTATTGGTCATAATGTCCAATTGCTTATCAGTCTCAGCTCGGTCACTGGTGATCCTACAGACTCTTAGATATTGGGAATATGGAAGTCCATATACAATATTGCGGGGGTGGAAACTATCATATCTCAAAAGATTATTCCTGTCAGTTGGTTTGACATATAAGGAGGTAGAGATCCGTGAATATACAATTTTAATAGAAATATCCAGGAAATGGATTTCCTTATCACTATGTTGAACTGTTAACTTAATCGGACTTGTTGAGGCATTATGCGTCTCGATAATATTTAACAATCTGCCGATGTCTCCCCGCCAAAACAACAGCAAATCGTCGATGTAACGATAATACAGGTATATACACCCAAACACACTAGCATCAGTAAAAAACAGATCATGCTCCACCTCACCCATGTAGGCATTGGCAAAGGACGGAGCTGCCGCCGACCCCATAGCGCATCCAGACCTTTGCCTGTAGAATGCCCCATCAAAAAGAAAAAAATTAAAGTTCAACGTGAACTCAAGGAGACTGAGAAAAACCTTTAGGTCTGGGCCTTCATACTTGGGATTATTAATCAAAAGCCTTTCCACCGCTAGAATCCCTGACACATGGGGAATGCATGTGTATAAACTAGTCACATCACAAGTGACTAACACAATATCAGATGGAAGAGTATCTATCAACGAAAACCGTCGTAAAAGTGCTGTGGAATCCTTCAGGTATGAGGGCATATTCTGGATACAAGGCTGAAGAAATGCATCAACATAAATAGCTAAAGACTCCCACAGAGACCCCCTGGCAGAGATGATCGGTCTGCCTGAGGGGATCACATGGGCTGCTGGAACGCTGTGAGTTTCCGGTGCTTGACACGCACTGCACTTCCGGCGGATCTGGCTGCCCATATCGCGGTCTGGCCCCGGGCGCGTCGCACAATGGGAGCAGCTGATGTCCTGTATGGTAAGCTATTTAAAGATGTTTATACTATTGTATATGTTATATGTTTTATGTTGTATCCTGATGAAGGGACGAGAGGTCCCGAAGCGTCGATAATGGAATAAATTTGACAAAAGATATTGTGTGTTTCAAAGATCTCTGAGTGCCGCCTCTGTGGACCTTATGTTTCGGGGACACCATCCCCGGTAAGGAGGGCACCGGAGCAGGCAATTTTTCATTCGTTGAAGGGGAGTGCTGGATCTATTGTGCGTCTATTTATTGTCCATATACACCCAGAGTGAGGGTATGTAGGACTGGATCAAGGCACCCCGTTGTTTGGCATATCATTGTAGGATGCTACTATACATTATCGTGATCCCTGTATATATGACTGTTTTTTTCTTCTGCACGAGTGAGTGCTGAAGATTAAGGGTGTTTACCTGCTGTATTTTGCAAACAGTTTTTAGTGTCATTCTAGAATGGCAACAGCGCCGGATCCCAATGAGATTACATCTTACATACTGCAATGTGACACTTCAGACACTTTCAGCTTCTCTGACGTTGAGGATGAAGGGATTTTACTTAAGGAACCTGTGTTTGATGCAGCTAGCCATATACCCAATGATGACATCCATAAGGACTTGCTCAAATTAAAGAAAAGGGAACTCGACTATATGTTGCATGGCCGTACCTTATCAGATTATTATAGGGCCAAGCAAATCCATAGGGGGCTGCGCATTCACAACACACCTACCATTGGCAGACAAAGCATCCAATTCTGCAAATGATGGATCTCCATCTTAAATAAATGTTCGATGGACTTAATGCTCTTAATTATTGAAGAGTCCACACGAGAAGTGAATATGGTCCGTGCTAAGATTGAGACCTTTGAAGCAGAAGTTCAGCCATTATTAAGGGCGGATCCTATGATTGATTGGAATGAAAAACTTAAAAAGCAAATGGAACAATATAAAGTGGAGTTATTGAGATAGAAGAAACAAAAGCTCACTAAAGTCCAACAGGACTATGAATTTCACCTCGTGTATTCTTGGTTGGGTTCTTGCGCCTCTGTTCAGAGAGCAGGCCCTAGACAGTATTCACGTAATTTTCAGACTTTTAAACAACATTCCAGTACCTCGGCAAGTGAATCGGAGGAATTCAGCCAACCACAGCGCTCGACACACCCCCAGGAATCCCGTTTAGGGGTTGGTATGCCGAGGGGCATGACCACAAGAAGAAGAGATTTAGCCGAAGGGGTGGTCAAACGTGGAGGCTGAGGTGCAGGAAGACCTCCGAGAGGAAGGAGGATTTGATCTTTAATTTGTCATCTATAGCATTAACTCCAGCAGAATCTAGAGTTCTTTGCAAGGGTCTCTCGTTTATACCCACAAAGGGTTTGGATGAGTTCAAATGGAAAATAGACAATTCTAAATTTCAAAGAACCCTTAAACTGAAAGAATTTTTCAGTAAAAATCCATCTGTCACAACAGAGAGCACTGATTCAGCTCTTTTGAGCAAAATTGGGAAGAGATCTTCGTTTGAACCCAATTCCAATAACTCCTCTATCAAAACTTTCTATAGAATGATGGATTCAGTCCCTGCAGAAGAGAATAATTCATCCCCATTTATTCAGCCTAACCTGCCCAAAGAAGAACTTTTGGCCCTTAAAGCGCTGGGGAAACGACAGGACATTGTTATAAGAGGGGCTGATAAGGGGGGCTCTATTGTAGTGATGGACATTGCTTTTTATAGAGAAGAATGTTTGAGATTATTAGGAGATGTTGATACATATTGTGTTCTCTCCAGTGATCCCACTTCTGAATTTAAAAGGCATATTGACAGTTTGTTAGATCAGGCATTAGGGACTGGTATCATTTCACAATCTGTATATAATAAGTTGGTGACTGATCATCCTGTGGTACCACTTTTTTATATTATTCCAAAAATACACAAGAATCCACAGAGGCCCCCGGGCAGACCGATCATCTCTGCCAGGGGGTCTCTGTGTGAGTCTTTAGCTATTTATGTTGATGCATTTCTTCAGCCTTGTATCCAGAATATGCCCTCATACCTGAAGGATTCCACAGCACTTTTAAGACGGTTTTCGTTGATAGATACTCTTCCATCTGATATTGTGTTAGTCACTTGTGATGTGACTAGTTTATACACATGCATTCCCCATGTGTCAGGGATTCTAGCGGTGGAAAGGCTTTTGATTAATAATCCCAAGTATGAAGGCCCAGACCTAAAGGTTTTTCTCAGTCTCCTTGAGTTCACGTTGAACTTTAATTATTTTCTTTTTGATGGGGCATTCTACAGGCAAAGGTCTGGATGCGCTATGGGGTCGGCGGCAGCTCCGTCCTTTGCCAATGCCTACATGGGTGAGGTGGAGCATGATCTGTTTTTTGCTGATGCTAGTGTGTCTGGGTGTATATACCGGTATTATCGTTACATCGACGATTTGCTGTTGTTTTGGCGGGGAGACATCGGCAGATTGTTAAATATTATCGAGACACATAATGCCTCAACAAGTCCGATTAAGTTAACAGTTCAACATAGTGATAAGGAAATCCATTTTCTGGATATTTCTATTAAAATTGTAAATTCACGGATCTCTACCTCCTTATATATCAAACCAACTGACAGGAATAATCTTTTGAGATATGATAGTTTCCACCCCCGCAATATTGTATATGGACTTCCATATTCCCAATATCTAAGAGTCTGTAGGATCACCAGTGACCGAGCTGAGACTGATAAGCAATTGGACATTATGACCAATAAATTTTTGGATCGAGGCTATCCATGGAAAATTCTTAAAAAAGCTAAAGCCAAAGCGCTTGCACTCGATAGAAATCAGTTATTACAGCAGACTGTTAAGAAAGGTCTTAACCGCAGAATACCTTGGGTTAATGAATTCAATGTCAAAAGCCATAGGTTAAAACCAAAGGTTAAAAAATTGTGGCCTATTGTAGCCAATGATCCTGAAATCAAATTGTTGCAAAATTCTGCTATAATGCCCAGCTATACACGTAGTGCTAATATTAAAGACATTGTCATGAAATCTGACATTACATTGTTCAAGTCAAGCACTTCTAATATCCTTAGTCGAAAAAAAGGGTGTTTTAGATGCCTAGGGTGTACCACGTGCAGTTATATGCAGGTGGGTACCTTTGTGTCACATCCACACTGGTAGGAAATTCAGCATTGACTGGCCTTTAACTTGTACCTCCCGTTTTGTGGTGTACATTCTGTCTTGCCCATGTGGTTTATATTACGTGGGCAAGACAGAACGCCAGTTTAAAGAGCGGATGGCGGACAGCTATTCGAGCTGCTATTGTTTCCGGACAGAGTGAACAACCAGTGGCGAGGCATTTTGCCCTTCTCAGACATAGCCTTGCCACGGTTCGTTACAAGGTCATCGACCATGTGCCTGAGTCACTGCGAGGGGGCAATCGAGCAAAAAAACTGCTCCAGTTAGAATCAGCATGGATCTATAGATTAGATACTCTTTCACCGCGAGGACTTAATGAGTCCCTGGGTTTAAATTGCTTTTTGTAATTTACAATTTGCCAATGGGTAATTTCTTTGCTGCCAATAGGTTTTCATATATTTCATGATTTATATACATAAAATTTTAAATTTGATATATTTTCTAAGATAGGTTCAGTTTAATTTTATACAGTATATATTTGCAGATGTTTTTGATATTTTGGGTGATGAGGTATGCGTTGTGATTTTCTTTATTTGTCACAGGCACATATTTTGTGGTTTATATATGGTTTTATTTTGTGTAAAGTTTTATTCATGTATTTTTGTTTAGATTTGATCTATGATCACTAAGTTTTATTTTTGTGTTGGTACGCATTAGTCATGACTAGATTCACGTTATGTTTTCATCACACACATTTGGTGTGTTTTTTTATAAAAAAAAAATTGTTTCACTGTATTTCTGTCACACTGACAGTCCTCATTTTTCAATGTAGGTTATTGTCACATAAATATTGTTGCACCATTGTTCAGTCATATTGGTAGTTTTCTATTTTAGGGGCAAGTAATGCTCTGAGGACAATTGGTTATTGTCATGACACTTCATCACAGATTTATATTTATTTACATTTGTTGGTGATTCATTATCTCACGCCCACATGGGGCCATCGTGCATACATAATAATTTTTTAGTCATGGATTTTTTGTATATTTTTTGTTTTTGTATATTGGGCATAGTGTATCCTCATTTGGATTAACATATTGACCTTGTAATATGTGTTTTTTGTAATGTATATATGCATGTTCGTTTTTATGTATGTTGGTATGGCAACCATTGGGCTGCATGCTGCTTCCGGATGACGTGATGCCTGAGGGGATCACATGGGCTGCAGGAACGCTGTGAGTTTCCGGTGCTTGACACGCACTGCACTTCCGGCGGATCTGGCTGCCCATATCGCGGTCTGGCCCCGGGCGCGTCGCACGCTGGGAGCAGCTGAAGTTCTGTATGGTAAGCTATTTAAAGATGTTTATAATATTGTATCTGTTATATGTTGTATGTTGTATCCTGATGAAGGGACATCGATAATGGAATAAATTTGACAAAAGATATTGTGTGTTTCAAAGATCTCTGAGTGCCGCCTCTGTGGACCATATATATATATATATATATATATATACATATATATATATATATATATATATATATATATACACACATATATATACATATAGTGTGTATATATACTGTGTGTACATATATATATACACATATATATACAGTTTATATGTGTATATCTATAAAAAAAAAAATATATATATATATATATATATATATATATATATATATGTATATATATATTAGGGGTGTGCACCGGACACTTTTCGTGTTTTGTGTTTTGGTTTTGGATCTGGATCTTTCTTCGTGTTTTGGATCTGGATTGGTTTTGCCAAAACCACCCTTCCGTGTTTTGGGTTCTGGGTTTTGTGTTTTGGATCTGGATTTTTTCTTAAAAAATAAAAAAAAAACGCTAAAATCACATAAATGGGCCTTTTTTTGTTCCTACGCTATTAATAACCCCAATAACATTAATTTCCACTCATTTCCACTCTATTCTGAACACCTCACAATATTGTTTTTAGGCCAAAAGGTTGTACCGAGGAAGCTGGATGACTATGCTAAGCGACACAAGGGGGCGGCACAAACACGTGGCCCATCTAGGAGTGGCACTGCAGTGGCAGACAGGAAGCCAATCAGCGTTATGGTGCCCATTTGCATGTAGCACGAACCCGGGAGATCCGTGCTACATGCATCTGTGTGATTGGCACAGAGCAATGACAGGTCCGTGAGACCCGTCTGTGCTGCTGTGGTAAAAAAAAAAAAAAAAAACCTGTGTAAAAAAAGAAAAAAATGGCGTGCACCCCCCCAAAAAAGAGCAACCAGCCCCGGGCATTAGTAACCCAGTGCTGGGTGTGCTTAAATACAGGGGACAAACGACGTAGGGGTCCCCTGTACTTAAGCACAACCAGCACCGGGCTAGTCAGAACCAGCGCTGGTTGCCAAAATACGGGGGACAAACGACGTAGGGGTCCCCTGTATTCTGCGCAACCAGCTCTGGGCTCTGATCCGGTCCTGGTTCTGGAAATATAGGGGACAAAAAATGAGTAGGGTTCCCCTGTATGTTCCAGAACCAGCACTGGACTTTTTCTAGCGGGGGGCTGATGCCACAGCCAGGGGAGCCCTTTCACCGGGCCCCCCAGCCGCAGCATCAACCCTGACCGCTAGTCAGCCCAGGCCGGGGATCCCTGGAGAGCTGGGGACCCCCCCAATAAAGGGGTCACCCTCTCCAGGGCACCCCAGGCCCAGGCTGATAGCCCGGGGCTATCCCCGCCACCCCTGGTGGCGGTGGGTGGCGGGTTGATTGTGTGGTGTGGTGTAAATAAAGAATATCAAACATTGTCTTTACAAGTAGAACTGCAAGTCCCAGCTAGCCTGCCCCGCATGCTGGTACTTGGAGAACCACAAGTACCAGCATGCAGGGCATTAAGGGCCCACTAGTACCTGTAGTTCACCTGTAAAAAAAATGTTTAAAAAAACACAGGACACACACACCGTGACAGTATAAGTTTATTAAACATACATACACACACACACATGTACACATACTCACCTATGTAACCTGTAGCATCGGTCCACTTGTCCGGTAAAGTATCCATAGGGGACCTGTGAAAAAAAACATACTCACCATCTCCTATGCGAGGTTCTGTCCTCTTCGTTCCAAAGTAGGCATCCCCGGACTTGGCAAAAAAAAAAAAACGAAAACGCGATCCACGAACTTAGTACCGTTCTATAGAACGGTACTTCCCGAATGAGAGCTTAGCGGCGGGGTATCACCATGGAAACCCCGCTGCTAAGCGTTCATTGGCTGAGAGAGGTCATCTCCCGTCTCTCAGCCAATGAACGGCTCCCTCCATTGTAGTCAATGGTGGGAACCGCAGGGTAAACTTTAATAACCTTGCGGCTCCCAGCATTGACTACAATGGAGGGAGCCGTTCATTGGCTGAGAGAGACGGGAGATGGCCTCTCTCAGCCAATGAACGCTTAGCAGCGGGGTTTCCATGGTGATACCCCGCCGCTAAGCTCTCATTCGGGAAGTACCGTTCTATAGAACGGTACTAAGTTCGTGGATCGCGTTTTCGTTTTTTTTTTTTTGCCAAGTCCGGGGATGCCTACTTTGGAACGAAGAGGACAGAACCTCGCATAGGAGATGGTGAGTATGTTTTTTTTCACAGGTCCCCTAGGGATACTTTACCGGACAAGTGGACCGATGCTACAGGTTACATAGGTGAGTATGTGTACATGTGTGTGTGTGTATGTATGTTTAATAAACTTATACTGTCACGGTGTGTGTGTCCTGTGTTTTTTTTAAACATTTTTTTACAGGTGAACTACAGGTACTAGTGGGCCCTTAATGCCCTGCATGCTGGTACTTGTGGTTCTCCAAGTACCAGCATGCGGGGCAAGCTTGCTGGGACTTGCAGTTCTACTTGTAAAGACAATGTTTGATATTCTTTATTTACACCACACCACACAATCAACCCGCCACCCACCGCCACCAGGGGTGGCGGGGATAGCCCCGGGCTATCAGCCTGGGCCTGGGGTGCCCTGGAGAGGGTGACCCCTTTATTGGGGGGGTCCCCAGCTCTCCAGGGATCCCCGGCCTGGGCTGACTAGCGGTCAGGGCTGATGCTGCGGCTGGGGGGCCCGGTGAAAGGGCTCCCCTGGCTGTGGCATCAGCCCCCCGCTAGAAAAAGTCCAGTGCTGGTTCTGGAACATACAGGGGAACCCTACTCATTTTTTTCCCCTGTATTTCCAGAACCAGGACCGGATCAGAGCCCAGAGCTGGTTGCGCAGAATACGGGGGACCCCTACGTCGTTTGTCCCCCGTATTTTGGCAACCAGCTCTGGTTCTGACTAGCCCGGTGCTGGTTGTGTTTAAGTACAGGGGACCCCTATGTCGTTTGTCCCCTGTATTTAAGCACACCCAGCACTGGGTCACTAATGCCCGGGGCTGGTTGCTCTTTTTTTGGGGGGGGGCACGCCATTTTTTTCTCTTTTTACACAGGTTTTTTTTTTTTTATTTACCACAGCAGCACAGACGGGTCTCACGGACCCGTTAGTGCTCTGTGTCAATGACACAGATGCAAGTAGCACGGATCTCCTGGTCCGTGCGTGCATCTGTGTCATTGAAATACACAGCAGCACAGACGGGTCTCACTGACCCATCTGTGCTCTGTGTCACTGTCAATCACACAGATGCATGTAGCACGGATCTCACGAGTCCGTGCTACATGCAAATGAGCACCATAATGCTGATTGGCTGAGAGCCGTGACAGACGGCTCTGTCAGCCAATCAGCACTTTGCCCATTAAAGGCAAAGGCATTTTTTTTTAAATGGCCGCTCGAGGCAAAACCTCGAGATCCGACAGCAGATCTCGAGGTTTTGCCTCGGGAGAGGGATCCGGGGCAGACAGGGAGATCCGAGCTTGGGCTTGGATCGCCCCGGATCCCCGAAGTTCGGGTGGGTTCGGTTCTCAGGGAACCGAACCCGCTCATCCCTAATATATATACACACCAAGCAGAACTGGCGGCACTCAGGGATTTTTAAAGAAAGACAGCAAACAGCGATAATTCAGTCAAGTCGACATTTCAATACATGAGTATTTTCATCAGGACACAATGTAATACAAAAGACACTGACCTTAAATAGTGCTCCCCATCACCAGCTGTTCCATGTGCTTGCTGACCACATCCAGCCAGAGACACTCTGGAAGGCACAGAGTGATGACCTCACAACAGTGCACCCATCACCAAGACAACCAGTATACACAAAAAAATGGAAAGGTAATATGCAATGCAAAATCCACACATTGTTGTGACAATCGCTGGTAGCAACATAGTGCATGAAGTTACATCAATTAATTATCAACCACCAGCACAAAATCAGACAGTCACATCAATGTCAGCAGACAAATCTTAATTTTTATGCATTGAATTACATTTGATAAATGTACCAGCGCCATCGATGTTACATCACCAATAACAGATAGCAACATCGATGTCAATAGACAAAATTTAGTTGTAAAATTAAAATATTACAGAAAACATTGAAGGCTATTTGTTTCAATAAAACCTTTAGGGGTCAAACTATCTAATAAAACTTTGCTTCGCTATAGTGCATAAAATTACATTTGATAAATGTTCCAGCAACATCGATGTTGCAATACCAACAACAGATAAGGCAGTCACATCGATGTCAATAGACAAAATTAAATTATATAATGAAAATATTACAGAAAGCATTGAAGGTTATTTGTTTCATTCAAACCCTTAGGGGTCAAACTGTCTAATAAAAAAATCCACTTCACTTCCCTCTGCAGCAGCATCCTAGATCTATTCCCACCACTCACCGGTGGCGGAACGTGGTCAACAATCATGTGTCGCATGGCGGTCAATGAGTGTCCAACCTGAACAAAATGCTTTGCCACAGGTTGCTCCCCAGTCCCAGACAGGGATGTGCACCAGAGCCCAGCACAGCATACCAAGCGCCGATTCACCCGCAGAGGCGAACAATGGAAAAGGGAAAGACCGGCAGAAAAAAACCCCTTTGCCGAGGAAGTAGTCTTTAACCTTTCTTCCATCACTTTGACATCTGATGAACTTAATGTGTTACACAAGGGTCTTCATTTTATACCTACCACTAAGGTTGATCCATTTTTATGGAAGACTGAACTTTATAAGTTACAGAGACTGTTAAAATAAAAAGAATATTTTGCGCTTCATCCCAGTGAATCTGTTGCTGATCCTATTCCAGATAAATGTAACACATTGAGATCACTCTCCTATTTTGAACCTCACTCCAACAATCCTTCCATCAAGTCATTTGTGCGGATGGTTGATGGGGAAGTTGACAATGAGGATACACGGAATACCAAGAGATTTTCGAATTTGTCGTCTGGGGAATTTGCTGCACTCAAGTCACTTGGTTCAAGAGAAGATATTGGCCCTGATTCAGACCCGGACGCAAGTGGGCGTACGTACGTTCGGCGTACGTAAAAAAATATTTCAATTCAAGCACTCGCTCGTATTTTCGAACGCAGATAAAAATCCGCCCCAAACTCAACAGACCCCTCCTCTAACTAACGAGCGTGCCAAATAGCGAGCGTACATCCCCGAAATGGCTTGAAGGGAACGCACGCACAAGTACAAACCGGAAGTGGGCCTGTCAGATTCCGATTACCTGCTCGTTTATTCTGCCTACCTCCCTCAATCGTATCCTGACAATCAATGTATCAATTAGCTTAATTTTTTTTTTTTTTTCAACACAATGCAATAAACTTTAATCTTGTCCGTGTTTGTGTTTACCCGCAGAATACGTACGGCTTAAACATTCGCTTTTATTGGTCAAAATACATGTTAGCCCCAATTAAACAATTGTTCTATTTGTTTGGATCCCCGCATATTTTCCGGGGTTCATTACTTTATTTAAATTTGCTTACGCATGTCACTGCATCAAGCCTATCATAACTCTCAAGAGATTTCTGGCCCTGTCGAACATATGACTCATACACTAACCAATAGAATTGATCCTGTTAATTTCCAAAATACATTAGCCAATCAAATTTTTTTTGGTGCTTTATTAAAATTAATTTTTAAAAAATACACCATTGCCATCATGAGAGCCGCCGCATTCACCAGGCGCGAGCTGCTGGTGCTCACGGAGGTGATGGACAGGCGGATCACCAGGCAGCCTCCACCCATCACAAATCAAAGAAAGCGTTCCGCATATGCGGAGGTACGTCGCCGCCTGCGCTCCTTCGGCTCACGCCGACATATCGGCCAGCTGGAGCGCAGGTGGTCGGACCTGCACCAGCGGACGCCCGGTTGCTGGCATGCTTTCGCATGCAGATCGCGGAAAGTAATTTTTATGGACTGTGGCTTTCATGTTTATCTTGTGTGCCCTAACTGCGTGTGCATGTTTTCATGTATGTCCTATTTATTCATTGTACTCATATCTGCATGTGCATGTTTTCATGTCTGTCCGATTTATTCATTGTACTCATATCTGCATGTACATGTTTTCATGTCTGTCCAATTTATTCATTGTACTCATATCTGCATGTGCATGTTTTCATGTCTGTCCTATTTATTCATTGTACTCATATCTGCATGGCCATGTTTTCCTATTTGTGTTGTCTTAAATTTTTTATTTTTTTGGATTCATGTTGAAACTAACCACAATTTTCTTAACATCTTTTAGGGGCACAGCAATGACTACAGCATCATCGGCAGACAAGACGCCGGTCACGGCCCCTCTCGCCAATCCCCAATTCCTCAATTACCCCCTCCTCCCCAGACCATGTGGCCGAGGTTTCGGGGCTACTTCCCCTCCAGCCCAATTCCCCCTCTCCTCCAACCGCCCCTCCTCCAAATACCCCCTCCCAGGATTCAGCCAACACCCTGCCCCTAGGTTTGGGGAATGGAGCCACCTCCGAGGAGGTCGAGGGAGTGGCTTCTTACTCTGGCGTTTTGGCGAACGGTATGTTTTTTTTTGTTTTTTTTGGCACCACAAACTGTTTGTATGTAATCATGTGTCGTCCCCTTTTTTGTGGGCTTTTTGTCGCCTTTTTGTTTTTTTCGGGGTTGTCTTTACCTGTTCCTGCTGATTTCACCATACACATATCACACCTGTGGGCATTTTTTTTGGGCCCTTGTATTTTTGGCCAACAACATTTTGGGGTGCTGGGTTTTATCCGTGTACTGATGGTTTTTTTCACAAGCTTTTAAGTTTTGGTTTGCTTGTTTTTTGTTGTTTTTGAATGTGGCTTCATTATTGATGTATTAATCCCCAAACTTTTGTCACCAACAGAGGAACAGAGGCGTCGGGCTGAAATATGTCAGTGTGTGGCCCGTATACGGGAGCAAGTCACCGGGCTGCTGCAGGGCCTTGACCATCTGGCGGTCCTCCTTAGGAATTAGTTTTTTTTGTTTTTTTTAGAAAATTTGTTTAAAAATAAATCAGTTTTAATTAACGCTCTGTCTCATGCGTTTTTTGTAAATCAAAGATTCTTTACACTGACATAAGTAGACTCTTCAAGCAAGGATTGCCAATTATTCTCACTAAAGATTGTGTGTTGTATTTTGAAGGCAAACAGGCACAAGAAACACCTACCAGTACCAATGTCATTTTCCTTTTTTGGGGTGGGCAACATAATAGTTTACAACATTTTACAGGTTCCTATTTGGTGTGCAAGCTGCTTAGGCCGATCTTACGAAGCCAACTGATTGTACAGGATTCCTTGGTGTGTTGGTTTGTACCCCGAAAACATATTACATTTTAGCTCAACTTGCTTCATTACTGGGTTACCCCTTAGGCAAATGTAACGTTTGTGAGCCTGGTTACACTTGCTTCTAGCGTGCCCAAAAAGGAACCAAATTACACTCTCAAAAAATTTATTCACAACATAAAGCAAAAAACAAAGTGGTCACTCACAAACAAAACACACATTGATAATCAGAAATACACCACATACCAAAAACAGGAAACAAACACACAACAAATCAAGAACTGGTTGACGAAGGTCCATGCCCACATGATTCCACAAATATGGCATTGCAATATGGGTTACATAATATATTCCACAAGTTTCCACATAAAGGTTTTTGAAGGGTAGCAAGAAGTAGTCATCGTGGGAGTGCCAAAGATTATGCAAACAAACAGAAGATGGGGACAAAATTAATAAAAAAAAAGATGAATGCAAACAAATCGTAACACATTGGGTATAAACACTGTTGTTTGGTCAATAATTACCTAAAAAATCTGGCCACCACATCATCGCGTATGGCCCCCCCACATACTGACCTCCGACCAACCTCGGGAGGGCCATCCTCAGGTAAGGCATCCTCTGGCTGCATTGGGACACCACTCCTTATGGCGATGTTGTGAAATATCCCACACAGGACCACAATTTTCGAAACCATATCCGGCAAATACATGAGCTCACCACCAGAACGGTGGAGGCATCTGAATCGGCCTTTTAAAAGGCCGATACAGCACTCCACCACTTGCCTGGTGGCTGTAAGTGCGGTATTAAACTCACTTTGTGGGCCTGGTGTGGGAGCCAAATAAGGAGTGAGCAGCCAGGGCATGCAAGGGTAGCCACTGTCTCCTGTGAAAAAGAATAGACAACATCAGGATCACTGTGTATCAAGCTTAACATTGTTATGTACTAAAGGTCTCCACTTACCCAGAAGCCACGCATCACCAGCTTGTAGGTTGGTTAATTTGTGCCATATCCCTGATTGCCGGATGACGAAGGAGTCATGTGCACTTCCTGGTAATTTTGCATTCAGGGACAGGATCTGGAGGGAGGCATCACATACCACCATTACATTCAGGGAGTGATAGTGTTTACGGTTGCGAAATATGGCCTCCAGCCGTGCTGGAGGCTGAAGTGGTATGTGAGTACCATCCACAACCCCTATGATGTGTGGGAAGCCAGCTATTTGGTAAAAATTGGCCTTGGCCACACTAAGGGCACCCATATCCAAAGGCATTTTAATAAAATGATGGAGGTGCTTGAAAAGTGCCTCCATCACTGCCCTCAGGATCCTGGAAAAGGAGGATTGTGAGATGCCCGCCACTATTCCCACCATTGTTTGAAATGATCCTGAGGCACAGAAATGTAACACCGCCATAAATTGCGTAAGTGGTGGTATTGCTGTAGGACTGTCAATTTGCCGCTCAAGATCACTCTCTATTAATGAGAGAGTGTCTATGATGATTTTGGGAGGAAGACGGTAGCGTCTTAAAACCTCATCATCGGGCATTCCAAAAAGGGTTCGAAATATCTGGGGCCTTGCACGCCTACGATGCCTACGCCTGGGACGAGATTGAGGTTGGTCGGCTTCCGGGAGCATGGCCAGAACAATCCGACCCAGATCAACCTGAAATGGCAAGATTTGAATGTAAGGCTTTTTACCCACCCCAAAATAATATTAAAACAACTTAGCTTGATGATACCATCCATTGCTGCTTACATGCTGGGGTATTGTCATGATATGTCCAAACTGTAAATATTTCCAAAATTAAAAAAAATCTGTTTAGTCTGTGCATTTATGTTTGTAAATTTGGTGCAAGACAAAACATAAAATAGGCGAAACACACATTTGGCCAACGAGCAAAACGACATTGCACACAGTACGTCAAATTGGGTTCAAATGTAAGCCAAAAATGCTAAAGGGAAAACAAAAACAAATTTACAGGATGAATAAGCATTTAAAAATGCGCTAATTAGTTCGCCAATACAAGTCACTATACAAACAGATAAAAATGCGCTAATTAGTTCGCAAATACAAGTCACTATACAAACAGATAAAAATGCGCTAAATAGTTCGCAAATACAAGTAAAAAAATGGACTTACCAAGAGCTAATATATAAGATTCCCGATCAAAAGGTCTTTGGGGCCGAAACAAATAAAAACCTAACAGAGAGGAAATTAGGAAAAAAAAACTTTAGAAAAATATGAAAAAGAAGGAGACACAAATTGAACCAAAGTTAGACTTCCCCAAACTTACCAAATCAAGAAACGAGGGCAAAAAAACCACCAACAAAAAAGCGTCCGGAAAATAAAAACGCAACTATAGCAAACAAAATAAACTCCCAAAAACGCCAAATCCAAAATCAGCAAACAAGAAACTCCGACCAAGGTAACCTCCAACAATCCAAAAACGCCACCTCGACTCGAGACACACCAAGCCATAAATAGTGTTTATTTTCCCGCACAAATTAAGGAGGGATCATAGGAATGCACAATCAATGATGCGGCCGCAAAATAAGGACGCATGTATAAATACGTCACGAAACACAATTAAAATTCTGGTGTATTTCTTGTTTGGAGCTCAGACATGGCTACAGACCAGGGAAACAATGGCCAACAGTCAGGCAGTAAGTATTTCATGCATTTTGTCTCAATGATTAGTTTGAAACATAATATTGGGCAAGTTGTGAAGTCGAAAATTCTGCATATTTACACAAATAGGTGAGGAGGATGACATGGAAGAGGCTGCTGGGCCCAGTATTCCGGGCAAAGTTGCCAAAAAGAAAAGGCAGCCACAATTCACAAGAAAGGAGATGGAGGTTTTGATACAGAAGTGTGTGGACATCCTGCCACAGGCAGACAGGAATATGAGTACAAGCCAGAAGTGGAGAATGTGGGAAGAGGTAGCCGTTGCTGTCAATAGGGTGGGTGATTATGTCCGTCTAGCCCGGGATGTCAAACGGCGGTAAGTAAACACTTGACCCCCCTAAAAACAAACACCATTTTAAACAAAAGGATAATGGTTCCAATTTTATCCCACAGATGGGGCGACTTCAAATATCGCCTAAAGCAAAAACTGGCGGACAGGGCTAGGCATGCAAGGGGGACAGGTGGGGGTCCCACCCCTGTGTCATTGGAGTTGAACGATTTAGAAGAGCTGGCACAGGGGTGTGTGCAGCCTGTGGAGGTGTTTGGCGTGTCCAACATGGATACGGACATGCCAGACTTTGCGGCTCCTCATGTTGTCCCAGGTAAATATTGTGATGTCACCAACTCTGAAATGTTATTGTGCCAATATGTAGATTATAATGTGAGTCTTTTCTCATTTTTCCAACAGAGACACAGGCGGATGAGTCTGCTCCAGAGGGGAGCCTTGGCCGCAGAATTTCTGCTGGCTCTGCAGGGGAGGAACCAGTACATCCGGCTGAGGACCCTGCAGAAGCCAGTCCAGGGCAATCCCCCTCGCAGGCAGTGGCCCTCCTCACAGAACTCAATTTCAAATCGGATTTCCATACGGAGATTCTGCAGAGGATGGACGCCAGTCTGATACGGGTGGCTGAGGCCCTGGAGCAAAATGCGGCGTCCAACGTGACCATTGGTCAGGCCCTGGCGGAAAATACCAGGGCCAACATCCGCATCGCCAATGCCCTGGAGCAGCTCGTTCGCCAGCACATGGTGGAGCCGACCTCCCTTCCTGCCGGAAAACATCAGGATCCTCCACCTCTGGCACAACATCAGCCAATCCTCCAAATGTGCCTAGCCCTGTGCCTAGTCCAGAGGCCACAACATCTGCCTCTGGACAGGCCAGCCCGATGACATCCCGGACCCGGTCTGGCGCCCTCCCTCCCCCAGCCAAACGGGTGAAAAAACGGTGACAGCAATGGCTACTTTTCCCACACTCCTTCTGTGCTTGGCTCATATTCCTTTCTGGACAAAACTTCCCTCTCATTTCTTGTTAATTGTTTTTAATTTTGTGTTTTACGTTTCATCAAACTTTTCTGTTGGCCCAATTATTGTAACTTTGGGAATGAACCCTGCAAAAAATCTTTTTCTACAATCTGTTTTTTATTTTAGTTTTTGTTTGAGCAATAAAATTCAAATAAAAGTCTGAAATTGTATTCTCACATTATTGTCAAAATGGGTTACATTTAATCCTGGGCCAAAAGGCAAAAACGTGCAAAAACAACATTTTACATGAGTTAACAAAAAGGGCTCTTTAAGGAACGTTTAAAAATTTACATAACGATGCAAATTCACCAGGCCCAAAGAAAAATGAAAAAACAAAAAAAACATGATGACATTATTGTTACAATAGGCCCAAACCAACAAATTGAGGCCAAAATAAACCCCCCAAAATGTACGCAAATTGATTGTGAAATCCTGACATTAGCAGCTATGATTTCCACCTGCGTACGCTTTGTGCTAACCCAAAAAACTGCTTTCAAAACACATACCAAGCCGGTTTTCAATCCAACACTAATTGCTGTTCTGACCACCCGCGATTAATCGCTGCAACATCGTGGAGTGCCGGGACGGAGGAGAAGGCCATCGCCAATGTGGTCGAGTAATCCAGACCCTAAGCTGTGCGAGCATTTTGAAGGGAAAGAGGATCATCCAGTGACGTATGAGTCGGTCCGAACACATTTTACGTTCGCATCTGCTAATGTATGTACGCCCCAAAAACGCCTCGCCACGCCTGCGTTTTTCCATCTCCACCCCCGTCAACACCCAAAAACGCCCTGTTCTATCAATCACATTGGACATGTCACTTCCTGTACGCTATTGTACGAATGAGTCAAAATAAGCTCGCAATCTGCCGTACGCACATGCGCAGTGTTACATCGACGCATGCGCGGTTAGTCAACTTCGGAACGCAACGAGCGTACTGCTGTTAACGAACGGCTCTGAATGAGGGCCATTGTCATTAGGGCCGCCGACAAGGGCAGTTCTATTGTGATACAGGATTTAAGTGACTATAAGGCAGAGATTATGCGACAGCTTGCTGATAATAATACCTATAAATTGCTGCCCTCAGATCCTACTGCTATTTTCAAAAAAGAATTGGACTTAGTATTACAGACAGCCTGTGATGACAGTATTAACTCGTCTCAAACCAAAAAATGTCTTACAACAGATTTTCCAATCAAACCATTGCTCTACACTTTGCCCAAGGTACACAAGAATTTGCAGTGCCCCCCGGGTAGACCCATTATTTCTGCCCGGGGGTCATTATTTCAGCCTATATCTATCTATCTTGATTTGTTCCTGCAACCTTGTGTGCAGGCTAAGGCTTCATTTCTGAAAGACACTACGACATTACTCATTGATCTTGACAAATTGGGTGATGTGCCAGAGCATTGTTTATTTTGTTGTATAGATGTCAAGTCATTATATACCTGCATTCCTCATAATTTGGGTATATATGCTACTAGAAAATTGATCTCCGGTAACCCTCATTATACTGGTCCGGACATCAATTTCTTTTGTGAATTGCTGGAATTAGTTTTGAACAAGAATTTTTTTTGGTATGATGGGCCTCATTATTTACAGGACTCTGGTTGTGCTATGGGGTCCTCTGTGGCCCCCTCTTACGCAAATGCGTTTATGTTTAGTATAGAGGAAGATCTGTTTTTTAGTGATGCGGCTATCTCTGTTAACATCTTATATTATGCGAGATATATAGATGACGTGCTGTTATTGTGGAGTGGTACTAAAGAGGCACTTTGCTCCATCCTTACTAAAAATAATATGGAACACGGTCCTGTACAGCTGTCCTATAGAATTGAAGAATCTAGCATTGATTAATTTGATGTTACTCTAAGCATTGTGAATCACAAGATTCAGACTTCTTTGTTTGTCAAACCGACTGATCGCAATCTGTTGCTTTCACCGCAGAGTTTTCATCCTGCGTCATTTCATAAAGGTTTGCCTTTCTCGCAATTGTTACGTATTCGGAGAATCTGCAGTAATGAAGAGGACATGCAGGTGAAAATGTCCTTTATGATAGACAAATTTGTTGAGAGGAGGTATAGGTTGAACTCATTGTTAAGCATCAAAGAGAAGGTGTTAGCTATTCCCCATTCACATACTCTGTTGCCCAAAAAATCTAAAAAAAACCTCAACAATAAGATGATTTGGCCTAATCAGTTTAGTACAGATAGCTTTAAGGCCCGTAGAGCCATTAATCAATATTGGCCTATCTTGAGAAGTGATAAGGATCTACAGATGTTACATGACAAGCTGATTTTGACTTGCTATTCACGGGGGAGAAACATTCGGGACATGATTGTCCATACGGATGTGTCTAAGGGCCTGATTCAGAGCCGGACGCTATTTGCGGTCGTTCATCCAGAAAATAGGGGTGGCTATTCAAATGAACCGTTCGCTCTTTGCGGTCTGTTCACGCCTCTATGTCTGAACAAGCGAACAAAACTTGCGGTCGTTTTTTGAAAAAATACGCCCCCTGGCCGCTCGCATCCTACGTCATGTCCGCTATTTATTAGATTAATCGAGTACATCGACCAGCTTATGAACTGTTCGCTATTCTTGTGGTTAGTTTTTGCTACCACAATCTTGCGAGCAGTTCTGGCTATAAAATAACCCAGTGACGTGGTCAATGACACTGCTGTATTAATTATGCACACCCTTAAAACGCCCGTTTTGATCTTTAAGCACGCCTGCGTTCGGATCTCAACTCCCCGTTTTCAAGCACCTTCCCCTGTTACCACCCAAATACGCCTCATTCTGTCACTCAAAATAGCAAGCATGCGCTATTTAGCGAACAAACAATTTTCGGCCGCACTGACTGGTTCGCACATGCGTATTACGATCCGTACGCATGCGCAGTTGTGCAAACATCGCTCAGAGCGAACGAGCGGCCGCTTACGAGTGGCTCTGAATCAGGCCCTAAATTAGGTAAACCAGTGTCTAAGAATATACTGGGTCCCCTCAAGAACAAATGTTTCAAATGTGCAGGCTGTATCACCTGTGGGTACATGCTCACCGGTGACACTATCAAGCACCCATATTCTTCCAAACCTTTTAAAATCCGTCACCTTGTTTGTTGTACGACTAGATTTGCAGTTTATGTATTGGTTTGCTCTTTCGGGAAATATTACTTCGGTAAGAAGGATCGTCAGTTCAAGGAGGGAATGGCTATGCACCGATCATCGATTCGTGCGGCCATTCTCTCTGGGACTAGGGAGCAACATGTGGCAAAGCATTTTGCTCAGGTTGGACACTCATTGACCGCCATACGACACATGATTGTTGACCACGTTCCGCCACCGGTGAGAGGTGGGAATAGATCTAGGATGCTGCTGCATAGGGAAGCGAAGTGGATTTTTTTATTAGGTAGTTTGACCCTTAAGGGTTTGAATGAAACAAATAACCTTCCATGCTTTCTGTAATATTTTTATTATATAACTAAATTTTGTCTATTGACATCGATGTGACTGCCTTATCTGTTGTTGGTGTTGCAACATCGATGTTGCTGGAACATTTATCAAATGTAATTTTATGCACTATAGCGAAGTGAAGTTTTATTAGATAGTTTGACCCCTAAAGATTTTATTGAAGCAAATAGCCTTCAATGTTTTCTGTAATATCTTCATTTTACAACTAAATTTTGTCTATTCACATCGATGTTGCTATCTGTTATTGGTGATGTAACATCGATGGTGCTGGTACATTTATCAAATGTAATTCAATGCATAAAAATTAAGATTTGTCTGCTGACAATTGATGTGACTGTCTGATTTTGTGCTGGTGGTTGAGTATTAATGCCTCCGGTACGTTTAATTGATGTAACTTCATGCACTATGTTGCTACCAGCGATTGTCACAACAATGTGTGGATTTTGCATTGCATATTGCCTTTACATTTTTTTGTGTATTCTGGTTGTCTTGGTGATGGGTGCACTGTTGTGAGGTCATCACTCTGTGCCTTCCAGCGTGTCTCTGGCTGGATGTGGTCAGCAAGCACATGGAACAGCTGGTGATGGGGAGCACTATTTAAGGTCAGTGTCTTTTGTATTACATTGTGGCCCTCATTCAGAGGCGGTCGGAGGATGCAAGCGGTCGCTCAGAAACTGGGCGGCCGCTTGCATCCTGACCGGCCGCCTCTGTTTCGGTCATTAGGCTGTTTACACCCACAGCTCTAACGACCGCTAGGGTGATGGTTGCGATGGTCATAGACCATCGCGACCATCGGGGCTTACGACGAGACCCTAGGGTAGGGTCTCACTTGTCGTAAGCCCCGGAGAGCTTCTGGCTCTGTCAGAGCCGGAAGCTCTCCACTGACATCACTAGTGATGTCAGTGGGGCCTCCCCCAAACAGCAGGCGTTCCCATGGGAACGCCTCCGTTTGGTCTGCCACCCCCCCGGCCTGCCTTCCAAATGGGGCGAGCTGTCAATCAACATCTCGCCCCCTTTGGAAAGAGACCCGCTACGACCGGCACTGTCGGTCATAGCGGGTCTCACGCATGCGCACGAAGGAGCCGGCTCCCTCATGCGCATGCGCACTAGACAAACATTGAGGCGGCCGTGCGGTCGTAGACTGTACGGCCGCCTCTGAATGAAGTCCTGTGTCCTGATGAAAATACTCATGTATTGAAATGTCGACTTGACTGAATTATCGCTGTTTGCTGTCTTTCTTTAAAAATCCCTGAGTGCTGCCAGTTCTGCTCGGTGTATATATATATATATATTTTTTTAATATATATATACACATATATACTGTATATATATGTATAAATTATATATATATATATATATGTACACACAGTATATATACACACTGTGGGCCTCATTCAGAGGCGGTCGGAGGATGCAAGCGGTCGCTCAGAAACTAGCCGGCCGCTTGCATCCTGACCGCCCGCCTCTGTTGCGGTCGTTAAGCTGTGGGTTAACACCCACAGCTCTAACGACCGCTCTGGTGATGGTCGCGATGGTCAGAGACCATCGCGACTTACGACGAGACCCTAGGGTAGGGTCTCCCTTGTCGTAAGCCCCGGAGAGCTTCTGGCTCTGTCAGAGTCGGAAGCTCTCCACTGACATCACTAGTGATGTCAGTGGGGCCTCCCCCAAACGGAAGGCGTTCCCATGGGAACGTCTCCGTTTGGGCTGCCACCCCCCCGGCCCGCCTTCCAAACGGGGCGAGCTGTCAATCAACATCGACAGCTCGACCCCTTTGGATCAAGACCCACTACGACCGGCGCTGTCGGTCGTAGCGGGTCTCACGCATGCGCACGACGGCGCCGGCGCCGTCGTGCACATGCTCTGTGGGGGGCCATCGACCCGGTCCGAGTGCATCGGCGCTAACGACCGGGTCTGAATGACCCCCATAGTGTGCAGCCTGCTCCACATTAGCAGCTTATACCCCAGAATTTTGCCAAGTTCAAAACAAAAGTCTATATATGCCAATATGATGACCTCCAAATGTGTGTTTGATTTTATTGCAATCAAAAACCACTTGTAACATCACTGGTAAACAGGGCAACAGAAATATTGGGGCTGAGTACACTGTTGCCTCTGCCGTCTCTCCATTCTGACCCCCCCTCCCTTGACCCCCACATTCACACATCCCTCCCCTGCATGTGCCCATACATCGAACACCAAATATAAAATAACATAAAAATACACTTGCAGTACTTCACACTGTGTCACTGATGATGATGCCGGCTGCCACCAGTTTGTCAGAGATGTGACAGTCATAATAGAACAGCCAGAGACAGTGGACTGTGTCTATGAGAATAGTAATCTGCAGTGTGACTCACCAGCAGTACTGATGGTTGTGCGTCTGCAGTGGTGGTCAACAGTCCAGGTGGTTGTGCACCCATCCTCTGCAACAGCCGTGTAATTCTCCGGCAATAGATGTCCAAGGGGTAATGAATGTACTAACACTGCAGCAGGAGTTAGTGGTGGTGGCTGCCATGTATAGACCCTGATGCTGTGCTGCGCAGCCACAGGGGGGTATCTGCAGTGCTGAATGGCCATCTGGCCCCTGCTCTTCAGGGGCAGGGTATATAGTGTACATGGGCCCCTGGCTCCATAGGGGCCCACACAACACACCCTGCACCCAAATAGTCTTATACTTACCTGTCCGTAGTGCTGCTCTGCAGCGCTGAGGCTGGCACTGCAGAGCAGCAGGCGGCAACCATTTTCCATGTTGTCAGGATGCGGCCTGGGAACGGCCGCTATTCATCTCTGTGCCGGCGTCCTTGTGCTTAGTTGTTCAGTCGCTGGGAGTGGAGGTGAGTAGTGACTGAGTATTCTCCCCAGGGTCTGCTAGGGCTTTAGTGCATCCTGGTACCATGGTAGTGGGCATGGGCCAGCGGCGGGCTGGGCCGGGGGGCAGGGTGCCATGTGCCCCCCGGGCCGCAGCGTCATGCGGGCCGCGGGCAGTCTGTGTCACTGTGACACAGACTGCACCGCGTGTGTAGCGCTGACCGGACGGAGTTCGGTCAGCGCTACACAGCACAAACACACAGCCGCCGGAGCCGGCAGCTGTGTGTTTACTGTAATCAGCAGCCGAGAAAATGGCGCATGGACAGTAGATCTACTGCACCACTGCGGTACCACCGGAGAGATGAGGGGGCCCACACAGTCTGCACAAGAGCCCCTCCTCTCTTAAAATGCCCCTGCTGCTCCTCCTAGGTGGCCATGGTGGCAGGAAGGTGAGGCAGAGACAGAGAAGGGCAGGGGCAGCATTACACGTAATGACACTACCGCCACAGAGTCATTGGCTATGGAGCATGCGCAGCAGCAGATGATATTTCCTGAAAAGGATGGTGGTAAACGGAAGAGGTGTTGCCCTTGAAATTTTGTTTATCTTAGTATTGAGCCATCCATCCAGTGGCAGAGCAGTCCCTAATTCAAATTTAGGAGGTTGGTGCCACCATCCTAAAGTCTTTTTTTTGGGGGGGGGCAATCCAGATTCTGGGCCCCATAGATCCTTGGTGCCCAGGACAGGTGTACCCTTTGTACCCCCATTGCCGTGCCTGCTAATAACACTATAATGGTACTCTCACTGCAACACTAATGCTGGGTACACACTTGCAGATATATTGGCCGATCAATTGATTGGCCAATATATCTGGTGCCCATCGGCGAGTGTGTACCAGCGATATGTCTGTGAACGAATTCACAGACATATTGCATCGGCTGTGCTGCACAGTCGATGGACAGATATATCTACAGATATATCTGTCCATGAGCATGTGTGTATGGGCGATCAGCCGATCACCCATACACATGCAGCGTCAACTGTGGGGAGGGGGCCAGTCCCACCCCCGCCCTGCCCCCGGCCAACGGGACCCACAGGTGCCTGGAAGATTATGGTTGTTCAGTGTTTATGAATGACAATCATCTACAGATATATCTGCAGATCACTCTATCTTCAGATATATCTGCATTGTGTACCCAATTTAAGACCTCACGGTAATCATTTTATTAACAGATATGCATTCACTTAATTTCAATAAAATCATATATATTATTTTCAAGGTAACAAAGACATTTAAAAAAGTTATTTCTTAATTTATCAATTGTTTATTGTTATTAAAAATGTTCCAAATGAAACATACAAAGAAAAAAAATAAAGAACAAATAATACAAACATTACCAAACAATGTTCTACTTAAGTGGTAAATTAATATATCATTTTTCATTATTTCTTCTTGTAGGCCTCCATCTGGGGCTTCTTGAGATTGGAAGATGTTCCTCATCAGCAGCATATCTGATAAATTGTGAATATATTACAGACTCAACAATAATTTTTTTCACTATCTAAGCACTCCATAGTTACTCATTATATCCTTAATTATCATGAATAGGGCTGGGTTTTTGTTTTTTTACTGCTGATATCCTTTTTGATTTTGCAATCATTATAGGTTTTTGCAGCAAAACAATAATTAGTCATACTGTAGATTTACTTCAGACAGAAGGAGCCATCAAGCATCTTCCTATGTACAGAATATGAACGTCACAAGTAAATACAGTATGTGTATTTAATTGATCACTTCAAATTTGTAGTTTCTCTCTCATGACCTGTTCAGAGCAAAGGGGCACCCAGATGTATGTTACAGTTGCTTTGATAAGGGAACATAACAATTTATGACTGGTGTCATAAATACTTGGGGCCTGTCTGTCACACATAATGTGGTTTCAATTCCAGATGCCTACAGCAATTGCAAGCCCTATGCAACTAGACGTCCATATTCTGAATTGTACACATCTTTGTGATCACACCGCCCCCTGGGCCTGATTCAGACCCACTCGCAAGAGCTATGCGCTCGCAAGCGGATCGATAGCCGGGCAGTGCACATGCGAGCCCTGGAGCGAGCGAAAAATCACTCCGTCCGGCGCTCTCATCCAAAAGGGGCGGCTGTCAATATTGATCGACAGCTCGCCCCGTTTGGTAGGCGGGTCGGGGTGGGTGGCTGGCCAAACAGAGGCGTTCCCGAAGCAACGCCTGCCGTTTGGGGGTGGCCCCACTGACATCACGAGCGATGTCAGTGGTGAGCTTCCGGCTCTATTAGAGCCGGAAGCTCACTGGGGCTTGTGTCAGACGAGACCCTACCACAAGGGTCTCGTCGCAAGTCCCGATGGTCGCAACTATCGCGACCATCACCTGGCCGCTCGCTAAAGCTGTGGGTGGTCACCCACAGCTTAGCGAGCGGTCAGGAGGCCAGACAGAAGGAAAAAAAAACTCCCTTCATACCAGCGAGCGGATCAGAATCAGGGCCCCAGTCCTCTGCACATGAGAGCAACCGTCATCGATCACATTTACATCTACCCCATGCTAGGTGCAGAAGATGCATACACAATTCATACACATGAGACAGAATCAGTGAGAGAGATAAAGTGGAAAGAGTGAAGTGGCAAATGTATTAGGCTCTGGAAAGTGATACATTGGAGAGTGATAAAGTACCAACCAATCAGCTCCTCACTGTCATTTTTCAAACACAGCCTGTAAGATGACAGTTAGGAGCTGAGTGGCTGGTACTTTAGCACTTTCCTATTTATTCATTTTCAGACCTTAATACATTTCTCCAAAGTACCAATCAATTCAATTCCTCCTAACTGTTCATTTTCAAACACAGGTACAGATTTATCAACAAATTATATGCTTGTTATAACTCGTTACTAATTTTAAATGGTGTGCCAAAACAAGCAGCTCCTAACTGTCATATGTTTAAAAAATGACAGTTAGGGGCTGATTGGTTGGAGCCCCATCTAAAGGTGAGTACACATTATGACATGCGTCGCATCGTGGGTCAGCTGGTTACACAGATCAGGTTGTAGTGATGAGCTGTGCAGCCGCCGGTCTCAATACCGACAGCGGAATCCTGGCAAGGGATGTATCATAGGCATTGAAATACCAACTCCTATGTTAATCTCGATGCCCGAAAAGCCGAGGACGCCAGCCCGAATGAAGGTAAGTCCGGTGCGCCCTTAGCTTTAGCTGCGAGGGAGAGAGTTAGTATTAGGGAGTCTAGCGAGGTTAGTGTTAGGTTTGGGGGGGTAGATTAGGGTTAGGCAGGCACTACCGGGGGCAGGGATAGGTTTACGGAGTCTAGCGGGGTTAGCATTAGGTTTTGGGGGGGAGATTAGGGTCAGGCACCCCTAGGAGGGAAGATTAGGGTTAGGCAGGCACCACCGGGGGGGGGGGGGGTTAGGTTTAGGCACCCCCCAGGGAGGTTTAGGGTGTGGGGAGGGGTTGTTAGGTTTAGGCACCCCTGGGGGGGTAGGTTAGGGTTAGGCACTAAGGGGGGAGGTTAGGGTTAGGCACCACTAAGTGAAGGTTAGGGTTGAGGGGGACAGGGGAGGGTTAGTATACTTACCTACCCCAGTCGGGAACTCCTCATGTCGGGCATCCGCTGTCGGATTCCACCGGCATTTTAATCCCATTCCACACAGATCATCTAATGTGTCCTAGCATAAGATTAATAATGAGTGATAACAAGAATATCACTTGTTGAAAAATCTGGGTAACAGTCTGTAAAATGGCAGTTAGGAGCGGATTAGTTGGTGCTTTATTTCTCTCCACTTTATCTCCCTCCAATCAATGGTAAATCTCCACCTAAGTCAGTGGTTCCCAAACACGGTCCTCAAGGCTCCCCAACAGTTCAGCCTTTAGAGATATTCATGGTTGAGCACAGGTGACTTAATTAGTACCTCAGTCAATTTGATTTAATCACCTGTGCTCAACCATGGATATCTCTAAAACCTGAACTGTTGGGGAGCCTTTTAGGTGCGAATGCTTGGTTGCCGCCAAGTAATGACCACTCAGCCATTGGTGAGAAGTGACTTAGACGCGCACGACTATGAATTGCTCGTAGCTGCCCTATGATGCATAAATTGACCTTGGCACATGCACAGTTTGCAAAAAATCAATAGCTGCTTCCGCTTTGGAATTTGCATACATCTCAGAATTAGGTCCTTGAACTGTAAGTCAGACCTTGAAGATCTGTGAAACATTACAGCCCCTAATCTTAGTCAGACTATTCCAGTCAGGTTAAATTCCTTTTAGGAAAGAGTAATACATAGGGTGATATCATAACTTTTGAAGAGAACATAATGTATTCATCAGGGCCAGAACACGGCTTTATGCTGCCCTGTGCCATCCCTCCTTCTAAACCCATGATGTGATAACGTCATGTCTAGGAAGGCGTGGCCACCAGCTCAAGGAATTAGAGCACTGCCGGAGCATCCTAAGGATGCTCCAGACAGCTCCACAAGCTGCAGGGTGCCTGCCCGGAGCGCTAATAGCTGCAGGGTGATGTTCCAGGCACCCTGCAAGCCACACGCAGTTGCTATGGGGCAGCAATGATACTGCCCCCGGGGCTCTGCACTCTGTGTGTCGGCACTGCTTGTACACCCCTAGTTATGGCCCTGATATTCATGTCTCCTATTAATTTGTTCATAATGAGTTTGTATTATATGAACCTAATATTATCCCTCTCTAAAGTACGTATGCAGAGCTATAATATGTTTATTTAAAGTATTCCTAAGTCTAGAAGATATTCTGAATAAAGAGTTATAAAAAAGTATTTGCTTGTAGACACACCAATCCAGCTGCTAATGTCACAAAAAAGGGGCAATCTGATGACCAGAAGTAGGAATAAAATGTCATGAGTAATTTACAGAAGCGTTCAATTCTTTAGGGAGTAAAGTCAATATTGGAGAATATAGCTCTCAAATTTGTGCAACTCCCAGCAAACAGTCATGACAGATCTAAGAAACTATTTCCTAACAATATCTTTGTATGTCATTTGTATTAATTGTTTTGTATATCATATAAGCATTGTATTTTTTCATATTAAACTTAATTTCATAAGTTTGGTCTCTGTGATTCTTATACATTTATATGCCCGTAAATTTGGCTCAGCAATGCTACATATCTATACTACAGGTTATTATTTGGGTAATGATAACTGGAAATGATGTAAGGTCTAATTGTAGTTTTGTGAGGAGAACTGAACGCTTCCTATTTGGAGTGAGTAGCTCCTAAAACAACTTTAATGGTGGCAGAAATTGAAAATTAATTGTGAGTATGTGAGATAATGGGGATTGTAATTACTTTTCGGCAGACCAGGGGGTAAAATTACTAAAGTTCGATTAGAGATTAATTTTAATGAATCACTGAAATCTCCTGAGATCGAATTGAACTTGAACAGCAAAATCCCTTAGCAAATCTCAAATTTACTAAGAATGGATTTTGCTTTCGATTTTCAACTCAAATTTGATCTTGTTTCAATTTAAGAAGGGATTTGCTGTTCTATTTTGCATGTTCATGTCCAAAGCGAACAGCAAATCCCACTCCAAAATGAACTTCAAAGCCCCAAATGAATAGAACTGCTTCATGCTTTCATTTTTGTAAAATAAAAACCAAGAAAACCAGAACCACACAACAGGTAATAACCATGATGGTTGTTACCTCACAACTGAAGAACTCAGATGAAGCTTTTCCCTTTGTAGAACCGTGTCTTAGCGTTCATTGGCTGAGCGAGATCAGCCCCCGCCGCTCTTGGCCAATGAACAGCTCCCCCCACTGAAGTCAATGGTGAGAGCAGCAGGGTTACTAAAGGTGATTCTGTGGTTCTCACCATGCAACTTGTTGTTCTGTAAAAGAAGAGAACAAAAAGCAGCGCTGATAACTCAAATAATTATTACAATTTAATAAACATATGACATACATTAAATACACATTAAAATCACATTAAATGACTGTAGCATAAATTTGTTATGAGAGAGAGCATTGATTGCTGATGCCAGCAATGGATAGAAACTGACAAATGCCCTGGAACACTGGAAGGTATTGAGGGACCAGTAGCACTGAGTGATTTAGAGATCACAGTCCAAAAAAGCAGCACTGATTTGTATTACATGACAGTCCAACAAAATAGCACTGATGTTTGATTTACCCACTGAGGTTTTTCACAATGTCCCAAATTAGCAATGTTCCCACACTAAGGTTTGTCCAAAGCAGAAAGATGGACTTGATGGTGATATGATGGGGCTGGAACTGATGTTGCAAAGTCCAAAAGTGCTGCTGTAGTGCTTGAGTAGCGCAGGTCGTCCAGTGGTAATATAAGGTGTCCAGGGTAAAGTCAGAATAAGCACCAATGCGTTTCACTGCTCTAGGCAGCTTTTTCAAGGTGTCCAAATGGAGATTTAACTGGCTTTATATAGTGACTTTCATTATTGTAAATCACTCTCATACAGCACTTAATAATCAGCATGTCCCGACAGTGAGACTGTAACCATGGGGAATATCTACTTCCGCCGCGATGACGTCAGACATCGGCCCCTGACAATGTTGGTGGAGCGCAGCGTGTATAGCGCTGCGCTCCACAGACCATAATCACTGCAACCAGCAGGAGGAACTAGGTTATAAACTCTTATTCTGGTAATGAGACAAAGTAATATGAATCAACGTGTGACAGATGTTGATGGTAACTACGGATACATATTCTGGTGCAAAACATAAGCTAGCTAGATCAGATGAGATGGCTAGAATGTCATATTGGCTGATATACCTGATATAAACGGATCAACAGGATCTGTCAACTTATAATTATAACCTATACATATAATCAAATATAAATAAATAAATAAAAATAATAAAGTAAATAAAATGTAAAAATAAAAAAATATATATATATAAAATAACTTTTTTGAATATTATATAGTATAATTAAATGAATATAAATAATCATACTGGTTTGCAATTACCAGAATGTATACAATATTCAATTAGCAAAAAAACATTGTTACATATGTTTAGTATTAGAGTATGACTTTGAGTTCTAATGCTTCGTTTAATCCACTCGAAAACAAAGTGTTTATATGAAAGGTCCAATAAATTTCTTGTTTACACAATTTTCCAAATCTATCTCCCCCATGCTGAGTGGGGGGGATAAACTCTGAACCGGTCACTGTTAAAGAATCGGGATTACCACCATGATGTTCAGCAAAATCTTTTGGGATACTGTGGTTATGTAATTTTTTTATAATGTTTCTGCGATGTTCCATGAACCATACTTTGAGCGATCTAGTAGTACGATCCACGTATCTAAGATTACACCCACATTGTAAAAGATATACTACCCAATTAGTATTGCAATTAATAAAATTCATAATTTTCTTCTCATCCCTTGCTATATTCGTAACTCTTCCACATCTATAGAAGCCTATGGTTTTATCAGGTAACCAGGTTTTTGGAATATTATCATTAATTTCAGTGGTTGGCATTTTCATAAAACTAGGGGCTAGCACTGTTTTTAAAGACATATTCTTCCTAAAAATACATTTAGGATTAATTGGAAGGCATTCTCTAACTATAGGATCACTCTGTTATATATTATAATTTGATTTTACAATGTGTTTTATATTGACTGATGTGTTATTAAATTTAAAAATAAAAGCCACATCATTTTATTTCTAAATTTAATAACACATCACCCATAGTTTTTTGTTCAACACTATTTTTTGGAATGAATAATAAATCTCTGTCAACCTCCAATGTTTCCTTATAGGCCCTTTCTAATATATAAGAAGGATAACCCCTAATTGTAAAGGATTCCAAAGGATTCCAACATTACCTTGGCTTGTTCAACAAATTTCTCTTGTCGAGCAATTCCTCCTCAATTGCAATAATTGGCCTTTTGGGATGTTAGATTTCCATGGTCTATAGTGGGCACTTTGAAAATGGAGGTAGGCATTGGTACCCACATCTTTAACATAATTAGAGGTACATATCATGTTATCATGTATTTCCAGGGTTATATCTAGAAAATTCATCCTCCTAGTGTCATAGGAGTGTGTAAAAACTAAATTAAAAGTGTTAGTGTTGAGATAATTCACGAAGTTAGAAGCAGTGGTAGAATCCCCATCCCAAATAATAAACAGATCATCAATGAAGCGCCATAGAGGACCAGGCTCCCACCAAGCTCACCCCCCCCACACATGCTGGTCCTTGACCTGGCCCATGTAGAGGTTGGCGTAGCTCGGCGCAAACCTGGTCGCCATGGCCGCCCCCATTGTTTGAAGTTAACACGTGTTAGAAAAAAGAAAATAATTGTGCGTGAGAATAAAGGTAATGGAATCGAGAAGAAAACATCTGTGTCTCTCAGTTAAATCTGCATCCCTCTTGAGGGTCTCACCAATTATTTTCACTCCCAACTCATGTGGGATGTTGGTATAGAGACTTTGGACATCCAAAGTAAGGAAAGCATATGAAGGTTTCCATATGACATCCTTAATCAATTGTAGAAAATTAGTGGTGTCACGTATATGGGATTTTAACCGAGAGACACGAGGTTGAAGATAGGAGTCAACATAAGCAGAAAGAAAAGAATTAAGAAAATCAACACCCAAAATGATAGGACGTCCAGGGGGTGAGGTGAGGGACTAGTGTATTTTAGGAAGGTGATAATAAATAGGAATAGTAGGAAAAATTATATTCTTCTCTAGATATAACCCCATCATCAAATGCTGAATCTAAGATCAGTTCTAATTCTGCCTTGAAGCAGGTGGTTGGATCCCATGGAAGGGTTTTATAAAAGTTGGTGTCCTCAAGCTGTCCCAAAGCTTCTTTGATATAATCAATTTTATCTTGGATCACCAATCCTCCACCCTTATCTGCTTCCTTGATACCAATGTCGGAATCCTTAGTCAGATCTTTAAGGGCCTTTCTCGCTTACTTAATTTATCATTCTTTCTATTAGTACTTCCTTTGGTGGAACAAAGATTCTTGAAGCCTTCCAATGTATTTTTATAGAACATCTCTATACTGCTACTTTTAAAGCTGATCAGAAAGAAATCAGATTTTTGTTTAAGAATCCCTTTATTGATAGTCAATCACTTCAGATGGAGAAAATATTAATATCTGGTTCCAATTCATCCTGAAGATCCTCCAATATTTTTATTATAGGATCATCAGAATAATCCAGAAGAATGAGGGAACATTGTTCATCGCTACTCTTAAGGCACTTCTTTGCAAAATATCTCTTCCTGCAGAGGGTTCTAATAAATATATTCAAATCAACATACAGTCAGGTCCATAAATATTGGGACATTGACAGAATTTTCATATTTTGGCCTCTATTCACCACCACAATGGCTTTGAAATGAAACAAACAAGATGTGATTTAACTGCAGACTTTTAGATTTAATTTGAGGGTAATTACATCCAAATCAGGTGAACGGTGTAGGAATTACAACAGTTTCTATATGTGCCTCCCACTTTTTAAGGGGCCAAAAGTAATGGGACTATCAACTCAAAAGCTATTTCATGGACAGGTGTGGGCTATTCCCTCATTATTTCATTATCAATTAAGCAGGTAAAAGGTCTGGACTTGATTCTAGGTGTGACATTTGCATTTGGAATCAGTTGCTGTCGACTCTCAATATGAGATACAAAGAGCTGTCACTATCAGTGAAGCAAGCCATTATTAGGCTGAAAAATAAAAACAAATCCATCAGAGAGATAGCAATAACATTAGGTGTGGCCAAATCAACTGTTTGGAACATTCTTAAAAAGAAAGAACGCACCGGAGAGCTCAGCAACACCAAAAGACCCGGAAGACCACGGAAAACAACTGTTGTGGTTGACAGAAGAATTATTTCCATGGTGAAGAAAAACCCCTTCACAACAGTTGGCCAAATCAAGAACACTCTCCAGGAGGTAGGTGTTTATGGATCAAAGTCAACAATCAAGAGAAGACTTCACAAGAGTGAATATAGAGGGTTCACCACAAGATGTAAACCATTGGTGAGCATCAAAAACAGAAAGACCAGATTAGAGTTTGCCAAACAACATCTAAAAAGCCATTACAATTCTGGAACAACATCCTATGGACAGATGAGACAAAGATCAACTTGTACCAGAGTGATGGGAAGAGAAGAGTATGGAGAAGGAACTGCTCATGATCCAAAACATACCACCTCATCAGTGAAGCATGGTGGTGGTAGTGTCATGGCATGGGCATGTATGGCTGCCAATGGAACTGGTTCCTTTGTATTTATTGATGATGTGACTGCTGACAAAAGCAGCAGAATGAATTCTGAAGTGTTTTGGGCAATATTATATGCTCATATTCAGTCAAATGCTTCAGAACTCATTGGACGGCGCTTCACAGTGCAGATGGACAATGACCCGAAGCATACTGCAAAAGCAACCAAAGAGTTTTTTAAGGCTAAAAAGTGGAATGTTATGCAATGGCCAAGTCAATCCCCTGACCTGAATCTGACTGAGCATGCATTTCACTTGATGAAGACAAAACTGAAGGGAAAATGCCCCAAGAACAAGCAGGAACTGAAGACATTTGCAGTAGAGGCCTGGCAGAGCATCACCAGGGATGAATCCCAGCGTCTGGTGATGTCTATGCATTCCAGACTTCAGGCTGTAATTGCCTGCAAAGGATTTGCAACAAAGTATTGAAAAGTGAAAGTTAGATTTAGGATTGTTTAGTTTGTCCCATTACTTTTGGCCCCTTAAAAAGTGGGAGGCACATATAGAAACCGTTGTAATTCCTACACCGTTCACTTGATTTGGATGTAATTACCCTCAAATTAAATCTGAAAGTCTGCAGTTAAATCACATCTTGTTTGTTTCATTTCAAAGACATTGTGGTTGTGAATAGAGGCCAAAATATGAAAATGCTGTCAATGTCCCAATATTTATGGACCTGACTGTATAAATCAAATATATTGGGTGTAGTAGAAGGTTAAAATTTAAGTCCCTTATTGAGAAGAGATATTTCATCTGTGGAGAGGATTTTAGAGGACAAATTAAAGATGGATCTGTTCCCAGGCTCCTGATATTTAGTTCTCAATCTATTATATTTCTCCTTTTTCCCCCCTCTCCGTCCTCTACACTTAAATATCGGCCTCTTTTTACCATTGGAGTGGAGGTTAAGGTTTTCCACATTGGGTCCCTGGAGCGATATAGGTGTCTCCCTAAAAAATTTCCTGACTCAATGGATTTAAAATCTGAATTGTAAGTAGATTTAGATTTTGGATGGGCTCCCAGAACCCCACAGTCCCTATTCGGTACTGAAGGATCAATGGGGTCTAGAATCTCATCTCTCAAGGTCCCAGCTGGACGGGGTTGGTGATCAGAGAGGATTCTCCGCCTCGTTTCCCAGTCTCCTGATCTGGGATTATATGTGTCATCTTGGTATTTACGGCTGGGTCTACCCATTTCCTGGAGTCATGAGAGGATCCTACGGTTGGAGGATGATTGTTAATTCTAAAGGACCTAACTTGTCCCCTAGAATAATCATCTAAGTCCCTTTTGAATTTCTTACATTTTATTTCAGTAACTGATTGTTCAAATCTTAATGTTCTTTCTGTCACTCTTTTATCATACTCCGTAAATTCCGATGTGGTAATAATTTAGTCTTTATCTCTTCTATCTCTTTGACTAAATGTTCAACTTTACTATTTCTATACTTGATAACCAGTTCAATCAATGCCAAAGAGCATTTATCCAAAATGCTAATCCATTCTTCTTGATACACTGATTGATCATGAAAATTCAATGGTTTGAGAATATGTAGTCCTCTCGGAACCATCTTTTTTTCAAGATACTTTTGGAGACTTGTACTGTCTAGCCAATTTTTTGTTTCCAATTTTAATAGTTCCTCCAATTTAAAAAAATCTTTTTGGCCGCTTCATTGATGATCTGTTTATTATTTGGGATGGGGATTCTACCACTGCTTCTAACTTTGTGAATTCTCTCAACACTAACACTTTTAATTTAGTTTTTACACACTCCTATGACACTAGGAGGATGAATTTTCTAGTTATAACCCTGGAAATACATGATAACATGATATGTACCTCTAATTATGTTAAAGATGTGGGTACCAATGCCTACCTCCATTTTCAAAGTGCCCACTATAGACCATGGAAATCTAACATCCCAAAAGGCCAATTATTGCAATTGAGGAGGAATTGCTCGACAAAAGAGAAATTTGTTGAACAAGCCAAGGTAATGTTGGAATCCTTTACAATTAGGGGTTATCCTTCTTATATATTAGAAAGGGCCTATAAGGAAACATTGGAGGTTGACAGAGATTTATTATTCATTCCAAAAAATAGTGTTGAACAAAAAACTATGGGTGATGTGTTATTAAATTTAGAAATAAAAGCCACATCAGTCAATATAAAACACATTGTAAAATCAAATTATAATATATTACAGAGTGATCCTATAGTTAGAGAATGCCTTCCAATTAATCCTAAATGTATTATTAGGAAGAATATGTCTTTAAAAACAGTGCTAGCTCCTAGTTTTATGAAAATGCCAACCACTGAAATTAATGATAATATTCCAAAAACCTGGTTACCTGATAAAACCATAGGCTTCTATAGATATGGAGGAGGGAGGTGCACTACATGTAGATATGCAAATAACAAGACTCATACAGTTACGAATATAGCAGGGGATGAGAAGAAAATTATGAGTTTTATTAATTGCAATACTAATTGGGTAGTATATCTTTTACAATGTGGGTGTAATCTTAGATACGTGGGTCGTACTACTATATCGCTCAAAGTATGGTTCATGGAACATCGCAGAAACATTATAAAAAATTACATAGCCACAGAATCCCCAAATATTTTGCTGAACATCATGGTGGTAATCCCAATTCTTTAACAGCAACTGGTTTAGAGTTTATCCCCCCACTCAGCGTGGGGGAGATAGATTTAGAAAATTGTTTAAACAAGAAATTTATTGGACGTTTCATCTAAACACTTTGTTTCCGAGTGGATTAAACGAAGCATTAGAAACTCAAAGTCATACTCTAATACTAAACATATGTAACAATGTTTTTTTGCTAATTGATTATTGTATACATTCTGGCAATTTCAAACCAGTATAATTATTTATATTCATTTAATTATACCATATAATATTCAATAATTTTATTTTTTATATATATATATATATTTTTATTTTTATTTTTACATTTTATTCACTTTATTATTATTATTATTTTTTATTTATTTATATTTGATTATATGTATAGGTTATAATTGTAAATGGATCCTGTCGATCCATTTATATCAGGTATGTCAGCCAATATGACATTCTAGCCATTTCATCTGATCTAGCTATCTTATGTTTTGCATCAGAATATGTATCCGTAGTTTCCATCAACATCTGTCACACGTTGATTCATATTACTATGTCTCATTACCAGAATACGAGTGTATAACCTAGCTCCTCCTGCTGGTTGCAGTGATTATGGTCCAACATTGTCAGGTCCGATGACTGACATCATCGCGGCGGAAGTAAATATTCCCCATGGTTACAGTCTCACGGTCGGTACATGCTGATTATTAAGTGCTGTATGGAGTAAGTACTCTTTTTTTCCTTTACATACAACTGATGGTTTTGTCTCCTGTTATCAGTATCCTTTTAAACTATAGCGATTATTTATTTAAAGTATATAATGTGTTGTGTTTAATGAATTCATTATGAACATCTGAGAGTGATTTACAATAATGAGAGTCACTATATAAAGCCAGTTAAATCTCCATTTGGACACCTTGAAAAAGCTGCCTAGAGCAGTGAAACGCATTGGTGCTTATTCTGACTTTACCCTGGACACCTTATATTACCATTGGACGACCTGCGCTACTCAAGCACTACAGCAGCACTTTTGGACTTTGCAACATCAGTTCCAGCCCCATCATATCACCATCAAGTCCATCTTTCTGCATTGGACAAACCTCAGTGTGGGACCATCGCTAATTTGGGACATTGTGGAAAACCTCAGTGGGTACATCAAACATCAGTGCTATTTTGTTGGACTGTCATGTAATTCAAATCAGTGCTGCTTTTTTGGACTGTGATCTCTAAATCACTCAGTGCTACTGGTCCTTCAATACCTTCCAGTGTTCCAGGGCATTTGTCAGTTTCTATACATTGCTGGCATCAGCAATCAATGCTCTCTATCATAACAAATATAAGCTACAGTCATTTAATGTGATTTTAATGTGTTTTAATGTATGTCATATGTTTATTAAATTGTAATAATTATTTGAGTTATCAGCGCTGCTTTTTGTTCTCTTCCTTTATTTCATTGGAGATTAACTGTCTCCATTCTGCAGCTGCTGGGAGTAGCACCACATGTCAGCACCCTTTTTCTATTTATAGACTTCTTGCTAACTTATTGTTCTGTGCCTGGCTTTAATACAAGAGTGAGGAGTCATGGTTGTCTCCTAATGATAGAACAAACACACTTTAGAGGAAACACAATCTATGCATGTATTTGGATGATATGTAACACAGACAGATTACAGTCTCACAAATGTGTAGATGTATAAATGGAAAAAAATGGAAACAGTTTAACTGCAATGTGACAATGGTGTTAAATACATTCAAAACATGCCAACTAAATTTCTGTATAGCGAGTAATCCTGTACTTACATGCGGAAGTTAAGATAGGCGTCGAAATACTGACGCCTTTATTAATCCCAACACCGGAATCCAGGAGGACGCCAGGTTTTTTTGGGGGGTAGGGAGGATAGGGTTAGACACCCATAGCGGGGATGGTTAGGGTCAGGCACCACTGGGGGGTTAGGCACTAAGTGGGGAGGTTTAGGTTTAGGCATGAAGGTGTGGAAACTTAGGTTTAGGCACTAACGGGGTGGATTAGGGTGCAGGGTGGGGAGGGTTAAGCTACAGGAAGGGAGGGTTAGGGGTAGAAGGGGGAGGGTAAGTATACTTACCTGACCCCTATTGGGATATCAACCATCGGGATGCCGCTGTCGGTATTGTGATAGGAGGCATCCCGACAGGGAGCATTACATACCCATTCCCTTACATGATCAATGTCATATTATTTCTATGACAAAGCACTAAAGCACTAGTATCTAAAAGCCACATATCTTCACCTTGTCTCTGTTGCAATTGCTGCCATAAGTTGATTCCCTATCAGATACAATACCTATCAGAATACCAGACTGAAAGCAGTCTGATACATTGCTGATTTCACAGATATTAATTAATCTTAAAGCTGCCTGAAAATCAGTTAAATGTCCTAAAATAAGTGCAAATTAAAGGTTGTAAAAATACATATATGAAAATCAAATATACTAATAGTGATTAAATATATTTCAGTAAATAAAATGTATGGCTGCTAAAATGTAAATATCTCTTTCGAACGATAAACATTAATATGTACTAATAATAATTTTAAAGCATAATGTATTACCAACAGGCTACTGTAATACACTAACACCACCCCACCCCAATGTGTACATTGTATACATTCTTATTCATCAACCTCCAACCTTCAGTAGTTCTTGTTGTAATCTATTTTCATCAAATAGTGCAAATCACTACCTCAAAGACAAATTGGGATTGGCATACAATTCAGAATGTACCCTAGACCACCATACAGTACAGAGAGCATTGCAGTGACTAAAATACAATCCATAGCCCATGCCAGTGACCACTATACAATACAGAGAACATCTTAGTAAACACCATATAATATTGAAAGTATTCTATTGAATGACATACAATACAGCCATGACCAAAAGTTTTGAGAATGACACAAGTATTGGTTTTCACAAAGTTTGCTGCTTCAGTGTTTTTAGACCTTTCTGTCGGATGTCACTATGGTATACAAAAGTAAAATTACAGGCATTTCATAAGTGTCAAAGGCTTTTATTGACAATTACATTAAGTTTATGCAAAGAGTCAATATTTGCAGTGTTGACCCTTCTTTTTCAAGACCTCTGCAATTCACCCTGACATGCTGTCAATCAACTTCTGGGCCACATACTGACTGATGGCAACCCATTCTTGCCTAATCAATGCTTTGAGTTTGTCAGAATTTGTGGCTTTTGTTTGTCCATTTGCCTCTTGAGGATTGACCACAAGTTCTCAATCGAAGGGTCTGGGGAGTTTCCTGGCCATGGACCCAAAACTTGGATGTTTTGTTCCCCGCACCACAAAGTTATCATTTGTGCCTTATGGCAAGGTGCTCCATCATGCTGGAAATGGCATTGTTCGTCACCAAACTCATCTTGGATGGTTGAGAGAAGTTGCTCTTGGAGGATGTTTTGGTACCATTCTTTATTCATGGCTGTGTTCTTAGGCAAAATTGTGAGTGAGCCCACTCTCTTGGCTGAGAAGCAACCCCACACATGAATGGTCTCAGAATGCTTTACTGCTGGCATGACACAGGATTGATGGTAGCACTCACCTATCCTTCTCCGGACAAGCGTTTTTCCAGATGCCCCAAACAGTTTGAAAGGGGATTCATCAGAGAAAATAACTTTACCCCAGTCCTCAGCAGTCCAATCCCTGTACCTTTTGCAGAATATTAGTCTGTCCCTGGTTTACAAGTCCAGTCCAGGACTTGTATATGGCTCAAGATCCTCCTGATCCTGTTCCCACTGGACCTGCGCCCAGGAGATCCGGACGTCTGAGACCTGGGCTGGGTTCCTCCCATGTCACCTGATGAGTCCTCCCTCTATTTAAACACACAGGATTTTTGCTGCCTTGACAGCTATAGTGTTTATTTCAGCGCTCGGCTCTGCTGCACGGTCAGCTTTTCTCCTGCCTCCCAGCTACTTCACCGTGGGCTGCTTCCTGGACTCCAGCAGCCATTCTTCTACAGTCTGCACTCCTGGCTTCCAAGCCATTCCAGCAGCTGTTCTTTCACTGCCTACACTCCCGGCCTCCTAGAAATTCCTGAGCAAACTCTGCACTGGCGGTGCCCCGATAGCGCAGCTGAATCAATGTAGGAGATGGTCCTGGCTCTTGCTAGATGTTCTTGGGCACCCTAAAGCCTTCTTCACAACTATTGAACCTCTCTCCTTGAAGTTCTTGATGATCTGATAAATGGTTGATTTAGGTGCAATCTTACTAGCAGCAATATCCTTGCCTGTGAAACCCTTTTTGTGCAAAGCAATGATGACTGCACGTGTTTTCTTGCAGGTAACCATGGTTATCAGAAGAACAATGATTTCAAGGTTCACCCTCCTTTAAAAGCTTTCAGTCTGTTATTCTAACTCATGCAGCATGACAGAATAATCTCCAGCCTTGTCCTCGTCAACACTCTCATCTGTGTTAACGAGAGAATCACTGATATGATGTCAGCTGATCCTTTTGTGGCAGGGCTGAAATGCAGTGGAAATGTTGTTTTTGGGATTAAATTTGTTTTCATGGCAAAGAGGGACTTTGCAATTAATTACAATTCATCTGATTACTCTTCATGGCATTCGGAAGTATATGCAAATTGCCATCATAAAAACTGAAGCAGCAGACTTTGTGAAAACCAACACTTGTGTCATTCTCAAGACTTTTGGCCATGGCTGTATGCAGAGCATCCCAATGACCACTATTCAATAGAGAGTGCATCCTATCAACAGCCAAACAATACAGTGCACATTTTATTGACCAAAGCACAGTACAGAGCATAGCCTACTGATCATAATTCAATACAAGGAGCATTCTAGTGACTATCACATAAAACTAGAGATGAGCGGGTTCGGATCTCAGAGATCCGAACCCACACGAATTTCGAGGATCCGGGGTGATCTGAGCCAAGTTCAGATCTCCCTGGCTGCCCCGGATCACTCACCCAAGGCAAAACCTTGCGATCCCGCTGTCGGGTCGCGAGGTTTTGTATTGAGAGGGCTTAACGCTGATTGGCTGAGAGAGCCATCTGTCATGCCTCTCAGCCAATCAGTGTTAAGCCCATTTAATATGCATAGTTGCAAAAGAAGATGGTGCCCACCATCCCCCACTGCCTGACACCGCCGGCACCCCCACTGGCAGCATCCCCCGCTGCCGACACCACTGCTGCCAACACTACCGGCACCCCTACACTGCTGCCCCACATGCTGAGGACACCATCAGTGACCTCCACACTGCCGACACTGCCGGCACTCCCACACTGAGGACACCACCAGCACCCATGCACTGCCTACACTGTCAGCACACATGCACTGAGGACACTGTTGGCACCCTGCATTGAGAACACCCCTGCACTGCCAACACAGTCAGCAAACCTGCACTCACCCTGCATTGAGAACACCCCTGCACTGCTGACACAGTCAGCAAACCTGCACTAAAGACACCACTGCAATTGAAGTGAGATATTTTCTCCTAAATTTGCATTGCGATTTAAGAAATATCACTTGAATGTATTAAGAAGCTTGCAAGAAAGAGCTGTCCCTCTGAATCCCCTCAGCACAATTCTCACTGTATTTTCCAGAAAAAATACAGTAAGGATGTGTCTGCATGCCCCCTGGCCCACTGCCTCCTCTCCTGTTCCTGCTGCCCCCCTCCGTATACTTCCTCTGCCCTTGTCCCCCTGCTCCTGGTGTAGAAAAGAAAGAAAAGAAAAGAAAACGTTCCTGCATCGGTTGGCTGTTCAGTGATCTCCTCTCTGTGACCTGATCCGCTGAATTTAGCAGTCAGTTGAGATGTTGTGAAAGTGCTGGCCGGCACTTTACTGCATCTCTGCTGATTATACACATCAGCTGATCGGCTCACACAGAGAGGAGATCACCGATCAGCTGTCTAGAGCGGGTAAGTTTTCTTTTCTTTCTTTTCTCTTCCTACACCTCTGTCATCAGCCTGTGGTCTATTTAGACACTGATGACAGACACTGGCTTTGGGCTCTGCTCTGCCTGTCAGATGTCAGGCAGAGGATGAGTCGGGGAACTGATGGTATTATTATAACAGGGCTTCCGCCGGTATTTTTTTTACAATTGAACTTAATTAAATTTGAAGCAGATCACATTTCAGGTTACAAGTATGGGAAATGCAATCTGCTTACTAAAAATATGCGAATTTAAGGGCTTGGAGTAGTGTTTTACGAAAACTGCTCCAAAAGCCCTTTAATACATTTATATATCACTAAAATTATGTGAAAAGGGATTTTAGTAAAAATAATAATGACAAATAGGGGCCCTAGTCATTAACCTATTATTACCTGCAGGTAATTAAAATGGGGGCTGCGCTCTGTACAAGGAAGGGCATACACCTTGGCAGTGGGCTGCATGGCCCCTACAAGTGGAGAAGTTAATTACTTTATCTAATCGTTGAGAGTTGCGGCCTCTCCCCCTTCACCTCACCTGCTGATAAGTGAGGCCATTTGTATAAAAAAAAAAAAAATATGAATGTTTAGGTGGTGCTCCCAAGTCACCACACCTTAGACTTCAGTTTGATTATCCGATTGGTTGATCAGAAACTGATATATAATGAACTTGGAACTGCTGTCATATCAATATTTTTATTAGAATTCTTTCATTCTATTGTACTGTTGTACTGTGTGCAGGAGGTTGAACTGTTCCATTTAACCTTCGCAATTGTGTGTACATGTATATATAATGGGAGGCATAACTTGGCATTAAAGGTGCAACCATGTGGTTATTATTATAAACTTGACAATGGTCTCCTACACATTTCAATATTAGTTTTTGTTAAAGCTCTAAATAGAAATAAATCAAACAACTTAACACATACTTTATTGATTCTGTTTTAGAGCTTTTATATTTTAATATCCATAAGCACAGTAATTAAATCCTGCTGGGCTACTGTTGATGACAAAAGGCGCTTAAATAATGAGCTTGTTCCTATATAAAATCTTTTTCTGTTTATGAGTGATTGTTTCATTAATATTTAGTCTTTAGCATAATTAAATTTTTCCTCAAATAATTTTTATTAGTAGAACAAAAAAATCCAATATACATCAGATAAGACAATAGTAAACAGTAATTTACAATCATCATAATATAAACATTATATTTTTTGAAATTTTATACGAATAAAATAAAGGAAAAAAGAGAAAAGAAAAAAAAAAGAATATAATCCAGAAAAAAAAAATATAAACTAGACAAATTATATAATTTAAAAAAAGAATAGAAATATAGCAAGTATTACATAGAAAAACCAAATAATACAAAACATTACTATAAATTAAAATAGACAAAACAGAACAGTACAATACATACAACCATCAATTGTGGGAAAACATGTGTGGTCTATCATATTAATCTTTTCCATATCGAGTTGGGGCAGTGTTAAAGCTAGCCAGTTATGGATGTCGTGTGAGAAGATGATTCAATAAAGGCCGACCAGGGTCGCCATTTTAGCAGTGGAGACGAGGATGATGAAGAATATTTAAATCCAGAGGTTTCCATTTCAAAACTTCACTGAATTTTGGATATTATTATCGAGAGAGATGGGGGGTCAGGTCTCTTCCAATATTGTGCTAGAGCTGCCCTTGTAGCTATCAAAATGTGTCCAACAACATACTTATTATGTGATTGTATTGTAGGAGGAAAATAATGTAGGAGTGCGATTTCTGGAGATTGGGGAAGAGTCTCCATAGTGACCTGAGCTATTAATTGAAATACCTCTGACCATAAGGAAAATATATTAGGACAAGACCAAAAGATATGTATCAGAGTACCGTCTAACCCGCAATTCCTCCAACATAATTTAGAGGAGTCTGGCCAGATTCTATGCAACTTGACCGGGGTGTAATATAAGCCGTGAATTAGTTTATAGAGCATTTCAGAATGTTTCAAACATTTGGACATTTTGAAAATGTTCATAAATAGAATAGACCAATCTTCTTCAGTTAGAGATATATTAAGATCCGACTCCCAATCGGATTGTATAGAAAGTTTAGACTCCCCTATCGGAGTCATAAGCGTATTATACCACATAGAAATACCACTCTTACGGCCAGTAGTAGACAATTTAGAAAGTATATAGGGAGGTGGGGTGGGAAGGAGGTGATTTGGGCCAGAGTTAGAAAATACCCAGTGTCTCACCTGCAAAAATTTAAAAAAGTCAGTTTTGGGAATACCATATTGATCCTGTAATTGTTGAAAGGATTTAAATTGATGGTTAGTATAAAGATCTCTAACTGTTATAATACCTTTCTCATGCCAGGGTGTTAATACTAGATCCTGGATCAGTCGAGAAAGGGCGAATATAGAAATATGAGACGAGGGAAGAGAAAATTCTCCATGTGTGGAAATCAATTTGTCCCAAACTATAAGGGTATCAGAGACGCTCTTTGGAATAAGGGATTTATGGGGTCTATCAGCAGTTTTAGTCCACATGATGTCCCGTAAGGGGAGAGTTTCAGATACAGAGGTTTCAATAGATACCCATGGCTTAATCGGTAGAGGGGCTAACCAGTCTTTCATCTGATCCAAAAGACAAGCGTGTTGGTAGAATTCGAGATTAGGAGCCGCTAGTCCCCCTCTAGATTTGGACCGAAATAGTCGAGTCCTAGCTATACGAGGACGTTTACCCTTCCAAATATACATAGACAGAACTGCATAGAATTTGTTTAGTAGGTTCAATGGAACTAAATATGGAATGGCTCTAAATAAATACAGAATTTTTGGAAGAAGTATCATTTTTGCAGAAGAGAGACGGCCCATCCAGGAGATTTCATAATTAACCCATGCTTTGGTAAGTGCTGAGAATTGTTCTAACAAAGGCTGATAGTTATATTTAATAACATTTTGAGGATTTAAAGGGATATTGATCCCCAGATATTTAAGAGATGATGTCTGCCAGGCATAAGGGTATTGATTCCAGAGACTATCTAGGGAAGCCTGATCAAGATTGAATGCTAGTGCTTCTGATTTTGAGGTATTTAGTTTATAGTATGAAGATGCAGTATATTCTTGAAGTATATTGTGAAGAGCAGGTAAGGAAATGTCTGGTTTCGTGACAAATAACAGGACGTCATCAGCAAAAAGACATATCCTATGCTGCTTATGGCCAATATTGAAGCCCACAAAGGAGGAGGAGGATCTAATTTTTTCTGCGAGGGGTTCCATAGCTAGTGCAAAAATTAAAGGTGAAAGGGGGCATCCCTGTCTAGTCCAGTTAGAGATATTAAAGCCATTGGACAAAAACCCATTACTGTATACTCTAGCCGAAGGGACAGTGTACAGATTCAAGATAGCCTTCAAAAACAAGCCAGAAAAGCCAAACTTAGCCAGGACCCGAGACATGAAAAGCCAGTGTAGCCTATCGAAGGCTTTTTCCGCGTCTAAGGACAATAAAACCATAGGCACGGAACAAGCTGCTTGGGCTTCCAGAAGGGAAAAAACTCTTCTGGTATTGTCTGGCGCTTGTCTCCCTAAGATAAAGCCCACCTGATCAAAAGAAACTAAATTAGGGAGAATAGGATTCAATCTATTATCAAATTATATGCAAAAATAATCGCTATCTGAATTTAATAGCGCTATTGGCCTATAGTTTGGGCAAAGTGTCGGGTCCTTGCCAGGCTTCAAAATAATGATGATTTGGGCTTCTAACATTTCTTTAGGAAATGATTGGGTAGAGACATCGTTGAATAAATTTACTAAAATAGGGGTCAAAATGGTTTGAAAATGCGTATAGAAACTGTTAATGAATCCATCTGGGCCAGGTGCTTTATCTTTTTTAAGGGATTTAACCGCTCTTAATACTTCGCTATCACTCCAAGGGACACATAAAGCTTCTTCTTCTAAAGGGGAAAGACATGGAAGATTAACAGAATCTAAGAATGAATTTATCACAGATTCCGAGGGCTGAGGTATATGGGTATCTCGAGAAAGGTTATAAAGCTTTTCATAGTATAAGCCCCAGGCGAATTGTTGAGCAATATCTTTAGGATTTGATATTGAGGATCCATTGGGGTTAGAGAGACTTTTAATTCTATTAATAACGTTTTTCCCTCTAAGCTTGCGGGCTAGCAGTTTATTGGCTCTATTTCCAAGAGAGTAAAACTTCTGATTTAGTTTAGTGATAGCACGCTGAATTTGGGAGAGGTGTAGATTATTTAACTTCTTCCAGGCTTCTAATAGGGCAGAGAGAACAATAGAATCCTTTGGATCCTGTTTATGTTGTGCTTCTAATTTTAAAAGATCAGCTTGATATGCGAGATATATTTCTTGATTCGATTTCCGAATCTTAACTGCGGCTTTTATAGCAGCCCCCCTCATTACCGCCTTGAGTGCACACCAATGATTCGTGGCTGAAGTGTCTTTGGGAGAATTTAATTCTACATATGCAGTCAATGCGTCAGTCATGACACGCGAGCCAATATCATCTAATAAAATATATTCTTGTAAACGCCAAGGTCTAAAGGTGGGAGACATGGGAAAGGGGGTCCAAGACCATAGTAAGGGAGCATGGTCGGACCAAGTAATTGGTAAGATATCAATCCGGGGAATGGACTGGAGAGACCATTTATCAGTCAAGAGAAGATCTATTCTAGAGTATGATTTGTGAACTGCTGAATAGAAGGTATAATCACGTGTTCTTGAGTGTTTGATTCTCCAAACATCATAAAGGTCAAATTCAGCCAACAAGTGCGAGAAGGAACGAGCTAGGGAGGAAGCCACATTCAATGATTGTTTATCGAGAGAAGAAGATTTGTCCAATTTAGGATCGGGTGCAAGATTAAAGTCGCCCATAATGAATAAAGCTCCCTTTCTAGTCTCCTGTAATTTAAGTAAAAACTGTTTAAGAAAACTAGGTTGTCTTGTATTAGGGACATATATTGACACTAGAGTGATGTATTTAGTACCTATCTTCCCCACCAAGATAATATATCTACCACTGCAATCCACCCATTTACTTTCTATTTTAAATGGGCATGATCTGCTCAATAGTATGGCTACTCCATTCCTCTTAAATGGGCCACAGGAGGTATAGCAAGTCGGATAGGCTTTATTAATAAACTGAGGAGTAGAATGTAATGGGAAATGCGATTCTTGGATTGCTACTATATCAGCTCTTTGATCTAAGAAGTATTTTAATGCAAGACGTCACTTATGAGGTGAATTAAGGCCCTTAAAATTTATGCTTAAAAAATTGACCATGGGGAGGAATCAGATAAATGTGGTGTGAATTTTTTACAAATAGACCTGCACGAAAATAACAAATACAGAGATTGTATGCATAAAAAATTAATAAATAAAATAACAAACATATAAAACAAAACAAAAAAACACAACAAACCGAAATAGCATCCATAAAGGAGCTAGAGTTTCTGGGCCAAATGTAATAGGTAGTCAGTTTTAGTAACAGTACAAACTCGCACTTTCTCGCACTTTTTAAAAGTGCGAGTTTGTACTGAAACTCACAAATTCAATAGCCTGCGAACTTTTCAGCTCGAGGCTACTGCATTTGCGAGTGCAGGCGAGTTTAGGACAATGTAAACTGACACCTTTTAATGCGAGTAGCATTAAAAGGTGCGAGTTTTAGAGAAGCCATCACAGATCAGTGAGATCCGTGATGGCTTCTGTGTGTGTTAAAAAAAAAAAAACCGTGCACCCCCCTCCCCAAAAGCATAACCAGCCCCGGGCTTTATAAAGCCTGTTCTGGTTCTAAAAATACAGGGGCCAAAATGCGTAGGGGGCCCCTGTATATTAAGAACCAGCACAGGGCTTTGTTGAGCTGGTCCTGGTTCTGGAAAATCAGGGGACAAAACGAGTAGGGGTCCCCTGAAAATTCCTGAACCAGCACCGAACTCTTTCTAGCAGGGGGATAATGCCACAGCCAGGGAAAACCTTTCACCGGTTTCCCCGACCAAAGCATTATCCCTGACTGCTAGTCAGTCCAGGCCGGGGATCCCTGGGGAGTTAGGTACCCCCCCAATAAAGGGGTACCCCTCTCCAGGGCACCCCAGGCCTAGACTGATAGCCCGGGGCTATCCCCGGCACCCTAGGGCGGTGGATGCCGGGTTGATAGTGTAAAGTGTAAAAATAAGTTTTCCATATTGTCTTTATTTGTAGAACCACAAGTAACAGCAAGCCTCCCCTGCATGCTGGTATTTGGAGAACCACAAATACCAGCATGCGGGGCATTACGGGCCCACTGGCACTTGTAGTTCCACAACTAAAGAAATACGTAAATAAACAAACTTACACCGTGAAAGTATAATTTTAATAAAACATACATTCACACTCACACATACTCACCTAGTATCCAAAGTAATCCATAGGGGTGTACCTGAAAAAAAAAATCCATACTCACCTCTCCTATGCGTAGATCACGTCCTCTTCTCCAAGTAGGCAATCCAGGGGTTAAAATAAAAAAACGAAAAAAACCCGATCCATGCCGGACTGAGCAAAGGTATGTGTGTACACATACCTTTGCTCCGCTTAAATGACCGGGGCACACGTGTGCCCCGTCAGTGCAGGGGCCGCCAGCCAATCAGGGAGACAGAGGCTGGCCGCATTCAGCTAATCAGGGAGCTGCTCCGACGGAGATGCTCCCTGATTGGCTGGCAGCCCCTGCACTGACGGGGCACACGTGTGCCCCGGTCATTTACGCGGAGCAAAGGTATGTGTACACACATACCTTTGCTCAGTCCGGCATGGATCGGGTTTTTTTCGGTTTTTTATTTTAACCCCTGGATTGCCTACTTGGAGAAGAGGATGTGATCTACGCATAGGAGAGGTGAGTATGGATTTTTTTTTCAGGTACACCCCTATGGATTACTTCGGATAATAGGTGAGTATGTGTGAGTGTGAGTGTGCATGTATGTTTTATTAAAATTATACTTTCACGGTGTGTTTGTTTTTTTTAACGTATTTCTTTAGTTGTGGAACTACAAGTGCCAGCGGGCCCGTAATGCCCCACATGCTGGTATTTGTGGTTCTCCAAATACCAGCATGCAGGGGAGGCTTGCTGGTACTTGTGGATCTACAAATAAAGACAATATGGAAAATTACATTTTACACTTTCACTTTACACTATCAACCCGGCACCCACCGCCCTAGGGTGCCGGGGATAGCCCCGGGCTATCAGTCTAGGCCTGGGGTGCCCTGGAGAGGGGTACCCCTTTATTGGGGGGGTACCCAAATCCCCAGGGATCCCCGGCCTGGACTGACTAGCGGTCAGGGATAATGCTTTGGCCGGGGAAACCGGTGAAAGGTTTTCCCTGGCTGTGGCATTATCCCCCCGTTAGAAAGAGTTCGGTGCTGGTTCAGGAATTTTCAGGGGACCCCTACTCGTTTTGTCCCCTGATTTTCCAGAACCAGGACCAGCTCAACAAAGCCCTGTGCTGGTTCTTAATATACAGGGGCCCCCTACGCATTTTGGCCCCTGTATTTTTAGAACCAGAACTGGCTTTATAAAGCCCGGGGCTGGTTATGCTTTTGGGGAGGGGGTACACATCATTTTTTTTTTATTTAAACACATTTTACATAAGTACACACAGAAACATGTACATATCTCATGGATATGTGCATGTTTCTGTGTTAATCTGACCTGCTCAGGATGTACTCGCTAGCCTGAAGCAGGTATATTATTTGGGGACTTTTGGTAATCTTTTTTTTGCGAGTCTGAAACAGACACTCTATTACATTGGGCGAATTGATTGTTTTCAATGTGAAAACATCTGGATGCGAGTTTGAGAATGGAGAGTTTTAGTAACTCTGAAAAATGCGAGTTTTAGTGAACAGACACCCTATTAAATTGGAGAGTTGTGAAAAATTGCGAGTTTAGCACCAAACTCGCAATTTACCAAAACAGACTACCTATTACATTTGGCCCTCTGTCATTGAAACAGAACATGACAGAAAAATTGGAAGTATGGGGGGGAGGCTCGAAGAGAAGACCACCTAATACCCCTCATTTCAAATAATTCCTTCAATTGTAATATTAACAACATAGTTAGCATTCAAACATAGCCATATTTGATACAACCTATCAGATATCATTTATGTATATAAAGAAAAGAGAAAAAAGAAAAATTCAATGCAATGTAACCACTACAAAAGGCAGAAAGACTGTAGAAAGCAGTTCCCAAATTATATGGAAGTCTCATATACTACCAGTTATCCATTAAGCTATCTATCGGTCTACCAATAACATTGAGTATATTCTTCATCAACCCAATCCACTAAATAACCACGCAAATATAATATATGCCCTTAGCTGTGAAAGAACTGAATGAAAAATCTTAGATAGAGTACATCATAAAGCCGTAGACCTAATACACATAGAAAATACAGGTAAAAGAAATTAAAAACAGAAAGAGCATATTGAACAACAAAATACTAAATATAGCTTGGAATGGTAGGACTACAGCCAGTAACTGTAAAGATACTTCACCCCAAGGGATCACCTCGGCACTGTGGACCATTCTTGGGGTATAGGTTTAGGAGGCATATTGGTAGGGTTAGTAAGAGCAACATCCCATTTTTGAAGAATAGCCAGCCCATCTTCTGGAGATTGTCACAAGAAATGGCTCGTATACAGTCATACAATCAGTTTAGTCGGGAATCCCCATCTATACTGAATATTTTCTTTACGCAAGGCCAGTGTAATTGGGAGGAAAAGACGTCGTTTTGCCAGAGTCACTGGGGAAATGTCAGGGAAAAGTTGGAGATTGTCCAGACATTCAACTGTGGGGGAGGAAGGGAGAGTAGCCTTAAGTATACGCTCCTTAATATGGAAGAAATGAACTCTAAGGAGGGTGTCTTTCAGTGGCGGGCTGGGCCGGGGGGCAGGGTGCCATGTGCCCCCCGGGCCGCAGCATCATGCGTGCCGGTGCATTCTGTGTCACTGTGACAGACTGCACCGCGTGTGTAGCGCTGACCGGACGGAGTCCAGTTAGCGCTACACAGCACAAACACACAGCCGCCGGAGCTGGCAACTGTGTGTTTGCTGTAATCAGCAGCCGCTGAGAGTCTGTCAGACTCTCAGCGGCTGCCGCTGCTCCCACTGCGGGAGCCATCTTCCGGCTCCCGCAGTGGGTAATGGGAGAGACGTCATCATGACGACGTCTCTCCCATAATGCAAAGCGGCCAGAGGAGCTGGTGGAAGCGTCGGGACCAGGAGTGGGGTTTCAGGTAAGTGTTTTTTTTTTTATTAAGTCTCTCTCTACTATGGGGGCACTACCAAGTGGGGGGATTACTATGGGGGCACTACCAAGGGGGGGGATTACTATGGGGGCACTACCAAGGGGGGGGATTACTATGGGGGCACTACCAAGGGGGGGATTACTATGGGGACACTACCAGGGGGGGGATTTCTATGGTGACACTACCAGGGGGGGATTTCTATGGTGGCACTACCAGGGGTGGGATTTCTATGGTGGCACTACCAGGGGGGGATTACTACTGGGGGCACTACCAGGGGGGTGGATTACTACTGGGGGCACTACAAGGGGGGGACTACTACTACTGGGGGAACTACAAGGGGGGACTACTACTGGGGGCACTACAAGGGGAGGGGACTACTACTAGGGGCACTGCATAGGGGGGCGGGGACTACTACTAGGGGCACTACATAGGGGGAGGGGACTACCACTGGGGGCACTGCGAGGGACCACTGCTGGGGGCTCTATATAAAGGGCAATACTGGGGGTACTGCATAGGGGGGAGACTACACCTGGGGCCACTATTTAAGGGACATTGCATAAGGGTTACCACTATTGGGGGCACTGCATGGGGGGGTGGACTGCTACTGGGGGCACTGCATAGGGGGTACCACTATTGGGGGCACTATATAAGGGGCCTACTACTGGGGGCACAAGGGGCACTGAACAGGGGGGACCACTACTGGGGGCACAAGGGGCACTGCATAGGGGGGGATCACTACTGGGGGCACTACTGGAGGCCTGCATAAGGGTGTTATCTCCTGTGGCACACGGGGGCACTGCATATGGGCACTACGACAGGGGGCTGCCCTTAATCTTTATTTTTACCTTACATTAATCCCATATGGACCCGCCTCCTCCCTGAAACACTTGAGGGGGTGCGGCGCCGTAGCACGCATGTTCTTCGGGCACCGTAGCTACACGCTACTCCTCTGCCAGGGCCGCCTGCATGCATTTGCCCCCCAGGCTAAAAGTTGCCAGCCCCTGGTGTCTTTAGGTGCTTGGGCTGGAGCTTGTTTGGATTTTGGAAGTCTATGGATTCTGTCAATCAGAAGATCCGAGGGTAAGGCATCAGGAAGAAGTTTCTGGAATAGTTCCGTGGCATAATCATATAACTCAGCATTTGTAACGGAGTCCGGAATACCTCTTATTTTAATGTTGTTGCGTCTGGAGCGGTCTTCCAGATCTGTTACCTTGTCTCGCACAGAGGCTACTTCCTCCTGCAGAGAGTCGTGTGCTGAGATTAGGTCGTTATGTGATGCAACCAATTCTTCCATTTTAGATTCCAAATGGTCGGTACGATCTCCGATTTCACTAATATCAGCTCTCAGAGATTGAATGGAAGATTTTAATTCCGAGGTTATATCCACCTTAAATGACGTTAACATAGTATGAATGGAACGCAGGGTAACTGGACCATCTAAACTGTCCTCATTTTCCTGAGAGGGTACAGGAGGACCACTTGCTTGTCTAGGTGGGGATTTTGGAGACGTAGCAGACTCAGGTGGTGATTGTTGAAGACGACTTTTAGTAGAGGTAGAAGAGGATCCAAAAAAGTGAACAGGTGGGGCCAATTTGGCCGCTTTTATTCTTTTTGGAGCCATACCGATGTGATCCAATGAAGCGGCACCTCCAACTAGAGTGTTGAGCAGATACAGGTACTGGTGATGTTTAAATTTATGGTCGGAGGTTACATTGAGAAGGAAAGATTATATCTGCATGTTGATAAGTTTCAGAGGGGCATCAGGGCCAACGCGGAAAGCTGTTTCAGAAAGACATAGTGAGTCACAACTAGTAACGACACTTCAGTAATCCGCCCGGGCTCCTGGAGAACAAGTATGCATAGAGAGCAATAACCATAGACGTGACTGATTTTGTTATTATATGTTTGCACAGATGAACCAACATGGCGTCTGCTATAACTTGATTACTCTCTGAAGAGGGTACTGCAATATTAAGGAGACCAGAGTCAAAACTGCAACCCCGGGCCAGCCAACAGGTCACTTGTCACGGCCAACTATAGCTGCAATATCTCAGTGTGTACTCAGGGAGCAGATTTAAGGGAGCCAGGAATCAGGAGCCACAGTTCAACGCAGGAATCAATTAATTTGATATTATCATGTACCTGTGTATAGAGGTGGTTGGTCAAAGGGGCCCTGGTAAGGTGTCCTCTTTCCTCCTGGTGTCAGGGTCTCCCAAGCGGCAGATGCTGAGGTAATGCAGGGGGAGTTATAAAGGATCCAAAATGGCGCCCTCCCGCGATTCGCGCCTCCGTTTACGGGTCTCTCCTGGGTTCCCCTGACTCCACAGGCCACCCAGACCACCGCTCCAGCCAGGCAGAGTGGGGTCCAAGGTGACAGGACGGCCGCGGGAAAGTCCGGCCGCGATCAGCGGCAAGTGCGGCACCGGCTTGAAAATCGAGGCCGGGGACTCTGGAGGCGGAGTAGGCCGCAAAGGCCCCGGAGGAGGTAAGCCCTCGCTACTGCTAGCCGTGGGATCAGCGGAGCCCCGAGGGGGTAATTAGGCTGGAGAGGTCTTCTCAAACAGCAAGGGGCAGACGTAGCAGGGCAATCCACGAGGGGTTCGCAGGGAGCTGAAGGGCAACACGTCTGCCCTGGTATCCAGTCAGGCCACGCCCCAGCATAATTAAATTTTACCTAGTAAATGTATTCTTGATTCATTCTGAATTACCTTGTAAAATAGCTATAAGAACATTGGTGATAATGTGTGGTAATTTGGTTTTTGGTCATTTTCATTGTCTTTGTTACCCTAAATGATGTTCAAAATATGTATTAACCATATTATGAAATTGAATTACTGTATAATTATATTTAGAAATTTAGAAATACCAGTATGCTATTAGTGTACATATTGTTTTTTGGGCTTATGGCATAGTGCAGTGGCTCCCAAACTACATCCCCAAGGCACTCTAAGTGGTATATTTACTAAAGTGAGAGTTTTTAGAAGTGGAGATATTGCACATAGCAACCAATCAGACTCTATGTAACATTTAACTAGCACCTTCTAGAAGATAATAGCTAGAATCTGACTGGTTTTTATGTGCAACATCTCCACTTCTAAAAACTCTCACTTTAGTAAATGTACCCCTAACAGTCCAGGTTGATATCCATACACAAATGACTTAATTATACAATATAATTATACCAGCTGTGCACAAGCATGGATAGCCTCCTTAAATCCTGGTGCCTTGAGGACCAAGTTTGGGATAGCATAGTGCAAAGGTTCCCAAACGCAGTCCTCAAGGCACCCCAACAGTTCAGGTTTTAGAGATATCCATGATTGAGCACAGGTGGTTAAATGAAATTGACTGAAGTACTAATTTAGTCATCTGTGGACAAGCATGGATATCCCCAGAACCTGGACTGTTAGGGTGCATTGAGGACCAAGTTTGGGAACCTCTGGCATAGTGCGCACTAAACAAATTAACAATGATTGAATTAGAGAAGTGTGACAGGTAAAAATGTGATCTATCGAATATTTGCCTCTTTCCTCATATGGCTGTGGAGTTTTGCATGTTTTTCCAGCAGAATGTGGCCTTAAGGGATTTGTGTAGATTCCAAGCCTTTTTTTTTTATTCTTGTAAACCCCAGGCACACTACAAAGAAGAATGAATTGAAACCATTATCTCCACAGGACTATTTTTAGACTATACTTTCTGTAAAAAGCATAGCACAGAATTAGGAAACCCTAAGATTGTATCACTAGAACTTCTCTGCAAAATACTAACAGTGTTCACAAATTACATATCCTGTACCAGCTCAATAGAGAGGCATATTCTAATCCCAACCTATATGTAACAAAGGTATAGTACAGAAGAATGGCCCTTCTAAACTCAAAAGCTTGGTTCTGCGTCACACGCTGCTGAGATGGCTTTAGTGTCTCTTATCGTAGTCATGTCTGGGACTACATGCTAATGCTAGTAAAAGCCCTTCCCCTGTTTTACTGTGCAAGGCCTGTGACATTCACTTTGTGCATCTTCAGATGTAAAACCCCTTGGTGCGTTTTTAGATGCAACCATTAGTTGCACTATCGAAACTTGCACCAGCCCTATGGCAGGTGCAAATTTTCCAATTCAGTATGGCCACCAATGTGAGCAATTAAGTGTCTGTGTATGCAACCAGTTCAGCAGCATGGCCGCAATACTCCCATAACAAGCTAATAAGGCATACCATCTTCATGTGCCTGTATAGCCACCTCTCAGTCACCCCCCATGGATGCCCAGTACATTTACAAGACATGTCTGCGTGCATGCTTGTAAAATTGCTACTGTGACTCTATGCAAACACAATTGGGATGCACGCGCAGTGGGGATTAGATGCATGCTTAGTAGCAAATAATTGCTCCACTCTGTCCAATATCGACATAGCGTGTAAATCAGTATCAGCTACATAATGCTCACATGAGGGGAGATGCATTAAGCCGTGGAGAGACATATAAGGGGGTAGATGTACTATATTGTACTACTGCATACACAATTGACCCGGCACCACCGGCCAGGGAGAACCCCACCTTCTCAGGGATCCCCGGCCTGGGCTGACTAGCGGTCAGGTGTAATACTTTAGTGAAAGGGTTCCCCTGGCTGTGGCATTAACCCCCCGCTAGAAAGAGTCCGGTGCTGGTTACGGATAATACAGGGGACACCTACTCATTTTGTCCCCTGTACTTCCAAAACCAGGACCAGCTCACTGAACCCAGTGCTGGTTGTGCTAAATACAGGGGACCCCTATATCTTTTGTCCCCCATATTTAAATAATCAGGACTGACTCTGAAAAGTCCAGGGCTGCTTGTCCTTTTAGGGTGGGACCCCACACTTCAATTTTTTTATTTATTACACTTTACAAGCTTTTTACACAGATGCATGCACGGATTTCACTGATATGTGCATATACTGTATCTGTGTCTAAAGCAGCTATGGCAGGGGAGTGGGTATGCCTGACAAGTGACGGCCGCATTGTACAGGTCTGAACGACATATCATTTGTCATTCAGTAGTGTGTACACACTGCACAATAAGAGGGGAATTGTTAACAAGACTGACAGATCTTCCTGCATGTACAAAAGATCTGAAGAACGGGAACGATATGAACGATTTGTCACTCCGATGTGTCGGAATTGGCCAAATCATTAACGATATCATCAAGTGTGTAGGGCCTTTAAGGCCAGATTCTCTAAAATGGAAAAATGGACATTGCGTCCTGCCAGCAGACCTGTCATCATCTGACTGGGACTCCTGCTCCTCCTCCTGCATAGACTGATCAGTCTCAGCCTCCTCCCTATCATCCACTTTCTGTCTCCTCCTGTCAGCCTCACTATCCTCCATTTTCTGCCTCCTCCTGTGTCCCTCCTTTGAAAACAGTTAATACACTTAAAGACAACCAAACAAGTTTACAACACAAACTACACTATCACTACATTACCACTGCTCACACTCAACATACACACATAAACACTTGCAAGACCTGTAGAATCTAAAATAAACCTTTTAATATATTCCTTCCTATAAACCTCTAAGATTCACCTGCCTAGAACCTCTAAGACAAAACCTGCCTATAAACCTCTAAACACAACGCTAATTGCGTACGCAGTATGACCGCAAATAAAGACAGGAGTGGAATCTTGTGGTTCCAACGCACAAGTATTATTCAGGTAAAAGTACAGTCAGTTACACGCAATCTATACATACATAATTTAGGCGTAAAAGGAAATAATACAGACCAAGTACGGTTATACATACGCTGCGCCTCTGGACCCAGAGATAGACTTCTGACTAGATATCCTCAATTCACCCAAAATTCAGCATGAACTGGCAAACCAGTGTTTGGACACATGTATTTATTCCCCCCCCCCCCCCCCAGACTGAAACAGGACAAAGGGAGAACTTCCTGCTGATCTCATTGGTTCCCAGAGGAGGAGCATATGTAACGACACATTTAACAGGTTGTTTCAAATAGACTTTCCCTGCCTCTAACAGCCGGGGTCTTTCTGGTAACGCCTCCTGTAACATTCCATCAAGTAAAACATTTTGTTGCTTGGAAGTTCTGCGATCCGTAACTTGAGTTTGCATGATGCGATCTCTCCACCGATAACACCGGGATTCTGTAAAAAGCGTATGCATCAGAACGAGACCAAACATACCTTGCTTATCATGTATAATACCTTAGATATCAAAAACCTCTAATTCTTAGCATTTAAACTAACTTAACCAACTTGAATCATACAATTTGATGCTAATGGAACTTTATGTGTGAATATGTAGTGTGTGGGTATTTGGGGTTTGGTAAGGACGCTAGTTATTAATGGGTGAGATTTAAGTGCATAATCTCTCATACACGAAGTGAACATCCAGCAGTGTGGATGGCTGAGAGTTGTTATTCTACATGCCCTCTGTCAGCAGGCCCCCACCTGCTCTGTTCAAAGGAAAACAAAACCTCTTTTGTTCTCACAGACTCTTGTGTGAAGTGCAAATGTATTATCACCTCAAACTTTTTGGGATTTGGAACCATCTTGTCTAGGATTCAGGCAAATCCAATTGTGTAGATATTATATTACAATTGCCACAACTATACTTTATCTGCATCCAGGGATTCCCAATTTGTATGTAAAAATACCCATTGTCTCTTCTTATTTACTTCTACTCAGACAGCTGGTTTTTCCCGTTGCCCTTGGTAGGTAAACAAAAACATTGCCATCTGTTCTTAGCTCCTGGGTTATAACTTGAATTAATGCTGACCACACAAAATGGTGTCTTGCGATCTCATTTCCAACATGGAGTCTTGCGCCCATTCGCAAGATGGCGTCGCTGCGATTACATTTTAAACTGAACTTGTCTCACTCAATTATTCAGCTTCGACAGACCTTAAAAGAAACAGACTTTAAAGCAAATAAATAAACAGACTTCAAATTCACAGAAAAGGACAGACAATGAGACAAGACAACTTTCACCACCGAATACTACTATCACCTACACAAATGATTTGCTTTCTCCTGCAAACACCTTGCTCCCTTCTCCAACAACTACACCCTCAGTCCAGCATTTTTCTAAGGTGTGTGGGGCAGTGGCGTAACTAGGGGTGGCGGCCGGGGCTCCTGCCCTGGGCATCGTCGGACCAGCGGCACAGGGGATGCTGCCAGCCATGGTCCAGGTCCGTGTTTCATTTCAGTCAATGTAGTGCAGTCCACACTACAAAGTAAGACAAACACACTGCCACCGGCGCTGGGTAGTACACCCGTACTACCTGTTACTGATTTATACCAGAACGATGACACATGCATGCATGATATCATCGGCAATCTATGTTAAATATATATTTGTTTTGTGCGTGATTATTAATATTGTTAGTGTATACATTTTTATTTATATCCTAATTAAAAGTTAAGTTTTATATATTTTTCTTTTAGGAGTAGCTGGACACCCATATGGCTACTGCATACCTATTATTCTCTTATTACGTATATATTATTTAACTACACTGTGACTATTCAAGCGTGCCCCCTACCAGGAGTCCTTTGTGATCCTTTTCCTCTCTTGGATACTTTTTCAAGTTACCTACATCTGACTCTGGGGTGCACCACTAGTAGGCTAATACTGTTTTCCTTTTGAATACAGATACATAGGGATTTCTAGTATAATACACCACAATTATTTATACTATACTACTAGTATTTTAGTCACAATATGTTATATTAGAAATATTTTTGCATTGTTGTACCTGTGCGGCCATGGACTTCTTTTCTTGTTAAAAATAAAGTTAAGTAGCCTAACCCTAAAGGTGCGTATCCACTAGCAGATAGTGGAACGACAGTATGATTACAACATTGTAATCGTACAGTCATTCTGCTTCCCCTGCAGTGCCTACACTGAATGATATGTCGTTCAGTGTAGGCACCCTCCCTCATCCCTGAACATGGTCAATCTGTCGTTATCGGCAGATTGACCAGCATGTTCAGGCGATGATTGATGTCGAAAACGACCAGCGGGAGTGCTTATTGCTGATCTTTTTCGACATTTATTAATGCCCGATTTGTGAACAATTCGTGACAATTGAACTAGAACGATGACGTTATTGTTCAGTCGCTCATTTTAATCGCCTAGTGGATACGCGACATAACCCGTAACCCTCCCCCTAACTCTACTCCACGTTTCTCACAGTCTAACCCTAACCTCCCCACCTAAAGCCTAACCCTCCACCTAGTGCCTAACCTGAACCCCTAACCCTCCCCCTAACCATAATACTTACCGGCTGCTGTTGGGATTCCGGCGTTGGTATTTTGAGTTTCTGCATCCTGACCGCCGGGATGGTGACTACATCCCCTTTTTTTTTTTTTTTCTAGACAGTTTATTGAATTATACAGGTCAGATAAAGCAAACAAAGTTTATGTGATACTAAAATAATGTATAATGGGTTTTATCAATCATTTTTAGTTAACAAAGATTGGTAAATAGGGCTCTGTATGAGTAAATCTACTCTGGGAAGAAAAAATTACCTTTACATGTAAAATAATTCTGATCTCATATCGCATATCATAGGGATACGGAACACCAAATTGCTTACCTAGCACAATACACAGCATCATTTGTAAAGCACGAGCATAAATATACATAACTTTTAGTTTGCTGCAAGGCATCCTCATATCATATGTCCCCATATTCACATATCAAGTTGTCTTTGCTTATTCTATGCATCTGCTAGATTACAATTTTGAGTTTTCAAACATTCTGCTCAGTAGAAGAACGTCTAACGTATGGAAGTGCATTGTACACAGTACTTATGTCTACAAATATGCAGTTTCCATGCCCATACTACTGTACTTGTATTAAGTATTGTGACAAGAATCACATAGATCAGGTAAAATCCATCATCAGTAGCTCTATTGCTCACCACAGGCAGGTATACAGGATATGGCAGTGTCACAGGCAAGATGCTACACAATCTTCCAAACAGCAATATTTTCTTCATTGGAATCGCAGGTCCAGGATCCCTAACACTAGTTACCCCCGGGCCTATAAGCTGGATGACTATCTCACCAGCAGGCTCTGTTTCCCCAGTGTCTCTGCAGTTCTTAAACCAGCCTCACACAAGTGTCTGTAATCAGCTGCCTTTCCAGACTTTGATTGAGGCAACACCTGAACTGAACATTACACATTCCTAATGCCTTTGCTCTGCCAAACCTGGGAGATCTGGATATTCCACATTTACTTCATGTGGAATTATGCTGACCCTGTCACAGTATAAATATAGCCACAGCCATTCAGGAGAATAGACTTTTGGGTTACAACACTTTCATATCAACCCTTTTAGTTAATACTTAACCCCCAGGAATTGTCATGGCACAGTGTTGTGCGCGTATTGTCTATAGGGATTATTTGAAATATCATCCTTATCACCCACTATTATCATTGCTTGTACACTAGACCAGTGGTTCTCAAACTCGGTCCTCAGGACCCCACACGTCATGTTTTCCAGGTCACCCAGCAGGTGCATAGGTGATTCATTACTCACTGACACATTTTGAAAGATCCACAGGGGAAGCTAATTATTTCACTTGTGTTTGTGAGGAGACCTGGAAAACATGCACTGTGTGGGGTCCTGAGGACCGAGTTTGAGAACCTGTGCACTAGACAAAATAAAAAGAGTATATACAAGAGATGGAGACACTCAAATCCATAAAAAAGTATTGTGACAAGATTCACATAGACCAGAGTAAAATCCAACAGAAGTTTATTTTCTCACAACAGGCAGTTATACTGGTCAGTGCAGTGTTCACAGGCAAGATGTTACAGCAGGTATGCAGAATCTTCCATACAGCAACACAGTTCTTTTAGTGGATGCTCTGGTTCAGGATCCCTAACACTAGTCACACTAGTTTACACTGACACAAGTTCAAAGACAGATAACAGGTGCTGCTAATTAGCCTTGCTTGTGGTTTACAACTGATCCTAGGAAAACCTAGACTGGATCTCATTACCATGCTGTTTATTGCTCCATCTCTGCACAAACCTGCTGCTCTACATTAACCTCACGTGAAAGCATGCTGTCCCTGTCACAGTATATATTAACTTTTATTACTACAATGTTAAAAAAAACAATGTTTCATCACAAATAATTTGTTTTGATTACATTATATTAGTTATTGTGAAATATGGAAAAAAAATAATAATATACAGATATATCCACCTAAGTGAAAAGAAGAAAAGTGATTAAAAACTTAAGTACTGTATTTATATCTGCCAGAATAATCCTATTAAATTCTGATAGGGTGAATAGATTGCATTGGAATCTCAGGGTTTCTAGAGTTGGCTTTCCAAATTCTTAGATACTTGATTTTAGAGCAAGACCATGAGGAGCACTTATCCAGCTATAGTCTGCGTAATACAAAGTACAGAGCCAGCAATCACAGTAAACCTTTAGATGAGGAAGGAGGGCCAGCCTGCCTAAGCGGAAAAGTTTAAAATTACATGATAAATATAGATATATATTGTATAACCAGTAGGCGATAGAATTGAGCTTCCTAAATACAGATTCTCCCACCTCATGGTAAGACACCTGTCTCCTCTTGCTGGCAGCTACTCTCTAGTCTGGTGCTCACATTGAGTGTTTAGATCCACACACACAACAAACTTGGCAGGAGAAACTGTTTTCACTGGGCATGCACAGTAGCTTTAGTAAAATCATCTTATGTACTACTTCCATTGTAGTCATATTTCAAGTCACTGGTTGGGAGGTGGGTGTTTATGAGCAACCCTGCATTGCCCTATGCCAATTAAATATAATATGAAAAGTGTTGTTGTTATAAATAGTATAATAGTCCAAAAATATTTTCTAAAACTGTGTGTTACAACACCTTGAGTTGGTCCTTGGTGTGTCACACACAATGACAGTAACGTCCCGGGAGATGGCAGCAACAGACTGAGTAGGAAATGAGTCCTAAGGTAAGTAAACTACAGTAAAATAATTAAAGAGAATGGGGAGGGGGGATAGGAAAGGGGTGTATGGTATGTAAAGAACCTTTGGGAGTATGTGTATTAGGTACAATAAGGATAATTTACATTTTTTTTTTACTATCTTTAAAATTTTGTGTCACATATGTGGATGTTGCTCTTTAGTGTGTCACAGCAGGAAACAATTTGAGAACCACAGTTCTATAGAGCTCACCTAACAGCTGTGTGGAATATTTCATTGATTCTATGAGCATGATTCATGAGTCAGACGTAGCGGTGATGTAGGGCACATTGGAGCAAAGTTTTTGGTCTGCGCATGTGTCTGAGTCCATGCATGCATCCCAATTTTTTTCTTACAGTGTGCAGCAAAATTTTAATGTAAAAAAATGTAAGGGATGTTCCTGGACGGTGAGATAACAGGGTGGTGGATAGAAAGACACAATAAGATGTTGGAAGTATTGCAGGCCATACTCACATGAGGCCTGGTGCAAGTTACGACCGTGCAACTGATGGTGTGTTTAAAGATGCACTAGGAGGTAATGCAGCATCTATAGATGCTGTGAGTGGGCATCTCAGTCCTTGCTCATTCAGACGAATGTTGTACACCAGGAAAGGGCTTTGTAGTGTCATTAGCATAAAGTCGCAGCAGATGCAAGGATGCCTGTACCTGCCTCCAACTCAGAATCAGGCCATACATGTCCTGATTTGGAAACATTACAAAAAAGTATAACATTTTTGTATCAAATTACAACTTATTTATGGAAGCTGATTGTTGCCATGTCTCTACAGACAATATTTTGATGTGCAGTTCATCTGAAAGGATCAATAATATTAGTATAGTTTCATTAACAAATATTGTATTAATATCCAAAGGAATAAATGGATAATCACAATGTCAGACTGTAGTGTAACAAATATATATTATAAATAACAGCTATTGAGTTAGACTCCTTTAGGTAACTGAAGGTTGATCTAGCTTCAGACGGAGTTGCTATCGCAGCTGCTAACATATTTGCAGCTGCAATAGCTGTAATATGGTAATTCAGCAGAAGCCGGCTGCAAGCATTACTGATCTGAGCTGCATTCTTGGATGCAGCATCGGATCATCTGTGTGTCCATGGGGTCATTCAAGCCGGCCATCGCAGACACTCAAAAGAGTCCAGAAAATCCTGGCCTCTGCACTCCCCCATAACAGCGGCAAAACGCTAACTAGCGTGCACTTCAAATTAGACCCCGAGTCCCAAAGTTTATGTCTATAGCTTTTTCCATGATATTCACATGTCACTGTCAGGCCCTGGTATTGATTGACCTCTGTTGCGGGAGTACAGTTGCTGGTGGGCTTGGGTGAGTTGATGTTAATAGACGAGGAGGCAATATGTAAATCTTCCTTATAGGCTACTCTTAGATGTTGACGAGACCTACTTTGAGGTGCAGAGTTTAATCCACTTGTTGGCATTCACCAGTGACCTCTCCAAGCGGGATATGGGTTTTGCTGCACCAAGTGAACAGGTCGTAGCCCCCAGAGTAGGTATCTAAGAGAAGCGAGAAGACAAGAGACAGAACTAGGAATGTACTGGAGGAATATCTGCAACGAAGAATCAGACGCTGATTAGCGATGGGGACAACTCCAGAGATCCATATACTGGTTGTCACGAGTAGCTGTACTGTGAATCTAGATGCTGACTAGCGATGGGTAACAGCTCCGGTGATCCTGACGCTGTAGAGCAAAGGATAGGTAACTGGGTATCCAGACGCTGAAGAGCGAAGGGTAACACAAGGAATGATACTTGATAGAGAATGCTAGAGAATAGTGTGGAGCCTAGGACTCAGTCTCCGTAAATAATCACTAGAGAAGTGAAGTTGCACAGGCAATTTCCTGTTCATGAAGCCGGACTTAAATACCCTTAGGTAGCTGGTCATTGGATGCCGGGATTCAGCTGAGTAACTGCAAGACTACCATTGGAGGGGCCAGATCAAATGACACAGACCAACATGGCTGCGCCCATGAACGCAATCGCGACATGGAGATGCAGCATGGAAGTTCTAGCAGACCCTGGGAAAAATACTCAGTCCATAACTCACCCGCGCACCTGGCGTCTGACCACCTCAGAGATCGAAGACGCCGGTACATAGGTGAGAGGCGACATCACAGATATATTAGCACACAGAATGTCAAAATTGCTTCATTTTGTTGTTAAAAAGTATCAATCTGTTATTACTGTTGTTGCCATATTTTACTCAAATTGGATACAACTACTGTAATATGCTAATGAAGCAGAAAGCTACTGGTTAATATGCAGTCGTTTATTTTATTCTGGCTCAGATGAATATCAGCATGCATCAGCATGTATCAAAATGCTTGTTTATTGAAACACTCAAATACCAATATCCTCTGCCTGTTAGGAGATAAATCCCCAGATTATGTCAGGGTAATCCATGTGCTCCGTTATGTTTAGAGGAGTTTGAGCAATATATAGTCAGGGTGGCCGTTCCAGTATTGCAGTATGTTATAGAGTTGCTGCAGACATGCAGATCACATTAATAGTAGCAGAAATCTCACTATCAGGTTTATTAGTCAATATGCAGCTTGAACAGATTGATATTAATAGATACTGTAAGTATCAGTCTTTTTTATGTGGAAAGTAGACAGTCAGTACATGGCTGCAGTGACTATGCAGACTGCTGGTATTACATAGACAAGCCTAAAATCAAACACTAGGGTGTCGGATGTATTCTGCCTGTTTGGAGAAAGTAATCTCGGTATTGTGGGCCTAATTCCATAATGGACGCAATGCTGATATTCACGCAGTCGAGCGATTATTGGTAATCTGCGCATGTATCTGAGTTGCACTGCGCATGCGTTAAGTTTCGTTACTGTTGTCGCTCGCAGTGATGATCTATATACATAGTGACTGGCAAGCAGGTTCCGTTTGTGGGTGGTAACAGGGGGTGGCGACTCCGGTGGGCATCTGAATACAAATCCTGGCGGCAGTGACATTTGCATATTTTTACACATTGACTGTGTACAAATTGGCAGCTGTGGAGGCATTAGAGTAATTCCACAGTGAGAAGCACACTGCATGAGTTTCCTATATTCTCTTCTTAATTATTAAATAGACCATAAGGACCAGTGGGTGCAGCTTCCCCGGGAAAATCTGCCAACCCTGTGAGCCAGTTGCAGTCCGTGACTGCACTGTCTACACTGTGACTGACAGTGTCTTCCCATTGGAAGAGATTCCTGACAGTTGCACACAGGACAGGCAGTCCCAGGGGAGGTGTTTTCTCACCTGGGGACTGCCAGTCCGTGCTGTGATTAGCAGAGAGCAATGCATGCTTCTAGTGGGAAGTCATTCCTTTGCCCTTCGGGGCAGCTCTACCTGACTTCTAGGGGCTGCAGCCAATGCAGTCCCTAACAGTCAGTGTTTTGTGCATGAGCGGAGCTACCGCTGCTTGTACGCATGCCAACACCTGCCAGATCCATTGTGCAAGTGCCAGGGCCCGGACACATCCTCCTCCTCTTATCCAAGAGAGTAGGAGCTGCCACTATTGCAGTGCGAGAGAGTCTTTTCTTTTCTTTTCTATGTATTCTTATTGCTTCAATGATAATAAATCTTTAGCAAGATTAGAGAATTTGACACCATTTTTAACATTAATTTAACTAAAGAGTACTGCTCACACAATGTTATGTGGATATTTATAGTACTCTCTAGTACAGTGTCGCCCAACCTCAGTTCCCAAGGCACGCCAACAGTCCAGGTTTTAGTGATTTCCACTACTTGCTTTAGACTATTTAAGGAAATCATCACCATAAACACTACATTGAGTCTGCCCCAATTGTAGGAGGTCTGCACCTTAGAATTCATGTCTCTAGCACTAATGCAGTTACTGTGACACATGGGGCCTGATACAGAGTTGCAGACAAGTCAGACACAGATGGGACCCAATTTCATTCTCGGAAATAAATGCAGATCTTCATCTGCAATGTCAGACAGCTCCCGGCAGACCATGACTCGCGTGTACAAATAATAAAAGAACGTTTGAGCGTGCAGGCTGGAGATCTCTTGTCTATTCCTGCAGAGCATGGTTGTAGGTTTCTATGGAACCATAGGTCGCCCACTCATTTTAGATTTGCTAAAAGATGCTGACACAGCATTGGTTGGACTTCTTTGTGGGTGTGGTTATTTGTCTATTCCATTTAATGAAAGGGTACAGAGTAGCAGTGGTAGTGGCTTCAGCCATGGTGAAAGCTCAGCCTTAGAGCTGATAGATCATTAGACAGTGAACGTTGCTAGTCAGTATAATGTTTCTCCCATGGCAACCTTTGTGATGTGTAGCAGTGTATCTCTGTGGAGCTGCCATAGTACGGTAAGGCCCTGATTCAGCAAGGAATGCAAAGGAGAGAACGCACGCACTTGGCCGATGTTTTCGCACTGCCCATGCGTATGTATCGCACTGCGCATGCGCTATCTAGCCAGTGCGATCGGGTTAGGGTACACAGACTACACTCAGTGTTTACGCAGACACTCCTGATATTGATTGACAGGAGGTGCCGTTTGTGAGTGGTGATGGGGGGTGGTCTGGCGAATTCAGGCGTGCCTGTGTGTTGGGACTCCATTATAGGCAGTGCATCGGCATACGTAGCCGTACCATAAGCTGTATACAGGAAGCAGTCAAAATCCTGCGGCAGGTTAGATCAACCATAATTGTGCATATGGGTCTGATGGTTCTTGATGTTACCGATGTTTACGCTCTCTTGTGTACAGATCAGGCTGTGAGTAAAGGGAGATGGGTGTCTTAATATAGGGCTGGGCGTCATCTTATAATAATAATAATAATTTTAATTATATAGCACTATTCTCCTAAAGGACTCAAAGTGCTTTACATTTACAGTACAAAATAAGCTTAAACAAGGGACATTAGTGAAATGCTTGGGTGAACATTTGAGTCTTGAGTCTATTTTTGAAGGAATCTAGAGTGGAGGCCTCTCGAACTGTGCGGGGAAGTGAGTTCCATAAGGTTGGAGCCCCAAAACTGAATGCTTGACCCCCAGCCGAATTCCAGGAGATTCTAGGTACTGTTAATAGTCCTTCATCAACGGATCGCAGTAATCGAGTGGGACAGTATGGAATCAGAAGCTGCTTTTGGTACCTTGGGCCATGGTCATGTAGGGCTTTGTAAGTTAGTAATCCAATCTTGAAAACAATTCGCCATCTGACAGTCAGCCAGTGAAGGGAGTAGAGAGTTGGTGTTATGTGGTTGGAACGGGGCTGGTTAGTTAATAGCCTGGCAGCTGCGTTTTGTACCATCTGCAAGCGGTGCAATTCTTTTGCTGGGAATCCAAGGTAAAGGGCATTGCAGTAGTGTAGGCGTGATGATATAAATGCATGTATGACTTTAGGCAGATCTTCTGAGGGAATTAAGTGCTTGATTCTGGCGATGTTCCTCAGATGAAAGAATGAGGATTTGATTGTGGCTGATACCTGATGTTTAAGTGTCAAGCCACTATCCAGGACAACACCAAGATTCCGCACATGTTCAGTGTTTTGTAATTCTGATCCCCCAAGCATACGTCCTGTTGGTTGGCTATGCTGTAGCCCTGACTTGTGACCTATCATAAGGACCTCTGGGCCTGATTCAGAGCCGGACGCTCTGACCAGAGCGCTCGCTCTGAATCAGGACCCTCCTCCATGAAAATGGAGCGGCCTCTTGGACGACCCACAGCTATAGCGAGCATCCATGATGATGGTCGCGATGGTCTTGACCATCGCGGCCATCGGGCTTGCGTCGGAGACCCTGCGGTAGGGTCTCGCTGCCGCAAGCCCTGGAGTGATTTTGGCTCTATCAGAGCCAAAATCACTCCCACTGACATCACTACTGATGTCAGTGGGGTCGGCTTCAGATGGTAGGCGTTCCCATTGGAACGCCTCCGTCTGGCAGCCAAGCCCCGGCATCCCCACCAAAGGGGGCGTGCTGTCAATCAACATCGAACAGCACGCCCCCTTTGGTGCGAGACCCGGAGCGACGGCTATCCCGTCGCAAGCCGGGTCTCGCGCATGCGCACGACGGAGCTCCCTCCATCGTGCGCATGCACAGTAGGGCACCATCGACCCGCTTGGGAGCGTCCTGTGCTCGTGAGCGGGTCTGAATGACCCCCTCTGTTTTATCAGGGTTCTGTCGCTGCCAACTGGCACTCATCCACTCCTGAAGCTCAGCTAGGCAGCCATTTAGGGTTGTTATGGGGTCCTTTGTACCTGGAGCAAAGGACAGGTACAGTTGTGTATCATCTGCATAGCAGTGGTAGACCAGTCTACGACGCCTGATTATTTCACCCAATGGTAGCATGTATACTGCAAAATGCATGGGAGATAGTATAGAACCCTGTGGGACACAGCATGGAAGTGGCACTGGTGATGAAGAGTTTACTCCAGAAGAAACTCTCGGTGACCTGCCAGTCAGAAATGATTTGAACCAGCTAAGGACTGTGTCATCCAGTCCACAGAAATTTTTCAGGCGCTCAATTAGAATCCCGTGGTCCACAGTATCAAATGCTGCTGAAAGATCCAGAAGGATTAAGATTGAACAATCACCTCTGTCTCTTGCCATCAGAAGATCATTAAGCACACATACCAGAGCTGTTTCACTGCTATGTCTTCTCCTGAATCCTGACTGGAATGGATCATAAATATCACGGGTAGACAGGCAGGTTTCCAGTTGCATTGCCACTACTTTCTCAATGACCTTTCCCAGTAAAGGAAGCTTTGATACTGGTCTATAGTTGGTCGTGCAGTCGGGGGTCTAAATTAGGTTTTTTAAGAAGTGGTCTAACAATTGCTTCCTTTAGTGGTTCTGGAAAAATGCCTGACTGCAAAGGGCATTGAACTATTTTTGCAATTACAGGGCCAATCATGTCCATACACCCTATGAGAAACTTGGTTGAGGCAGGGTCCAGATCACAGGTGGTGGGTCGCAACATTCTGATAATTTTGCCAATGTCTTTTACATCCATTATGTCAAACCTGTTCCAGGGAGACAGGTGGCTTACCTTGGCAGGCTTGGTAGTTTGGCAAGTCTTTGATGGCACTGTGGGGATTCCAGCCTGGATGGAGGATACTTTATCTGCAAAGAATTTTGCAAACTCATTGCATCTTGACTGTGAGAGGGTTTCATCAAACTGCAGGCATGCTGGTGTGCAAAGCATTTCCACTGTACGGAAAAGCTGAGCTGGCCTATTGTTTGCTGCCTTGATCTAATTTGAAAGGAACTCTGGGCCTGATTCAGAGCCGGACGCTCTGAAAGAGCGCTCGCTCTGAATCAGGGCCGGCCCTCTGGGTTTGGAGAACGGCCTCCTTGCCGCTCGCATAGCTGTGGGTGACCACCCACAGCTATAGCGAGCGGCCATGATGATAGTCACGATGGTCAAGACCATCGTGACCATCGGGCTTGCGACGAGAGCCTTGTGGTAGGGTCTCGTTGCCGCAAGCCCAAGAGTGCTTTCGGCTCAAACAGAGCCGAAAGCACTTCCACTGACATCACTTGTGATGTCAGTGGGGCCGGCCCCAGATGGTAGGCGTTCCCATGGGAACACCTCCATCTGGGCAGCCATGCCCCCGGCCCGCCCACCAAAGGGGGCGTGTTGTAACTCAACATCGACACCACGCCCCCTTTAACGAGACCCGGAGCGACGGTTTGGCAGTCGCTATCCGGGTCTCGCACATGCGCATGACGGAGCCGGCTCCATCGTGCGCATGCGCACTGGGCCACCATCGACCCGCTTGCGAGCGCATAACACTCGCGAGTGGGTCTGAATCAGGCCCTCTGTTTTCTTACGGGTGATTGCTGATTGATATTCTCCAATATGTTTGATTAGTGTTAACTTATCCTTTTACCAGGTTAGTCTTCCTCCATTGTCTTTCAGGTCTACGTCCCCTTTTCTAGAGTTCACTAACACTATTGTCAAACCAAGGGGCTTGACGGTGTGGTATGCGGGGTCGTATACGCACAGGGGTGATAATATCCATTGCAGCTGTCACATCTCTGTTATAGTAATGGACTAAAGAACAAGGATCTTCACAGGCCCCCATTACCGCAGAAAGATACAGATTTGCTGCAAGAGCCTGGGGGGGGATCATGCCCCTCCTTGGACGATACCATGTCAACTCCATGGGTAAAGTTCTATTTTGAGGGGTTGCAACTGAGAAGCAAATTGAGTGGTGGTCTGACCACGTGACTGAGTTTATATTTAGGTCAGAGACTTCTAATCCAATCTGGAAGACAAGAGCATTTTGCAAGTTTTGATTACGTAATTCTGTGCAAGTTTAAAAATCGCACTCTATTACATTGGCTGAGTTTTATGTTTTCCATGGGAAAACTTCTGGATGCGAGTTTGAACATTGCGAGGTGTGGGAATTTGAGAAACATGTGAGTTTACATGTTATTGCACCCTATTAAATTGGATGAGTTCTAAAAAAGTGTGAGTATAGTGCTATACTAACACTTTTAAAGAACTTATATTCCGCCCAACATGTAATTGTTAATGGTTTATCTGGGTTGTGTACGGGATGCCAGCGCTCGGGATCCCGACAGGGTTAGGATAGTGACACCTGTTGGTCAGTATCCTAACTCTCCCACTCTTCCTACCCCTAACCCTCCCTCACCAGTGCCTAAACCTAACCTCTCCCCCATGTGCCTAAACCTAACCTCCACCTCCCTGCACCCTAAATCTAACCCTCCCCCCACTTAGTGCCTAACCCTCCCCATAATGCCTACCCCTAACCCATAACCCTAACGCTAACCCTTCCCCTAATCCCGCCACTTACCTTCGGAATGCCAGCAGTCGGGATGATGATGCCGAGATTCTGACAAGTGTCGGGATTCCAGCACCGGCATTCTGAGCGCCGGAATCCCAACGATTATGACCGCATCCTGTTTATCTATAAAAAATGCATGTTATGTTTCATATTCTTAAATATATCGAAAATGTATTTATAGGCTACATAAAGGGTAAAAATAAATATTAACTATTGTACAATGCATACTGGCCCTAGAATGTTGTGCTGTATGTACCTGTAACAATAGTGCAACTTAGTAGCCCCCCCTCCAAGCACTGATACGCTGATATCTGTGAGTGCAGGTATCAGCTGCTGCAGGGAGGGACTGATGATCAGTTCCCCCTGATTCAGTCTGCTTGTGTGTGTGGGGGTTGATCCTGGGGGACTCTGCCAGCACTTGGGGTGGGGGGTAATTACCCTCTAAGTCTCTTGGCCCTGGGGTATGGGCGCATGTGTAAAACACTAACAAAGTGACAAAAGGCACAGAGGGGGGTTAGGGGAATGGTGCCACGGTGAGGATCTACTGACACTGGTGGTGTTTATGCCACTGGGAATCTATTAATCTATTACCATTTGAAGGTTGGAGGTAATGCTGAAGGTGATCTATTGCCACTGGGAGCTGGAAGGCAAATTTACAAAGGGTCCTATGGTCATGGGAAGAAGGGGGTGCGAGAACCCCCTCCAAAAAAATGGCAATACAATATTTAAATACATTTTTACAAATTTGTTTTTAATTTAATTGTCAAAAAACAACAACAATTTTTGAGGGCCTTTTGGCAAAAATGAAATTGTCAGATAAGTGGCTAAGAGAAATGTGTATAAAATGTGTTTACTTATTATGTATGTAAGTTGGTGCAGTATAAGTATTTTAGCTCATAAATCTGGTGTCACTAGTACATGAGTTCTAGGTTGAATAGACTAAGCTATGGAATTTTTGTGCATATTTTTTATTTTTAAGGTGTTTTAAAACATGTCTATTCAGTAGACATATTTTGATTCCAATGGGCTAGCAGTATAAATGTTTTGTGACCAATACCAAAACATCATTGACATCAATGTTTTCTTTTGATGTGCCATCTCTACCCCTACCTTGTTGGCTTCATTAACTTCACAAGTGGCATCGTGACAGGTATGCAGTGCACGCACTTGCTCAGAGCTGCAGCTACAATTTTCCATTAAATCTCTTTTTTAGGTATGTTTGGCCTCCACCAGACAGCTCTCATGTTCAGCTCTGAGGAGCTCTTCTTAACCTTTTAGAGGGTTAATGAGTATAAATATAATAGATGATGTGGGATTAAGTAATAATATAAATAATTATGAGGAATGGGATTGTTATAACTTATAATGAAGGTGAAGGAGTCAATTATTTCTGCAGAGTGGATGACATTGTGGCATTCATAAAAATGCTCTATTATGGTGGTGACTAGGATGCTTTGTGTATTGTAGGTTGGTCACTGGAATGCTCTGTGTACTGTAAGGCAATCAATGGGATTATCTGTGTATTGCAGGGCAGTCACTGGTCTGCTCTGTGTACTTTATGGAGCTCACTAGGATGCTCTGTGTACTGTAGGGAAGTTACTAAGATGCTCTGTATGATAGGGAGATCACTGGACTGCTCTGTGTACTGTAGGGTGGTGACTGGGTTCTCTGTTCACTATAGGGTGGTCAATGGGATGCTCTCTATATTGTAGGGTGATGCTTGTGCATTCTGTGGTGGTCACTGGGATGCTCCATTTATTGTATAAAGTCCCAAAAATGTCTGCTGCTGTTGTGACTCTAAAAGTAATTGTCACGACTTGACTTTGGTGATCTTCAGTCCAGGAACTGGTGTCACAATCAAGGTCGTGAGATTCCAGTCCGGGGACTGGGATTCGAGAGGACTAGGTGGGGAGGCAGCAGGTAGACACTGGAGTGAAAATCACTGGAGGGAGTTTAATCGAGAATGTCACTGGGACTGACAAACAAAGCAATATTGAAAAATGTCACTGAAGGTTAGTTCACAGTGTGTCACATGAGAAATGTCTCTGGAAGGTAGATGCACAGAGTATGCTGAGGAATGATGCTGGAGATAAATACTCACATTAGCACTGTATAATGTCACTAGAGATCAGTATGTATCACTGCGGGAAAAATGCAGGGAAGCACTGAAGAATATTACTGAAGCGCTGGAGAATGTCTCATAGGAAATACGCGTGAGTAGACAGTGGAGATCTGTATGTGGAAGAACTGAGATGACTTGGAATACCTGGATACACGGAAACACTGGAGAAAGATACTTGAAGGCAGTTCTCTGCTAATATACTGAGTACACACTAATGATCCAAACACAGAAGAAACACTGGAGTAGTATACAGTACGGTGACGTACTGAGTACACATACTGATGATCCAGACGCAGGGGAAGCACAGGAGTGGAGCACTTGAAAACAGTACTCGGGTGATGTTCTGAGTACACATACTGATGATCCAGACGCAGGGGAAGCACAGGAGTGGAGCACTTGAAAACAGTACTCGGGTGATGTACTGAGTATAGACACTGGTGATCCAGCTGCAGGGGAAGCACAGGAGTGGAGCACTTGAAAACAGTACTCGGGTGATGTACTGAGTATAGACACTGGTGATTCAGCTGCAGGGGAAGCACAGAGTGGAACACTTGAAAACAGTATGTACTGTGTATACACTCTGATCTAGTAGTAGGTGTGAGACTCTCGAGAAAGTCCCTAGGAATCAGTACTCAGGTGATGTACTGAGTGCACACAGGTGAATCGGAGGCAGGAATAAGTCACTGGAAATCAACACTGGAAGCATTGAATGTATAGCCTCAGGGCCAAATTATAGGCAGGGCTACAGAAGAGGTCGTCCAAAGGCCCCCACACATAGGGGGTCCCCACACGCTTTTTTTTTTATCTTTATGTACCTGTTGCAGCTCGTCATTAAGCCCCGCCCCCAGGTCCGGCACAACAATCTCAGATGTTCGACGTACGGTGGCCATGTTGGATCAGTTTACGCATCTCTCCTGTCCTTCCCCTGTTTGGCTCGTGAGCGCCTGTGACTATGGCTGGCCGTGGGCGTCCTGCTGCTCCCCGTCTGTATCTCCATCTTTGCAGGTAAAGTGTTTGCTCCCCCTCCTCTCCCTGATACTCTCCGGCCGCCTGTCTATACAGTATCATCAGGTGGTGGTACTTCTTTGTGCGCCCCTCATTATAGCCACTCCTCCAGTGGTGTGGTATATCAGTGGGGAAGGGTAAATCCCTGTGTGCCCCCCACCAACCCACTGTGTCCATCTCACTTATTCCCCACCTAGAACCCCCCAGCCAGTCCAGTCAGAGTGATCCCCCCCTCATTCAGCCCAGTGTTCCCCACTTCTAACCATCTCACTGCCCCCTTCCCATCCCACCCAGTGCCCTCCCATTCACAAAGTGTCACCTCCATCCAGCCCAGTGTACACCACCATCTCCCTGACCCCCAATCCCAGTGTCTCCCACTCTGCCAGCCCAATGTCTCCCTTATTCCCTCCCCCAACCACCTGACTGACCCTCAGCAAGTACTCCCTCACCCAGTCCAGTCAGTGTGTCCCCCCTCATTCAGCCCAGTGTACCCCCTTCTTCAGTGTTCCCCCTCCCATCAACATCTCACTGCCACTTTCCTATCCAGCCCAGTGTGTGCGTGTGCGTGTGTATATATATATTTGCGTGTGTGTATATATTATATACATATATATAATCTGAAATATCCAACGGTGGCACTCCCAATGATCAGCATTATAAGGCAGGTGCCCTCCAATAAGAGACAATGACAATTCCCTCCAAGTATAAATCCAATTAGGTGGCACTCCAGAATATAAAACACTACACAGGTCTGTGAATAAATTACCAATGTTTTGGAGCCATATAATGCCCCATCATCAAGGTCAAAAGATACATACATAAAACAAACAAATTTATACTCACATAGCACCTCGTGAGATTCGCGCCTCCCGATAAACGGGAAAGGGTTGCCGCGTGATGACGTCCCGCCTCCTGGCCATCACATCTGCGTCTGTAACCAGACGTGTCGGCGCTGGACGGAGGGGAACCGCCCACAGTAGGTGTCCCCGTTACCATGGCAATCATGGAGCAGCGAATCTGTACAGATATAAAAACGTAAGTAATACAACAAAGGCATTAGGATACATGAGTTTAAATACATATATTTAAGTTTAACTTTAGATAAATGCTAAAATGGCACAGTGAATACAGACTATCATAGTGTAATGAAGAACCATTAACATGTGGAGAGAAAATCACATTTCATAAATCTACATATATAAGGAAGGAAGCATCTCATGAATAATAAGCAATAACTAAATAGATAATATCATAGTCAGAACATAACAACATATAGCACAAGGTCACAAATAGTGAAATATTCGGCAACCACCTAATAGACCCACCAAGGCACCTAAAAGATATTGTACAGGTAACTTAGAGGAAACAATACAGACCAAGGTTCTCATTAAGACCTCTAGGTGCCAATGCATCTAATCTAAAGATTCAGCGCGATTCGCACTGGAGCAACATACGTGATCTATCACCTGCACGTGGGGGTTTAGGTATATGATCAATGATCATATAGCATAACTTTGCCAGATTATGACCACAAATACAGATTTATTATTTATATAATTACGTGCTCCTGCAGACTCATATATGTGGGGAAAACTGATAGACTTTGAGAGAGAGAATGGCGCTACAACGGTCGGCCATTCAGGCTGCCATAGCTACGGGCGGCAGTGACCAACCGATGGTGCAACATTTCTCTATTTGTTGTCAAAATCTGGCAATGTTACGCTGGATATTTAGGGCAACACAGATGGTGTAATGGTTAGCGTTACTGCCTCACAGCACTGAGGTTGTGGGTTTCATTCCCACCACGGCCCTAACTGTGTGGAGTTTGTATATTCTCCCTGTGCTTGCATGGGTTTCCTCCGGGTACTCCAGTTTCCTCCCACACGCCAAAAATATACTAGTAGGTTAATTGGCTCCCACCAAAAATTAACCCTAGTGTGTCTGTGTATGAGCATGTGATAGGGAACATAGATTGTAAGCTCCACTGGGGCAGGGACTGATGTGAATGACCAACTATTCTCTGTAAAGCGCTGCAGAATATGTGTGCGCTATATAAATGACTGGTAATAAATAAATAATGAGATGCTTCCTTCCTTATATGTGTAGATTTATGCAATGTGATTTTCTCTCCGCATTTTAATTGTTCTTCATTAGAATATGATAGTATGTGTTCACTGTGCCATTTTAGCATCTATCTAAAGTTAAACTTAAATGTATGTATTCAAATTCATGTATCCTAATGCCTTTGGTGTATTACTTATGCTTTTATATCTGTACAGATTCGCTGCTCCACGATTGCCATGGTAATGGGGGCGCCTACTGTGGGCAGTTCCCCTCCGTCCAGCGCCGACACGTCTGGTTACAGACGCAGATGTGATGGACAGGTGGCGGGACGTCATCACGCGGCAACCCTTTCCCGGGTAGCGGGAGGCGCGAATCTCACGAGGTGCTATGTGAGTATAAATTTGTTTGTTTTATGTATGTATCTTTTGACCTTGATGATGGGACATTAAATGGCTCCAAAACATCGGTAATTTATTCTCAGACCTGTGTACTGTCTTATATTCTGGAGTGCCACCTAATTGGGTATATATATATATATATATATATATATATATATATATATATATATAGTATGTGTGTGTGTATGAATATATATATATATATTCAACTTTAATTCATAGGGGCCCCCACCCGTTTGTTGCCCAGGGGCCCCCACAGACTTTAGTCCAGCCCTGTGTAGCCTGGAAAGATGCATAGCAGCAAGCAGCTTCTAGGTGTAGTGAAGAGTTGTTCAGGCACCGTCTCCTGGAATCTTGCTTTATACCCCAGGGTAGCTGTGTCCATAGGAGGAAAGAGTCAGCTGAGTACTGACAAGGATACCATTGGATGAGAGACAAACATGGTGATTCAGACAAACATGGACGTGCCTATGACCACCGGCGCAGGAACTCCGATATAGAGGATTGCGTGGAAGTCACCTGGGCCCCAGGGAGAATACTCAGCAAAACACTCACTGCAGCACCTGACATCTGACCGTGCTCGCTAGTCAGGGGAAGCCGGCGCCGCGGTAAGTAACAGCCAATCCCTGGCTGAATCCTGCCAGTAATATTTGGTGTTGGGGTGTGCTGCAAGTGTGATAGCATAGGGAGGCCTGAACTTTTATTCCTGTAGGTTAGAGCTTTGTGTGGAAGCACAGTAGCTCCAGTTAATGTACAGTATCTGTACACACAGGAGTGACCCGCAGTACAACAAACACACTGAGCCCAGATGGCTACAGAGCAGCACTGTGCTGTGCCCAAAAAAGCAAGAAGTGCACTCAGAAGTCTTGGCGCTGAGAGCCTAGACTGTGGTAAGACAAGTGATGTTACTTGACTTTACATACAGTAACTGATGTTTGAGGGCTTAAGCAGCACTGCTCATATAGATTCTCTGGAATAAATGGTAGACATGCATCCAGCTTGATGACTAGCTTCCATAGCAATTCACACTGATATTTTTGATCCCTTGACACTGGAGATGACAAACATGGTGGCTATAATGGCATAGTATATGCTGTTGTGAGCACATTAATCAACTTTTGAATATCAGTAAATTGCCAGTAAGTATTAGTATTCACTTTTTAAGTTTCTTTTCTAGTTTGCCTAGGAACTATATTTTTTCAGGGATTAATCAAAGGGGGTGAATGCCCCAAAACCAGTATCTTGCTGGCCACTCCCCCTCCAGCTTTGCATAGCTGCCCTTCTCTGGGCCCATACAATTGTTTCCTTGTGGGCCCTTCATGCCCCAGTCCAACACTGTTCACCTGTATTCAAAGCTGGCCACTCTGCTCGTATCATCTGATTGTGAAAGTAGCCATCATCACTATCAGTCTTACATCAGATGGATTGCAGAATATGGTCAGTAATAAATACCCGGCCATGTCCACAACAATTTCTCAACATCTATCCTTCATGTGAACGCCCATGTGAAACTCCACTAGGACTGGGATCACATTGATATTTGAAGGTACAGTGTCACGGTCCCGCAGGCCGACCCTCCAGATACTCCAAATTGAGAATTGCCGTTCGTGACTTTTACAGGTGACTTCAGCACGTGTGGTTAACTAAACCCGTTAACTGCCACCAGCAAAGGGGGATTTTAGTGTTAAAACACAGGGTAAGCCTGTTCACTTACATGCCATACAATTATGCATGCTTGGTAAAAATAAGTAACATGAGCCATACGAGACCTTGGGTCATAAAAACACAGATTCAGAAATAATGTTTAATTCAAGAATATCTTCAAAGCTTATTTGCAACAGTTACAAAGAATATAATAATGTTAAAAAGAATCACAGTTACAATTTCCAAAAAATAAAAAAAGAGCAAAATAACAAAATGGAGAAACAGACCACTCAGTTGGATTGACTGGTTTTGGGATGAGGCTGGAACATCTGTATCCTTCGATAGCCTCACACAGAATGAACAACAAACTAGGGTTGGGTCATATCTTTATGCCTGCTTTCCAGGCACCCCCTCACCTCCCTCCCTGGGTTGATTTTTAACCCTTGTCAGCTCAGAGTGGATTGTCCAGCTGGCTGAAGCTTCAGGGTTTCCTGACCACCTGAGCATGGGTTCTTTTATTATACCTTCAGCTCTGTGTGAAGTTTGGAAACCTAGGCTTAGGTCAATAAACATGCCCACTGATTAGGTGAGGAAATATCACATCTGTAGACTGGTATAAACAACCACTCTTTGATCCCTGATCCTACACAGGACACAGGGCTCTTCATGACTGTTTTAGCAAGGGCCTGGCCAGCTGTCCTGTAATTTTCACAGACATTTTTCTTATATGCCATATACAATCGGACATAATTATAGCTGATGCAGGAAACAGACCTTCTTACAACCTCTGTTACCCATCTTCAAAGGGGACTGGTCCAGAGGAGTTTTGTCACCTATCCACATACAAAGGATGCTACATACCAATTTACAAGGGAAAGTTACGTTTATACCAACACAATATCATGTGCAGTTATGTCCATGCTGATGCGAAATCAGCTTTTCCGCTACATACAGAATCACATTTTTACTATTATTTTAATTAAACTAGTTTAGAGATATGAGAATAAAACCGTCATCATAAAGTAATAAGTATTAGACTTTACTTTTACTCATCTCCGTACTTTTAATCTCTACAATGTATTCAATAATACATGAAAGCAAGTCCCAAATATTTCAATCCACTTGAGACTTCTACATTATACAACTAATTCAAAAACTTTGTAATTAATCATTTTATATTCATATCTATGAAAAATAAATTATGTAAAGACAATTTAATTTATAGCTAGTTTATGTTGTTCTTTAGATATTACAAATTTGCATTACATTATTTAGATATACTTGGAATTGCAAAATAAATGAAAAAGTTGTTTTTTGTCTTTATTCTTAAATAAATATAAAAGTTTTTAATGTCTCTGACAAGATAATGCTGCATAATCTAACAGTAAGCCACTAAGGGGTAAATTTACTAAGAATCGAGTTTGGTTGAGTTTTTTTTTTTTTTCAAATTCGATTTGCATCGCTAAAACTCAGGTGAGTTTTTCGTTTTTATTCTTGCAAATTTACTAAGAAATTAGTTTAGCTGAAAGTGAGTTTTTCGATGGTGAAGCAAATCGAGATATCTCCCCCGAGTTGCAAGTGAAGATGAGATTACTCACCCGAGATTGCAGTGTATTGTCTCTGCAAATCTCTCCCGAGCTAGCAGCCTACACATATCAGTGAAATATGTGCTTGCTGCTTGTGTTAGGACCTGTAAAAAAGGGTTATATTTTATTTTTAAAAATGACGTGAGTTCCCCCCCAAAGAATTAACCAGCCACGGACTTGCCAGCCTGTCCTGGTTCTTAAAATTACAGGGAAAAATGTGTAAGGTTCCACTGTAATTTAAAAACCAGCACCAGGCAGTAGGGCCAGACCTGGTTTTAAATATATGGATAAAATATTTGCGTGAGGTTCACCATATAGTCAGCTCAAGCCAGGGATCCCTGGGGAGTTGTGGACGCTCCAATAAAGGGGTCCCCTTCTCCAGGGTGGTGGGTTGATAGTGTAGGTGTAGTGTGTCAAAATTAGAATATTTCATATTGTCTTTACAGTGGAACTACAGGTTCCAGCAAGCCTCCCCCTCATGCTGGTACTTGGAGAACCACAAGTACCAGCATGCAGGGCATTAGGGGTTTAATGGAACATGTAGTTCACTTGTAAAGAAATGTGTAAAAAAACACAACACACACCATGAAAATAAAATTGTATTACATACATACATACACATACACATACACATACCTGCTCTCAGATGTTCACCATAAATATATGGTGAACCTCACACAAATATTTTATCCATATATTTAAAACCAGGTCTGGCCCTGCTGCCTGGTGCTGGTTGAAAATTACAGTAGAACCCTACACATTTTTTTCCCTATGACTTTAAGAACCAGGACAGGCTGACAAGTCCTGGGCTAGTAAGTCTTTTTTGGGGGGACCTCACGTAATTTTTTTTTAATAATTAAAATAATTTAACAAGTTTAAAAAAAAAAAACACAAATCACACTGGGGGAACTAAGTAAATATGGGGCGTGATGAAGCATGGGGGAGGGCGGCAGAGGACAGAGTGGGAGTGGTGGTAGGGGACACAGCAGCAGAGTAGTGGATAAAGCTGAGGGGGGAGCATAAAGGTGCAGCCAGTCAAAGTGAGGGGTGGAGCAGGTGACATGCCATGTGCCAGGTCCTTTCTATATATATATTAGGGGTGTGCACCAGCCACTTTCCGTGTTTTAGATCTGGATCTTTCTTCGTGTTTTGGATCTGGATTGGTTTTGCCAAAACCACCCTTCCGTGTTTTGGGTTCTGGGTTTTGGGTTTTGGATCTGTATTTTTTTGAAAAAAAGCATAAAAACAGCTAAAATCACAGAATTTGTGGGTTTTTATGCTCCTATGCAATTATTAACCTCAAAAACCTTCATTTCCACTCATTTCCAGTCTATTCTGAACACCTCACACCTCACAATATTGTTTTTATGTCCAAAAGGTTGCACCGAGGTAGCTGGATGACTATGCTAAGCGACACGAGTGGGCGGCACAAACACGTGGCCCATCTAGGAGTGACACTGCAGTGGCAGACAGGATGGCAGTTTGAAAAACTAGGCCCCAAACAGTACATACTGCAAAGAAAAAAAAGAGGTGCAAGATGGAATTGTCCTTGTGCCCTCCCACCCACCCTTATGGTTGTATAAATAGGACATGCACACTTTAACAAACCAATCATTTCAGCGCCAGGGTCTGCCACATGACTGTGGCTGAAATGATTGGTTCGTTTGGGCCCCCACAAAACAAGCTGGCAATTAATGTGTCCCTGCACAAACTGGCTCTACGGAGGCAAGATGTCGTCCTCATCCTCCTCATCCACCGATTCCTTGGATAAAACAGGAAAAAGGGATTTAGGTGTCCCTGGACTGCTTACGGTCTTAGCCAAAGTTTCTGAACTTGACAGTAACTTTTTATGAACGCGCTGCAGGTGCCGTATAAGGGAGGATGTTCCTAGGTGGTTAACGTCCCTATCCCTACTTATTTCACCTTTACATATGGTACATATGGCAAGACAGTTGTTGTCCGGATTTGGATAAAAATATTGCCAGACCAAAGAGGTGGAATGTTTGGTCTTCTGCCCAGGCATGACCGTGATGGGCTTTTTCATCCCACGGACAACAACTGTCTCCCCTGGAGCCTGATTTAAACAAACCACATCACCATCAGAATCCTCCTCACCAACTTCCTCCTCAGCGCCAGCTACACCAGTATCCTCATCCTGTTGTACTTCAACAGTGACATCTTCAATTTGCATATCAGCAAGTGGACTGTGGGTGCTCCTTTCAGCACTTGCAGGGGGCATGCAAATGGTGGAAAGAGCCACCTCTTCCCGTCCAGTGCTGGGAAGGTCAGGCATCGCAACCGCCACCACACTTGGACTCTCCTTGGGGATTTGTGATATCTTCTTAGAACACACAGTTCTTCGCTGTGCTTTTGCCAGCTTAACTCGTTTGATTTTTGTAGCGGGAGGAGGGCTTCCATCGTCATGTGAAGCTGAACCACTAGTCATGAACATAGGGAAAGACCTTAGCCGTTCCTTGCCACTCCGTGTCATAAATGGCATATTGGCAAGTTTACGTTTCTCTTCAGATGATTTAAATGTTTTTTTAAGGTAATTTTCCTGAACTTTGTCATTTGGGATTGTATGTGCCCTCTACTATGACATTGGGCATCGGTCTTGGCAGACGACGTTGATGGCATGTTATCGTCTATGTCATGACTAGTGGCAGCAGCTTCAGCACTAGGAGGAAGTGGTTCTTGATCTTTCCCTATTTTATTTTTATCGGAGAAAGTTTGGTCTTCCATTTATGTTATATTGATATGTACGTGCGGCTAAGGCGCACACAAACACAGAAAATATTTTTTTATTTTTGTTGGAGACTAGTGCACTTTGTGGGTTACACCACCCTTTAAGAAATGAGCCAGCCGGCCCTTTACTTATGGGACACAGGCGCACGCTTGGCACTGCTCCTTTGTTGATGCACGTGCAGCTACAGCCCACACAATTCACAAACACAGAAAATATTTTTTTATTTTGTTTGGAGTGCCCTTTGGGGGTTACAGCACCCTTTAACAGACAAGCCAGCTGGCCTTTTACTTATGGGACACAGGCGCACGCTTGGCGCTGCTCTTTTGTTGATGCACGTGCAGCCACAGTGCACACAATTCACAAACACAGAAAAAAAAAATTATTTTGTTTGGAGTACCCTTTGAGGGTTACGGCACCCTTTAGTGGTCAATCAAGCCGGCCCTTTATTTATGGGACACAGGCGCAAGCTTGGCACTACTTTGTTGATGCACGTGCGGCTACTGCGCACACAATTCACAAACACAAAAAAATATATTTTTTTATTTTGTTTGGAGTGCCCTTTGGGGGTTACAGCACCCTTTAACTGACAAGCCAGCCGGCCTTTTACTTATGGGACACAGGCGCACGCTTGGCGCTGCTCCTTTGTTGATGCACGTGCAGCCACAGTGCACACAATTGACAAACACAGAAAAAATATTTATTTTTTTTGCACTTGGGGGGGAGCACCCCTGATGGACAGAGCACCCCCTGGACAACACTACAGCACCCCTTTAGGACTGGGACACTGCACAGGACTTTGGAGTGGACACAGCCCCTATGGACAACTGACTGCACAACACAGTCCAGCCAGCCCCTATGGACTTTGAAGGAGTGGACACAGCCCCTATGGACAACAGCAGCGCAGCACAGCACAACACTACACTGCACTACACTACACTACACTACACTACACTACACAGCCCAGCCAGCCCTAACTCCCACCCTCCCTCTTCACTGTCCACAGCCGAGTGAGAAAATGGCGCCGACGCGGGTACCTTATATAGGATCCAAAACCCGCGAGACCCGGAAGGCGGGATGAAGACGTTTTGCCTCGATTTCAGATCCGAGTCAGGCGGGAAAAGTCGAGCCTGACTCGGATCGGCCTCGGATCGGGGGGGCTCGGGGGGGGTTCGGATTTCAGAAATCCGAACCCGCTCACCCCTAATATATATATATTTATATATATATATATAATTATAAGGGCACAGTCTTGCTATTATATTAAGTCTGAATCTAAAAAAACTTAATTCTCCCATTGGCAATTCCAGAGAGGAGGAGGGGGGGCATGGTGTTTAAGGGGCTACATCTCAAAAGCTATTGGAGGTGCCAAGCTGAAATTTGGCATGGATGGGTAAAATTGTCGCTCGGTGCTGCATGCCAAATTTCAGGGCAAAAAAATTAGGATTTGGGAGTAATCTAAAATTCCAACTGTCACTTGTTTCTGACACTATCAGCTAGGCCCACTTTTCTGCTGTTCTCTATGGGGGATTTTTGGGAAGGCTTAAGTCAGGGTAGGGGGCGATTTTAGACTTGGGGTTTGTTTTATTAGGTAGCTATTGTTCCAGAGCAGGTGCTTTTGGGGTTCAGGTGAATTAGAAAGTTACAGTTTTTAAACTATTACCTCACGAATGCGCCATTATACAGATATAAAGTTTCAACTTGTTGCGCAGCCTCAGTTGGTGCCTTCAGTAGGTGTACTCACTGTGGCCTCACTTGGGTGCACAAAGATGGCTGTCGTTTGCAGGCGTTAGTTAGATGACCACTGCAAGCCAATCACGGCTCGCAATTTCAATGCCCGCCCCCTTGGCTGGCTTATATAAGCCAGCGCAAGGAGGCGGCATGTCAGTCCAACAGCCGGAAGGGACCAATGAAGAGCTCCTGAAGAAGGAAGATGCCAGAAGCCCTAGTGGGCAGCAGCCATGTGAAAGAGCTGACACAGGCTGCTCCCCATTAGTTGGTGGACAACAGAAGCCATGGGGAGGTGGCAGCTGTGCAAAAGAGCTAATTGGCTTCCATGCCCCATGCGAAGATGCCAAAGCCCAGGGGGGTTGGTGCACACCAGGTGAAGACGCCGAAGCCCTGGAGTGGTGGTGGCCATGCAAAAGACCTTCAAGGCTGATGCCCCCAGGCAAAGACGCTGAAGCCCTGGTGGGTTGCCACCTGCCAGGTGAAGACGCCTAAGCCCTGGTGGGTTCGTGCCCGCCAGACGAAAATGCCGAAGTCCTGGTGTGGTGATGGCCACGCTAAAGAGCTTAAAGGCCGCCGCCCCCAGGTGAAGATGCAGTAAAATCAAAATATTACAATATTAAAGTGTATTGTGTTTATTTTAATATTTAATATATAGTGCTTGTGGTAGGGTATGGTCAGCCACAAGTTCTGCGATCGCTTCCGATAGCACTCGATGTTACCTATGGTTGCATACACTTCCTGGACATGACGAGAGAAAGTGGGCTTCTTAAGACAGGCTGATGGGAGTCTTCATAACACACGGCGATCGCACGCCAAGACATAGTGGGATTGCTAATGCCTTGCCGTGCGATCGCAGATTTGCATACTTTCGGTGCATGCGAACGCATCTAGTGAGCGGGTCGGAATCGAGCCCAGAGCTCCACCGCACCGCCACAGCTGTTTTTTCCTTTTGTTTCTTGTCCAGTGTTTAAAGTCCACGATCATGCCCAATTTACCATAAATATTGTTATTTCTATGGTATACTGTGTTTCAAAAGAAAAAATATTTTAAAAAAATTTAAATCGTGTTGGATACGTTTTTAATAGATCTTCTAGACCTAATTCAATCATGTAAAAACAACAATTTCTGAATGTTTTTTTGAAAAAAATATTAACCAGTTAACAACTTGCCTGTCACAAACACATGGGATGCGTCCGCAGCCAGGAGTGCTTTACCTGACATGGCCGAATCCTATGCATTTGGGCTGGCCCACTGCACATGTGCAGAACGGATCTCCTACTACTGCTAAGGTCCCTTGGGAGTGATGTAGCGGTCTATGATGGCTAACATCACTCCCAAAATCATGCCCCAGGATGTCCTCTAAATGCACTATTGCCTGCATGCGCTGCAACAAAAGTGCAAGGTTCCCCCTCGAGAACATGTGCATGTGAAGAGATCAGTTGCAGTAGGGGGGGCTGATGATCAGTCCCCCCTGTCCCACGCTCTGCTGCTCTCTACAAATAGGTGAAGTTGCGGAGTTAGGTCACAAGGAAGGGTCCGGCACTCTCACTTTTGTGTGTGTCAATTGCTGGGGTGTTTTCCAGGGTAGCTTTGATAGTTACCCACTAATATATTTACACTATCATCATGTGATGAAAGGAAGACACTCTCCAGACTTGGCTTGAAGTTTGCAATATTAATCAGTTTAATAGGACATACCAAATTAATTTGCCAACGTTTCGGTTCATTAATAACCTTTGTCACGGCATCTCAGTATTTCTTAAACATCAGCAAGTTTTAACTAAAGTAGGGGTACATAATAACAACATCAGCATATAGTCTAACGGGCCCTATATTAATTACCCAATGTGAATTTTACTAAGGAAAGTATGTGATAATGCCTATACATATAATCACTAGTACACAAATCTTAACATACACAGATATACATATGGATAGACATGCACGTCTCCATAGAGACTGAAGAAAGGATAATATATACATGTATTAAATTATTACTACCAGGGTGTGGACTCATCATGTGCTAACCCAAGTTGCTAGGTGAGACAACATAAGGCTACGACGCAATGATAGTGATATATATAATATAAAGTTAAAGTACCTCTATTGAAGCTGAACTGCCAGAAGGCAGTATATGCATGTGCCAGTGCATGACTGCAATAGACTGGTAGCATCTTACCTGTTGGTCCCATAGATCAGGTGTGGTATGTCTTTCTCTGAGTATCCCTGCTGGCACTGTGTTTCAGTTTAAATAGCGCCCACCCGGAAGTGCGTCAAGCGCATGCCCGGAAGTGCTGGCGCGATCATATACTATGTTGGTATGTTCTATTTTTTAGAGCGGCTGTGTTACTATACGTTGTATCCGCTGGTGACCGGAACACCTCGCCGGAGACTGGATATAGAGGTGTGAGTCAATTGACTATTAATTGATTACCGGAAGCGGGGCATTCAAGCGCCGTAACCGGAAGTGGGGCAGTGTGCTGCGGGGGCCGGAAGTGGGGCTAGTATTGGTGTCCACAGGAAGTGGGGCATACTCCAAGCTAGCGATTATGCTAGGGGAAAACTATAATGGACTCTTGTAAATGTTTAATAGTAAGATACCTATTTAAGGTATCTATACTGGAATAAGATAAAGGGGTGTGCTTATATACAGGGATACTAGCTGGTGTAAATTCATTAATCAATGATGAACATATGATCACATATGCAGACATATACATATATGCATATATATGTATGCATATCACAGCACTAATATATGGGCATTTAAAGATGAGATATGCTCAGTGAACAGGGAAAAAAAATCACTGGGCAATATGAGTTCTATTAGCGGGGTGCATATAGGCATGTACACTAAAAGGTATATGGGCATGTACTAGTGTACCAAATTATGTCATAGGGCCTATATACGTGCGTGTATGTACTCACTGTTGAGATAGGGTATTAGTGATATCTTAAATCTAAAAGGGTAAGTAAGGGCCTATTGCCATATCTAGGTCTGGAGATATACCACCCTGTTTGTTGGTAGACATAGTACATATATACAGATATATGGTAATAATACACAATCAGGGTTTTTTACAAAAAAACGTTCAGGGGGCAATATTCATTCAGTCCACGGGGTGCGACTGTGTCAAGTTTATGGATCCAGCGGCTTTCACACCTCTTTAGGTTAGATAGTCGATCCCCTCCTAGTTCAGGGGGGGTACCCAATCAACCAGTTTGCATTTAAGGCTCGCCACCTGGTGTCCTTTATTTGCAAAATGTCTTGCCACTGGTTTATCTGATTCGCCTGTTAGGAGTGCTGCCCTAATTGAAGCTCTATGATTGGCCATCCTCTCTCTGAAGTTCCTGGACGTCAGACCCACATAATATATGCTACATGGGCACATTAGGACATAAATTACATGGTCCATTCTGCAATGCAGTTTCCATTTAATTTTTATTATTTTCACTGTATGTGGATGGGCCAAAGTAGGTCCAGTAATCATGGAGCTACATGTGATGCATCCACCACACTTATAGCTTCCTGTTTTTTTTTGCATTGTTCTTATAGTTGTCTCTTGTGCTTCCGGATTGAGGGTTGGCCGCAATAGGAGCTGTTTGAGGTTGGATCCTCGTTTGTAGGCCATCATGGGAGCTTGCATGTTCCTAAAGGGTAGGGTTTGATCCGTAGTGATGATTGACCAATGGCGTTTGACAGCTTTCTCCACTTGTTGTGATTTGTTATTATATTCAGTAACATAAAGGAGTCGTTCCATATCCTTCTGTTTCTTTGTTGGATTAGTAAGTTTATACTTAGCTTTGTGCAGACATTTGTTAAGGAGGGTCTTAGAATATCCTCTCTCTTGTAACCTTGCTGTCATTTCCATAAGCTGCTCATTCATTTTATCTTTATTGGAGTTATTGCGTAGGACCCTAAGATATTGAGAGATGGGCAAACTATTTATAAGTGCTGGTGGATGATGACTTGAGGGGATTAAGAAAAGATTTCTGTCTGTAGGTTTTCTGTACAGGGTTGTACCCAACTGCTTGTTGATGCGAAATATTGATAAATCCAGGAAGTCCACTGTAAATTTGTCAACATGATATGTGAATCTTACTGGATGCTCCAGTTGGTTGAGCTGTGTGACCATTTCTATGAAAGTTGCTTCTGGTCCATCCCATAATAGGAAGATGTCATCAATGAACCTCATAAATAATTTAATGTTATTGCCATATCTTGGCATAATGATCTCATTTTCATATTGGGCCATATACAGGTTGGCGTAGGCCAGGGCCAAATTGGACCCCATAGCTGTGCCTGAGGATTGGAGGTAATAGTCATTTTTGTATTTGAAATGGTTGTTGCGCAAAACTAGTTCGGCGAGATCAACTATAAATTTAGAAGGTACTTGATGGGTAGGTGCTGTTTGTAGTGCTTGCTCCATGATTTTAAGTCCTTCTGTATGGGGTATAATGGTGTATAGAGAACACACATCCATTGTTGCCAATAGTACTTCATCTCCAATTGGGAGATTGTTAATTTTCACTAGAAAGTCACCCGTGTCCTTGATATAGCTTGCTGTACTCTGTACCATTGGTTGCAGAAAATGGTCTACATATATCGCCAGCGGTTGTAGTATGGATCCTTGGGCCGATATAATTGGCCTTCCTGGTGGCTTATTAAGGGTTTTATGAATCTTAGGAGTGGTGTATATGATGGGGCACCTAGGGTTGTTGGGTGCCAGAAAAGTATATGTGTCTTCGTCCAGCCATCTCGCTTCTAGCGCGTGTTTCATTGTTAGCTCAACCTTAGCTTGTATCTCCGCCATTGGGTTATGCCTTAATTTCTGATAGGTATTTGCATCGCTCAGTTGTTTCATAATCTCATCATCATAGTCTTTCCAATTTTGGACTACCACTGCTCCCCCTTTGTCCGCTGGCCTTATTACTATATTATTATTCTTACGAAGACTGTTCAGGGCTTGCTTTTCACTTTTGGTCAAGTTATCATAATATTTTGATGCTTTGACTTCACTTGTATCTTGACTAACTAGGCGTAAATACGTTTTGATACTTGCATTGGTGGAGGTGGGGTCAAATTTAGATGCTTTTTGAAAGGGTTTAAGATTATATCCATCTTTGTATCCTTAAAATGTTCCCTTAAGCGTAGTTTTCAGCCAAATTTATAGTGATCAATAGTCCATTTAAAGGTATCATGCCTATTTGTTGGCACGAAGCTTAGGCCTTTGGATAGTAGTGTATATTCTGTTTTAGTTAGTTGGTGATCAGATAGGTTAAAAACTGAATTCATTGCCTCCTGCCTTTTCCTTTTCTCTTTGCGAGCATAACTGCCCTTCCTCGGATGGGGTCTACATACCAACATAGTATATGATCGCGCCAGCACTTCCGGGCATGCGCATGACGCACTTCCGGGTGGGCGCTATTTAAACTGAAACACAGTGCCAGCAGGGATACTCAGAGAAAGACATACCACACCTGATCTATGGGACCAACAGGTAAGATGCTACCAGTCTATTGCAGCCATGCACTGGCACATGCATATACTGCCTTCTGGCAGTTCAGCTTCAATAGAGGTACTTTAACTTTATATTATATATATCACTATCATTGCGTCATAGCCTTATGTTGTCTCACCTAGCAACTTGGGACTAGTGGTGTTAGCACATGATGAGTCCACACCCTGGTAGTAATAATTTAATACATGTATATATTATCCTTTCTTCAGTCTCTATGGAGACGTGCATGTCTATCCATATGTATATCTGTGTATGTTAAGATTTGTGTACTAGTGATTATATGTATAGGCATTATCACATACTTTCCTTAGTAAAATTCACATTGGGTAATTAATATAGGGCCTGTTAGACTATATGCTGATGTTGTTATTATGTACCCCTACTTTAGTTAAAACTTGCTGATGTTTAAGAAATACTGAGATGCCGTGACAAAGGTTATTAATGAACCGAAACGTTGGCAAATTAATTTGGTATGTCCTATTAAACTGATTAATATTGCAAACTTCAAGCCAAGTCTGGAGAGTGTCTTCCTTTCATCACATGATGATAGTGTAAATATATATATATATATATATATATATATATATATATATATTTAAAAATACATTCCAAACTGTTTTGCAGTAAGAAAGAAAAAGCTATTTGACAGGTTTTTGGGAACCTGCATACTACTTTTGTATTTTACTTTTCCATATACAGTACAGGATATTTTATTTGTTAACTTGATTATACATTCTTCTTTATCTATGAACTAATTATTTGCCATGTACAGTCAGGTCCATAAATATTGGGACATTGACAGAATTTTCAGATTTTGGCCTCTATTCACCACCACAATGGTTTTGAAATGAAACAAACAAGATGTGCTTTAACTGCAGACTTTCAGATTTAATTTGAGGGTAATTACATCCAAATCGGGTGAACGGTGTATGAATTACAACGGTTTCAATATGTGCCTCCCATTTTTTAAGGGGCCAAAAGTAATGGGACTATCAACTCAAAAGCTATTTCATGGACAGGTGTGGGCTATTCCCTCTTTATTTCATTATCAATTAAGCAGGTAAAAGGTCTGGAGTTGATTCTAGGTGTGACATTTGCATTTGGAATCAGTTGATGTCCACTCGCAATATGAGATCCAAAGAGTTGTCACTATCAGTGAAGCAAGCAATAATTAGGCTGAAAAATCAAAACAAACCCATCAGAGAGATGCAAAAACATTAGGTGTGGCCAAATCAACTGTTTGGAACATTCTTAAAAAGAAAGAACGCACCGGAGAGCTCAGCAACACCAAAAGACCCGGAAGACCACGGAAAACAACTGTGGTGGATGACAGAAGAATTATTTCCCTGGTGAAGAAAAACCCCTTCACAACAGTTGGCCAAATCAAAAACACTCTCCAGGAGGTAGATGTATATGTGTCAAAGTCAAGAATCAAGAGAAGACTTCACAAGAGTTAATATAGATGGTTCACCACAAGATGCAAACCATTGGTGAGCCACAAAAATAGGAAGACCAGATTAGAGTTTGCCAAAAAACATCTAAAAAAGCCATTACAGTTCTGGAACAACATCCTATGGACAGATGAGACAAAGATCAACTTGTACCAGAGTGATGGGAAGAGAAGAGTATGGAGAAGGAAAGGAACTGCTCATGATCCAAAACATATCACCTCATCAGTGAAGCATGGTGGTGGTAGTGTCATGGCGTGGGCATGTATGGCTGCCAATGGAACTGGTTCCTTAGTATTTATTGATGATGTGACTGCTGACAAAAGCAGCAGAATGAATTCTGAAGTGTTTCGGGCAATATTATATGCTCATATTCAGTCAAATGCTTCAGAACTCATTGGATGGCGCTTCACAGTGCAGATGGACAATGACCCGAAGCATACTGCAAAAGCAACCAAAGAGTTTTTTAAGGCTAAAAAGTGGAATGTTATGCAATGGCCAAGTCAATCTCCTGACCTGAATCCGATTGAGCATGCATTTCACTTGATGAAGACAAAACTGAAGGGAAAATGCCCCAAGAACAAGCAGAAACTGAAGACATTTGCAGTAGAGGCCTGGCAGAGCAACACCAGGGATGAAACCCAGCGTCTGGTGATGTCTATGCGTTCGAGACTTCAGGCTGTAATTGCCTGCAAAGGATTTGCAACAAAGTATTAAAAAGTGAAAGTTAGATTTAGGATTGTGTAGTTTGTCCCATTACTTTTGGCCCCTTAAAAAATGGGAGGCACATATAGAAACCGTTGTAATTCCTACACCGTTCACCTGATTTGGATGTAATTACCCTCAAATTAAATCTGAAAGTCTGCAGTTAAATCACATCTTGTTTGTTTCATTTCAAAGCCATTGTGGTGGTGAATAGAGGCCAAAATATGAAAATTCTGTCAATGTCCCAATATTTATGGACCTGAACTGTATTCCATTTACATTCTGTATAAAGTGATATAATAATATACTACTTACATACATTTGCTAGGAGAATAAAGTATATCAAGTAAGTTGCACATTACTGATAAAGCACTTCTAATGATTAAAAAATGTCTTCTGTCATTAACCTATTGCCTAAAATAGTTAAATATTATTATTATGTACATATTGTGAATAGTTTGTACTTTAAACATATGGGGCCAAATGGAATATGGTGAGAGTTTAGAAAATGTGAGAGTTTAGCAGTAAACTCTCACATTGGTTGAGTTTTATCTTCAAAATGGGAAAACATCTGAATGAGATTTTAAATCTTGAGAGTTTTTTAAGTCTAAAAAAACATGCAAGTTCGCTCTGTTACTTAGTTTTTGGACTCTATTACATTGGCAAAGTTTAAAAAGTGTCAGAAACTCTCACTTTTCTAAACTCTCACCCTATGACATTTGGCCCATGGCATTTACTTAATTATGTAGCTTATTTTTAAATGTCTGAATAAGAACAGTATGAGTTGATAAGCAAACATGCAATGATCTGGCTTCAATATTCTGTAATAGAATTCTATGTATATTTCTGAAGAAACACCTCTGCAAAATGCCATTTTAATGCATACTGTATGAATGTCATGAGCTGGTTTTTTTTCAAAATAGTAAATATAGGAAATCTTTTACACCCCTCCTCCAGCACATCAATAAAAAATGGAATGGAATATATTAAATCTGTATTATGATCTCATTATAAAAGAAATGGAAAATTAATTATCCCTCTTTACTTTACCTAGAAAGCACTTTTCATAAATCTGCAAAGCCTGAGTAGGAGACTAATGGGTTTTATGTTTGTTACTATTGTGAACATTTTACCAAAACGTATCATTTCTAATCACTGATTATGGGTAATTTATAAGTCCCCCAAAAATACACAGATATGTCACAAATGCTGATTCTATGTTTTTTCTTACATCATTAAACCTATATCTGTTTTCATGAGTAAGCACAAGATAAGATAGCAGTTACTATGGAGTTTAAACATATTGCTCCCTCTGACGAGAGATGGGCAGTAATGCTTAGGTCAGTGTTGGCTAACCTTGACACTCCAGCTGTTAAGGAACTACATAACCCAGCATGCACTGCTACAGTTTTGCTATTAGGGCATGCTAAAACTGTGGCAGGGCATGCTGGGATATATAGTTCCACAACAGCTGGAGTGTCAAGGTTAGCCAACACTGGCTTAGGTAGATGAAAGCCAGCTGCAGAGATGTATTTAATACTGTGCCTAGATGCAAAAACAAGATTGTATGTTGAGGGCAATATATGCTAATTAATTTATTACATTCCCAATCCAGTGTTTATCCGCAGAACTGCTTGTTAGCCTTGATTTTTGAACATCCTTTTAGGTGGTTGTGATCAGGTACAGTATGAGCCATTACTTTCAATGTGCTTTAACCAGGCACATTTGTTAGGGGAAAGTATATTTATATGTGCACAAAAGAACAATGTAATTAAACAATTATAGGTATCAAAATAGAACACTTAACTAATACTATTATGGGTACACGCCTAAATAATTTTCTGCCCTAAAGCTCATCACAAAGTTGACATTTTTATATTCATACACACTTTTTCAACAAATATTGTGCCTGCATTAGGAATGATAATCGACTCTGGGTACTGCATACAGGCCCTGAGATTATCAGACTGAGCAGCTGGTTATTGCATTGTGTGTACCTACAGTAGCTTAAGACTCCAACCAGCAGTATTTCAGAGAGGGAAAATTGAAATTAAATAATGGAAATTAATTTAAAAAAAATAGACAGGACTTGAAAGTACTACCAATCCTTATAATGATTCCACCAAGTATTTTTATGAATGCACTTCAGAAAGCAGGATGGATTGAATATGCATTTGAGAATGCACTTGGTGTATGGAATGATGAATTTCTGCAAAAGACATACATTGCATGTAGAGGTGCTAAGCGGAAATTAAAAGATGTTCACTCATTAAACTCCAGATATATAGTAAAACCCCTCAAGCCACTTTGTTAAATTGCTTCTTAGTAAAGTAACATACATTTTACACCATAAAATGCCAGCCATGGCAAAATTTGTAGCCATGGAAACAAAAGGTGGACTGCAATGGCTGTTTCCAAGGTTACAGATGTTTCTAAAGAATGGGAGCGACAGTCATGTATGAGTTTTAAATTGGTGAATAAGTTGGTCCTATTTCTAGAACCAGGCGTTACGCCGGTACACCAAGGATAATATACTGAATATTCAAGAGCAAGCAATTATGCAACCTCCAAATAGTGAGAGTAATAACTATTTGGCAGAGTGCTGCCCAGAAAATTATTACCATCTCTAAAGGCAACAGGTTCCAGCACCATGACACTTGGTTATGAGCTCTGATTGGTTGAAAGTTTCAACCAATCAGGTACATGAGATGTGTTTAGAATTATTCCTTATTATTCTACCTGATAGAATGTGAAAATGATCAGAGCTCAGAGCAGAATACGTATAAACAGAGCCGTAACTAGACTTTTTGGTGCCCTGTGCCAGAAAGCGCATTGGCTCCCCCCTCATTTTTCAAAGGGACATGATCCACCCAAAAAAAAGGAATTGTCTCATGGGGAAGGGCCAGGAAATAGATATGGGAGACCAGGAGATGCTGGGGATGAAATAAGAGGACGTTATAAGTGAGAATGATAATAAACAGTAATTTGACAGGCCCAAACAGCGCCCCCTGACCTGTGGTGCCCTGTGTGATGGCACCGGCCGCACTACCCTAGCTACGGCCCTGCGTATAAATTACTATCCCATATGAAGCATGTAAGTAAGTGGCAGTTTTACTGAGTGGAGCTTGTCTTTTTGTTTTTTCCTCAATATGCTGTGAAACTACAGTCACAGCAGGCACATTTAGTAAAAGTTAGAAACTACATTATACAAATGCGCAAAACCAGCACAAAAGCAGAAGATCATGTTTCATGGATAATTTTCTGTCAGTATTAAAATTGAAAAGGTTGAAGTTCTAATTAATAAACTGCTGTCTCATCTTGCTAATACGGGGCCTGATTCAGCAAGCAACGCAAGTGAGAGAATGCACGGTGCTAGCCGATGCTTGCGATTTGTACATGCATCGCATCGCATTGCGCATGCGCGAACAGTTTCGCTGAGTACGGTATGGTAAGGGCTCTCTCAGCGCATGCAGGGAGCCCGCAGAGACCTTCGATGTTGATTGACAGGAAGTGCCGTTTGTGGGTGGTGACAAGGTATTTGTCGGCCGAACGCCGTTACCGGGGCGTGTATAAATTAACCTCATCGGCGCCGCACGCAGCCAGGCACCTCTCTGCGTGCAGGAATCTCTCAAGTCCTTTGGCAGGGTCAGGTCTGCCCTTAGCTTATACGCAGCTTTGATGGCACTCGATGTTCCCTATGTTTATGCTGTCAATCACGGCATAGGTGGGCGGCTTTGTTTTGCAGGGTGTCTGCTTCTTGTGCTGCAGTCTCTGGGCCTGATTCAGAGCCGCTCGTAAGCGGCCGCTCGCACATCTGCGCATGCGTATGGGTCGTAATGCGCATGCGCCAACCAGTCAGTGCAATTGGAAATCGTGTGTTCGCAAAATTGCGAGTGCCTGCTAATTTGAGTGACAGGATGAGGCGTTTGTGGGTGGTAACAGGGGAAGGTGCTTGAAAACAGGCAGTGGAGATCCGAACGCAGGCGTGCCAAACGGTCAAAACGGGCGTTTTAAGGGTGTGCATAATTAACAAAGCAGCGTCATCGACCACGTCACTTGGTTGTCTCTTAGCCTGAACTGTTCGCATGATTGCGGTAGGAAAATCCAACCACAAGCACAGCGAGCAGTTCAGACACCTTTCGATGTACTCGATTAATCTAATAAATAGCGGAGATGACGTATGATGCGAATGGCCAGGGGGCGTCTTTACAAAATAGCGAGCGCATGTTTCGTTCGCTCGCTCAGACATAGAGGCGTCAACAGACTGCAAAGAGCGAGCGCTCTATTAAAATATCTGGCCCCTTTTTCTGAACGAGCGAGCGCATATAGTGTCCGGCTCTGAATCAGGCCCTCTGTGCGTATGCATTGATTAGCATATTCCTTCAGCGGCTGGGTGTGTGCGTGCGTCTGCTAGCGTGCGTTCCTTGCTGTATCAGGCCTATGGAGTTTCCATTCAAAGTTATTAGTGCCAAAAATATATAGTATAGCAAGATCCAGGGTGAACAGGCTTATTATAAAGTCTCTGGTAAGCAAAGTTTTCCTGCTCGAAAATCAGGAAGAAAACTTTACCATATGTGACATAAATAATGTTATGGACAATAGGTGCACTCACATCTTTCTTCCAGTTGCGGAAAAGAAATTATCTTACTGTAAGTAACCAGCAGGTGTCATCTCCATACAGATTTCCACCTGGTGTTTTACTCTGAAAGTGACAATATAATTTTGTCTCATTTTGAATATTCAATGCAGAAGATTATTATATTTTCAACCATTCAATTTAGTCTACTAATGGTGCAGACTATAGTAATATACAAAATAAACAGTGTGGCCACTTTCTTATTTGACAAAGAATCATTAAATAAAGACATTTTTCACAGTGACAAAAGAAATATCAATTTTCTTATGAAGCCCCAGTTCTTTGTCCACTCTCACATTCAGTACTTCAACCATAAAGGGCTATTCACACAGTTACTGATTATTACACTGCATTAAACGATAGATATATTTAACTGTAATTTTTCACACTAATATTTTTCAATGGAGGAGACTCTTAGTAACAAAAAGGTACCTTGATTATCCCCACTAGAAAGCCTTTGGAAATGAATTATACTTAAATGGAATACCATTGGAAAGTGAAAATAAGAGGCAACTTTCAACCCAAAGTTATGGGCAGAATAATACATATTTATTTTCTGGATACTTGTAATTAAATACAATTTAATGAATACAAAATAAACCTCTAAAAGGCAGCAATTTTATCTTGACTTGAATGATAGATGTGTCCCGAGAAAAAGTAATGGATATTCTTTGGTCTGAACAAGGAAACATTTTCCCTGGTAAAGTATGTGCAGAATTGCTTTGCTAGGCTGGTTACACACTGGCGCTAGGGGGAGATTTGTCAAAGAGATAAAGAGGAGACAGATAAATGTACTAAACCTTAATGTAGGTACACACTAGATGATATGGCGCCCGATCCGGCACTATGTCGGACCATGCGCGCTCCCACGGGGTCGTTCATTGCATCGACAGATCGAGTCTACATGCTTCTCAATCTGTCAATTTGATGAACGACCCCAGGCGATTGGATGCGGCTAGTGAAAGACATATTGTGCGTATGTTCACCAGATCTTGCGGTGTCAAACGGCTGCACGATGTGTCGTCCGTCGCATCGTGTATCAGTGTATCGGCTGGGTATACACATCATGTAATATGTACCCAGCATTAGAGAGATATAAAGTGGAGATGATAAAGTTCCAAACAATCAGCTCCTAACTCTCACTTTACAGGCAGTTTGAAAAATGACAGTTAGAGTACCAACCAATCAGCTCCTAACTCCAAGCTTTGATAAATCTCCACCTACAGTCTAAAACATACAATGGTAACTGGTGCTTGAAGTTCTCTCTCCACTTTATCACTTTTCAAGGCAGTGTACATCTCCCCCTAAGGGTCTTAGTGGAGGAGGTTCATTTGTTGTGAGCATAAGTAGATAGAGTTGGCAGTATGCATAAATGCCACTGTGCCGCAAACACTTTCAAGTGGCCATTACAATTAACGTGTTCTATTCTTATACCATCTTACTGTAGGTGTTTCTACAAGCAGGACAAAATGCTTGTAAAAAATATTTTTTATGACAATAAGTAAGGAAAGGAGTGTTAGAAACTGTTTTATACTTCACAAAAATGTGGTTATGGACAAGCCAAAATGATGAAGTACAGTATGACAAAGTTATTATTACATTTATACTTCTTTTTCTTGTCACTGAAAACAGTACAGAGACCCTCTTGTCATGGATTCTGGGATATGTGACAACACTATATTCCCCAGTCCTGGTCAGAAGTGACTTTATTTAAAATATGAGCATTGTCTACATGTCCATTTTCGCACTAACCTTACTTTTATCTAAATCACAAGCACTATTTATCATAGCCATACACCACCCATATTAAATGATAGGGGCAGTACTTATGATCAGTACCTAGGATGACACCGTTTGGTAAGCATGGTCAGTGAAGTGCACTACAACACAAAGGATATTCAGCAGTCACAGATGTGATTTCTGTGACATACCCAGCTTAGATGTAGGTAGCAGGAGGACACCCAATTGTTATATGTCACCCTATGCCACCCTGACCCACAATACACTTTCTGTCCCACTGCATATAGAACTAATAACCCTATAACTATATCAGCCCATGAATAAATTACACATACATATTTGGCATCTCAATATGTCAGAGAATTTACTGATAATCTGGGGTCTATAGCAGGGGCTACACTGATTATATTAGGTTAAATAGGGGAACAATCATGGAAATCAGCATTTTTACAAATTATTAGTCGCTATCTATTAAACTGGGTACACACTGAGACGATGGGCATTCGTTCTGACATCGAAACAATCCCCTTGAACTGAGATTATTCCATTGTACTACTAAGGCACATCTGAAAAATAAATATGTTCCGCACAAGTAAAGAGCCTTTGCCTAAAAATACGTAAATGTCACTGACCCCTGAAATAGAGTTAAGTAAGTACCATTTTGATTAATACTCAGAATTGGACATTTCTGTATATCAACACATTTTGTCCTCTAAACTATATTGTCTGTAATTTTGATAAGAATAAATTGTGTCTTTTTTGGAGAAAACTATATACAATACTCTAGGCCAGGCCCCGCCCTATAACGTAGCAATATAATATCTCCTTTTCTACTAGTAATGTCTTCCTATTAACTTCTTGTAATTAAAATCAAAATGTATATTTATAAAAAATTAAAATAACTATTTTCTAAGTAATTCTAAGTATAAATAAATAATCTGTCATGCTCTGGGGAAACAATACTTATCCGATCAGTGTATTCTGTTTCAGTTCTGCAATGAATGTACCCAAGCACAAACCTGTGTTCCAAAGATCATCCTGTCTTTTGTAATAATAACAAATTTCTACAAGAATGTTTTAAAAGCCTGATAAGTGATCATTTAGCTGATGTGTTAGATATTGTTATCTAATTTGTGTCCTATGGGCCTGATTTGGAGTTTACCGCTATTGCATTCTCAACTGCGATCACGCTAGCAATGTATTTGAGGAAATCTGCTAATGCCTGCTATCAGACTCGCCGCCTGTGATGGTGTGCAATGGACTGCTCAGGAACTTGCGATCAGGGGCGCCGAAAGGGGGAGGGAGCAGGTACTAATGACCCGGGATTGCTAGAGGGGCCCGGCGCCACATCCCCCTCCCTCTTAGATCACAGCAGTCCAGCACATACTGCTGTATGCTGGGCTGCTCTGGGAGACTGCTCACTGCTGCTAAGCAACAGCCGCAGCAGTCTCCTATGCCTGTGGGGGGAGCGATCACACTGATCGCGCCCCCCGACTGTCTATGCCACAGCGCCCCCTCCCCAGCGCACAGCGCCGCTTGCACGGTCGGATTTACCACAGAGTTTTGTGCATGCTCAGTAGCAAATAGTTCAACTACGTAAACATTGGAAGAGCGTACATCTCTAAACCAGGCCCTATATATTTACACCTTATGTGCAGATTCAATTTATTCCAGCAGAATTTGCTGACAAGAATTGCAACTACGCATAATCTCTCATCTGTGTCTAGTAAGAATATTCTGAAGAAACCGATGTTTCCTTTGTTCTTTACATGTTCCATAATTTGTTACATGGATTTTGTATTTAATGAATTTAGTTTTATTTCCAGAAGTAACCTGTGAGAGATGTGACCTTTAGACAATGATCATAGACAAATAATTAGGATCTGGTGGCTGAATAGATATAAAGGTTCATGATGCAAGGCTTCTGCCTTACTAATCAGAGAAACAACAAGGAACAGCAGAAGCTCAGGTTATATTTGTGTCTAAAACGAAGGCCTTGCATGCGCAGTACACATGTGTGTGGTACAAACCAGAGCAGAGTGGTAGAGTAAGCTACTGTATCTCTCTCCTTCCAGATCTTCGCCAAGTCAGGCTCTTATATGGGCCGGTGTCCTGGGAAGAGCTGTTTACTAAATTTGTGTGAAATTTTTCATTTTCACGTAGACAATTTAGGCAATATTATCATATCTACACCACATATAAAATGCAAGATCTGATAAATTGGCCCCTAAGGGGGTAAACCCCATGGCTAATTGCCGTGCCAGAGCAATTCAATTAGCGGGGATTAACCCGCATGCGTGCCCCTGCAGTTGGACTAAACCTCGCAGCTCATGGAGGTGCGAGGTAAAGTGCGAAGAAAAACCACAATATTGGGTTTGTGCGCAGGGGAAAAACCCATTGATTCCGCAGTTTACACGGAATCGGTGGGTTTCCTCCCCTGAATCCCTATCTTTTCTGGCGTGGAAAAAAGGCTAATTAATTGACTAGCCTTTCCCCGTACCGCTGGGAGTTTTGGCAGTAATTAGTCATGGGGGAAACCACACGGCTAATTGAATACCCCCTTAGTCTGTAGAGAGGATCGGGATCTTGAAGGAGGTAACAATAGTCAATAGTAGAACAGCTCAATGTAATAGTTTAGATGGCAGCTTTGAACATTGAACTGACAGAGCTGCTGTTAATTGGGGTTGGGTATGAAATCCTGGCTGTCGGGATGCCGCTGTTCAGAATACCGACAGTGGCATCCTGTCAGCCAGAATCCTGACACCTATAGGAACTAAAGATAAGTATTTTATCTACCCCTAATCTAACCCCTACCCCAACCCTACCCCTCCCTCCCCAGTGCCTAAACCTAACCCCCCCTTCCTAGTGCCTAAACCTAACTTCCCACTGCCCGCACCCTAACCCTAAGAACCCCTCCCCGGTGCTTAAACCTTATCTCACCCCCTAGTGCCTAAACCTAACCTCCCTCTCCCCGCATCCTAATACTAACTCTCCCTTCCCGGTGCCTAACCCTAACCCTCCCCCTAATGCCTTACCCCGCTAGCTAACGCAAACCTCCCCCTAACACCCCGATACTTTTGCTAACGGTCGGGATACTGGTGCTGGGATCCCAATTTGTTGGGATTTCGGCGCTAGTATTTGGACCGTCGACATCCCGCACGCTGGGATGCTGTCTACATCCCGTTATTTGCTGTCAGATACTGGATCGTAGTTAATGTTAGAGAGTTTAGTAGTAGCAGGAGATCGTTAGTGCAATAAGCTGGAATGCCACTATACTCCATGGCATTGTACAATTGAAGACAAAAAAGGGGGAGATTTATCAAATCTTGGAGAGAGATTAAATACCAACCAATCAGCTCCTAACTGCAATTTTTCAAATACATCCTGTAAAATGACAGGAGCTGATTGGTTGGTACTTTATCTCTCTCCAATTTATCTCTTTCCAAGGCTTAGTACATCTATCCCAAACACAGTAATGAAACAAGAGTTAATATTAACAGACAAACCGGTAAAAAAAATCCTGATGAAAAGTTTACAACCTATAGGGAAAATAGGAGATTAAGTGCCTCTTATTGCATTTCGGTTCAGCCAGATAATGGGAAATAGTGCTTAGAGAATAAAAAACAGATGACTTTTCAGGAAACACTTGAAGTTTGAGATGAGGTGAAAGTGTTGTTCAATAGAGGGTACTCCACAGAGTGTGTACAGCCCTTCAAATCTTCTATAATAAACAAGGGAAGATATGTTTGTTTATACAATTTTGTTCATTTTTTTGTTAGAAGAAGTATTTTAGATTTCATTTGGTAAAACACAGGCAAACAATATAGGGACTGACAGAGGGGAGTAGCAGTCAAAGAATGTTTTGCATGGAAAATTTAGCAAAAAAGCCCATAAGGTTGAAAATGTCCTCCTAGTTTTACACTCCCTGTCAGCACTGGCTTCTGTGGCTGTGTCTATGCTGTCACTGCAGTCGTACAGACAATGGAGATTGGGCACCTGCACTGAAAGTCTGATTCTCCTGGCAGGTGTAAACCAAGAGCTGGAAGTTTGGGTGCCTGCGCAGTAAGAGCTGCTTAGTCCTCCCTCTTTAAAGTGTTTAAGAAGGTTACCCCTAACAGGTGTTATGTGATTAGTCTTCTTGCACATTAGGGTGGGTAGAAAAAAACAAAATTGCGAGTTCGAAATTACAATAGTGCAGAAAAGTTGTGGGTCCATAACAGTAACTCGTGTGCAAAATTTAAGCTTGGACAGATAATTTTAACTATACTTGAAAATTTGACACAAATCAGGATATTTTGTAATCAGGTGAAGGCACAGTTTTGGGGCACATATTTGGCAATTAAGTTTTTTTATAGGTGAAAATGCTTCAGCTGTACTCAGTTAGATAGAAACCTTTGGGGTAGACATTTAAGAGGGGGTCCGTGCCCCCCCCCAAAAAAAGGTCAAAATATTGCAATTTTCCACAAAATTCCACCTGTACTGCATGTGCTCCTGAGATCGACTGGCACTATTTTCAGGTATTCTGACTTATAAATGATTATTTTTTAGGAGGTAGGGAGTAGGGATGGACATCGAAAGCCCACTATCAAATGTTGGCTGAACTTCCACCATTGAAACTTTCGATACGATGGTAAATAACCATTGCATCAAAAGTATTTGATGGTAAAAACTATTTATATGATTTGCACATTCACAATAAACCCTACAGCGCAGTTGGCAGGGAGTGGGATCGGGGCGTGGCTAGGGGCGGGACCCGAAGCAACATACATACTGTGTCCTCTCTAGTGTAGCTAGCAGCGTTGCTGTTGGGACTGGAGGGTACACTATAATTACATATACAGTCCGGCTCCAGAGTCCATCATGCTCGACACTGGTGTGGAGGCCACTGAAGTGAGTCAATTGTGTTACAGCCAGGCAGTGAGGAGCAGAGACACAGCTGACACTGACAGTGTGAGAGTGTGTCTCTGTGCTGTGTGAGTAAGTGCAATATCATATTACGCTTTACCTCCCACTAAGGGGTTAATCTTATTATGTGTGAGGAGGCCAGTTGCCATTGCCCTTCATGTCCCAATCTAGCCCTGAACTCACAGATATTTATATACAGCACAAAGGGGATGGGCAGGGGCGTATTAAGAGAGGAGGGGGCCCATGTACCTTCCCAGTCCAGGACCCCCTCTTCTCTCCCCAGCTGCCAGCAGCGCACTGACCACAGCAGTGGACCCTGGGCACCAGTCTGTGCCTAGAGTCTACTGCATATGCGCTGGTCACTGGGAAAATGGCGCAGCCGCCATTTACCCAACGATTTCCCTACTACGCATGCGCAAAATGCTGTGAAAAGGACCGAGGTGGCCATTCTCCATGTGTTTTGTGCTGCACTGCTACAGGCGTTGCAAGACTTTGGAGAGGTAAGTTTTAAAATCTATGGGTACAGGGTGTGCAACCCATTATAGATACACCCCTGGGGATGGGGAACAAGAATCAATAAGTCCTGAACTACCATAAGTGTGACATATACATGCACTTACTTGCGCCATGAGTTCTCTTGTGGCTAATTGGATTGGCCCCTAAGAGTGAGCAGTATAGTGTGTCCTGATACTGCAGAGAGCTATTTGATGGTTGGAAATAGTTATGAGGACATGGGGTTTGTTTTTAATCTTACAAAATATAGTTCAGTGGCAAATGCAGAATTTCTAAAGGGGGGTTTCCCAAATGCTTGATTTTACAAGTGTGGCCAGTCCATGAAGATTGCATAATTAACACTTATCCAGCTTTAATATGCATCATACCAGAGTCGTAACTAGACTTTTTGGTGCCCTGTGCCAGAAAGAGCATTGGCGCCCCCCTCATTTTTCAAAGGGACAAAATGCACCCAAAAACTGGGAATGGCCTCATGGAGAAGGACCAGGGAAGAAATAGGGGAGGCCAGGAGATGCTGGGGATGAAATAAGAGGAAGCTACAAGTGAGAATGATAATAAACAGAAATTTTACAGGCCCAAACAGCACCCCCTGACCTGTGGCACCCTGTGCGATGGCACCGGCCGTACTACCCTAGCTACGGCCCAGCATCATACAAAGTGTTTTGAACTTTTGAGTGTCATAATTTCAGCATATAGAGGATCAGTGATCACACTAAGCCATTAAATGCAGCAGTAGGGCCATCCTGACTGAACTGAATGCTTTTATTTCAGATGTGGGCACCATTCCAGAGCATGGGAGCAAGTCTGGGAGTCTGGGGGAACAGCAGAAGAACCTAGCACTGCCCTGGACATATATGTACGTATTGGTGTCGTTATGTAGTGAATAGTGTATTATTATATGGTTTTAATAATTAACCCTATTGATGGTCTATAGCAGTGCACCGTTAGCAGTGCATGTTTTCTAGATCTCCTAGTTGATGCACAGGTATTTTTATTACTGACTGACATGTTAAAATAAAAGATCCACAGGTGGTGCTAATTATTTCATTTGAGATACTAAGAAAAAAATGCAACATTAGTAATATTCTATCACACTACTATTTCTATTGTGGTCATGGTGTGGACTGGGGAGGGGAGTTTCCAGGCAACTGGAATGATCCCCCCCTGCATTTTTCTAGTTGTTGTAGTTGTTTGAACTTTTCATCCATTTAAACTTTAGTTTAGTTTCAATGAGAAACAATGACAAAGGGGCTCATTACAGCTGATAGAAGTAACCACCTTTGAAACACAACATGCTGAAAACAGAGAGCAGTAGCATGTGTCTTAAATGTATATGCAAAGTGGAATATTCTGTCAGGTATTAAAAACAATTACTTAAATATTTGTGGAAGTTATTACTAGCAGAGGATCAAATGTCACAACAATTTTCATGTCTTAACTACTTGTGCTACAGCACAATACTCTCTCTGTGTGTAAAGTCCGGATATTGTGACATGCTCCGCCTTTTGTAGGTAAAACTTGTTGGTGTAACTTGTTGCTTTAGCTTTGCCTGTCACCAATGTCTACAGGTTTAGTGATACTAATCCCGTCTACTTTGGTGTTGGTTGCTCTTACAGTTGATTTGATGCCGTCCATGTGAGGCCACTTCCAGAAATGTTTCCAAAGTCACTTTTAGTTCTAAATCCGCCCCTGGACACAGAGTGGAGAGCTTGAACATGTTGCTAAATGTGAGGATGCACCAATAGATGGAGAGGAAGACATCCTAATTACGTACTCTCCATGTGGTTGGCCTTGACTCTGGCTGATCTCCAGCTGCTGAAACACACCCAACTGAGTAGACTGAACATAAAGCCCTTCCTCTCCCAACTTATAGGGGTATTCAATATGGGTGCGATAACATAGTTTTTTGCGTTAATATCGCACTTTTTAACTTTTTTGCGTTAATATCACTGGTTTTAGTTTTACACCGTATTCAATTTCAAAGACTTATCGCAGTTTTGAAAAGTCTTTGATAAAAAACGGTGATAACTTTTCACCATTGAATAGGTGTCGAAAAAAAGTGCAGAATTGGGGTTTAGGGGTGCAGGCTTAAAAAAAATAGCCTGCACCCCTGAGATTGACATTTAAAAAGGAACTGTGTCAAAAAAAGTTAAAAAAAAAAAAAATAGGGACACCCCAAAAAATTAATTTAAAAATTGGGGTGCAAAAAAAAAATGGGAAAAAATTGTTAAACAATAGGGAAATAGGTTCAGGGCTATTCTGCAAGTACGCGGCAGATGTTTTCTAGAATAGAATTATAGCGGCAGGTGCACAAATGCAGAATTTTTTAAAACTGACTTTAGGGACTTAAAAATATGCTAGTACCCATTTTCATGTACTCCAAATTTGATGGGACCACTTAAAAAAAAAAAAAAAAAAACCTAAGTGCTCTTCTGCATCACTTCTTCAATGTCAGGTAAAAAAAGCACCTGCTGTGGCTATTTAAATCCCCGACTTTCAATTAAAGGCTAAAACAGGGGTACCCATAGTGTTCCCCCATGTTTTTACAACTTTAGGGGGGTCTCACAATTATTTTAAGGAAAAATTTGTAACTTTACACAAATCCAACTTCGGAGTTTCCCGTTTTCGTTAATTTTATTTTGAATACGGGGATAAGCGGGAGCGCGCACCATACCTTTATGCAGAACAAAACTCCGATATGAAACGTTAACTTCGCCAGGGAAGTTAACCTTACATATTGAATACCCCTCTTACACTGATATGACAATTTCTACAGAATACGAAGGGACTTCATGAATGCCAAAAACAGAGAGATACAGGTGATTTATAACAAATTATTAAGGTGTGTAAGACTATATAAACAAATTCCCAAGAGTACATTGCAAATCCCTAATTAATAAACATTTATTTGACATGACTGTTGCATTAAATATATTAACAGAGTTTGTGACTGAACTTAATGTTAATTTTATATCTGTTGCTACATGGGTACCTGCCATGTCAATTTCAAATGACATTAAGGTTGACAAAACACCAGCAACATCTGTTATAGTTACAGACGGTATTCCATATTACTTCTTTTTCTGCATATTTCAAAGGGATGTGAGAAAAAAAGCAGCTGTGTCGCTGGCTCTGTGCCATTCCAGATGGCACATTGCAGCCATCGTGTTGAAGTGAATCGCCCCCTAAGAATCAGCATCAGGGTGGCATATGTAAAGGCCAAAGTAGCCAACTCCCAGAAGAATTAAGTTCTAATATGCAGAAAAAAATAAATATAATATATAATATTTACAGTTTGTTTACTGCATAGTTAATAAGTAAAGCTGTTTTTCACCCAATGTCAACTATTTTTGGCCTAGCCTGCCTCTCCCCATTTGTGTTTTCAAAATCACCTGATACTAAGAGAACTCCTGCTTCCTTGCTGTCTGCTGTGTCGAAGCCGGATAATTGGCTGAGACAGGATCGGTGTAAAATTAGGTCGGGGCGACGCCATATTGCGAATGGCAATGAGACGCCATTTTGTGACTGGCCGCCCAGCGCCATTTTTAGTGAAACTCGCCATTATAAGTATATACAGCAATGCTATTATTAAACATTGTGCGATTCCCACGCAATAGAAAGAAGTTAAAGGTCCTCACCATACAAATACAGACAGTCATTAAAACATATAAAATGATTATCCCTGCAAAACACGTACCATGTACTCCACAAAACACATAGTCGCACAGCGCTAAGTAGCGTCTTTTCCCAAGTCCCCAATTCTTACACACTGCACACTTACATAAAAGGTTTTCTAGCATTAAAGTGTAATATCCAAGGTTTATGCAGTAATTATTAATGTTGTGTAATAAAGGTTATTTGATATCTAAGGTTTAGTACATGGTAAGCAGACCCTGTTTGGTGTTGTACTGATCCACTGTGTCTCCACAGATTTCTGTTATCATCGGTGAGAAGATCGCAACATGTGTCTGCAAACTATGGACTATAGAGAGTTAAAACATTAAAATGTACTCTGTAATGTTAGCGGCTTAGATTAGCATGCAGCGGTAAAAAGGACACAAAGGGTTGTTAGAGGCTGTTTGTGTCCATTCGAATTGACCTATGAACCATCCTGTAACAGAGGCACCTTTAAGAAGAACCAATGGAATCATGTCAAACTTGTCTATTGTATTGCCTATTCCTGTAAGAGTATATATGTGCGCTCTCTGACCTCAGTCTGGAGTCTTCTTGCTGTGCTGTTAACGGAGGTTTCTAATGCTGATGCCGGTATCTGGGCCCAGAGCGCGTGCGTATATAACAACTGTACCTTGGGTCTGTATGATTTATTTGCACTAATTGTCTTTAGATCACAGCATGTAACCATCTGTTTTTATATTGAATAATAACTTTTTGTACTTTGGAACCACATGCAAAGTCTGAAAGCATTTATTTACTGTGCGACTCATTACGCTAAATAGCAACAATTTTAGAAGGTATAGGCAGGATTTTAGAAGGTATAGACAGGATTGCATAGAGGTTTTAATTAGGTATCCATAGCTGGGATAGTCATAGGTCTATGAAGTGACAACTACATCAGCCACCTTTGCTAGGGCATAGAGAATCACACCACCTGATTTGTTAAGGCAATAGAACCTGTTCTTCAATAGGCCAAAAGTACATTCTGTCACATCCCAAGAGGTAATAAGTGCCTCATTACATCTGTGCCCAGCAGGAGTCTGTTGAGTAAAGTGAGGTATACAAACAAACACAGAAAAGGCAGCACACTTGGGAACCTGACTTCACAGAAACATATTCTCTTTATTGAATAGCAGAAAATGCAGTAATAAATATATAATGTTTTGCAAACACATTCCTTTCTTCAGATATACTATATAATGTCATACAAATGCTTTTTTATATAGGACATTTCAGTGTCTCATGTGTATCATGTGTCCATTATTTCATTAAAACAGCTGAGAGCAATACATTAACCCTAGCTATATCATTAGAATACTACTTCATATGTGTAGCTGAAGGCACCTTAACTCTTCCTTAGACATCTTGCTTTTATTATTTTAATTAAATCATCACAAGAAGAAATATATCTAACTACTGTATATGAATACAGGTTATCAACTAGCAGACAGTGTTGGAAATTATATAAATAAGAATGGATACACATATAAACTAGGGATGTGCAGGCTCGGATAGGTTCGAGTTTGCACGTGGAGTTCGGATTTTTCCCTCCAAAAAAACGGAACTCAGAACGAGGCAAAACGTCATCTTACATGGACGAACATCATCATTCCTGGTCTTTTGTCCAGGAATGATGATGTTCGTCCATGTAAGATGACGTTTTGCCTCGTTCTGAGTTCCGTTTTTTTGGAGGGAAAAATCCGAACTCCACGTGCAAACTCGAACCTATCCGAGCCTGCACATCCCTAATATAAACATTTATATCATTACTTTGAAAGCATTCATATATACAAGAAACAGGTAATCACATATTGAAGCATTTATTTTAAGAGATATCATTGATTTGATCATTAAAACCTTTTGGACCCAATGTGGCTAATCTTTCAATCTAAAATACCTCTCATTTTAACAATGTTAAAAGTCAAACTCTAGATGGCAACCTAACTTCTAGTGTCTGCAAGGGCAACTGAGAATACTCGTATTATCTTTTTCCTTTGCAATAAAAGTTCTAATGTTGTGTATATGTTATGCAGTCCTTGATGTCTAGCCCACACAACTGTATCCAAATGGGCTTTTAAAGAAAAACATAACCATTTACTGTCACAAGAAGCATATACTTTTAACTGTACGCTTGAGATGCTGTTTAAACAAATAAACCTCTGGATATAGTATTGCAATGACTGCAGCCTTAAACAGAATATCTGCAATATTAGGGCTTCGTTTGAATGAGAACAAAGGCATCTCTGTAAAGAGTTTACCATATGTCATGTCATCTTTCAGAAATGGACAATGTTTATATATGGCCTTTTTAATACTTTTAGGCTTATGCTCTTATTTACATAACAATTGATATGTTAATGTCAGATTTTTACACCTTATTTTTTATTAACAAATAATCTATAGCTAACTCACTACCTCCATGTTATAACATTACTAGTATAGATTTTTGCATTTCTTAGTACCTCTCCAGCCATTGTCTATGTAATACTGTGTGACCCAATAAGATGACTTTTGGTACCATCTGGTGGATGAAAACTATCAAAATGTAACATATTATTCTTATCTGTAGGTTTCTGTTATGAATCTTTCTCAATTTTCTTATCCTCCATGGAAACTAATACATTTAGAATATAAATTGTCTTAACATATTTCACTAATGTAAACTGACTGGTGTAATGTGCCTCAATTATACTGCCAGTCTCATTTATTACACTTTTTGTCATCTGAGTATCGTACAAATAATATATTGTCCACATATCTAAACCGATATGCAATCCTTTCAACATATCTTATATCTTACTGAAACATTGTTTTCTTGAAACTGTGCATGCAAATATTTGCTTAGCATGGAACCCCCAATATAAATGTTCTGTCTTTGAAAGTAAAAATAATTTTGAAATCTGAAATATTTATTTAAGCACAAAGCTTAATAATTTAACCAGAAAATATTGATGAGGTTTTCCTCCGTCAATACTGGCCTAACATAAACAATACCTTCCTCTTGTAGTATTGATGTATATAATCTCTATTCATCAATATTACATAACAACTCATGTCATCTAGCCATTCAATGTCCTTCCACTTTAATAGAAAGTCCTGCAAGTAGGGATTTTCCGAACAGTGATCTGTAAAAAACAATCAATAAACGTAGCCGAAGGCTGAAGTAATGGTGAATTAGCCCCTGACGCAATTGGTTGCCATGGAGAGTCCTGTAAATACATATGAACCTTAGGTAAAAGATATAAAATAGGTGTTAATTAGGGATCATTAATTAAACCTTTGGGGTTTTGTAATTATTCCAACCAATAAAGTGAGCTCAAAATATCAATATATTCATCAATCATGTTTAAAAACTTGCAGTTGAATTTCTTGGTAATTTATAATTAAGAGCCTCTATACCAAGCTTTAGATTATATTCTTATTAATTGTAAATTATTGTATTGTAGCACCACATTTATCTGCTTTTTTAACTATATATTCATTATCTTATATATGCATTCAATTGGTCTGTTTGTTTGTCCGGTCATGCATTGGGACACCCCTGCACTGATTGGGATGAAACAAATGCAAGGTGGTCCAGTTGGATCCTGTCCAGGTTTTAGGGCAGTTAGGGTCCCGGTCGGACCACCCTTTGGTGTACGCTGGGCAAAACTTTGACCTGGGGAGCCTGTTCTGGGCCTTCCACTGGATGGATTTGGACAAAAACTTCACAGTGTTAACATTGGATCCCAGAAGTCATACTAGGGGGTTGAGGTCCAGGTGGTGTTACTATCACAGGGTCCCCCCATTATTTTTTTAAGGTTTTATTTTGGTAAATATGATACCGATTGCATTTCCCATTACAAGTATGGGAAATGCGATCTGCTTACTAAAATAATGTGAATTTAAGGGCTTGGAGTAGTTTTTTTTTAACAAAAACTGCTCCAAAAGCCCTTTAATATATTTAAATGATACTAAAGTAATCTAAAAAAAAGTCTGAAAACACTCGTTTTCACATTATTTTAGTAAAAATAATATTAATAAATATGCTTTATTATCTATTCGTTCAATAAGTGCCATATTTGAAACAATCAGAGATTAAAAAAAAAACAATTTTGGCCCTTAGTTTACGCAAACCAACCACATTATCATGCAAACTCTGAACTTTAGATTTTGTATCATTATAAAAAAAATAAAAACATTTTAAATTTTAAATATCTAATAAATCTATATCAGTCCAAATGTAAGTCAGAAAAGTTTAACATGTTGTAACGGAATCCTGCGCAGTTGTGTAAGACCTCTAGAGCCAAGGAGAGGATCTTCCACCAATAACAGCCACCCTCTGTTCCCTTAGTGATAGATGTTCACACCGGTACCTAGGTGGCCGCCTGGAAAGCCTCCAGCAGTAGAGGCTTACACAACTGATGGAAGTCTGCAGGACTGCTGGCAGGAGACAAGGATATGCTTGAAATGGCAGTCCTACCACTGCTGCAGGCAGAATTTAACTTGTACAGGAACAATGGTAAGAGTACACTAGAAGGGGCAAATGATGGTGCCTTCAGGTGAATCTAAGGACTATGGTGTGACTGGGTCGCCAGGCATAAAGCGGCTAAACACTGGGTGGATAGTCGCTAGCTATGGAGCAGGTCTCAGGCTATGGAACGACTGGCTATGAATTCCGGTGCAGCTGGGCTGTGGAGCGACTGGATTGTGGTCTGTATTGACCAGGCCACAGGCTCCAGAGTGACAGGGCTGAGGGCTATGGTGCAGCTATGCCACGGCTGAAGCTACTGGTTCGTAGATGGTGATGCAGCCTATGCCATGGGCTGTGGTACAACTGAACTGAGCACAATAGTGTGGCTAGGCCACTGGCTGATGTAACAGACTAGAGTCCAAGGTGCAGCAAAGCCACCGGCTGAGGTATGACAGACAAATTATTGCTGGTATGGCTTAGATCGCAGACTGGAGCAATTGGCCTGTGAAAGGTGAGGCTGCCTTTGGCACATACTGAGGTACAACAGGACAAGCACAATAATGTGGCTTGGCTGAAGTAGCTGACTCCAGGCCGAGGTGCAAAAAGCCACCAGCTGAGGTATGACAGATAGATGATCACAGGTGCGACTTAGAGTGCAGGCAGCGAGATGAAGAGCACTGCTGGCTTGAAGCGGCTGATCACTGACTGATGAGGCTTAAACAGGCTGTGGTGCGGAAATGCCATGGGCTGAGGACAGCTAGGTGGCGGCTACAGAAGTCGCTGCTTCGGATGATACCAGCAGCGAGGACGTGAGCAGGTAAAATAACAGCATATGAAACCAGGGCGATTTCTGATCAGGAAGACAGGTTCAGGAAACTGGTAATAACAACTACTGAATACAGGAACTGCAGGACAAGGTGATACCGGCTAAAGCTCTGGCTTCTGAGCACAGGGAAAACAAGGCTGAAACTAGTATATCTGTCACCCGGGGCATGTCAGTAATTTTGCGCCCCCTCCCTTCCCATACCTGGATTTTGTCCTTGCTCCTCCATAAGGCAGTGCACTAGTCAGACGTCCCTGGTATAGTGACTTACATTATGCCATACACTGTAATGCCTATTACCAAAGTGCCACTTACATATTTGCCCAACACTATTTTATGTCCCACAGTAAGACTTCTAATTGCTTTAAAATTACCTGCTCATTGCCAGGGGGTTTCATGCTCGTTGCCAGGGGGTTTCATGCTCATTGTCAAGGGGTTTCATGCTCGTTGCCAGGGGCTTCCATGCGCATTGTCAAGGGGTTTCATGCTCGTTGCCAGGGGGTTTCATGCTCATTTGCCAAGGGGTTTCATGCTCATTGCCAGGGGGTTTCATGCTCGTTGACATGGGGTTTATGCTCGTTGCCATGGGGTTTATGCTCGCTGCCAGGGGGTTTCATGCTCGTTGCCATGGGGTTTGTGCTCGTTGCCATGGGGTTTCATAGGAGAAGATGCAGCTTTCTGCATCTTCTCCCGGCAGTGCCAGTGTTCCCGCAACTTCTGGAAATGCTATGTGCATTGCGCTGGCCTAACAGACACTAGATGTCCAGTAGGACCTCTAGCATCTGTCTTCTCCTTGGCGGCGGCCATTTTTGGATGGCCGTTTTCAGCAGAGCCTATGCGGACGGCTAGTCCACATGGAATCTGCAGCCCCAAGTCACCGCGCACTACAAGACTGCGCAGGGCATGCAGGGGCTGAGTCAGTCCCTTTTCACCCCCTGCATTCCAACACCCGGTGCACGTGCACCTCTAGCCCCCCCCTAGTTGTGGCCCTGGGGAAACACACATACTCTGGAAGTCAGGCAATATCACCGGCAGGAAGTGTAGGTCTAGCTGTAATCTAACAGAAGCAGGAACCAATAAGAGCAAGCCCAGCAGAAAGCCTCTTTGATGAGTAAATGGATTGCAGCTGTGAGCTGCACACAGAGACTGAATGGATTGCAGCTATGAGCTGCACACACACAGACAGCGTCCCAGCTGCCTAGCACCAGCCGGGACTGGAATCAAAGGCAAAATGCAGCGTCCCAGTCACTTAATACGGCCAGGACCTGCAGCCAAGATGATCCGCTGCTGCGGATATTAACATATGTATGTTGGCAGAAAGACCAGGCCTTTATTTATAACCAAAGAGACAAATGGGGCCAAATGTAATAGGTAGTCTGTTTTGGTAAATTGCGAGTTTGGTGCTAAACTCGCAATTTTTCACAACTCTCCAATGTAATAGGGTGTCTGTTCACTAAAACTCGCATTTTTCAGAGTTACTAAAACTCTCCATTCTCAAACTCGCATCCAGATGTTTTCACATTGAAAACAATCAACTCGCCCAATGTAATAGGGTGTCTATTTCAGACTCGCAAAAAAAAGATTACCAAAAGTCCCCAAATAATAGACCTGCTTCAGGCTTTGAGTACATCCTGAGCAGGTCAGATTAACACAGAAACATGCACATATCCATGAGATATGTACATGTTTCTGTGTGTACTTATGTTAAATGTTATAAAATAAAAAAAAATGATGTGCACCCCCTCCCCAAAAGCATAACCAGCCCCGGGCTTTATAAAGCCTGTTCTGGTTCTAAAAATACAGGGGCCAAAATGCGTAGGGGGCCCCTGTATATTAAGAACCAGCACAGGGCTTTGTTGAGCTGGTCCTGGTTCTGGAAAATCAGGGGACAAAACGAGTAGGGGTCCCCTGAAAATTCCTGAACCAGCACCGAACTCTTTCTAGCACAGCCAGGGAAAACCTTTCACCGGTTTCCCCGGCCAAAGCATTATCGTTGACTGACTGCTAGTCAGTCCAGGCCGGGGATCCCTGGGGAGTTGGGTACCCCCCCAATAAAGGGGTACCCCTCTCCAGGGCACCCCAGGCCTAGACTGATAGCCCGGGGCTATCCCCGGCACCCTAGGGCGGTGGGTGCCGGGTTGATAGTGTAAAGTGAAAGTGTAAAATTAAATTTACCATATTGTCTTTATTTGTAGAACCACAAGTACCAGCAAGCCTCCCCTGCATGCTGGTATTTGGAGAACCACAAATACCAGCATGCGGGCATTACGGGCCCGCTGGCACTTGTAGTTCCACAACTAAAGAAATATGTAAATAAACAAACTTACACCGTGAAAGTATAATTTTAATAAAACATACATGCACACTCACACTCACACATACTCACCTAGTATCCGAAGTAATCCATAGGGGTGTACCTGAAAAAAAAACAACATACTCACCTCTCCTATGCGTAGATCACGTCCTCTTCTCCAAGTAGGCAATCCAGGGGTTAAAATAAAAAAACGAAAAAAAAAACGATCCATGCGGACTGAGCAAAGGTTTGTGTGTACACATACCTTTGCTCCACGTAAATGACCGGGGCACACGTGTGCCCCATCAGTGCAGGGGCCGCCAGCCAATCAGGGAGCATCTCCGTCGGAGCAGCTCCCTGATTAGCTGAATGCGGCCAGCCTCTGTCTCCCATAGCCGTCTATGGTGAGAAATCCCCATAGCCCGTCTATGGTGAGAGCCGCTACATAGTAACCGCAAGATTAATTGATGTTAATCTTGTGGTTACATCAATGATACAATGTCGCGGTCAATGATACAATGCCCCGGTCATTTACGCACACAAGGGGCAGGAGACTGGAGGGGATACAGGGGGCAGTAGGTGACATGGGGCATGAGTCTGGTTGATCCTCTGTTGTATGATAATGACATTGGTTATATTCCTACACAAACAGGCATCTTCTGGACACTGTCTGCCCAGGGAGGATCAGTTTCTTCAGAGGTTCCCCATTGCAGAGAAACCACCATATTGGTAAGGTGTATTTGGAATGGAATGGAAAGGAATGCTCCCAGAGTGATGAGAAATGGGTGGCGTGTCATGATGACATGCCCCCATTTTGTTTAACAAAACCCCTCATGGCACTTGAGCACGCCCATTTTTTTTGCCTGCTGCACTTCATAGTCTTTATTAATACATTTAAATTTCTTTATTAACCCCACATTATCTTCTCCATTATTTTCAGAAAAGTAGCATTGCGTTCTTCAGTAAGTCACTTATATTGACCTGATGGTACTTTGGGACCAAGAGGATGTTGTGGGAAATCCCCTGAAATAGAAGAATACTCAAGATTTAAGAAAGGGGAACTGAGTCAGATATCTCTGACTCAGTTCTGCTGCGGTTCCTCCATTTTTCCATTTTTGATCATAAAAGCAGCCCCCATAGGTTTCTGTGGTGGCTGTTAGATTGTCGAGTTAACTAAGCTATGGAATGTAAAATATTCTGGAACTTCACCTGAATAGCTAATACCATTGTAGCCTATGGGTTATATAATGCAGCAATTTCCAGGAGAGACATCCGGTAATTTCTACTTGAGCATGCACAGTCAGAAGACCATGCATGCACAGTAGTGAGGCCCGGGGTCCGAACCTGGAAATAAAATGATCCTACTAGTAATCACCTTACTTCTTACACATCACATTAGACACATTAGTGTTAAATTCCAGCTAAAGTTAGTTGCTTATTGCATGCCTGTGTAGATTGACTGAAGTTGGTAGACAAAAGTAGGTGAATGTTAAGTGTGTATGTATGTGTGTGTGGCTAAACAGTGTGTCAGTGGTGTATGCAGGGGTGTGGGCAGAGTATGTAAGGGTTCTTTCTTTAACATGGCAGCAAGCATGCACCTTTACTGTTAGGTCAAATGCTGCACTCTGTGTCTCATGCCTCAAGACATACTGAGGCTTGGTGTAGGAGGACACATCTGTATGAAACACGTGTACTTAGGCATTTTGGGCTTAGTGTCCTTTGTGAGTAAAGAATAATTCTCAGCATTTTCTCAGCTGGCATTAAAGCAGTTTAGCTCTCATAATCTCTTTTAATAGCTTAGTCGTACTGGATTCTAAAATAACTACCAATAAATCAAATACAGGTGTCAGATTCTGCAGCATTGCCATCACAATCTCCTTGTCATCCATCTGGACTCCTACAGATGTCAATTGCTGAGATATAAATAACATCTTGTCAAGTTATTCATTCATCTCTCTGCAAACACTCAGTTTGGTACCATACAGTGTATGTTTCAGGTTTAGTCTCCTCATGAGAGCCTTGTCTTTGTACGATGCTCAGGGCTATTCACATGTTATGTTTTGTCACATTCCCATGAATTAGGAAATACATATGCTGCTCCACAGAAAAGCCAATAATGCCTTTGGCTCTATCCACTTCATCAGTATCTGGATTGTCACCTGGATTATTTTTTGATCTCCCACAGTTTTTCCTGCTTCCGCTGCATCTCCATAGCAAATTTCCACATGACATAGTTCTCTGAACCTCTTAGTCTGGTGAAGGTCATGCTTACAGCTGGACTGTGCATTCTGTGTGCTAATACAATACACATGAGCTTTCTGTTCATTTCACACTTAGATACCTGGGCCCATACTCTATTGACATAACCAATTGGATGGGTGACCTGGGTGATCACAATAGGTGTTAAGCAGAATGTTAAAATAGATGTTAGGCCACACAGATGTCCGTAAGCTAGTTTGCAGATTTATTGGTAATAACAGTATACCATAGGCAAATGCAGGGGGGGTTTCCATCTGCCTGGAAACACCCCTCCCAAAAACACACATCATGACCACAATAGAAATAGTAATATAATACAATGTTACTGGTGCTGCCTGTTCTTCTCAGTATCACAAATGAAATGATTAGCAACACCTGTGGATCTTTTAAAATGTGTCAGCCAATAATAAATATACCTGTGCACCAACTAGTAGATGTTCAAAATATGCACTGTTAGGGGTGCACTGCTATAGACCATCAATAGGGTTAATTATTATTACTGTATAATAATACACTATCCAGGGCATAAGGAGACCAATATGTACATATATGTCCAGGGCAGTGCTAGGTTCTTCTGCTGCTACCCCAGACTCCTGGACTTCCTCCAATGCTCTGGAATTAAGCCCACATCTGAAATAAAAACATTCTGCTCAGATAGGATGGACCTTCTACCGCATCTAATGGGTTACTGTGATCGCTGGTCCTGTATATGCTGGAATTATGCAACACAATATATTTTGTATGATGCATATTAAAGCTGGATAAGTGCTAATTATACCCTCTTCATGGACTGGCCGCACTCGCTATAAAATCAAGCATTTGGAAACCCCCCTCTAGAAATCCTGCGTTTGCCAATGAGTATACAGCGATAACAAAGTGATGTCTGTGGTAGCGGTAATACTCAGGGTAACATCAGTGATCACACAGGGTAAACGTGTTATAAAAAAAGCTAAGTACTGTGCAACTACACAGTACTGTGACACTCTACACAGAAGCGCATCAGACATCACATGCATCAGGTCGGCGGCCAAACACATCTCGCTGGCTCCATGTCCTAGTCCACAGAGTCTATAACAGAGATAGGACAGTGCCAGAGTGCACTACTCTCCAAGGGTGAGATGTACTAAAGGGGAAAATGCAGTTTTCGGGTGTTTTACCACATTCCCAATAGAAGCCTATGGGCTTCTTATCGGGATGCTTCCCCTTGAATCCCTCCCATCACCCCCATGGCCCGTGTTCTTGTGCTCATGCGCAGAAGGACACCAGAGGGACTTCTGGGTGTTAAATCCGGAAGTCCCACTGTCTGGAGCCATCGCAAAGGACAGCTCTTATCGGGAGAGCTGTCCTTTACGATATTGTCGATACATACTGCAGTACTCAACCGTGGCATGTACCCGAAGACAGGGCGGATGTACCACATCGCAGATGCGATGCTTAGTACATCCTTCCCCAAAAGATTTGTCATGAAAAAGCCCTTATAAAAATGCTCAAACTGTCCAAACACACACAATGTAAGGGTTTTTGGTGGCAGGAGGTTGTAGTAGTGCATAAATCTGTTGTGTACGGTCTGATTAAAGTTTATCTATTTTTTGTCAGGTTTTTATGGTCCTGTCAGTATTTGTGTGTGGCTTGGTTGTGTGTGTGGAGAGTGTGTGCTGTTTGGTAAAGTAGGATTTATTTTTAGGTGTTTGTTTTTTTATTTTTCTGTGTTGTTAGTTTCCTGTGTCTATGGAGGAGAAGAGGAGCCGGTATAGGGAGGAAGAGTTGGAAGAAGACGTAGGTGAGGAGGCACAGCATGGGGATTCAGAATCCTCAGAGGAAGAGTAGTGTGTGGTCTAAAACAAAAGGAAACCACAATATTAGATTTAATTTTGACAAAAATATGACCCTAGTGACTGAAGCTGTTAAGCACTGCAATGTGTTGTATGGCCATCTTGCTGTCCATACTTCTAACCGCAAGAAAAAACAGATTTGGAATAGTGGCAGTAAATAGAAGTGTGGCATAGGCCCCTTTAAAAAAAATGCTTCAGTGATATCAAAAGCTGAGCTAAAAAAATGAAAGAGTAGAGCAAGACATCCAGACAAACCAGTGTTGGGCCCCCCTAAATAGAATTAAAAGAGAGAAGTCATCCTTGGTCTCCATGTGCATGATTCAGATGCACCACCACGTCCTAGTAAGTGTGTTCTGCAAACTTACTATTTTATGCATTTTTTGCAGACATATGGCAGTTATACATGGCAGTTATACATTGGGAGCTTCCTGCACCTTCTATGAGAGTAGGCAAGTCTGACTTGCAAATGCTCAGAAAATCTTTTTTTGGCTACTTTTGTGCACTTCATAGTTTTAAGTGAAATGACCAAGATGAGACCTTGTCTGATTAGAAGGAAACAAGATAAAGAAAGGTTAAAAGAATAAATTGGGATCATGGCACTAATGAAATGCCATGTGCTTGTAAAATGAGAAGTTCATGGAAAATGTTATTTTTGGCATTTATGCCTGTCTATATAATTTAACCCAATTTTTTAACATTAAACAACGATGAATGGCAGTGTCTAACCTCAGAGTTTTTCTATGCAGTGTTAATGAAAGAAATTAGATTTTGGGAAGGCAAAGAATGGCGGGGACCAAATGAACACTAAGAAAAACAAAGAATTTGTCAGGAACACACTGCGTAGTTGGAAGAAAAGAAAAAAATAGGCTAATAGCAGGCAGAAGTGTGCCTTAGGTGAGAGTGCGTTTCCTGCGGCTCTGTAAGAGTTAATAATAGATATGATCGGTAAGCAGAACGTGGAAAGAGCATAGAAAAATCTTAATAACTTAATTCTTTTTAAAACCTTAAAGCACCCGTATGTGATAATTGTTGTTCAGGCAGAGGTGAGAGTAGAAGATTGGGCAGCTAGAGAGAGTTAGACACATGACAGACGGCCTCTATACTAGGGTTTCTTGGATGCAGGCATAGTTGATGGTAGAAAGTTGAAGAAATATCTGTTGGTGTTCTACAATTAGCCTTCTTAGTAACTGTGTATATTGCCAAACTTTCCAGGTGGGTATTGGACAACTGCCACATTAAAGTGTTTCTTAAATGGCTATTAGTGTCCAATAGGAGCTGAATTACTCAGGGATGTTTTAGTACTTTTAAAGGGGGAACTCACTAGACATCATTTGATGTTGGGGACCTTCGCTGACTTCTGTTTAGTATCGATATCGAAAGTCTGTCACATAACTTCACAGACTATAATGAAGGCTCATAATTATTTGCAAGTGCGTTCATTCTATTCATTTTCTGTGATGAATAAATGTGAGTGTCAGAAGGTATACAGTATTGCTAGATTAGAAAAGTTACATTTATTTATTTTTTAGAGCATTGCATTTTTACTGGTAAACTTTGTTCAGCACTTCTGAAGCAGTCTGTGCCCACTTTCCTTCTCCTTTCCAGCTGTTCCTCCCAAGTACCACCGGGCCGTATATGCACCTCCAGCAAGTAGTCCTACACATGTTCCTTTACATGGCATCACTTATTTTCATGGCTACAAATGCTGAACTCACAAATAGGTGTCTAAGCATTGTGCCAGGTTTTAGAATAAACTGTAAACATCTTACCAATACTATGCTGTAAACAGAGTGGATTGTAAACCTATTGTTTTAACAAATATTTATTATGTTTATTTAAATTTGAATATATGTTTCCTACCCTCTCCTCCGATTCCTACTGTACCCTTTCATTCAAAATCTTGCTGATATAAATAAGTGCATGATAGGATTTAGAGTTAAGTCAATTTGGAGCATACAAAAATGCTAATTTCTGCATTGCACATGCCGATAGAAAAGTAACTGAGGGCCTGATTCAGTATGGATCGCAACTGTGATTGCAATAACGATTATGCACGCAGTCTCATTACGATAGTATGCTTATCCTCTGCGATCACTATGCCATACGCAGCCTAACATAAGGACACCCACCTTACCTTACACACATCCGTAATACTTAGCAAGACTGCAAAACCATCGGTAACATTGAGTACAATCGCAGCCTCACGCACACTTGCACAAGTTTTGACCTTACTCAGGAATTGCTATCCTCGTCACACACAGTAAGTACACAAACTGCGTATATGGCATCGCAGCGGCTTCTTTGTGCCTCTTTTATGCATGGCCCTGCAACGGTGTTCATACACACTGGCACACCTGCATTTTGCCGACCACCCCCACCATCACCACCCCCAAACAGTACTACCTGTCAATCACTTGCAGCACTGGACAGAGGGGAAGCAAACAAGACAGGACAGAACAATACAGTAAACAATACAATACAGTACACAAATTAATAGATAGTACCTGTACTACAATATTTAACACAGCCACTGGTGCAAGGACGGAGTTCAGTGCAAGCTGAAACCTGCATCCATAGGCTTGGACACAGCTAAATAAGTTTAGAGCCACTGAAGGAGGTGTGAACCAAAGACAAAGAAGGGGCAGAGAGCCCATGGAGGCAGTGAAGAGTGTGGCAGGCATTCAGGAGTAGACGTTTATGACAAGAGGGGGAAGGGCCCTGCTCATAGGCGCTTATATACTAAAGGGAGGGGCAGACAAATAGATGACACAGGGAAGCTGAGGGCAGGGAAGAAGGTGGAAAAAAGAGTGTTAGCTACTCAGTGAGATGGTTATCTGGTGGGCGGTATGCTTTCATGGACAGGTGGGTTTTCAGCTCCCATTTGATGCTATGCAGGCTAGAATTAATAAGAGTTAATAATAGCTTGCTTACCACAAATACTGTAATACTAACAAAGGCCCTGAGAGGGGATAGGGAGCGTAAAAGTACCCAGAGATATACAGCATGTCTCTAAGATGTTGAGGTTGACCCTTTCAGCAGTAAGCCATCTTTTTGTGATGGCACAGCGGTACATAGGCATCAGTATTCATAACAGAGTGTGGCCATGCCCTCACACACTTTGTCGTGTCCTCTTGAAGCAGGGCCCAAAATAACTATTGCCTATCTGAAATATTAAAATCTCTCTGCAGTGGTTGGGAGTTTAAACACTGAAAATTATTTTTCCCCAAGCAGTGTAGTAGAAATATGCTAAATCACCTTTACTCTGACTGCAAGTACTCACTGTAGAGTATCCTAGTGACATATGATACATAGAGCATTCTAGTGACCACCATACAATGCTGATAGCCAGTGAAGTGTGGCGATGTCAATGGCTGGGGAGGCACACATGGAGATGGGTCTGAGTGCTGGGAGCCTTTCTCACCTCCTACTCATTGTACCTCTCCTCTCACTACACTAAGCTTCAGTGTCCATTGATTTTTCTTACCTACATCAATGTGTTTTCTCTTGCTGCTGAGCCTTGATCTCTAAATACTACAGTGCACTTCCTGGCCACATGATACTCTCTTACCTGCATCACTGGGCCTGATTCTGAACCGCTCCCGAGCACTGAGCGCTCGCAAGCGGGTCGATGTTGCCCAAGTGTGCATGCTCACGACGGAGGTGGCTCCGTCGTGCCACAAGGGTCTCGTCGCAAGCCCGATGGTCGCGATGGTCTTGACCATCGCGACCATCATTTTGTCATTTTGGCCGCTCGCTATAGCTGTGGGTGGTCACCCACAGCTATGCGAGCGACTGGGAGGCCGCTCCAAAAAGGAGAAGGGATGGTCCTGATTCAGAGCGAGCGTTCTGTCAGAGCATCCGGCTCTGAATCAGGGCCTCTGTGTCTTCTTTTGCTGCTGCTGACTGAACTCTGATCTCTAAACACTGCAGTGCACTTCCTGGTCACATGGCACATTCCAGGTGTCCATCAGTGCTCAAGGCACGCCCCCATACTCAGAGGCATGTCTCTATTAGCTCTCTTTCTGTGCAGCTTACTGCCCATGATATGGCCCTGCCCCAGCTCTGCAAGCAGAGTCTGACTAAACAGAAGCGAGGCTGAGCTGTTGCAGCCTCATCTATCATCTCCCTGTAGTCCAAGGTAGCTCCACAAAGCTGGTGAGTGTTAACTATAAAAACGATTTCAATAAACAAAGAAGATATATCTTCTTTGTATTATTCTAATCAGTTTTATATCAAATCTCAGGAATATGACAGGGAGGCTCTGCCTCCCCTGCCTACCCTGACTGCACATCCCTGCTGAGAGCATACTAGTGACAACCATACAATGGACAGCATACTAGTGCAGGGCCGTTACTAGGGTTGCGCAAGTGGTGCTGCTGCCCAGAGTGCAGAGCCCTAGGGGCAGCACCATTACTGCCCAACTGCATTTGGCTAGCAGGATGCCTGGAAGGTAACCTTCAGCCAGTATTGCTGCTGCAGTGCGCCCTCAGAGCAACATCATGAAATCATGTGGAGTGTTGCCCTGTTATGGCAGTGTACTAGTGACAATTATACAGAGAGTATTTCAGTGACTGACATATAACACATAGAACATCCTATGGACCATTATAGTAGAGAGCATCACAGTGATTGCCATATAATACAAAGAATGTAACAGTGATCACTATACAATACAGAGAGCATCCCAGTGTATACCACACATCATAGAGAGCTTTTCAATTACCGCTTTATAATACAGACATTACTTTAGTGACCTCCATTCAATACAGAGTGTATCCTAGAGACAGCGATGCAATATCATCCTCATCCTTATTTAACACATCATCAAAAATAATTAACTCCTTCAGTATTGTAACAATCTCAGTCAATACAATTTACTCAACTCTTACTTTAATTAACCCCCACATCATCAACTAATTTCACTCTCATATTCATTAACCCCCTAATTACCTATCCCAGTCTCAGAAAACCCTCCTTCATTGTAATTAACTAGTTCAATCTCATATTCAAACCCAATAATAACTAAACCCCTTATTTTTATAATAACTTTCTTCTACTATATCCCTTGCTTCCGCCACCCCTACTCACCTGGTGCCAGCCAATCAGCTCCCACCTGTCATTTTTCAAACACAGCCTGTGAGATGACAGTTGGGAGCTGATTGGCTGGCACCTTATCACTTTCTTATCACTTTTCACTTTGTCTACTAACACTGCTTAGTAAATAGACCCCCTAGACATAACTTACCACAGAACCTAGTTACAAGAACCCAGGGACAAGAAATATCACTGAGAGAAAAAACAATCTCTCTAATGATAACTACCGTATCAAATATGGAAATTTAAATTTGAAATGCTGTTGCCTAAAGATGAATTGTGGGAAGTTATAATTACAGGCAGACCAGAGATTAATAATCAGGAATGGGACAAGAAAAACAGACAGGCACGTGCAACCATAAGCTTATTAGTTGTAGATGATCAGCTAGTTCATAAAAGACATGAGAATACCGCTAAGGGTATGTGGGATGCACTGCAGAGACTACATGAACAAACCAGTTTAAGAAGCAAATTATTCCTGCTAAGAAAACTGTACACGATAAGACTCAGCAAAGAAAAGACTTGGGGGTCTATTTACTAAGCAGTGTTGTGAAACAGAGTGAAAAGTGATAAGGTGCCAGCCAATCAGCTCCCAACTGCCATCTCACAGGCTGTCTTTGAAACATGACAGTTGGGAGCTGATTGGCTGGCAGCTTATAATTTTTCACTCTATCGCCTAACACTGCTTAGTAAGTAGACCCCTAAGCAAGAAAATATAAATGGGCTACTAGAGATTGTAGCACAGCTCAGATCTATAGGAGAAGATATAAAAAATGAACCCACATAGTAGCCATGCTCCTGTGCAGCTTATCTGACACATACAGTGCACTAATAAATGCTCTGGAAACAAGACCTGAAGCAGAATTCACACTAGGTTTTGCGAAAAACAGACTCATAGATGAATATCAGCACAGAAAATAAATTACACAGGTCACCCAGCTGCATATTAAAGAAACAAGAGCATGTTTTAGATGTCAGAAAATTTTAAATATAATGAAAAACTGCTCAATATGGAAAGCAGAACAGCAGAAACTATCCTTGAAAGGGTCCAAGCAGAGAGTTAAATCTACACTAACAGATATATGCACAAACAAGTGGGGTGGAACAGTAACTCATCTGACAAATAGTTGGTATATAGATTCAGGAGAAACAAGTCACATGACAAGTGACAGATATTTCTTCACTGAGCTTGACATGAATCATAAAGAAGCCATCTATGTCACAGATGACACCAATATTATTGTGGAAGGTATAGGACATGAACTGCTCATATGCTCCAATGCAAACATCAGTATTTTACCAATAACAGTAAAGATGTGTATCCACTAGCAGGTAGTGGAACGACAGTACGATTACATCATTGTAATCGTACAGTCGTTACTTTTCCCCTGCAGTGCCTACACTGAATGATATGTTGTTCGGTGTAGGCACCTTTTCTCATCCCTGAACATGGTCAATCTGTCGTTATCGGCAGATTAACCAGCATGTTCAGGCGATGATTGATGTCAGAAACGACCATCGTATCGCTGGTCGTTTCCACCATTTTCTTGCCCGATTTGTGCACGATTAATGAGCATTTGAACGATAATGATATCGTTATTGTTCAATCGCTCATTTTAATCGGCAAGTGGATTCCCGCCTTAAAAGTTGTATTATATGTTTCCAGATTGGCAGGAGGACTATTGTCTGTAAGGTGCTTAGTGTCAAATTCCAAGATAATATATGTGTTATCCAGAATGGAAGAAAAGTATTAGCCACAGCCAAAGCAGAAGAACACCTGTATCATCTTGACACTGCAACACAACAAGTGAGATTAAGCACATACTTACTGTATTCATGTGTGGCACAGATGAATAGGACACAGACACCCACACAGCATTAAAGAACTTCAAAAGAAAGACCTAACAAAGGATCTCACAGTATCAGACTGTTCCACAACCATGATGTGTGAATGCTGTATAAAAGCAAAAGCCAGAAAAATAACAATCCCAAAAAGAGTGAGATCAGAGCATTCAGAGGACCACTTGCTCTCATACACAGCGACGTGTGTGGCGCAATGCAAGTGCATACACCACGAGGTAACAGATATATAGTGACTTTTACTGATGACTACTACAGATACACAATCACTTACTGTACCTAATTCAAAGCAAAAATAAAGTATTGGACACATTACAGGCTTATGTTACAATGACTAGAAATACATTTAAAAGAAATCCTCTTGTATTTCTTAGCAACGATGGAGTTGAATTCACAGGACACAAAGTAGAACACTTCCTAAGACAACTCGGCACAGAGTACCACAAGACAGTACCCGACACAACGGAAAAAACTGGGGTAACCGAGGGAAGCCGGGAGGGTTAGGGATAGGCACCCCCGGGGGAGAATAGTCTTAGGCACCCCCCTGGGGGACTTAGGTTTAGGCAGCGGGGAACTGGGGGTTAGGTTTAGGCACTTAGACGGGGGATTAGGGTTAGGCACTTGGGGGGGAGGTTAGGGTTAGGAACCCCTAAGGGAGGGTTAGGGGATAGAATAGGTTAGTGAGTACTTACCTTTCGACGATATGGATTTGCACTGCTGCCGGGATGACGCTATCGGGATTTGCGGCCGGCGGCAAATCATACTGAATCCGTAACCAAAAACAAAGAACAAAACTTTGACTGAAATGATCAGCTGCATATTAAGAGATTCAGGACTATCTGAAAAATATTGGGGTGACAGCCACTTATTTATAGAACAGACTATTCTTCAGAACAGTGAAGAAAACTCCATATGAATTATGGCATAGCAAGAAACCCAGTATGAAACATATTAGAGTATTCAGATGTAAAGTATTTGTCTACATTCCTGCAGAAAGATGCAGTAAACTGCAGAACCGGGCAGTGGAAGGAATTCTTGTTGGGTGCAGCGAGTGTTCCAAAGGATACAGAATTTTAAATAAAAACAAACAGAAAAAGTAACTATAAGCAACAGTGTGTGTCACAAGCCGTGGCACTGCGAATGCAGGGCGAGGCGAACACCAGGCGGTCGTTTGCTGAGCTCCTCCCCATCAAGTGTCTATCATCCCTGGCTTGTTCTGGATTGGCTCCTGCGGCTATTTCCTCCTGGTGCGAACGCTACTCCGATGACGGTGATAACGTTTCATGTGTTTCCGGTTCTGGCATTGTCTCCTGTAATCCAGTCGAGTTCCCATTGATCCAGTCAGCTTTGTTATCCCTCCCATTTGTGTAATCTAGGCGGCACGGTCCGCATATTTTCTACCTGCCGTCTGTGTCATCTTGGCAGCACAGTCTGCATACCAGTTTTTTGCTGTTTGTGTCATCCAGGTGGCACAGACCGCACTCAGGACCTCATTCAGAGCTGTTCGCAAAAAGCGAGCGCTCGCTCTGAATGAGGGCGGCCGTTTTTTTTTTTTTTTGTAGCTGGCCTCCTGGATGCTCGCTAAGCTGTGGGTGACCACCCACAGCTTTTGCGAGCGGCCAGGTGATGGTCGTGATGGTCGCGACAATCGCGACCATCGGACTTGCGACGAGACCTTTGTGGTAGGGTCTCATCTGCCGCAAGCCCCAGTGTCTGCCGCAAGCTCACTACTGACATCACTGGTGATATCAGTAGGGCCGCCCACAAATGGCAGGTGTTCCTTTAGGAACGCCTCTGTTTGTCCAGCCACCCCTACACCCCACCTACAAAATGGGGCGAGCTGTCGATCAACATCGACAGCCACCCTGTTTGTAGTGAGCCCCGGAGTGAGTGAATTTCTCACTCGCTACAGGTCTTGTGTACACGCATTGCGCACGCCGTGCATACACAATGCACAACCACCGACCTGCTTGCGAGCGCATAGTGCTTGTGGGCGGGTCTGAATCAGACCCTCAGTGTCCAGAGTGCGCAACCCAGCGTCCTGAGTATGCAATCCTGTGTACTGCCGCTAGTGTAATCCCTGGCGGCACTTAGCACATCTAGGCTGCTACTCAGCCCAAAGGCTGCTACTCGGCCCAAAGGCAGCATCTAGCCAAGTTTACCAGCCCTCAAGGCTGCTACACGGCCTAAAGGCCGCATCAAGCCAAGTTTACCAGCCCTCAAGGCTGCTACACAACCCAAGGGCTGCTACTCAGCCCAGAGGCTGCTACATGGCCCAAAGGCCGCATCTTACTTGCTCAGACATTACCTCAGTTTCTAACATTACCACCGGCCAGAATACATTTTTGAGGTATTGTCATGGAGCCTGCTCAGAATCCTGCGCAAATTCTGGCAGCCCAGATTCAGGTTCTGACCCATAAAGTGCAGGAACTTTCCCTCTGAGTAGAGGAGACTCGGGCGGCACCTGCTCGTCCTACGGTAACTGAGCCCAAATTGAATTTGCCAGACTGGTTTTCAGGGTGCCGCAAAGACTTCTTTAACTTTAAGGAAAGCTGTAGACTTTATTTTAAGCTCAGACCCACGTCCTCGGGTTCTGAAATCCAAAGAGTCAGCATTGTAATAGCTCTTTTACAGGGAGACTCCCAAACTTGGGCCTTCGGCCTTCCTTCCACCTCGACTGCTCTTCAGAATGTGGACGCCCCCTTTTCACTGCCTTTGGATTATTTTATGATGATTCAGACAAAGCAGCCATGGCTGAGGCTAGCATCTGGTCTCTAATACAGGAGAACAGAGCAGTGGAGGACTACTGTACGGAATTCCATAAATGGGCAGTTGACTCTGGGTGGAATGACTCAGCTCTCCGGAGACAGTTCCGGTGGGGACTCTCGGATCAGAAGCATTCGGTATGAATAGCCGGCTGCCGCATGACCGGCATTTCGATTCCCGGCTGTGGCAGCCCGAAAAAACAGCAGAGCCCAGCAGCGGAAGCCCAACAGTGCTGGAAATCCTGATCGTTCCTAAGGTAAGTACTTACTAACCTAACCAACCCCCCTAATCCTAACCCTCCTTAGGGGTGCCTAACCCTAACCTCCACCCCCAAGTGCCTATCCCTAACCTCCCCCCAAGTGCCTAACCCCCCCTTCCATACTGCCTAAACCTAAGTCCCCGGGGGGGTGCCTAAGCCTAAGCCCCCCCCGGTGGTGCCTAACCCTAACCCTCCCTCCCCCTAGCCTAACCCTCCCGGGGGGGTGCCTAACCCTAATTCCCCCCTGGGTGCCCCAAAACCTAACCCTCCCCCCCATGGATGTCCACTCGCGGCGCCTGGCATCCCTTCGATCGGCGCTGGGAAAATGACAGGCATCTAGATTTTAGATGCTGGTCATTTATCCCTAGGCGGGATAGAGGATTTGGGAAGCTGGCGGTCGGGATTGTGGCTGCCGGCTTCCTAAACATATCCCGGATCAGATATAGGACATATTGGTCCAGCGTCCTTCGGCTGAAACCCTGGATGATCTGATGAGTCTTACCATCCGCATTGACCCGCGTCTCTGGGAATGCAGGTAGGAAAAGAATCTGCCATCTCTGGTTCCTCACTCTCCTCTTTGGGTGTCTCCGGCTGAACAGGAAGAGCCAATGCAATTGAGAGCTTTTCGTCTTCCTGCAGAAGAGAGATGGAGGAGAAGCACACTGGGTCTTTGTATGTACTGTGGAGGTAAAGGTCATATGGCTCAGCTTTGTCCCATTAAGTCGGGAAAAGGCAAGGTCTAGGTGGTAGTGGAGAGTTGCATCTAGGCCTTGCATCCATCTCTCTGGAAAATTCTGTCCTTTTTCCCAGTATACTCAAGTCACCATTTGGTCAAGTTTCTGTTTCTGCCTTTGTTTACAGTGGAGCCGCAGATTACTTCATGGACCTGGCGTTCTTTGAGACATTGGGACTTTTCCTGAACCTTTATGTAGTTCAGTCACAGTCATTGGTCTAGATGGCAGAAATCTTTCCCGATTGCTTCCCGGACTCCACCATTACAGTTGACCGTTGAAGCTCTGCATCGGGAAGAGCTATCATATCTTCTCCAATGTCCGCTGGCTCCCATTGTACTAGGGTTACCTTGGCTGAAGAAGCATAACCCGGTGATCCAGTGGCAAACCTTTGAAATATTACAGAGGGGGTCCTCTTGTTTTGCCCATTGTCTTTCTCGTCCTGTTCATCTAGCAGCGGCCATACCATCAGAGTCTCCTTCGATCCCCGCTCCCTATCATGACTTGGCAGAAGTGTTCTCTAAGAAGAAGGCCGATGTTTTAAGACCTCATCTGTCCTTTGATTGTGCCATTGATCTTTTACCATGCTCCAGACTCCCCAAAGGCAGGCTCTATGATTATCTGTTCCTGAGAGTAAAGCTATGCAGGAGTATATCCAGGAGGCCCTGGAAAAAGGATTTCTTCGGTCATCCAAGTCCCCGGTTGGAGCAGGTTTCTTTTTCATTCAATAGAAAGATGGATCACTTCGACCTGGTATTGACTTTAGGGGATTGAACAAGATCACAGTCAAGAATGCGTGTCCTCTGCCACTCATTTCAGCCCTCTTTGATCAACTGCAGGAAGCTTCTATTTTTTAAAGATTGACCTGTGGGAAGCATACAACCTTATCTGCATCTGGAAAGGAGATGAATGGAAGATGACATTCAACAACGACTCGGGGCATTTTGAATACCTTGTTCTGCCATTTGGTCTCTCCAACACCCCAGCCATCTTCCAGAATTTTATTAATGAGGTCTTAAAAGAGTTCCCGGGAGTCTTTGCCTAGATGACATCCTCATAGACTCTAAGTATGTGAAACAGCTTCTGCAGCATGTGAGACTGGTGCTGCAGAGACTCCTTGGTAATGATTTGTATGCCAAGTTGGAGAAATGCAAGTTCAAGGTGAAAGAGGTCTCCTTCTTGAGTTACATCATCTCCTCTCGTGGCTTCTCCATGGATCCTAATAAGGTGAAAGCTATCCTGGATTGGTAACAACCCACATCACTAAAGGCCATTCAGTGGTTCCTTGGTATGCAAACTATTACCGCAGATTCATCAAATCCTTCTCCTCAATTGTTTCACCCATCGTGGAGTTGACTAAGAAAGGGGCTGACATTGCTAATTGGTCCACCAATAGCATTCACACATTCAACTCACTCAAGATGGCTTTTGTGTCAGCTCCTGTTCTTCGACACCCTAATCCAGATCTCCCGTTTGTGGTTGAAGCGGACGTGTCTGAGATCAGAGTTGGAGACATCCTTTCTCAGAAAGAAATGTAGGATAACAAACTACACCCGTGCGTCTTCTTCTCTCAGAAATTTGATTCGGGAAAGAGAAACTACGATGTGGGCAATCGAGAGCTTCTGGCCATTAAGTGGGCATTTGAAGATTGGAGACACTGGTTAAAGGTGGCTAACCATGTTGTCTATTTCCTGACTGACCATAAAAATCTGACATATATTGAGACTGCCAAGAGGCTGAATGCTAGACAAGCACAATGGGCCCTGTTCTTCACCCGCTTCAATTTTATCATCTCCTTTCGACCGGGTTCCAAGAACGTGAAGGCAGATGCCCTTTCACGTAGCTTTCACATCGATTATTGTCCTAGTATTGAAGAAGAAACCATCATTCCGGCTTCCCGGATTCATCTAGCTCTGACAAGAACCTTGGCTGATTCCCTTAGGCAATGTCAGTCCGAAGCTCCTCCTGAAATGCCTCCAGGGTTGATGTTTGTCCCGGAGAGATCTCGTAAGGCAGTCCTGAACAATTTCCACTCGTCCAAACTTGTTGGTCATCCAGGCATCGCAAGGATTCTTGAACTACTTTCCCGTTCTGTTTGGTGGAAGTCCATGTCGTGATGTTCATTAGTTTGTGACAGCTTGTGAAGTCTGTTCCAGAAACAAGACTCTCCGGACTACTCCTTCTGGCCTGTTATGTCCACTGTCTACTCCTCTTAAACCATGGATTCATATCACAATGGATTTCATGGTGGATCTTCCATCATCTTCTTGCTGTTCGGTCATCTGGATCATTGTGGACCGATTATCGAAGATGGTGCATTCTGTTCTTCTCAGCAAATTGCCTTCAGCTAAAGAATTGGCAGTACCCTTTATCCAACATGTTTTCAGACTTCATGGACTTCCATCAGACATTGTCTCAGATAGTGGTTCCCAATTTGTTGCTTCTGTATGTATCTGGGCATCAATGTCAGTCTGTCATCTGGGTATCATCCACATTCTAATGGACAGACGGAGCGGGCCAACCAGTCTCCGGAGCAGTACTTCCGTTGCTTCATCTCCAAGTGCCAAAACAACTGGGTTATGCTCTTGCCATTTGCTGAATTTGCATAAAACAACTCTTGCCATTATGCTTCATCAGTGTCTCCTTTTTTCTGTAACTTTGAGCTTTCATCCTAGGAGTAATTCCTTTGAGACTACGTCAACCACAACTCCTTCTGTTTCATCTGTTTCCAGGTTACGGTCTGTATGGAGGAAAGTACACCATTCTCTTCTTCAAGCTTCTGGTCGTTCCAAGGTCTTGGCTGACAGACATTGTAGGCCCTGTAATTTCAAGGTAGGAGACTTGGTCTTACTGTCCCCCAAAAACATTAACCTGCGCCAGGATCACAAAAGTTGGGTCCCAAGTTCATTGGCCATTTTAGAATTACTTCTCAAATTAATCCTGTGGCCTTTCGACTGAAGTTACCGCAGACTCCCAGGATTAACAACACTTTCCATTTTTCTCTCCTGAAACCGGTTTTCCTTTCCTCCAGATTTTCCCTGAGGCACCCAGTCAGGCCTCCACCGGTGCTCATTCAAGGTCAACAGGAATTTGTTGTGGAAAAGATCCTTGACTCCAGAATTTCTCGAGGTTGTCTTCAATTCCTGGTCCATTGGAAGGCATATGTCCAGAGTGCACAACCCAGCGTTCTGAGTACACAGTCCTGTGTACTGCCGCTAGTGTCATCCCGGTGGCACTTAGTACACCTTAGCATCCAGAGTATGCAATCCTGTGTACTTCCGCTAGTGTATTCCCTGGCGGCACTAAGTGCACCTCAGTGTCCTTAGTACACAATCCTGTGTACTGCCGCTAGTATCTTCCCGGCACTTAGCACATCTAGCCAAGTTTACCAGCCCTCAAGGCTGCTACACAGCCCAAAGGCTGCTACTCAACCCAGAGGCTGCTACTCAGCCCAAAGGCCGCATCTAGCCAAGTTTACCAGCCCTTAAGGCTGCTACACAGCTCAAAGGCTGCTACTCAGCCCAAATGCCGCATCTAGCCACGTTTACCAGCCCTTAAGGCTGCTACACAGCTCAAAGGCTGTTACTCAGCCCGAAGGCAGCATCTAGCCAAGTTTACCAGCCCTCAAGGCTGCTATGCAGCCCAGAGGCTGCTACATGGCCTAAAGGCCGCATCAAGCCAAGTTTACCAGCTCTCAAGGCTGCTACACAGCCCAAAGGCTGCTACATGGCCCAAAAGCCGCATTTAGCTTGCTCAGACACGATCTCAGTTTCTATAAGTGTGATAAAGTAATTCCAGAGATATTCTTATTCTTCTATGATCTTCACTTTTGGCTCTTACCTTTATATCCTCTTCCTTACTTTCAACCTATGACAGAGAGGCAATTTTCTCTGTTTGTTTAGTTCTCTCCATTTAGTGAAACCCAGTACAAGCTAAATACTGCTTTATTTGCATTACACCTCTCAATCTCTTACCTTGATAAAGCCAAGGGACGAAATGTACATTGGTAGTCTAACCACTGTGTGTGTGTAGCATGAAATGAAATATGTAAACCTGTCTTTCAATCTGTGAGAATTGTAATACTGAGCTGCAATACGTAGCTATTACCACTGCACCTACCCGACTGGCCATATTTGGCCAGACGGAGACGGAGCCAGAGCAGGATATATGTGCAGGCTCACACACACTATATGAACCTGACAGATAGGTCTCCTTCAGAGAGAGACTGAGACCACAAAGCGGGGCCAGCATGTGTACCCGGAATAGTTAACGCTGTTAGTGTGCATGCGAAATACCATGCAGCGGTGTCAGCATACTATGTCCCTATAATTCAACCGATTACATGATTAAATGGACTGGGTGTGAGAAATATAGGACAGAGGACCTCATTCAAACCGGGCCGATGGTTTGCGTACGTGCATGCGCACGCTTCGTTCTGCATGTGCGCGAACTACTCTACTCACAGCCTGCTCGCTCGCCCAGCAAAGACAGCCCAGTGAAATGAGTGACAAGAGAGGCCATTTGTGGGTGGTAACAGGGGCAGGACACTAATAATGGGGGTGTGGAGGTGCGAACACAGGCGTGCCTCAGTGTTTCAACGCCATCTTTAAGGTGTGCATAATTAACAGGCAGCGTCATAGTACACATCACATGCCTGTTTTTTACACTGAAGTCCACGCAGTGCTTGCGGCAGGGTAATGCAACCACAAGCGCTGAGATCACAACCGATGGTGCTCGATGTACCAATGTTTTAATACACTTCCTGGAGATGATGTGCGCTAGTGGGCATCTCAACATACGTTAATTTGTGTCTGCATACGCAGAGCGATTGCTCGCACAGCCAAAGTGGGTGTGCTTATACCTTGGCGAGCGATCGCTTCCCATGGCATCACTTTGACAAATTTGCAGAAGCTGGATGCGAGCAATCGCATTTAGCGAGTGGGTCTGAATGGGGTCCAGAGATTTTGTTTTTAAATTGAGTAAATTTTTATTGCTTTATAGAAATACATTAACAAATAACCAAACAAAATAAATAATAAAAAATATATAATAAAAAATAAAAATAATAATAATAATAATAATAACATATATATATATATATATATATATATATATACATATACATACACACACACATATACACATAAATACATAATCAAATAACAGTATCTGGAATATAAAACCTAGATCTACAAACTGCATCCCAGATCCATTGCTTATAAAAAATATAATATTAATGTGTATACCAAAACAATAAACATAGAGAATATATATATATATATATATATATATATATATATATATACACACATATATACATACAAACATACATATATATATATACACATAAAACATATATAAAAATAAAAAATAAAAAAAAATACCACACTATACAAATATTGGAATATTGTCAAAAATAACACCTGAAAAATTGGCAAAATCAACTAGATCCCAATAAATTCTCAACTTATCACACAGCACATTACCTCCAACAAAGTAATAATCTACCTCATTATCCTAACAATAATATACCGGTCAATCATTAGGCAGTGCACGGGCATAACAGAGATTTAAGTGATATCTCTAACGCATGAATTAATATTTTAAGTATTACAAATATTTTATGTAACTCAGTCTGGATGTGTTAATGGACAAATAAGCCAGCTACAGCATCATACTATCTAAGGGGACTTTGGGGCTGATCATTAACCTGACATTTATGTAAAATACTAAATGCGTAGCTGACCACTCTGTATTGTTTGAATTTCAAGGGTTGTATGCAGGGGATTATTTATATCACATAATAATTGAGATAAACATAAATATAAACTTACATAATGTTATCTATTACAGTGAGATTGTCTCACAATTTTAATATCAATGAATGGATGTGAATTAATAATTACACTAAATAAATGAACAACATATTTGGTATTAAATTGCCGTAATATTATCAGAAACCCCATTTGAGTAGGTCTGCTGAACTTTTCAGTGAATGTATACACAAAGTATCAATCTTTTAGATACATACATAAATGTTTCAGGTTGAATGTTATTAATGTATCTAATTGCATGAACAACAGACCTGTTGGAAACAACAAACTACTACGAGTATTCAGCCAGAAATATAGTGCTAGCAAACAAATTGACATAAACCATTAAATATAGAAGAACCTTATAATAAGAACAGGTTAATTTTTGCATGATCAAGATAGGTATTGGAGAATAATATACACACATGGTGGTTGAGAAACAAATTGTTTAATACGATTTTAATTCACATCTCTTTATTTTCACTTTTTTTTGTATATTATTATATTTCGCCAGTCAAGAACTAGCACTATACTAGTGATTTTTATTAATTAAATAATAATAAAGGTTCTATTTTAAAGAATACAACAGATTATATGACTTCATAAAATAACAGTTATAATAATACTCCTAGAGTGCACCAAGGAATCTCATTCTTCTTTCTTTTTCCTTCGTCGAAACAGTATTTAATGCGTTTGGTGGCACCACATCCCAATATAAAAACATGATAAAATATATAATAAATAATAAATAGTACCATAACATCATGTATCGATTTTAAGGGATAGGAGTTGATATCATTACATAAGATATCTATTTCTGTACAGGATTACTTTTTGCTTTGGATGTCCTCCGGAGTCTCAATCTAGGTTATAACCTCGCTGGCGCACAAATATTTCCTTCTCTATTGTAGAAGTTCCCGAATAGGTACTTGGCTGACTTAGAGTTGAAGCTTTACTTGAAGTTAGCTGGATTTTGAGGAGTTGCTGTGGGTTGTTTGGAGCTCACACATGGTGGTCATGGACCATAAGAGGCTATGTGCTGTGCAGTATAATTTGACAGCAATTAAAAAAGTTATTACAATCTATCTATATAAGGTACTGTACTGAAGATTATTCTTTGGAAGGGAACAATTATATACCCTGGCTGGTGATATAATATCTATATTATAATAGTTTGATAAGTGTAAATGCTGAGGCCCTATTGCTGAGATGGGCTCTGGTCTGATCTCTTTATCTGACTGGGTTAAAAGGTCGCTATCTTTCTGATGACAATTACTGAGATACCATTAGCTACTTAATCTGTCTATGTTAGTAGTCTCTGGCAGAGATGAATGTAGTTGTGACTTGTATTTGGGCACAGCTGTGCTACTATTACTCTCCTGCACTACTCTGGTCAGGTTTCTGGGAGGGTACTTACGTTTTTTTACACCTCCCACTTAAAATACATATTCTCCCTGCTGCTCTGCTGATACTCAGTCAGTCCCCAGCTGACCACTCTGTATTGTTTGAATTCCAAGGGTTGTATGCAGGGGATTATTTATATCACATAATAATTGAGATAAACATAAATATAAACTTACATGATGTTATCTATTACAGTGAGATTGTCTCACAATTTTAATATCAATGAATGGATGTGAATTAATAATTCCCCGGCGTCTCTAGTATCCCTTTTGGAAAAAGCCTCCTCACAGCATCGCTCTGCTCTCCACACCAGTTACTTCAGCTTTCCCTGACCAACTGCCCTTCTCCTACCACTGTTACTTCCCTTACCACCTGACACTGGTCACGTGAAAAGCTCCTGAGGCTGCTGGGAATTGTGGTCTGCGCACTGTCAGATGTAATACATTGCATAGCGGGGTATTACAATAGTGTGACATTTGTTGAGGAACTGAGAAATTAAGTAATGGTCCCAGCAGATCTGGATAAAGAAGAGAACATTAACTCCAAAGACACAAGGAAGACAGCCATTAAATAAGAGATTGAATCAGCTGCAAACCAGATACGAATACACAGGAATGCATGGCAGATCAATTAAGGCACTTAATCAGAGAAAACAGAGGTAAAGCACATCAGTGCCTCTCAAAGCTAATACCGTCAAGATGCGTAAACCCATGTCCTTGGAGGAAGAATCTGACTTGCCAGAAGGAGACGCTGACACATGGATAGGGAAGGGGTAGAAATAAGGTTCATGCAGGAAAACCAGACATGGACTTTAACTGAACTCCCAGCAGGAAGTAAGACTATTAGCTAGAAATAAATACATCACAGTCTATCTAGAAGGTTGAGTCTCATGGATTAAGCCTCATCTGTTGAGAAGGAGTGTTGCATACCTCCTAACATTTGTACTTTTTGATTTTGATTTTGGACATCTGTGCACAGGAGGAGCGTGTGCCAGAAAATGGGGTGTGGCATATTAGTAAAGGGGTGTGGCCTAGCAGCACGGCCTTATTTACATCACCTTAGGGGCATGCCCAGCACTTTCCGAGATGCTGGGCTGCCTCTGGGCTTCTCCCCCACACTGTGAATAGATGCTGTGCTCTTACGCATGGCATCTATCTCCCTATTCTTACCTGCTGCTATGCTATGCAGAGCAGCGGTGTGTGCTCCCCCCAACTTCTCCCCCCATCGTGGGACACTGCATCCCTTGCGTTGCAACGTTGTTTGTCCGTTTGCAAAGTTGAATCTTTTTTGCTTTGCTTCCAACTTTGAATCCGCCCCTGAATGTGCTATTTTGCATGTTGGCAAAAGCAGTTTGGAGAGGGTCACATTTTAGCTAATCTCTTAGATAATGCAGTGTACAAACAAAGTTGCCCTGGATGTGTGTGTTATACCCCTTTCAGACTTAAGATCTAGGAAATCACCAGGTCTATTAACCCTGCAAATTCCCAGGTCTCAGTCTGACCCTGGTAAAGAGCAGGGTCGTGGACCCGGGACTTCATCCTGGGTTATTCTTTTCACACATACCAAAACCTGGAAAACATGCACTTTTAGTGCTTCCTGAGGAATGAGTTTGGGAAACACTGTACAATGTAAACATCCTCTTTGATCCTGACAAAAACTAAAGGTGTTGTTATTTTTGGTTTCTGCCCAGTCCTGATTCTCAAGTGTCTCACCAACTACAGCCTCCCAAGCAGGGCCGGCGCAATCCACTCAGCAGATTCTGCACTGCAGGGAGGTACCAGGCTGGAGAGGCACTCTCCATGCAGCTGCTGCTGAGTCCGCCGCTGTTACTGCTGCCGGCAGCCGCTGCACCTGTCAAACTGCATGACAGGTAGCGGCAGCCTACTACAGAGAAATGCAGCTGAACCTGTCCTGAACGGCTCTTCGCACAGACTCCTCCCACCCCTTGCTGCACCCTCTCCTGGCTGTCCCCTCCCCTTCCTCCCCTCTCCTCTCCTGATTCCTCACCGATGCGCCGATCGTCCTTACATGCTGAATGCTGTTAAATGACAGACAGCCACACCCCTTTCCCCACCCCGCCACCTGCCCCTACCCTCCTGTCGGGGCCTTTCAATAAATTTTGAAAGACTTGGCGTGCGACGTCATGACATCACGCAGCGCTGGTGAAGAGAAGAGCTGCTTCGCATGAGGCAGCCTGGATGAGCAGCACAAAGAAGGTAAGCGTGGGCACAGAAAAGGAGGGGCTGCCGGGCACTGAGAAGGAGAGGCTGCCGGGGACATAGAAGGTGTGCTGCTGGGGAAAGAGAAGGGGAGACTGCTAGGGACAAATAAGGGGGCTACTGGGGACTGAGAAGGGGTGGCTGCCTGGCACTGAGAAGGAGAAGCTGCTGGAGACAGAGAAGGGGGGCTTCTGGTGGCTGAGATGGGGGAGGGACTGCCGTGGACTGAGGAGGGGGGCAGCTGGGGACAGAGAAGGGGAGTCTGTTGTAGACAGAGAAGGGGGCTTCTGGGGACATAGAAGGTTGACTGCTGGACAGTGAGGGTGGGCCGCTAGAGACAGAGTGGGGGGGCTGCTGGGGACAGAGTGGGGGGCTGCTGGGGCTGGAGACACAGAAGAGGGACTACTGGGGACACAGAAGATAGAGAATGGGGCCTGGCTATGGACACATAAGGGAGGCTGCTGGTGCTGGGGACACAGAAGGGAGGCTGCTGGTGCTGGGGACACATAAGGGGAGCTGCAGGTGCTGGGGACACAGAAGGGGGGCTGCTGGTGCTGGTTACACAGAAAGGGGCTGCTGATGCTGGGGACACAGAAGGGAGGCTGCTGGTGCTGGGTACACGGAAGGGAGGCTGCTGGTGCTGGGGACACAGAAGAGGGGATGCTGGTGCTGGGGACACAGAAGGGAGGCTGCTCATGCTGGGTACACAGAAGGGAGGCTGCTGGTGCTGGGGACACATAAGGGACACCACCTTCTGTTTCCTTTCATGGTGAGTGTTAGCAGCAATGCAAAGTAATTCGAACTAATATTATACATCTACAGTTCTGTGTGCGCATCTTAAAAGGTGCATATCAACTTGCAGATATAAATGAGCAATTGAACGATTACTATTAATCGTTCAATCGCTCATTAATCGTGTATAAATCATGCAGTATAAAATCGGAAACGACCAGCGATGTGCGCTCCCGCTGGTCATTTCCGACATCTATCATCGCCTGGACATGCCGATGAATCTGCCGATAACGACAGATTGGGCATGTTCGGGGATGATGTAGGGTGCCTGCACTGAATGACTTCAGTGTATCATTCAGTGTAGGCACACCACAGGATGAGGAACGACTGTTCGATTACAATGTTGTAATAGTACTGTCATTCCTCTATTGGCAAATGGATACACACTATGAGTCTGCTCCTTTAAGGATACTGGAAGCAAAATTTGGTTACAGGTTTACAGAGGAAAAAGTGACTCTTCTGGGACAGTGGTTCTCAAGCTCGGTTCTCAGGACCCCACACAGGTCACATATTCCAGGTCACCAGGAGGTGCTCAGGTGTAGTCATTACTGGCTGACACATTTTAAAAGATCCACAGGTGAAACAAATTATTTCACTTGTGATTCTGTAAGGAGACCTTGAAAACATGCACTGTTTGAGGTCCTGAGGACAGAGTTTGAGAACCTGTGTTCCAGGAAAATTGGGACACAATTAGGGAGCTCGAGAAGTCCCCTAGTGCTTGTGCCTCTAAAGAGTGTCTAATTTTAAGGGAGGACACTTACCACCCCAAACAAAGTAAGATTTGTTTTATTATTAGTTTTTATTCATTTCTAAATATAAAGGGGGTACAGAAAACAAAGAAGGGTGGAACATTGGAAAATACAATGTTCTCAATCATAGCAAATATGCAGTGGAGTGCAACAACAGAAACATAACTGAGTATATACATAACTGAGTATATAAAGGAGGCAGTATTGAAGTAGAGCCATCTAACCAAGATCAAAGCAAATGCAATCCGAACACAAACACTTGCATGGCATAGAGGCAAAAGAAGGTTTGAGAAATGCTTAGGCAATAGTAGGACTAAATACACAGTAGTTTTGCAAAACTGATGTAATTTCAGCAGCAGGCTAAAGGAGGCAAGCCAAGCAGCCCAGCTATGTCCACCCGCACGGGCAGGCACAGCAGCTCCTCGTGAAGACGGCCTGGCCAATTTAAGGACCTGTGATCTGCATATTACTTAATATGGCCATTATTAAATATTAATATTAATACAAATAATATGTGTAAACTGTGACTGCAAAAATGGCTCCATAAGCATGGGGCAAAATTGTAAAAAGGTACGCTTTTTGGAATTTGGTACATAGGGGTCAGACCATAGTCCACCTGTGGACTGCAGTCAACAGATAGACAAGATAGATAGATAGATAGATAGATAGATAGATAGATAGATAGATAGAAAGATAGAGTTGCAAGACCCAAATTTTCAGCAGGATGCATATAGACATAATACTTAATACCCACACCACACCTACCATTGTGCTACTTCATTGCACCTGATTACATCATAGATCTAACAGGCGATATGGAGCATCCACACTACAAGTAAGGCCCGTATTCAATTATTTTCGCTTACATTGCGTATTGTAGCTGCGGAAACTTATCACGCACGTACCCACAATTCGCCATGTTCCATTCCAAAAGAAACGCGAAAATGGAGACAAGCGAAGTCAGAACAAGCAAAAAGTGGCGTCTGAATGGGGAAAATCAGCCTGACACCCCCCAAAAAGATACTGAAACATTGGGGATCAATGTAGTAGTGCCCAATTAGCCCTAATGAAACAGTTTGGGGTACTTAAGTTCGCACAATTGCCTCTAATTAGCGTTTTTGCACAAGTAGTGATTTATTTAAATATATAGTAGTGATCTATTTAAATTGAGCGCTCGCTCTTTGCGGTTTGTTGACGCCTCTATGTCAGAGCGAGCGAACGAAAAATGCGCTCGCTATTTTGTAAAGATGCCCCTTTGCCGTTCGCATCACACGTCATCTCCGGTATTTATTAGATGAATCAGGTACATCGAAAGGCATTTGAACTGCTCGCAGTGCTTGTGGTAGGTTTTTCTTACCGCTATCACTGCAAGCAGTTCAGGCTAAAAGACAACCAAGTGACGTGGTCAATGACGCTCCTTTAATAATTATGCACTCCCATTAAACGCCCTTTTGACCATTAGGCACGCCTGCGTTCGGATCTCCACTCCCCCGTTTTCAAGCACCTTCCCCTGTTACCAGCCACAAACGGTACATTCTGTGAATCAAATTATCAGCCCCTCGCTGTTTTGCGAGCGCACGATTTCCGACTGCAATGACTGGTTTGCGCATGGCAATTATGACCCATACGCATGCGCAGTTGTGCGAACATCGCTCAGAGCGAACGAGCGGCCGCTTGCGAGGGGCTCTGAATCAGGCCCCAAGTTCTGGAGCATAAAAAAATTTAAAATCTATTTTTTTTCTAATAATTGTCTGTGTGTCTGTGCATGCTAGGCTTAGCCGCACAAGATCTAGCAAGTCGGCAACGCAACCTAGTGCTGCCCAACTCCAGTCGTGATCTGTGCTCTGGGCTCAAGTTCTGGAGCTGAAAAAAAATAAAAATCAATTGTCTTTTTTTCTAATAATTGTCTGTGTCTGTGCGTGTTATGCTTAGCCGCACAAGATCTAGGTAGTCGGCAACGCAACCTAGTGCTGCCCGACTCCAGTCATGATCAATCTGTGCTCTGGGCCCAAGTTCTGGAGCTGAAAAAAAAATAAAAATCAATTGTCTTTTTTTCTAATAATTGTCTGTGTGTCTGTGCGTGTTATGCTTAGCCGCACAAGATCTAGCAAGTCGGCAATGCAACCTAGTGCTGCCCGACTCCAGTCGTGATCAATCTGTGCTCTGGGCCCAAGTTCTGGAGCTGAAAATATATAAAAATCAATTGTCTTTTTTTCTAATAATTGTCTGTGTGTCTATGCATGTTAAGCTTAGCCGTACAAGATCTAGCAAGTCGGCAACGTAACCTAGTGCTGCCCGACTCCAGTCGAGATCAATCTGTGCTCTGGGCCCAAGTTCTTGAGCATAACTTTTTTTTAAATCAGTTGTCTTTTTCTTTATCTTTTACCGTCTGTGTGTGTGCATGCGTGCGTGTTAGGCTTAACCGCACAAGATCCAGCCAGCAATGCAAGTTGCAACCTAGTGCTGCCCCACTCCAGTTGTGATCAATCACTGCTCTGGGCCCAAGTTCTTGAGCATAAAATTTTTTTAAATCAATTATCTTTTTTTGTCTAATATTTTTGTGTGTGTGCACGACTGCACGTGTGTGAATTTTGTACCCGCACCTTTGCTACACTATTGGTGATTGGGACACTGCTTTAAGACTGCAGAAAATATGGAGGGCTGTCACATGACAGGAGAGCAAGGCCAAGAACCACATGTAGCTGCCGCCAGCAGTGCAAGGTCGTCAACTTCCTCGTCCTCTATGAAGGCCCATTCCCCAGGGCGTAAGTCACGCCATCAATATGGTAAAGCTACTACTGAAGTTAAGAAAAAAAAAAATTAAAGTTAATTTGCCTTTAGATAAACAAAAAATTGGAAATATGCCATTCACTACATGAAGTGGCAAAGAAAGGATAAGGTCATGGCCTTTCTATAGGAAGACTGCTGATTCTGATAGCCCTTCGTAAAAAACAAGTGTTTCCCCTGAGAAATTGAAATCACAAATCCCTGAGGAGAGTGCAAGTGTGTCCGCGGTTGCCATGTGTGAGCCAGACCTAAATACTAGTGTATGGAATGGCAGTCAACATCTTGCAGACGTAGTCATCGATGAAGCTTCGGTGGAATTGCAGATGGAGGAGGAGGATAATTTGGTAGTTGAAGGTGCTAAGGATGATGAGGATGTTGATGATGAAGATGTTGGTGATTCGGATGTTGATGATGAAGATGTCCTTTGTGTAAGTAAGGCAACAGCTGTTGCCCATGGATTGAAAAAGCCAAAGCCCATTGTTGTAATGCCGGGACAAAAGACAAAAAATCCACTTCTCATGTTTGGAATTATTTCCACCCTGATCCGGACAACAGTTGTCAAGCCATATGTGCCCATTGCCAAGCAAGAGTGAGTAGAGGGAGGGACCTAAACCACCTAGGAACCTCCTCCTTGTTATGTCACTTGGAGCGCATTCATCAAATATCAAATTGTTTGGCGCCAAGTTCCAAAAGTCAAAAAGTAACAAGTCCTGTATCACCTACCTGCTCGCTCTCTGTGAGATCCAAGCGCCTTCGATCTCCAACACCAACACCTGCATCATCAACATCCTCATTCATCATCGGGAGTAGTCCTGCTGCATCCAATGTTGGTATTCAAAGCATGATTGACTCCTCTCCTATCCGTGATTCCTCAGAAGGATCCTTGTTGACTACGCCTGTTGCTGCTGCTGTTGCTCTGACTGCATCTTCATCCTAGAAGGGGACCAGGTGGAAGACTACTTGTAGCGTATCCTCCAAAAAACAATTAACTGTCAAACAATCGTTTGCAAGGTCAAACAAGTTTGACAACAACCACCCAGTTGCACAGAGGATTACTGACGCCATAACATGTTGGTATTAAATGTGCGTCCAGTATCTGCCATTACTGCAGTGGGTTTTCAACAGTTAATCAAGGTCCCGTGTCCTCACTACCAGATCCCTTCTAAATTCCACTTCGCTAGAACAGCAATTCCAAGTCTGTACAAGGACATTAAAAAAAATCTCATTAATGTCCTTAGAAATGCCGTTGTACCCACTGTCCACTTGACCACTGATATGTGGACAAGTGGGACAGGGTTGTCGAAGCCAGATAATTGGCTGAGACAGATTCGGTTTACAATTAAATCTGCACGACGCCATTTTGTGAATGGCAATAAGACACCATTTTGCGACTGGCGCCCAGCACCATTTTAGCTAATCTCGCACACTATAAGTACATACAGCAATGCTATTATTTAGCGTTGTGCGATTCCCACGCAATGGAAAGATGTTAAAAGTCCTCATTGAACAAATACAAACCGTCACTAAAACATATAAAATGATCAACCCTACAAAACACGTACCATGGTGTACTCCACAAACACGTAGTCGCACAATGCTAACTAGCGTCTTTTCTCAATACCCCAATACTTACACACTGCACACTTACATAAAAAGGCTCCCTAGCATTGTAGTGTAATATTCAAGGTTTATTCAGTATTAGTAATGTTGTGAAATAAATGCTATTTGATATCTAAGGTTTAGTACATGGTAAGCAGACCATGTTTGGTGTCAATCTAAACCACTGTGTCTTTGCAGATTTCCGGTATCATCGGTGAGGAGATCGCAACATGTGTCTGCAAACTATGGATCATAGAGAGTTAAAACATTAAAATGTACTCTGTAATGTAGCCAGCTTAGATTTATTATGCAGCAGGAAAATGGACACAAAGAGCTGTTGGAGGCTGGATTGTGACCATACGAATTGACCTATGAACTATACTGTAACAGAAGAACCAGGAAGAAGAACCAATGGAATCATGCCAACCTGTTCTATTGTATTGCCTATCTCTGTAATGGTATATATGTGGGCTCTCTGAAACTGGATCTCAGTCTTTTTGCTTTGTTGTTGACGGAGGTTTCATCTTTGATGCCGGGATCTGGATCCAGAGCGCATGCGTATGTAATGACTGTACCTCGGGTCTGTATAATTTATTTGCACTAATTGTATTTAGATCACAGCATGTAACTATGTAACTGTTTATGTTGAATAATAACTTTTTGTACTTTGGAACCACAATTATAGTCTGAAAGCAATTATTTCTTGTGCGACTCAACACTAAACAGCGACAATTTTTAGAGTGTATCGGTAGGTAGGAATCAATAGTTGGGGGCTCGCAGTGTGAAATCACGCTATCGGTCATTCGGTAACACTCGGTCAGCGATCTCTCAGCAAAAGGATGGAGGCGCCATAGCAGGAAAGAACGCATTGTGCCTTTGAAAATCTGCTACCACTTTGTTGCTGATAGTCTGCTACCCGTTACTGTTTGGTTTAAGGAGCGCTGATTAGAATCCAGGAACAAGGGAGGAAAAAGTTTGCTTTCCTTCGTTGATAGAATTTCATGTTAAAAAGGGGAAGTCGCACAATAGCGTAAGGGTAATAATACGTTTTGTGTAGTAGTCGCATTATTGTTTATGTGACTAGTCACACAATAGCGTATATGTATATATCCTGTATTGCTGCCGCGTGTTTCAAACAAAGCCGTTAAGATTGCATTGTGATATTGACAAATAGCATTGTTGTAAATATCTTGATCATTGTTGCCATAATCTGGGAAAACGTGTATTTTTCTGAGCAGGAAAAGGTTGTGTAGCAGTGAACATTTGTTGGTAGGGGTAAAATGTTCCCTAGTTAAGGGTATCGTAAGACCCTTAAGTGCTAGGCGCCTGGTGTCAGCCTAGTGGCTCGGTAGTAGACACCACAATCTACACACATAGGCAGGTGCAGTTGTTGTCCTTGTTGTAGGTATCGGCTCTCAGTGTGATTGCAGTATTCAGTGATCAGTTAGGGTTATTTGAGCATTGTAATTGAACCGCACAGTTGTGGCAAATTGTGATTGTGAACTGAGTAGAGGGTGGACGAAATCACTGAAAAGGGTAGGTGTTATTGGAATGCCTAAATGCTAGCAGTTGAAAGATAGTCAAAAAGGGATTAGGTGCGTGGAAGCATAGGTGTGTGGGCGCATCCTGTTAATATCGTCCACAGGTTAGTGAAAGTAGCCTTGACGTTCTTTCACCGGTCTAAATCCCTATTAAAAAGCTTAGAGTTATTTTCCCAGAATGGGAGCCAAGCAAACGGTAGAGATGTTAGATGATGTGCTGCTGTTGGAAGCGCCGATTGGGTCGGCACGGCATATTATTCATACTAGGTATGGCACTTATGCAACTAGGTACTGTGGTGTATAGTTTAAAATTATGAGGAAGAGTGTTAGACCGTTCCCCAGAATTGGCAGCTTTAATAAGGAGGTATTGAACAATGTCCAAGATAGCATCTGTATGGTGCACTCTTGAATGAAAAAGATAAAATATAACGAGTTTTTAAAGTTGTGGCAGAATGAGGGGGATGCGTGGCTTAAAAGTGTACACGCAACGCAAACTAGTGTCACGAGCACGCCTCAAAATAGCGCGCACGCACAGCAAGGTAGCATTGCGGAAGGTATTGCCAGTGGTTCATGCGCACCACCACCGCCCTATGCGGATGGGGCTGGAGGTACAGTTGATGTAAAAACCCATAAAAATTTAAGAAGTAACTTGTACCCTCTATTGAGTAATCACAAAGAAAATGAAGAAGATGATGAACCTGTTGTTATGTCTGCCATTTCCCATGCTGTACACATGTTAGATGCTCCATCACAACAAGCACGAGTGGTGGCCCCATCTTCATCAGTGATAGTACAGAAAGTGTTAACATCCACTGCACCCGTAGAGGAAAATGTTCACCATATACGTAGCAGTAATAGACTAAATCCTCAGCCAGATAACAAGGTCAAAGGTAGCAGTGCGGCAGGTCTGCATCCCATCCGGACAATAACTGTTCCAAATGGGAATGCAGATACGAACGGTGTAGTGCCCACAAGGGAGGTAGCAATGCATTGTCCTTGGACAAGGGCTGAGCTAAATTCCATTATGAATGATTTGCCTGACCCTAAAAAGGAATTAGCAAAATGCCAAAGATTTTTGAAAAATTTGGGTAATGCTCATGAGCCAACCAATAAGGATTGGCGAGTGGTGTTAAGGGTGTACCTTCCACACAAAAAGTTTATCACGGATTGCGTATTGGATGGAGATGATCCCTTAACAGACGAGGGTAACCAAGATAACATTACCCGCATAATAACTCAATTGGGTGTATATTTTCCAGTAGTAGTTAACTGGGGTAAAATTTTCACCATAAAACAAAAAGAGAGTGAATCTGCAGAGGATTACTGTACCCGAGCTCTGTAGGCTATCACCCAGTACACTTGGATATTAAATATAGCACTCATCACAGGGGAATGATCATCACGGTACTTATGGATGGTCTGAAAGACAATCTAAAGACCCGAGTCCAGACCTCACTACCTGGCTGGAGAGGAGTTACTGTAGACACACCCATGGAATCCGCTATTGAAGATGATAAAAATATCCTCAAAAAGAGAGAGACCCAGAGCGAGAAGCTAATGGCTGTTAGTATTCAAGCTCTAGAAGGAATGAATGTAAAATCACAGCCACCAGACACACATGCACCTGCACAGCTACATGCCCTCACCAATCCTGCATCACCACAAGCACAGTCCTACCCTACTTATCACACCCAGCCTCAAAACCCATACTACCCACAACCACCATATTACCCTCAAAATCCTTATCCACACCCACAATCTTTTTCTACCACTCAACCCACACAACAACCCTTTCACCCACCCCACTCACGAAGGTGGTTTAACTGCAACTAATTAGGACATGTAAATAGGAACTGTAAGGTGAAGAAGGTTGGACCCCCTAACCAGGGAGTACCTGGATATCCACATAAGGGATATACACAGCTTACAGGAAATTTCCAACAGTCACCAGCTCTAATTGTGGCCTTAAATGCTGTATTGGAGAGTGAAAGTCAACGCTAGGGGTCAGCTCATACCTATAGGCTACAGATAGTCAGGTTAACGGGAAGTATTAGGGAAGAACCGGTGATGATGGTTGATGTAGCTGGTACTAAACATCCTTTTCTTGTAGACACAGGGGCAACCAGATCAGTGATAAAATGTCCCGCTAATTTACAGGTGACCAGCGATACAGTAGGGGCAATGGATGTAATGGGTAAAGTGCAACATTATCCTGTAACTAAATCCACAGAGGTTACTATCGGGCCATTGCATACCAGGCATTCTTTTCTCATGGCAGCAGCGGCTCCTACTAACCTACTGGGAAGGGATTTGTTATGTAAGATGAGATGTGTCATATATTGTACCCCTGATGGTATATTTCTAGATATCCCAGAGAGAGTTGCACATGAGGAGAGTTATATGTTGGACACTCCCCAAAGGATAATGTATCACTCTACCGGTTCAGGTAAAAATCTACCTCAGGTAGATCGAATGTTATCCCAAATTCCAGATTCACTTTGGGCCAAGGTTGGACAGGACACTGGATTAATGGCAAATGTAGCTCCCATAATGGTAAATCTAAAAAGTGGTAGGCAAGCTCCAAAAATTCCCAAGTACCCATTAAAACAAGAGGTAGAGTTAGGGGTTTATCCCATAATTGAGCGATTATTACAGCAGGGAATTTTAGTCCATACAGCAAGTGTAGCCAACAGTTCCATCTTTCCTGTGAAGAAGAGTGGTGGGAGGGGTTATAGGCTGTTACAAGACCTTAGAGGGGTTAATGAGGTAGTAGAGAGCCAATTTCCCGTAGTGCCGAATCCAGCTGTCATTCTTATGCAGATCCCACTAAATGCAACCCATTTCACTGTCATTGACCTCTGTTCTGCTTTCTTCTCTGTACCTCTTCATCCAGGGGTGTACAATACACATGGACACGATAGCCCCAGGGGTTCATAGATAGCCCCAGTATCTTCTCCCAGGCCTTACACAACTGTTTACAATCTTTTCAACCTGCCAATGGATCTGTTCTAATACAATATGTGGATGATTTATTGTTATGTTCTGATTCATTTATGTCATGTTTAAATGATACTAAACTTTTATTGCTTCATCTCTCGCAAACAGGACACAAGGTTGCTAAGGACAAACTACAGCCATGCCAGTACAGGATTAAATACTTGGGACATTGCCTAACCCAGGGGTTACGACATCTGACAAATGACAGAATCCAAGCCATACAGACCATGACACTGCTGCAGAACCAATAGCAAATTCATACCTTCTTGGGAATGTGTGGATACTGCAGAATGTGGATCCCAGGTTTTTCTATTTTGGCCTTGCCATTACATTACTTAGGGGGTCATTCAGACCCGGTCGTTAGCGCCGATGCGCTCGGACTGGGTCGATGGCCCCCCACAGAGCATGCGCACGACGGTGCTGGCGCCGTCGTGCGCATGCGCGAGACCCGCTATGACCGACAGCGCCGGTCGTAGGGGGTCTCGATCCAAAGGGGGCGAGCTGTGGATGTTGATTGACTGCTCGCCCGTTTGGAAGGCGGGCCGGGGGGGTGGCAGCCCAGAAGGGGCATTCCCATGGGAACGCCTACCATTTGGGGGCGGCCCCACTGACATCACTAGTGATGTCAGTGGAGAGCTTCCAGCTCAGACAGAGCTGAAAGCTCTCCAGGGCTTACGACAAGGGAGACCCTACCCTAGGGTCTCGTCGTAAGCCCCGATGGTCGCGATGGTCTTGACCATCGCGACCATCACCTTAGGCCTTACCACCACAAAGGAGGATGTCTTGAAAATTCAAAGGTCCCCCTCTCATTCAGACCGACCGCATGCTCTGTGCGACCGGCTCTGAATGAGGTCCTTAGTCTCTTCCTCAAAGCCCGATCGTGTCACACACACAGGATCAGAGCAGGCTTTCCTTAATCTTAAGGATACTCTGACAAGAGCACCTGCATTGGGAATACCTGATTATGAAAAACCTTTTGATTTGTATTGTACAGAAGCTAATCGTTGTGCAGCAGGTGATGCCAGTAGGCCCGTAGCAAACTACAGTGCACAATTGGACACTGTGGCAAGATCATTCCCAACGTGTTTAAGAAGTATAGCAGCAACTGCTCTATTGGTCAGTAAGAGTGAGGATGTGGTATTAGGTCATGATATGATTGTCTAACTCCCCATGCTGTATCTGTTTTGCTAAACTCTGCCCAAACCAGACATGTCTCCTCAGCTAGGTTCACAAAATGGAACTAGCCCTAATAGCACCTGCAAACATCACCATAAAAGGTGCAGTACGTTAAATCCAGCTACGTATTTACCATATGTGCAACATTATGCACAAAGGGTGGAGTGAGGTGAGTCACTGGCGAAAGGTGAGTTCTGCAGGTATATTGATGCACATGATTGTATGGAATATCTGAATCAAACCTTTACTGCAAGACCTGACATACGGGATACACCTTTAGAAAATGTAGATGTGACATTTTACATGGATGGGAGTTGTCATAGACAAACTGACACTGGAGAGTTATGTACAGGTTATGCTGTGGTAAATGACGAGGACGTTATAGAAGCTGAATCTTTAGGCCCACCACACTAGGCCCAAGTGGCGGAACTGGTGGCATTAAGGAGAGCGTGTGAGTTATCAGAAGGTAAATCTGCTAATATCTACACTGACTCTAGGTACACCTTCGGGGTGCTACATGATTTCGGCGCTCTGTGTCATCTGAGAAATTTTATGACAGCAGCAGGCACACCAATTGCACATTCCAGACATATAAAAGGACTACTGACAGCAATCCAATTGCCTAAGGCAGTGGCGGTAATTAAGTGTAAAGCCCATACATGTGAGGATGATCTGGTGTCACTGGGCAACAACAGGGCAGATAAAGCTGCAAAATGGGCAGCAGGGTTAAAAATGAATGTACCAATTGAACAAATGATGACTTTCCAAACAATTGATATGCTGAAATTAATTGAGAGGCAAAATTTGTGTTCCATTCAGGAAAAGGCAGTCTGGAAGTCCAAGGGATGTGGGCAAGAGTCCTCTGGACTCTGGAGAGATAGACAAGGTAAGCCAGTGGCTCCAAAGGCATACTACCCAAGCCTGGCTGAGGCAGCGCATGGTCTGACTCACTTGGGAAAGCAAGGTATGAGCAAATTGGGGAGAGCATACTGGTGTGCACTGGGTTTTTTTTCTCAAGTGGAAAAGAGAGCAATGTCCTCTCTGACCTGCTTGAGGAAAAACATTGGGAAACGATCCCTACCGAACCATCCCACATTCCTCTGACCGACGGACCTTTTCAGGTAATACACATTGATTTCATCCAATTACCACCCTGCAGGAATCTCAAGTATGTATTGGTGTGCACTGATGTGTTTTCTAATTGGGCTGAGGCATACCCAGCTGCCACAAATACTGCTGTGTTTACTGCCAAGAAAATTGTTCAGGAGTTTGTATGCAGATACGGTATCCCTAGAATTATTGAAAGTGATAGGGGCACTCATTTCACAGGCGATGTTTTTCAAAATATGTGTAAGCTGATGGGTATTAATAGTAGACTTCATACCCCCTACCGACCGCAAACCAGTGCCAAGGTGGAGAGGATGAACGGAACTATTAAAAATAAATTAAGTAAAATCATGTCGGAAACTTGACTGGGTTGGCCAGAAGCAATACCACTTGTCCTTCATAGTATCAGGACAACTCCTAGACCCCCTCTAAAATCTGTCCCCCTTTGAAATACTGTTTGGTAGACAACCTCATTTGATTATAAGGCCGCAGGAAGATTTGAAAAGTAACAACGAGGTTACTGTAAGTATCTTATAACAATGAGTAAACAGTTAAAACAGCAACAGCAGAAACTGAAATTGTTGTCACATGATATGCCTGAAACAAACTGTCATGATGTTGAACCTGGAGAATTTGTTATGATCAGAAATTTCTTGCATTCAGGTTGTTTGTCCGATTGGTGGGAAGGTCCATATCAGGTGTTACTGATGAGTACAACTTCATTGAAGGTGGCGGAGAGAGATACCTGGGTCCATTCCACTCACTGTAAGAAGGTCAACCAACCGGTGGAGAATCAAGGCGGAATCGAGACAGATAACGTAGACTTGTCAATTGCAAGTCTGTTCCGGGAAGGTTAAAGGTTACAGTGAGATATCTGAGCTAAAGAAATTTGTAGATCATTGTTTTCAGCAATGGCTTGGTCTGCTGTGGTTATCTTTGTGTTTTCTCCAAGAGTCCTCATTATCTCGGGTTGTTTCAGGATCTCTGGTTTCTGTGATGGAGGACAGAGGACGGAGAGGGGAGCTGATGGTGATATCAATGGAATAGAGTCGGGAGAAGGAACAATACAGTCACAAGGGTGGTATCTGACCAAACCCAGTACAGTAATTGTTAAGAGATCTGCTATTCTGGATACTCGGAGACAGTGTGAAGGTCTATCATGTGAGGATTATTGTATGTGTGAGTTCTGTGGGTCCGTAGTCAATGAGAGATGCATCCAACAGTGCCACCTAAGTATAACCAGTATTGGGGTGGGTATTCATTAGAGATTTATCATACCATGGTGGGCAAAGTTTTAAACCAAATTGACTGTTGGGTGTGCTCTCACGTGCCCCAAAGACAGCATAATGTAAGATTAGTGCCATTTCCATTAAATGTCTCTGAGATTTTAGAATTACAAAAAGGGAAGACACTGGATGGAAAATTTCTTAACACCAAACCACCCCATTTTAAACTCCACCAGTACCAGGTAGATAAAACACTTTTATGTTTGAACATCACCAACTCCAATGAACCATGAAGTTGGGAGGTGACTGGGAATAACCAGACGATGACCTTCTCACTAAGAGCTGATCATGAGCCTATGAATTATGAACTGTTACGCACAATTAGGTCACGTGGAAGACACTTCCGGTATAAATATACACTAAGTAACACCAAAGAAATGGATGGCAGAATACCAGAAGGGTACTGTGCTAGGGTTATACAACCAGAAACGTGTATTAGCCAGATAGGATAACCTGAGATAGGATCATTTGTCAGGAAATGTGTTGGATGATTATGATGCATTCTGTTCCTTATGTTCTCCCCGATGATGTATATTTTATATGTGGAAGGAAAGCGTATAAGTGGCTCTCTCTGAGTTCCGAAGGTTTGTGTTATTTGGGAAGAGTACTTCCAGAGGTTATGACCCTTACACATGGTGAAATGCTTGGTATTCATAAAAACACACCATCACCATATCTTCACACACAGTATGAACACAGAGACAAAATAAATATGATGCCTGTGACGTACATAAAGCCACACAGTTAATTAGTGAGACAACTGGCTTTCAAGTTTTTGTAGTGTTGGATCCCGCCAGGATCGCTCGGGGTACACTAAATTTTAGATATATCCAAGATCTTGCTAAATTAATAGATAATATCACCGAGATGTATGATGACACATTCGGGTACACAGGTAAGGAGTTGCAGGCCTACAAGAAAGAACTTGTGCAACATAGACTAGTGTTAAATTATTTAACAGCTGTCACTGGAGGGTTTGCGTAACTTTGGCCACCCAATTTGGTGTAAAATGTTGCACTTACATTACAAACGATACCAGCGATCCCAAGGAGGTGATAGACTGGAAGATGGATGAAATTCTGCAGTTAAAATGGGAATTTCGAAAGAACTATAATGCTTTAGTGGCTGAAGTAGAGGAGAAGGTAGAGGAATGGGTTTATTGGTTGAACCCAGTGAAATGGTTCTCAGGTCTAGGAGAGTGGGTCCAGGAAATGATTGCGAGCATAGGTAAACTCCTGATCCTCATACTGGTGGTCATCATAGTAATTGGCTTATGTGTCAGGTGTGTTCCTGCTGTGTTGAAATGTGGAAAAGGTAAAGATAAGGTGAATCAAAGGAATTAAATTATGATGGTGGTCAGTAGTAACAATATGAATACTGAGGTAAATGTAGGACTGCATTACAACCCTGAACTAGAAGGTACCATCATATGATGTATAAGATTTAGACATGCATGAAATGTGTTATTAAAATGTTATTTTAAAACATCTTAAATTATGTCCCTATCCCCTTTGAGACTTCCTTTATAGGATTGGTGCATACCCACATTTTTCCCATGATCTCCCAAGATCCGCGGTGTGCGTATAAGGGTAGGTTTATGTCCCCTCCTAGAGACACATTATTGATGGTTTAAGAACCCCCTTGTGCCATCCCATAATATAACATTAAATAATATGTCATAATGTAAGCCTAAATTAATTTTAAAATCAGAGCATGATAGCATGTTGTTTGCTATTAAAGGGTGGACTGTCGAAGCCAGATAATTGGCTGAGACAGAATCGGTTTAAAATTAAATCTGCATGACGCCATTTTGCGAATGACAATAAGACGCCATTTTGCGGCTGGCCGCCCAGCGCCATTTTAGCTAATCTTGCACATTATAAGTACATACGGCGATGCTATTATATAGCGTCATGCGATTCCCACGCAATAGAAAGATGTTAAAAGTCCTCATTAAACAAATACAAACCGTCACTAAAACATATAAAATGATCAACCCTGCAAAACACGTACCATGGTGTACTCCACAAACACGTAGTCGCACAACGCTAACTAGCGTCTTTTCTCAATACCCCAATACTTACACACTGCACACTTACATAAAAAGGTTCCCTAGCATTGTAGTGTAATATTCAAGGTTTATTCAGTTTTAGTAATATTTTGAAATAAATGTTATTTGATATCTAAGGTTTAGTACATGGTAAGCAGACCATGTTTGGTGTCAATCTAAACCACTGTGTCTTTGCAGATTTCCGGTATCATCGGTGAGGAGATCACAACATGTGTCTGCAAACTATGGATCATAGAGAGTTAAAACATTAAAATGTACTCTGTAATGTAGCCAGCTTAGATGTATTATGCAGCAGAAAAATGGACACAAAGAGCTGTTGGAGGCTGGATTGTGACCATACGAACTGACCTATGAACTATACTGTAACAGAAGAACCAGGAAGAAAAACCAGTGGATCATGCCAACCTGTTCTATTGTATTGCCTATCTCTGTAAGGGTATATATGTGGGCTCTCTGAAACTGGATCTCAGTCTTCTTGCTTTGCTGTTGACGGAGGTTTCATCTTTGATGCCAGGATCTGGATCCAGAGCGCATGCATATGTAATGACTGTACCTTGGGTCTGTATAATTTATTTGCACTAATTGTATTTAGATCACAGCGTGTAACTATCTGTTTATGTTGAATAATAACTTTTTGTGCTTTGGAACCACAATCAAAGTCTGAAAGCAATAATTTCTTGTGCGACTCATAATGCTAAACAGCAACAATTTATAGGTAGGTAGGAATCAATAGGTAGGAATCCATAGGGCAAACTAAGGATTACATGACTGTGACAGCCCACTGGGTAGGTGTATTGCCTACAACAGCAACAGCAGCAGCAACTTCTACCATAAGTCAGCTGATACAGAGGCAGTCTACTCTGTGCATCACCGGTTTCACTAAGAGGCATACCGCTGAGAACATCTTAGAAAAACTCAGGGAAATCATTGCTAAATGGCTTACCCCACTTGGACTCTCCTCATGATTTGTGATTTCGGACAATGCCACCAATATTGTGAGAGCATTACATGTAGGCCAATTCGAACACGTCCCATGTTTTGCTCACACAATTAATTTGGTGGTGCAACGTTTTTTATAATCTGACACGCTCATGCAGGAGATGCTCTCGGTGGCCCGCAAAATAGGCGGACATTTTAGACATTCGGCGACCGCTTGTTGAAGATAGCATGACCAGCAGGTAGTGATAAATTTGCCTTGCCATCAGCTGAAGCAAGAGGTAGTAACTCGGTGGAATTCTACCCTCTATATGCTTCAGCGGATGGAGGAGCAGCAAAAGGCCATCCAGGGCTATACAACAGACTATGACATAGGCCGTGGAGGGGGAATACACCTTACTCAAGCGCATTGGAGAATAATTTCCGTGTTGTGCAAGGTTCTCAAACCCTTTGAACTTGCCACACGTGAAGTTAGTTCAGACACTGCCAGCTTGAATCAGGTCATTCCCTTCATCAGACTTTTGCAAAAACAGCTGGAGAACTGAAGGTAGAGGTGAAACGGAATAGTGGATCAAGCGCTTGATTTACTTAACCAGGATCCACGAGTCACCAATCTATTGAAATCTGAAACATATATTTTGGCGACCATTCTGGATCCTAGGTTTAAGTCCTACCTTGTGAGTTTTTTTCCAACAGACCAAAATCTAAAACTGTGCAAAGAGGTGTTGGTAAAAAAATTGGCAGCTGCAGCCGCATGTAAAACGCCATCATCTCCTCCTTCAGTTTCTGTAGCTGCCCGGAAAAAACTACCTCTACCAACAAATACATCCAAAAATTACAGAGGCGCCCATGGTGGATTCCAGCGGGGACAAATTTATATTGTGTGAAGAATAGTATGTACACACTGATGGGGATGACTAGGACAAGGACGACAACGACATCTGATGATGTAATGTAAAGCTAGTTTGTGTATGGGATCATTTCCATGTCCAATGCACATTGGCAGCTTGTTTTAAGGGGGGGTGTGCGTATATATATATATATATATATATATATATATATGTATATATATGTATATATATATATAGAGAGAGAGAGAGAGAGAGAGAGAGAGAGAGAGAGAGAGAAACAATTAGTGGGATAAGCGCCAATGGTTAATATACCCCTGACTTCCGTATGGATGCAAACTACATCAACTGCAAATCAGCCTATCCAATATAGGTGTCAGCTCTCTGTCAAAAAGTAATTAGTAATGGCAAATTCACTAACAGCATGGATAGTTGTACATGGATATTGACTATAGAGTGACTGGCTAGTTGGTTATAATTATAAATAAATAAATAGGTGACTAAAACACACATGGAAAATATATGTATATGGATGTATTATGTTACAAAGTGCAAATGCTATATGTGCAAAAAAGTGCAGAAATGTGCAATGACCTGTTTCATGTATATAAATGAATACTTCAATGAAGTGCAACAAATCTGGTAAAAATATATATGAACTGGTTAAAATGTATATATAATAAAACATGCTCCATTCATTTTCAACCCAGTGTAAAACTCATAAAGAATTAATATTAAAGTGCAACCAATGAAAATTTAAAACACAGAATTGAATATAACCGTTTGGGGTAAAAACTTTACTTGTTTTTAAAAAGGGAGGGGGGGCAAGGTAGTACAAATACAAATAGCATAAATAAAGGGAGGATTCAATAAATATATGCAAGGTAGCTTATCTGAGGTAGCGATTAAAAGTTCAAGTAGCAGGCATAGAAACAACAGGAGCCACACCCCATGGTACAGACCACACCCCCACATCACTGGTCACACCCCCATATCAGTAATCACACCTTCTGCGGAAGCACGCAATAGGCCCTTCATAAATTTCAGCTCCAGGCCCCCGAGGGCCTTAATCTGGCACTGTCCACAACTCATTTGGGATCCATGAATCTGGAGAAGGCATTAAAAATTTGGACTACTTAAAGGTGTCCGCTTACAATAATTCTTATGTACTTTTGCTTTTTATTAAATAACTTTTAAACAAACCACAGGTTAAGGTATCAACAAGTTAACACAGATTCACATCTCCAAGGTTTTGTGCTGCTGAGAATAGTAGTTTATTGTTATTTTTGGCTTTTAATATCCTACATATTTCTCAAAGGGACCAAAATGACCTGCAATATAACCGTGTCACAAAAACATGTTCAGACATTTGAAGATGCTGCTTATGGTCATAGAAATTAAACACCTTAAACGAAACATAGACTAACGCTCATATAAGAAAAGTGCAAAAAGAAACAAGTATACAAAATGTTAAAATAGTTTCATTCAGCAACAATTGGAGGTAATAAAACATGAATTGTCACTAGTACAGTAGCATTTAATCAATCAATTGTCATTTAAAAACATGATTATTAGAGCAGAATTTCTGCTGACATATATAACACATATAAATTAATGTATTGATACATATTTTTTATTAAAAGTAAGTGCAAAAGGAATATAGTATTCTTTTATAGGCTGGATATTCTCTAATGACAGCTATTTTACATGTGTCTAGACTAGAGATGAGCAGTTCTCTTTTGGCTCAAATCTTCCCGCCAAGTTCGGATCTCAGAATGAAGCAAAACGTCATCTTTCACGGACATCTGTGCTTAGCTGACAGTGAAAGATGGCATTTTACCTTGTTCTGAGATCCGGACTTGGCAGGAAGATCCGAGTCAAAACCGAACCGTTCATCTCTAGTCTAGAATTGTCTCCATAGGCATAAAAATTGGAGGAAGTGCATTATACAGTACTTATTTGTGAATTTATTATTGACATATTTTATTAAAATACATCTTGTTTTTATGGTAAAGTTCATCTATTGTTTATTTTTAACCTTTATGAGGCTCTCATTTTGCACGACTAGTTATTTAATAAGTGAATATTGTCGCCATAGGAATTAACATCATTGTTTGATTATACGATACAGTGCAATTAGTTACATTTATTTAAGTGCTGCAAAATATTTTCCTATATGAGTGAATCCAGGAAGAAGGAACATAGGAAGCCCAGACTGTCATAATTTGAAAATCAAGCTATTAATGGTTGTGCCAGAAAGAACATTGCCCCCCCCCCCCTCGCCACCATTTTTCAAATTGAGACACAACGCACCTAAAAAAGGGTCATAGTCTCAAGGGGAAGGGCTAGGGAAGAGATAGGGGAGGCCAGGAGATGCTGGGGCTGAAATACTAGGAAGCTACAAGTGAGAATGATAATAGACAGAAAACTGACAGGGCAAAACAGCGCCCCTTGTCCTACGGTGCCCTGTGCCATGGCACAGGTCGCACTACCCAAGTTACGGCCCTGATAGGACATGTAGATATTGATCCTTTCAATCGGAGACTACCAGCTAAGATTGTGCAGTTAAAAAAAACCATTGAATTAGAGAGTCCCAGCTATTGGGTATGTGAGAACTGCATTTAGCAAACATCCCCCCAAAACAAATGGAACACTCACTCGCAATGTTGGGAAACTAAATTAATATATTTGTTTAGCAATTTAAATACATTTCTATTTAATATCGTACTCTCACAAGCATAAATACATATTAGGAACACAGCTGACTTCTGCAACTTTCACAGAGCACAGCATAAAGTGATATAGAAACATCCTCTCTCCATGACTGTCTATCTCCTTATCTCCTCCCCCTGAGTGCTCTTCTCTCACGAGTTTGCTGTGTGTATGCAGAAGGGTCATAAGGAGACAGTGGGGGAAAAGCAGCAACTAAAGGTAGCTGGACAAACAGAGGAGACTGGAGAGGGAATGAAGCAGCCTGTTGTGTAAGCTGTTACCACTGCAGTCACTGATAGTGTAGAACACATCCACAGAACGATCTGCCTTCGGTACAGGGCAGGGAACCTTCCGTCTATCTATCCAGTAACTACCTTCTCACTGTAGAAATGCTGCTACCTGCATTCCTTATCTCTCTAGCCTGGATTATTGGAATGAACTGTAAGTAAACATAGTAAGATGAGTTTGTAGAATCATTTATTTTATATGCAATGTTGTCATCTGTTGAAATCATTGCTCTGGAGATAAGGCTGAATTTGACATTTCCGAATTTAGGAAATACAAATGTAATTAGTAATGCTAATGAGATTAAAATGTTCTACTTTATATCAATAAAAAAATGTATTTTCAGTATTGGGCATTTTGCAACACTGCTTTGGAATGTACATACACACATACATACACCTGTGGCAGAGGAAGCAATATTACTTATTAGATCGTGAGTAGCTTGAGGGGTAATTGCTATTTGTGTCTTTTTAGCACACATGTTTTAGTAATATTATGCAGTATTTATATCTTACTAGTGCTTTTTATATGTGTAATATATGCATTATCTCCTATTACTGAATGTGCCAATCCTATAAACTAGATAAACTCATTTTAGAACCGGTCATTACCATTTTAAGTGATGAGTGTTGAAATTCGTATTATCCTCTTAGAAGGAGAATTGCCTGTTTATAGGACTACTGTATTTATTGCTTAGCTGTGTGCATTTGTAGTGTCCAGAGCTGGCTACCTTTTTTGTTTTGTCCTTTATCAGTGGTAATCCATCACTAGTTCAGGATATTGCTTTACTATATCAAATATATCTACCTCTGGAAGGATGAAAATCAGTTCCACTAAAATGTACAATTTATTTAAGGTAAAATCAATGTTTAACTTTAAAAGCACCTTGTGTTAAAATAATAATCAGATGAACTCAGCCACTAGACGTAAAAACCATAAATGCTATTGTATATACCATTACAAAAATACACCCACCGTTTTATATAAGATGTAAAGTGGGGTTCAAATGTGCTTGGCTATGTTCTATACATTGTTTATTATGTTCACTAATTGTTTGTTTATCCAAACATACTTGTATATAATATGGACATGCAATTTACAGTAATACTCTGTAAACAATAGAAAAAATTAACTTTGCCTTCGATATTAAGGGGTGTTCTTATTGATGCCATATTAAGAATTTTGAATACTAAACATGCTGCACGCTCTAGAATATTCATTTAAAAAAAAATCTTTGTGACCTCCAGTAAAACCCATTTTAATTTTTCATTATATAATAAAAGTTTGTCTGCTGAAATAGTTGTTGCCTCTCTATATAATGGTTAGCTGTTGTAAAAGAGAGAATAATATTTTAAAGTGACCATGGTCTATAAATATTTAAACATTCCCACTTAGTAAGTGAAAAAGTAGAGGGACTGACTCAGAATTGCACACAAGTCGGACACATTGCGTGCTCTAAAATAATTGTAGATCCCCATCTTTATCCACAGTTGCTCGCATCTATGCAGTCGAACCATCCGCATCCATCTGCTTGTAAAAGGCATGCATTTGTACTAGCCCTATACTTGGTGCAAGAGATCCTTCTGAATGCAGATGGATCTCTACATACTCCCAACTCTGAATAGGCCACAATTCTGTCTACATACCCATGACAAGATGTCGGAACACTCAACCTATGTGTGAATGCACAGTTACTGCCCAGTTACGCACACTCAGCTGCTAGAAAAAATCCCATTATATGTTTGCAAAATGGACTTGGCCATATTGGCATGCTCCACATTACCTTTTACACTAACTCCTTCACATGCGTTTGATACATTTTGTAAATGTAGTTGTAATGTTAACATGCAGCATGTCGACATGTTTGGTGTGTCAGCATTGACCACATCGGCATCCATCATGTCGACACTAATGAAATGTTGCAAGGGACAAAGAACATAAAAGCACACTCTGAGCACTAAGAACAATGATAGTCAAAATAATTAAAATGGAGTATAAGTGAGGTTCCTAGTACAAGTTTTGCCAAAATTGTTTGCCCACCCACCATGACAAGGTGAACCCAACAAGATGGGTCCCCTAACACCCCTAATACAAGTACATTGTGTCAATTTATCCAAGACTTACCTATAATAGTGCCCATTCTAATATGTAGACAGTAATGTAGGAACCTGTGCAAATGATTAAAAGTACATACGGGCAGATGGGTTGGGTGCAAATACCAAGCATAAGGCGTTTCAGCATGCAAGTGTACAAAATACACAAATATAGTGGAATGGGGGAGGGAGCTTGGACTGCACACCCTAATTTTAATCATAATAAGAGGTGCTACAATGCTGAGACTTGTAGTACAATGCATTACAATTGTACTACAAGTCACAGCATGGTAACACCTTTTATTATGTTTAAAATTAGGGTGTGCAGTCCAAGCTCTCATCCCCCTTTCCACTAATGAAATGTTGACATGATTATATTGTGGACAAAACTCTCCTGGCGGACCAGTGGTGACTTAGCTGGTATAACGGCTTCAGCGGTCTCTTCCAGGTCCGGCGCTCAGCTGATGAAAACTTTTGGTTCATCCTGCAGCTCTTTGGAGGTGAAAATTCCTAACTTTAATCCTCCTATTGCCTAACACTAACCTCCCCCTCTCTTGCAGCTTTCGCCCAAACCCTCTCCTTAGTGCCTAAATCTGACCTTCTCATCCTGTAGCCTAACCCTAACCCTAGCCCTCTGATCCATGCAAAATGTTGACATTGCACATGTCAACATTCTTTGGATGCCGGCGTGTTCAATGACGATATTTCAACAATGAAATGTTGGGGGGGAAAAAAAAATTACGGGCCTGAGTCAGAGATACACTTAATTTGGATGCTGGACTGAGTGGAGCAATTTTTTGTTACCGCACATGCGCCAAAGCCGCAGTGATTGATTTGTGACCACAGACGCAGAGAGGATTTATTCACAAAGTGAAAGACAGGTAGTCAGCATTTGGGGAGGTAACAAGGTGGCTTGAAAAATGCAGGCATGTCGGGACAGTTTTCTGGGGGTGCCCTAGTTAGCCTCTGCGAATGCATACGTAGGTGGGGAGTCCCTGGCGAGGGCTCATTTTCAGGCAGCATAGGCTTGCCCAGAGGTTTTTTGTGTGACCAATGTTGTCGTTGTTTTTGCTATTGTACGTAAGCGGTGGATGTGAGACGGCGGAGGTGGGTGTGTCTCTGTGCACAAGATGGCAGCTGAGACATTAGCATATTTTCATAAGTCCGCTACATTCAGGATCACAGCAGCAACAGCCGTTGCGTGCATCTCTGAATCACACCCTACAGTATTGGGTATATTTACTAAAGTGAGAGTTTTTAGAAATGGAGATGTTGCCCATATCAACCAATCAGATTCTAGCTATTATATTATAGAATGTGCTAGACAAATGTTAAGTAGAATCTGATTGGTTGCTATTGGCAATATCTCCACTTCTAAAAACTCTCACTTTAATAAATATACCCCTAAGACTGCTAATACAGCAATATTTTTAAACCTTGTCCATGACCTGCAATGTTCTGTGCTGTAAGTCACTTTTTTAGTTCCGTTTATACTTTTTTTGTTTAAGTACTTTGCAAGGCGCTGCAGCCCCCTTGTGCCACCATATAAATAAAGGGTAATAATAATAACTGGTGAACAAGGAAAAAGCAACATAATTGTTCTGAAATGTATCCTATTTATAATATTAATGGTCTTTTAAATTAGCACACAGCCGTATATCTCGTATTTGTTGTCTTGTGCTCTCTCTAAGCCAATATTACACGCTTACAGTCAAAGCCAGGTCCATGTGTAAGTAGAAGAGGCAGCTATGTAGGAATATCAGCAGGTAATCTCAGTTATCAGAGAGGATCTGCACCAATACTCCAGGAACATTCCCTGCTTTTCATGGCATCTAAAATGCATAGGGGAATCGGAATGCATAAAACAGTAACATTTATGTGCCACAGCCATTTCACCATGTGCCATCTGAAATGGATTTATGTAATCTGGCACCTTTGTCTTAAGTACAAAAATACCTTGTCCCACTATTGCTTTCAGCTAGTCAGATATTCTCTGTTGTCAGATTTACAAGATATACTGAACACTGACTTTAATCGTAAAACTGGACAGGACATCTCACCAGGGGTGACAACTGTAACTGGCAGGACCTTTGTTGGTGACAATATAATGTCTGCTCGCTATGTGTTTCCTTACATTTATGCTAAACTGTGCTGTATGGCTAAAATGTTTATGACAGAATGAGAGTGCATGTATAAAGTACACAGTATCGTATTCTCCTCACACAAGATAAACAAGGCATTTCCCTATGCTCTTCAATAGTTCCTTCATCAAACAATAATAGATTTAGCAGTATGAGGATTACACTCTACAATATAAGCTCTAAACAAGCAAAAGCTGTCCCACTCAAAGCGCTTGGAAAGACTTGATGAATATACAGCAGGCACAGTTATGGCTGACTGGGGAATGCATTTTATTCTCATAATGTGCACAGTACAGAAGACCTATATAATATACATTTAATCTATACTGGAGAGAAAGCTTTATGGACATGTGGCAATATAATACCTCAAAATATATTAGGTCTAAGTAATGCAATTCCCATAGGCTTCTTAACTGTGTACAAGATGAATTTTACACACGTTAACATTTGCTCTTATTACTGAATCAATCAGAGAAAAAGAGATGAGTGTAATAGGTTACTCTGATGCTGTTTATGGTTCCTGCTTGTGATGCATATTGGGCCTAATTCAGAGATGTACGTGAATCTAATACTTACGTACATCTCCGATATTTGCAGATCTGAGCAGGAGCCGCACTGAGCATGTCCAGATCTGTTTCTGTGATGTTACTCGCAGTGCCCCAAAAGCCGCAGCATAATTGACAGAGTGTTGGCATTTGGGGGCGGCAAAGGGCAGTGTTCCAGTGAACGTGGACGTCGGACCTGTTTCATGGGTGTGCTAAAGCCAGTGGCTGCGTTCTTGGATGCAGCTTCACCGGCCCAGTCAACCTGAGGGTAACTCAGATCTCCAATGTTCGTGCAGTTGATCCAGTGCTGTGTATCCAATACAGCAGTGGATCACAGAAGCCTGCAGTGGGCATTCTTTTTTTTTTACTAAAGACACCTATTGCGGCTTTAGCATAACTCTGCACAGCCTCTGTGTACAAAGAAGCAGTGACTGTGCCTTTAGCGCCCATCTGTGAATCAACCCCATTGTGTGCGCAAGCACACACATGCACACACACACACACACACACACACCCTCTCTCTCCTACTCACTCTCTCTGTATACATACTATTTGAATAAGAATAAAAAAAAGGCATTTAATTGTGTGAATCCACCTTAAACCTTCTGATTTTTGTTGTCTATATTTCAAATGCTGTTACACAGGCTGACACATAAACAATAGTAAAGTGATGCAAAGAGGAAGATGCAGGAAGACAATAATACAATTTACATTAATTTTGCCACTTCAGTGAAACTGTAGAAGTTAATTTTAATAGATGTGTCAGATAAGCTGGCAACCACATGGCTTCATGATATATTAAAGCATGGTCAATGTGGAAACTTTGTGGCAAAGATTCTGCTTGGTCCTTACAATGCTATAATAAATGAAAAAATGTTGAACACTTTAAAAAGAATTAATTTATCAGTGTCTATTTACAGCCGACAACATATACAGTTTCTAGGTATTGTGTAAGGTCTGATGGTTTACCAGGTGTAAGTTGTATTCTGGGAAACAGGCAGAACTGCTAAAAATTCAAATATAAGGTGGTTATTTTTCTGATTAAGGGATCTATATACTTCAATCTGCATTTAAGTTGTAGTGCGATATTTCCGACTAAATTCGCATTACAAATTTAGAAAATATCACAGGGATTTATCAAAAATCCCTTGCAGGGACGGAGCTTGCAAATCCTGTCCGCACATCTCTCCCTGTATCTTATCTGTGTCCCTCCCCTCCCCGGCTCAGATTACAATTACCTCCACTGATCGTTACTGCGGTGATGTCCTCAGGGACTTGGGTCAGCTGGTCTCTCGGCCTGCACTGTGACCCCTGGTAGGTTTTTTTTGCAGTGATCAGCTTGTGGACGGTTTTGACTATACAGCTGATCACTGAGGCCCAACTCTGCTCTGCCTGTCAGAGCAGAGCAGGAGTCGAGGAACCGGGGGAAGCCCTGGATAACGCCATCTCCAGGTGGCGTTATATTCACAGGGCTTCCCCCGGAATTTTTTCACAATTATTTTTAGTAAATCTGGCCAGATAACATTTCCCATTACAATTATGGGAAATGCGATCTGCTTACTAAAAATATGTGATAATTAAGGTTTAGAATACAATTTTACGAATTCTACTCCAATTTCCCTTTAGTAAATTTATGTGAAACTAAAATAATGTGAAAAGGGTTTTAGTAAAAGTAATGTTAATAATTAGAGCCCTTAAATGCCTATCGTGCTCCATTGCAGACTTCCATCAGTTCAAATTTATGCTCTCGACCTACAGTACTGCCCTTTCCCTCTCTAAACAGTCTTATTTTCTCTCCTAGTTCTCCAACCCCCATTGTTTCTTTCAACTCCACCTCTGCCCCCCCTCCACGTCTCCCATATTCACTCTCTGCCATTAACTTCGCCAACCACTTGACTTCTAAGATTGAATCCCATCAGACACTCGTCATCCCATCCTCTTCTTTCCCAGCCTACCTCTCCCCATCTTCCCCAACCATTTTACCAACTCTGACTTTCTCCCCAGTATCTGTAAATTAAATAATGACTGTAATCTAGTCATCACCCTCTTGATCCTATCCCCTCCCACATCCTCTGGTCGCACTCTCCGACTATCTTGGCCATCTATTCCTATTTTGACCATCTCTTCAATCTTTCCCATTGTCCCATCTGCATTCAAGCATGCCCTTGTCTCCCTATCATAAAATAACCTACCCTTGATCCTGAGTTCACTCACTAAGGTCACCAATGACCTTTTGCTACCAAATCCAAGAACCACTACTCTCTGCTCATTCTCCTTGACCTCTTGGCTGCTTTTGACACCATGGACCACCCTCTGATATTGCAAATCCCTTACTCAGTATGTGTGATACTGCCTTTTCTTAGCTGTCCTCCTACCTCTCTGACCCTTCTTTTTCTGTCTCCTCTCATGATTCCACTTCTTCCCCACTTCCACTACCAGTGGGTGTTCCCCGAGGCTCTGTTATTTGAGCTCTTCTATTCTTCCTTTATACATCATCCCCATGCTGATGACACTCAGATCTACCTATCCTCTCCTGACCTTTCCTCCTCACTCTTCACTCGTATCTCCTGCTGTTTCTCTGCTATTTCTTTCTGGATGTCACAGTGCTTTTTTAAACTTAATGGGCAAAATGCAATAGGATGAGAGTTTAGAAAATGTGAGGGTTTAGTAGTAAACCTCACACTGTTACATTGGTAGAGTTGCATCTGGAAACTGGGAAAACATCTGGATGACAGTTTAAATCATGAGAGTTTTTTGAGTTTGAAAAACATGCAAATTTTGCATGTTCTTGGACTCTTTTACATTGGTTGAGTTTAAAAAGTGTGAGAGTTTACTCTCACATTTTCTAAACTATCACCCTATTACATTTGGCCCAACATGTCTAAGACAGAGCTGATAATCTTCCCAACCCCTCGAATAACCTCACCTCCCATAAATTCATAGCTATTGACAGCAACACCATCTCCTCTAGCCCCCAAGTGCGCTGTCTTGGAGTTATCTTGACTCCTCCATCTCCTTCAGACCTTACACTCAGTACCTTTCACAGTCCTGCCGTTTCCATTTCAGAACTATCTCCAGGATCAGACTGCCCTTCAGAACCCAATTCATACTCCTCACTCTCATTTACAAAGAGCTCACCCAATCCTCTCCTATTTATATCTGCCCTGCACACTTCACTCTACAAATGAACACCGCCTCTCATCCCAACTGATTACTCCTTCCCACTCCTGCCTCCAAGATTTTGTCTGTGCTGCTCCCTACCAGTGGAACTCTCTCCCCATCAAATTTTCCACCTCTCTACAAGATTTCAAATGGGCCCTCAAAACCCACTGCTTTATCAAAGCTTTATCCTAACCAACAGCTCCATGCTCATTGATCACTGTCTCTCTGTGTCTCCTCTGTCTATCTCCCACTCCCCTTTAAATTGTAATCTCTCACGAGCAGGGCCTCCTTCCCTCATGTGCTTTTCCGTCCCTCACTTATACCATAATTTCCTTCTCACTGCCATTGACAGCACCTAACCTTTGGTTTTGACTGTCCCACTGCTCATTTGGGTATAATGACTGGTGCGCAAGCAATGCCCATGGACGGCAGTGTTTTATACTGTAAGTCATTTTTTGTTGTTGTTGTTCATACTGTTTGTTTACACTCTGAATGTCTCTGCCGACCCGTTGTGGTGCCATGTAAATAAAGGATAATAATAATAATAATTAGCAGTTGAGGCAGCTGTGCTAATTAGTGCAACCTGTGTAAATGGCCGGCCCAAATAATTTGATTTGGAACTGGATCACCCACCCATGGCACCCCTGCAAATAAGGGGAGAGGAGGACCATTGTTAATCAATCTGGAAATGACAAAGCCTTGAAGACATGGCATTAATGTTTCCTTTTTAGCAAAGGGTCTGTTTTAGGAATAAATGGAAATGGGAATATCAAAGTCTAAAAATCATAAAATAATTTATTTTACAAAAATAATGAAATATGCCACAAGGCTTTTCTGAATCATGTGATATTTATCACAGACTTTGGCATACAGTGGGGACAAATGAAAAAGGTGTTAAAAAAGCATTTTTTGACTATTGAGGCTGTTGTGAAACATTGCTCCTCCAAAGCCTGATTTAGTAGCCAGTCTGGTAAAAAAAAATATGAGGCACACACTTGTGATCACATTTGGCTTGGCAGCTTGAGGTTATAGCAACCAATAAATGTGAACATATGCATTTTGTATTTGTTGAATACTGCGATGTTACTAAGGAATAGAACGAAGACAAGACAGTTTTGTTTTTTTCAATTGTCAGACAGTTGGAGTGATTTAAGAAATGAATGGAGTACAATACAGGGAAGGTTTTAATAGCTGTATTGCAACACTTTTTTTAGAGTACTCATGCTGGAGCTTCTGAGGATTTATTTGTAGAAATATTGTCAATGTACAGTATGGCAAACTAGATGGCATTAAGTTGTAAATATGAAATTAGAAGCATGCTGGATCTATATTTTACAAACTGTTTAAATGATTTGCTTCACTATTTTCTGTAAACACATTATGACCGCGTATCCACTAGCAGATATTAATGAGTGATTGCACGATTACATCGTAATTGTGCAATCGCTCATTAATCGTGCATGAATCGGGCATGAAAATGTCGAAAACGACCAGCGATGCGCTCTCCCGCTGGTTGTTATCGACATCAATCATCGCCTGAAGTTCAGTGTAGGCACTGCAGGGGAAGAGGAACGACTGTACGATTACAATGTTGTTATCGTACTGTTGTTCCACTATCTGCTAGCGGATACGCAACTTAAGTATTCATAATATATCATTTGAAATTGTTTTGTTTGCAATTTGTATTGTATAACTAAAATTAACGTTTTGATGTTTAGATACAGGATTTATTTTGATATCATGTCCTTATTTTATTTCATATCATCTGCCCTCAGTCATTCAGTATTATGTTAATTTGGATGCTCACAGTGGGTTGATATGTTTGATTCCCTTTAAATAATTCCTGATTCTCCAAACAATTATCCCAGAGGAACTCCTTATGCTAGAGAGTTAAGCATGTAGGCGTTAGATCTTTACAGCTACCTATACATTATTAGTCAGAGATACTGCTTTTACTCCATGTGCCATTTAACTTGTCAATGCTTGCAAATATCACATAGCTGGATTCAACATTAGACTTTGCATCAAGGCTGGCCACATTCCAGTTCTAACGTCCTGGGGTTTATTTACAAATTTATTTTCAGAAGCTTTGATCTTAAAATTTAAGCAGAATTAAAATGAAGTGCATATTTTGCACTTAACTTTAGTAGTATTTTAGAGTTTGAGGTCAAAACCGTCGAGAAGCGACACCTTGGAAGAGCCGTTACTTTGTAAATATATCTCCATCATCATATTTCCCATTTCAGCACTTTTCTGCACCTCTAATTTGGGAGATAATGGGAGAATTCAAGTCAGAGCAATGTGCCGCTTGACATCATTGCGCATTTTACCGTCTATTACGGTACACAATCTTTGCAAATTTCCATAGAGGTTTAAGGGACAATTAACGAAGATACTGGTTATGAAGATTGTTCCAGAGGCACTAAATTAGTTCTCTCCTATGGTCTCTGAGTACAGACTTGTACATGTTCCAGTCAATAGATAGACAATGTCTAGATAGTTAGCAGATGTTAGACAGGCAATAGGTTAAAAGGGACAAAAGGTCAACAGGGACAAAAGGTCGACACTGAATAGCCCCCGAATCAAATACAGTCAGTGGAAGACTGACAAATCAAATCCCAACTCAGGCTGGTAAGGACCCTAATTCTCCCCTCTCCCTACCCTCAGTGGTGCCTAACCCTAACCTCCCTCCCTAGTGCCTAACCCTTACTACCCCCTGTTGGTTCCTATCCCTAACCTCCCCTTCCCGCACCCTAAACCTAACCCTCCTGGGGGGTGCCTAGCCCTAAGTCTCCCCCGGGGATTCCTAAACCTAACTCCCCCCCCCCGTAGCTACAACCTAAGGCACCCGGCTTACCTTCGTTCGTTATGTTGGGAATCAGGATTTCATTGTGGGGCTAATGATAGGCATCGGAATTTCGACCCCTATCTTTAGTCCCATGTCAGACTTTCATTGTTGGGATTTCGGCAGCCAGTATTCCGGCCGCAGGTAACCTGACTACATCCCATTTCAAAAACCATAGCCTCAACAGAGCCATGTGCTGGTTCTTAAAATACAGAGAAAGTCAATGCATTAACAGGACAGGCTTAACAGAGCCCGGGACTGGTTATGCTTTTAGGAGGGAACCCCACTTCTTTATTTCTTCTTTTTTACATCTTACTATTTTTATACACACAAGAACATGCATGGATCTTCTAGACTCGCTATCCTGAAGCAAGTCTATTTTTTGACGAGTTTTCTGTCAGTAATAGTGTGCGAGTTAAACACTCACACCCTGTTACATTGCCCAACTTGTATCCTCACAATAGCAAAACAGCTGGATGCATAGTTTGTCATAGCAAGTTGCGGGGGTGTGAGAAACATGCGAGTTTGCATGTTCTCGCACCCTACTACATAGGGTGAGTTGTAAAAATTTGTGAGTATAGCTCTATACTCACACATTTTACAAACTCTGGCCCTATTACATTTTGCCAAATGTGTTACCACTTTCTAAAGAAAATGTTCATTTATGATTTACTATATGTGGTGGTTACTGGTTCATTGATATCAAGATCATTAGGAGAAATAAGTAAATTAATCCTAGTGATTAAACCACACTATCAGGCCCTGCACCACCATCAGAGTAACCCTATGCAGTCTCTAAGGGTACCAGTGGTTAGGAGCAGCTAAACCTCTGAAAAGCACTTAAATAGGTCCTTCAACAACAGTGGACTATTAATTTAAATGAGTTGCAAACATTACTGTAGGTAGAGTATGTCCTTAATTATGATTATGAGCTGACAACACTGTCTATAGTCTATGTGAGATAAAATAAGTTGAGTGTATAGAACAAGATATTTTCCTCATTGCCATGTACAGTAGCTGCTATACAAGGCCTGTGAATAGGTAACCTGCATACACATTTACACCACTGAATCAGATGCAAAAACATTTACTTTATAGCCTTAATCACACTACATTACTCATGCAAACCAGAATGTATTTGTTTATTTTTAATATTGTGCAGAGCTACTGTGTCCAAGGTAAATAACATGATTGGGACGGGTGAGACAACTTTGCATCCCAGTCACAAAACAAATTAACTAAACAGACACACACAAACAATAAAACAAGGTTTCATTGAATAAAACTGTTTGTTCTCCACTTATTTAATTGTTTCTTCAGAATTGTTCTGTTGTAAAAGTGACATTTAGTAAATTCCTCCCAAAAGACGTTTTTGAATTTAAATTGATAACTACTTGAATTGTTCAGGACACTCATTAGAACAAATGTGACACGTCTCAAATGTAGACATGTTTTATAGGCAGCATTTTAAATCCTATTGGGCAAAATTTACTAAGCGGCGGTTTGACAGCGGTTTCTATTCTATTCTAAACCCCGGGGGTTTGGTGGTGGTTTCTATTCTATTCTAAACCCTGGGGGTTTGGTGGCGGTTTCTATTCTATTCTAAACCCTGGGAATTTGGTGGCGGTTTTGCAGCAGTTTCTAATTAACAGCCCTGTTCTATTCTATTCTAAAATGTGTTTTGACTGTGGTTTAGTGGCGGTTTTGCTATCTGCAGATTTACTAAGGCCAAAACCGCTGCAAAACTGCCATCAAAACACATTTTAGAATAGAATAGAACAGGGCTGTCATTTAGAAACCGCTGCAAAACTGCTACCAAACCCCCGGGGTTTAGAATAGAATAGAAACCGCCACCAAACCGCCAGGGTTTAGAATAGAATAGAAACCGCCGTCAAACCGCTGCTTAGTAAATTTTGCCCAATGTATCACGGCAAACATCTACAAAGTCTGCTTATTCCTCTTGCAATAATTTATCTGCATGACTGAGCACATTTCTCCTTGTGTAGACACTATTGGGGTAATTTATTGTAAAACAAAATCAAATATTTTTTTTAAGAAAAAAGGATACATTTGTATAGATTAAGATACATCTGAATTGCTGAATGAATATTTGTAACATTACAGATCAATAGATTATGTTTATTTAGCCAAATGGAATATTCATTAATATCCCCAATCTCTTTCCGGATACTTTGCTATTCGACTTGCTGTGAATGTAGCATTGGATAACATATTACTGAAGCAGTTCAAGATTGCTCCATAAAGCTGTTCTAAAAAGCTGCTGTTCCTGTGAGCCCAAGCACTGACAGTTACGCCACTAACTAGTAGCGGCATAACTTTAGACTGCCGGGTATGACCTGGCAGTGTTAGTGCATGTGCGTGACCAGAGTTCATGCATGCACACCAGGAGGGTCGGCATAGGTGGAGGGATCCAATAGGATTCCTCTTTGCAGTCTGGGCCCATAAGAAATGGGGCTACAGGAACCAACACCATCTGAAAATGGTGTAGGCTCCCACAGTAAAATGCAGAAAACTTTCAGTTTAATATATGTTGGTTGCCATACTACTGTATAGGGACTGCATACAGTGTCGGGGCTCCAAAGTAAACAGGAGATATCCATGATATCTCCTGTGTTACTTGTGAAAAGAATAGATATTTGCATTTTGCAAATGTAAGTTAAAATTAGCATTTTCACTAACATTTAGTGATGTTGAATAAGCCCTTGAATCAGAATCAGTCACTCAAGGAGCTTATTGCTCTATTCTCACTGGGAGATGTACTAAAATCTGGAAAGTGATCAGTTGGTAAGTGATAAGCTACCAACAACTCAGCTCCTAACTGTCATGTTACAGGCTGTGTTTGAAAAATGACAATTAGCTGATTGGTTGGTACTTTGATACACCAGTGTGTTACTACTGTCTAAAGCAAATGTTAATTTATGATTTACTATATGTGGTGTTTACTGGTTCACTGATATCAAGATCATTAGCATTAGGAGAAATAAATAAATTAATCCTAGTGATAAATCCACACTATCAGGCCCTGCACCACCATCAGAGTAACCCTATGCAGCCGTCAAGGGTACCTGTGGCTAGGAGCAGCTAAACCTCTGAAAAGCACTTAAATAGGCTCTTCAACAACAGTGGACTATTACTTTTAAATGCGTTGCAAACATTACTGTAGGTACAGTATGTCCTTAACTATGACTATGAGCTGACAACACTGTCCATAGTCTGAGTGGGATAAAACAAACTGAGTGTATAGAACAAGATATTTTCCTTTGCCACCTACAGTAGCTGCTATACAAGGCCTGTGAACAGGTAACCTGCATACACATTTAAACCACTGAATCAGATGAAAAAACATTAACTTTATAGCCTTAATTACACTATATTACTCATGCAAACCAGAATGTATTTGTTTGTTTTTAATATTGTGCAAAGGTACTGTGTAAATAACATGACATGCTTAGTACATCTGCCTCTAAGTGATTCATCATCACCTAATTTCTTCAAAAACAGGTCAAAATTAAGATTTTCACCTACTTTTATATAAGGACCTCATTTATCAACGATGTTCTTGTTACCACTCATTACTAATCTTAAATGGTGCTCCAAACAATCAGCTCCTACTGTGAGTGTCATGTGTTTGAAAAATGACAGGAGCTGATAGGTTGGAGCACCATTTAAGATTAGTAACGAGTGATAACAAGTGTCAGGGTTATTAATCATTCATGTAATGCGCATGTGCAGCTCGAAGACAGGCTACAAAGAGAGCAAGTAAAGCAAAGCAGCAGGAGAAAAGTGCCCCATTGTGCTGTTTCTGCAGAGACAGCTTTTCAGAAGTGATAATTAAGTATAGGAAGCATGATGACTGCCTCCGATACTTAGATTAAGGGTTACATTTACAGCAAGTTCAATCCTCAATTACCACTGGGTAAATTATTATCATAATGAATAGGGCTCTAAAACCCAGTCACTACTTTTGAAATCTGATGGCGGCACATAGTTTAATATTTATGTATATTTTTTTAGATAGTTAGCAAAACATTCATAATGTCAGTTACTGTCATATTATTATATTATTATACAATAGCATTTGGCACAGTAGGCATGCCCTCAAGAAAAGCACAGACAGTACAATAGATTGCAGGAATCTATGACCTGCAAACTGTCTTTGTTCTAGGGAATAGAATTGCCACCTAGCAACAGCTGATGGAATTTATGAGCAAGCCTCCCAAATATCCATGATCAAGGTACAGTAAAAAAAGTTAACTTACTTAACTTGTCCCTACACAGGAGGGCGGGCATCTGCACTCTGACCTAATGGTAATATTACTGCTTAATCCCACCCTCGGGTAGATTTTTCAGAAGCCTAACTAGACTTGCATAATGAAGGAAAGTTTAGCAGTTCAATCACAAGGAAAGAAAACACTGACATGAATCTTTCCAGTTAAATTGTTTACTGAACTGGTCACAAAAACATAGTTTTGATCAATGTAATGAAGTAATTATACAGTACAAACATAGCAACATGAAGAGCATCCACAGGCTAGGCACCAGGGGTGTCTTTAGAGAGGAGGGGGCCTGTGTGCATTCCCCATCCGGGGCCCCCTCGTCTCTTCCCGGCGTCCGGCAGCCGACTGACGCGGCTGGCCGGCCACCGGAGCATTAGTAGACTCTGGACACTAGAGTGTATCCGGAGTCTACTGCGCATGCGCAAAACGGACATATTTCCGGCTTTTTGTACAGCGCTGACCCCCGGTGCGGGATCTTGGAGACGTAAGGTTTAAATAATATGGGTACAGGGTGTGCGGTGCAGGCCCCCCTGGAACTGGGGGCCCGTGTGCACCACACACCCTGCACCCATTATAGATACGCCCCTGCTAGGCACAACTATAGGCTCAACTGGCATGAAGATGCAGATGCTGACTTGATCATAATTTGGACAACCAAATGGTAAGACAGTTAGAATTATTTGATGTCTCTAGCAGTTGATGCCTGTGACTTCTCATGATCCTCTGGCCCACTCAGGAGAAATTAATAAAGGTATCAATCTCCTGGAGCAACTTTGGACAGAGCAACTAACAGACCTAGCAAGGTATAGGGTGGGTAGGGTGGGTGCTGTTGATAGGTGGCAATCCTATTCCCTAGAACAAAGACAGTTTGCGGGTCATAGATTCCTGCATACTACTGTTTGTTCGTCAGGAGGATTGCCACCTAGCAACAGCTGGTGGGCAGACTACCACATACCTGGTGGTTGCTTGGAAGATCAGTTGGGCTTCAATGCTTCTTGGCAAATGTATGCTCAGAGGACCAATGTGTGGTGTGTATTATGGAATGTAGGAACATAACCTTTGCTACTGCATTACAGGTGACAGCACCCCAGATGGAGTGTCCCTTAAAGGGGTTAACGGCAATTGGTAAATAACCTCGAAGCTTTACCTTTTAGTAGAGTAGTAAGTTTCAATTATGAGATAAGTTACTAAACTAAAAATTGTATTTGTCCCATCTTTGATAACATCAAACTCAACTATACGATTTTCAATCGAGGGTGTTTTGGATTGGTAATATAAATTAAGGTTAGCCCAGCACACCTGTCCCCTAAGGCTAAATCTAGTAAGGCAACTTTTCTCATTAAAAGGAAACTCTCTAAACTTGTGTCCAGAGCAGCTTAGAGGGTTATAACAGGTTCTATGTTCCAAGTACTGTGGAATAAAATCACTGGATAGGAAATAGCTCCTCTAAATATGCAATGGCAAAATGTATTCAGTTAGCCTTGGTGATGAAAAGGCAAGTGCCGAACCTAATAGCAGATGGTGGCTGATGCAAGGCCTGCCTCATATTTGGCAGCCAGAAGTACAGGAAGGAGAGAAACTGTTCTAACTGCATTAGCAGTACTATTGTTACATGTTGCGGTCACGACTTGTATCTTTCAAGCAGTTTACCCGGTCAGGCCGGGGTTACTCCAGTTTCTCCTGTCACTAGGCTATCGGCACAACTCAGGAAGTGATGTGTCGCCCACGGTGCTGCGTGATTGGTACTGCCTCCTATTTGTAAGCATTGGACTTTTGCCACCTCGCCGACTATAGCGTATCTGTGGGTTCCATCGGCTTGGCTGCATGGTCAGCTTTCTGTTCCCCCTCATGGTACAGATTTCTGGATTTCCCGAAGTGGCTTCCATGCTGCCTCCGGCTCTCCAGCTTCTCTACGGCTTCCTAGCCACATCTGCACCACTGTGCTGCCATCGGCTCCCCTAGCCGCAGCACCAACTACCTACTTCTACCATCAGCTTTTGCTGCACCTTTGGCACCTTTACCACACCGACAGTTTCCGTGCTGTTCCTGTTTCTTCAGCTTCTTCTACGGCTTCCAAGCCACACCTAAACCTCCATGCTACCATCGGCTCTCCAAGCCGCAGCATTTAGTGGTAACAATCTATCTCCGGCTGTTGCCGCAGCATCGGCACATTTACCGCATCATCGGCCTATTTGCCGCAGCATTGGCACAGTTGCTGCACCATCGGTTTCAAAGCCACATCATATCTACTAACTGCCTACTAAAGGCCTTTGCTGCACCATCGGCACATTTGCCACATCATCGGCACATTTGGTGCATCATCGGCTCTCAAAACAACAGCATATCTACTAACTGTCTACTGTTGGCCGTTGACGCACCATCGGCACATTTGCTGCATCATCGGCACATTTGCCACATCATCGGCTCTCAAAGCCACAGGATATCTATTGACTGTCTACTAACAGCCATTGCCGCACCATCGACACATTAACCACACCATCGGCACATTTGCCGCACCATCGGCTATCAATGCCACAGCATGTCCATTGATTGTCTACCAATGGTTATTGCCACACCATCAGCACATAAGCTGCGCCATCGGCACATTTGCCGCATCATTGGCACACTTCACACCATTGGCTCTCAAGCTGAATCTGTCCATTATTTGCTCTTCCAATACAAGGCTCCTTTTATTTTCATGGGTCCAGTTGACACTCCTGTAAGCTGCTACTACTCCGAGCAGTAAGTCCAGGCAGCTGCCTAAGTACCGGTGAGCGATTTACCTCTAAGGGAACAACGGGTGGTTGTTAGTGGTGGAAGACCTCGTATCCTGGGGTCTAGATGGCTCACTTGGAGTGGTCACTGGTAACCGTAACATTATAGTCAGCCCACATATAGTGAAATAAAGAGTTGTTTCGGACTGATAACTTCAGTTAATACGCAACAGGGAATCTTGCCCAGGTGCTTGCAGCTCAAATTCAAGCTCTCACCCCGTAGGTCAAGGAACTCTCGTTATGGGTTGAAGAGAGCCATTCTCTTGTTCTCCCAGTTCCTACCCAAGAACCGAAAATGAACTTGCCGGATCGGTTTTCTGGGATCTCCGACAGTTTTTAAACTTCCGCGAGAGTTGCAAGCTTTATTTTAGACTTCATCCAGTTTCTTCAGGGATGCAGTTGCAATGAGTGGGACTGGTAGTCTCTCTCCTTCAGGGGGATCCACAGACTTGGGCCTTCTGATTGCCTTCAATCCATGCGGCATTACAGACCGTGGATGCCTTCTTTACGGCCTTAGTCCTATTGTATGATGACCCGGACCAGACTGCTCTGGTAGAATCTAATTTGCGTTCCCTCAAGCAGGGTCAGAAGGTGGCATTACTCCTAAGAGTTCCGCAGATGGGCAACTGACTCCGGTTGGAACAATCCAGCTCTACGCAGCCAATACCGCCTCGGTCTTTCCGAGGCCATCAAGTTCATCCTCGTTCAACATTCACCTCCTGACATTCTTGGACGATCTTATGCAACAGGCCATTACAATTGACCTGGTGCCTATGGGAAAGAAGAGAACAAAATCTTCCCATCAGGTCGCCTCATTCTTCCACTTGGGTTCCACCTTCGGACGCAGGGGAGCCAATGCAGATTGGTGCATTTCGCCTGTCACCTGCAGAGAGACGCAGAAGATGGTCTCTAGGCCTCTGCATGTATTGTGGTGACAATGGGCATACTGTGAATAAGTGTCCTCTCATACCAGTAAAAGGCAAGGCCTAGGTATTCAGGAAGATTTGCACTTAGGCCTGGCTCCAATTTTCTCCAAAACTTCTATATTAGTTCCAGCAGCCATCCGACTTGCTAAATCCACTCTAACTACTTCGGCATATCTGGATAGCGGGGCGGCTGGCAACTTCATGGATTTTCTTTTTTTCTGCACACTAGGTGTACCAGCTATCCCTTTGGAGCAGAAAATCCCAATCTGCAGTCTCGATGGAGGATTGATTTCTTCAGGACATGGCAAGTTTAGAACATCTCCTCTCCGGTTGTCAGTCGGAGTTTTGCACTCAGAGACATCGTCCTATTACCTTCTCGATTGTCGCTTGGCTCTTGTCTTCTGTGGTTTAGGGATCATAATCCGGTTATTGATTGGCAGTCTGGAGAGATAGTCAAATGGAGTCATGCCTGTCAAACTTGTTGCTTGGCCATTCCTGTTCAGTCAGTTCTATCTGCGGTTACCGAGGTTCCTCCAGCCATTCCACTTCAGTACCAAGATTACGCTGATGTTTTTTCTAAAAAACTTGCAGATGTCCTTCCACCACATAGGTCCTATGACTGTGCCATTAATCTTATCCCAGATGCCAAATTACCAAAAGGTTGGTTGTATTCCCTTTCTCTACCAGAGGAAACAGCAATGAGAGAATACATCGAGAATGTATTCATCCATTCCTCTAAGTCACCAGTGGGAGCGGGTATTTTCTTTGTGGGAAAGAAAGATGGATCTCTTCGTCCCTGCATAGACTATTGAGGGCTTAATAATATCTCAGTCAAAAATTCATACCCCTTACCTCTCATTACGGTGCCATTCGATCAGCTGCGCCAGCTAACATCTTCTCTAAGACTGACATCCGAAGGGCTTACAACCTGATTCAAATCAAAAGTGGGTATGAGTGGAAGACGGCCTTCAGTATTCATATATCTTATCATGCCATTCGGCTTATCCAACGCCCAGGCAGTTTTTCAGGACCTGACCAATGACATCCTTCAAGAGTTTTTAGGGGTATTTGTCATTATATATCTGGACGACATTCTCATCTTTTCTCAATCGCTGGATCAACACCATCAGCATGTACATCAGGTTCTTCAGAAATTACCGGAGAACCACCTGTACGCAAAGTTGGAGAAATGTGATTTCCATGTCACTCAGGTTTCTTTTCTGGGATATACCATCTCATCTCAGGATTTTCGATGGATCCGGGTAAGGTTGAGGCTATACTAAACTGGGTCCAACCAACTTCCCTTAAGGCTATCCACCGTTTCCTTGGTTTTTCTAATTATTATCGCCGTTTCATTAAATCTTACTCCAGCATTGTGGCACCAATTGTGAACCTGACCAAGAAAGGAGCAGATACCCAAAATTGGTCAGTTGAGGCTATCCAGTCTTTCGCAGCTCTCAAGACTGCATTTAGCCAGGCAACGGTTCTCCGACATCCTGATCCTGACTTTTCATTTGTCCTGGAGATGGGTGCATCTGAAGTAGGAGCAGGAGCCATCTTGTCACAGAAAAATCCTTGTGATAATAAGTTGCACCCATGTGCATTCTTTTCTTGCGAATTTTCCTCTGCTGAATGCAACTACGACGTGGGAAATCAGGAGTTGCTAGCAATTAAGTGGGCTTTTGAAGACTGGAGATATTGGCTGGAGGGGGCCAAACACCGGATTATGGTTCTTACTGACCACAATAACCTATCCTACATTCAGTCTGCTAAAAGGTTGAACCCGCGGCAAGCATGTTGGGCATTATTCTTTACCCGGTTCAACTTTCTCATCTCCTTCCATCCTGGTTCAAAGAACATCAAGGCTGATGCCCTATCCAGGAGTTTTGAACCTATACAACAGGTCTCCAGGGCAGATGAAGCTATCATTCCAGACTCCTTCCTCCATTGTGCCATCACCCGAAATCTGGCTGATCTCATTCGGGCCTTTCAATCAGAGTCACCTCCTGAGAATCCTTGTGGTCATCTGTTTGTTCCAGAGAAGTTTAGAAAAGCAGTTATACTGATTTTCATGCTTGTTGAGTTTCTGGTCACCCAGACATCAGTAAGACCTTAGAGTTGCTCTCCTGCTCTGTTTGGTGGCCTTCATTGATTAAAGATGTGCATGAATTTGTCCTGGCATGATAAGTTTGTGCCCGAAATAAGACACCTGGGACGGCTCCTTCAGGTCTGTTACTTCCACTTTCTATACCTAGGAGACCCTGGACCCACATTGCCATGAACTTCATCGTCGATCTCCCAATGTCTGCTCGATGTTCCGTGATCTGGATGGTGGTAGACCGCTTTAGCAATATGGCATACTTTATACCATTGCCAAAGCTTCCTTCTGCCAAGGAACTCTCCAGCCTGTTTCTCCAACACATCTTTCGGGTACATGGCTTACCGAGGGATATCGTGTCAGATCAAGGAAGACAATTTATGGCACAGTTCTAGAGAGCGATCTGTACTTCCCTGGGCATTGACCTTAGCCTTTCTTCAGGGTACCACCCACAGGCTAATGGACAAACTGAGCGTGTTAACCAGTATCTGGAACAATAGCTACGCTACTATGTTTCTATGTTTCTAAGTGTCATAATGACTGGGTATCTCATCTACAGATACTGAGTTTGCTTTTAACAATTCATGCCATTCTGCATCTTCGGTATCCCCATTATTTTGTGTTACAGGGCAACGCCTGAGGGCAAATGCTTTTTAATCCTGTTTACCAGCCTCATCTTCCGTCTCCCAGCTCCGTCAGATTTGGTGTAAGGTCCATCTAAGGCTCGTATTCAATTTGAGAAGAAAAAGTCCAGACTTTTCACCTGCTGGTCTTTTTGCCTCCTTCGCCTGTTTTCCAGGCACAAAAGTATTGCGCGCATGCCCGATATTGCCTGTATTCAATTTGAAAGGACTCAAAAATGGGAACTGGCGAAACTTGAAGTTGCGAAAAAAAATGGTAATTTTAGGGTAATCATCCTTGGCCTCCCTAAAGATGTCCAGGCATCGGGGATCACTATGGGTACCCCCATTTTTGCCTGCTGAAGGAAGTTGGGTTTTTAAATAGCCGCGGCAGGTGCATAAATGTGGCTTTGAAGAAGGTGATGCAGAAGAGCATTTAGCAATTTTTATGGGGAAAAGTAACTATGCCCATCAAATTTGGGGTACAAGAACATGGGTGCAAATGATTTGAAAAAATTCTTCAAAAATGCACCTGCCGCTACTACCCGCAATGAAGAAAACACCTGACGTCTTTGTAATTGAATACAGGGATAATGACAAAAGGCGAAAATGATGTCATCAGCGATAATTTATCATTGATAATGGGTTTTCGCCTCAAATTGAATATGGCCCTAAGCCTGCAGAAAGTATCTCTCTGTTCAAAAAATTTGGCTGATAAACATCGGAGGTCATGTGGAGTTAAGAGGGGTGATTTGGTTTGGCTCTCCACTAAGAACATCAAGCTCCGCCAACCTACGCAGAAGTTGGGTTCTAGGTTTATCGGTCCATTCCAGATCATTTCACAGGTAAATCTGGTAGCCTTCAAACTCCAACTACCTAACTCTCTCTGCAGCAATAATACCTTCCTACTGGCCATCCAGGGTATTGTTTCCTCTAATCAGTTTGTTGTGCAAAATGGGATATCTGGTCTGCTTTCAGTGTGTGCAGTATCTTCAGTATAAGCAGGTGGTTGGAGAACATATGGGAGAATAAGGTCTGACCATGGGAAAGACATTACATCTCCCTTGAATGATCCCTGTTTCCACACTCTGGACACAAGGGTGGGAACCTGAGCTTTAGAAAAGAGCTGCAAAACAATCTATTCAAGGAACCCTTGATGGTTTGAATTATTGTTTGAAATTTTAATTTAAGGAAACATTTCCCAAAATCAGATGATATCGATGGAGAATTGTCCAGTTCATTAGTTTTTCGGAATGCAATTGTTGTTAGGTGAATAGCCTTTAAATGGCCCATTTCCTAATCCCTAGGGCTTTTGTGACAGAGAACAAGAGCGTGCCATCCTGTTCAGGTAAGATACCACAGTTGTTATCCAGACAAATTCAAATTGCATATTCCTGTAGGTGACAGGGATTTAAAGCTCCGAGAACTAACATGGCTGGCCTTAACTTGAGCATATTGACATAAGCCTACTGCTCCATTGTGGACCACTTGCTTCTGACTGCCTGCTTCTGAGTGAATGTTCCCCCAACCATTAGAAATGCAAATCCTCAAAAGGTTTTGTGATTATTTGCAGTGTAAGGGAACATGAAAAGATTCAGGTGTAAGGCCCTCATTTTTCTAATAGCTTTGTCTAAGTCCTTTGAATGCATAGTCTGACTTTGAACTATCATTGAAACTTAATTCTGACCCGTGTTGTGTTCATTGGGTTGCTTTAAGACCTATCCACCCCATGTAAACATAAAGAGGAGTCAACTTCAAGGCAAATATTTTGGATGCATCTGGGAGCCCTGTATAATTCATTAAACCCCATTTGTCATTTTTGGCTAGGGTTGCTCTGCAGCAGGGATGGTACAGTAAATAACCAGACCCTCAGCCGCTGCTGAACTACACACCCCGCCACAGCCTTAGCATGCCCTGATAGCAAAACTGAGGCAGGTAATGCTGAATCCCACAGCTATGGGAGGGCAGCCTACAGCTCTTGTACAGGTTTGCTGGGCAAACTTGTATACATCATACCTCTGACTAAGGTTACAGTGTGTGGTATATCATTTGGTGGGAGGTTTTACCTGCTAGTGCAATGCTGACCATCTGTATGTCGCTATACTTGCCTCTTTGAAGAGGCTGAGGAGCTAATCACCTCTTCTGACTCAAAGTCCACTGAAGAGGGACATGGTAGACATACTGTACATACACAAGAGAGTTTAATAGTGGAACATTGGGTTGGGACCTCTTTTGTCTTAAATGGGTGTCCTAATGGTGCCAGCTTCGGGCAGAGGTACTGTGCCAGCTATGGGCAGGAGAAATGTGTCTGGTCCGGACACTGGTGCTTTGCCAAGTCCAGGCAATTTCAGGGAAGGATCCATTTGTTCCCGAACAGGCATCCCTGTGTGAGTTTATCTCCACATTCACTTTTGCACCTCATGTTTTGCCACCTTTGGGCAATTTCAGGGGCTGCTACATTTCTGACTGAACAGGCATCCCTGAGTAGTCCCTGGAGGGAGAGATGCCTTCTGCCAATGATTTGTACCTCAGACTCCACTTGAGAGAAAATGTTTTAAGGGGTAAATTTACTAAAATGAGATTTTTTAGAATTGGAGCTGTTGCCCATAGCAACCAATCAAATTCTAGCTATTATCTTCTAGAAGGTGCTAGCTAAATGTTAAGTAGAATCTGATTGGTTGCTATGGGCAGCATCTCCACTTCTAAAAACTCTCACTTCAGTAAATATAGCCCCAGATGAGAAAGAATCACTGCTAGCAGTAAGAAGCCACTTTATTTCTATCTCTTGAACAGAGGAGAGAGGTTTGGCAGTGACTTTGCCTCAGACTCTGAGGTAGACAAACAAACATTACACTCACCTGATTTTTTTAAATAACAGTGTAAATGATAAATAAAATAATCACTGTCAGCATTGCTTAGTGGCTCTCCTGTCACAGTATGGCAAGGCAATGGGGGACAGCTGTAAATATTCTGTCAGAGAAACAGACCCAGCTTCCTCCCAGGTCTGCGCTGTAGAAAATCTATCTGAGGGCGGGCTCAAGCGGTCACATGACCATTAGGTCAGAGAGCAGATGCTCTACCCCACCCTTCTGTGCAGGGGCAAGCTAAGTAAAGGTGCATACACACTGGGCTATATTCCTGAGCGATTGCACAATTACGACATCGTAATCAGGCAATCGCTCAGTAATCGTGCACAAATCATGCACTTTTATGTCAGAAATGACCAGCGATGCGTGCTTCCGCTGGTCGTTTCCGATATTGTCCTTTGCCTGAACATGCAGCACAATATGCCGATAACAACAGATTGGCATGTTCAGGAATGATGGACTGTGCCTGCACTGAACGACTGATCGTTCAGTGCAGACACTACAGGTGATCAGGAACGACGGTACGATTACGATGTCGTAATCGTGCAGTCTTTCCTGATCCCCTAGTGTGTACACACCTTTAGTTAATTTTCTTCAATTGTTCCAGCGATATTTAGGAGGCTTGCTCATCTACCCACCAGCTGTTGCTAGGTGGCAAGCCTCCCGACGAACAAAAGGTGTTTTCTAACCCTGTATTTTGTTTTAATTGTATTTCTACCTCATAACAGCCAATTCATACTAGTTTACCCAAGGTCAGGAACAGGGGCGTATTTATAATGGGCGCAGGTTGTGCGGTGCACACAGGCCCCTGGGTCCAGGGGGGTGCCAGCTCCGCACACCCTGCATCCATACTTTTTTTTTCATACTTAACTCCCCGATGTCCCACGGAGTAGCGCTACATAAACTGCCTGGAAAATGGCCGCAGCGGCCATTTTCCCGGCTTTTTGAGCATGCATAGTAGGAAATCACTGGGAAATTGGCTGCCGTGCCAATTTCCAGGTGAACTCCGCAAGCGCAGTAGACTCCAGGCACACTCTAGTGCCCGGAGTCTGTTGCTGCTGCCAGTTCGCTAACAGCAGCCGGGGAGAGAGGAGGGGGCCCCAGACGGGGAGTGAATACAGGCCCCCTCCTTAATACGTCCCTGGTCAGGAAACATAAAATTGGTTAGGTGGGGGTTACTTGAACAGCCTAATTTATCAGAGGAGCAGATGAACTAAGCAGGGAAAAAAGAGAAAACATTACAGTAACCATAATTGAAAGAATGTGCTCTTTGTGATCATCAAGCCATCAAATGTACCAAGAGATAGACTGAGGTCAGATTGAATCGGACAAGGGCAAAGCATTGTGTTAATATTTGTCATTACAGTACTTATTTAAATGTAAAAAATATGACAGTTGTAGTCATGAAAACATCACTCAAAGTATCCTGAAAAAAAAAAATCAATAAAGAAAGTCTAAAGTCGAAACCTTGCTGGAAATGCTGCAAATTATCCCACTGATAACTATATTTTTTAACAGAGCTGACAGTTCTTCAAATATTACACTTGTACAGCTAGAAATGCATTAATGGAAGTCTGCAGAGAAATAATTATAGTTTTCATATATCAAACAGAATCAGAAGTTATTTAGAAAAAGTATAACTTGTTTAAATGACAGTAGTGGGAATCACTGTAAGTGTAATTGTTCTTTATATTGGAATACTTTGCGTGCTCTTGGTGAAGGTGCTCTACTTAAACTTGTTCAGTCATTTAAAGACTATGCAAGCCATAATAAAAAATCGGTTTGCATGCACCAAACGGGAGTTGGATGCACCAAACGTATATAGGAAAAGATGCATGCTGAGACGGATCCAATAGGATCCCTCCCAGTGTCACCCTCAACTCACACATGCGCTGGCACAGTAGGACTCCCGAGTCAGAAATCTGGAAGCCCTCTCATCGCAAAGGACAGCTTTTTTTCGGAAGACCTGTTCTTTGCAATTTTAATCGCAATTGTACATGCATGCTAGCATTAAGTGGCGGGGTGTATCACATTCAAAATGGGATGCGTGATACATCCCGCCCAATATCTCTCTCCAAGCTTTGATAAATCTCCCCCTATCTCTTCAGTCAGACTCTAATTACCACAGTAAGGGGTCTAATCATTAAAGTGAACAGGTCCATTATACATGCGGACACAATAGTTTACACATGTTTTATGTAACAGACCCATTCACTATTACTGTCTTGAGATGATGTTAGCTCAGTGAGCTCGCTTCCTTCTATTGGAAGAGGGCCTCGCTTGCAAAGAGGGATCTATTCAAATCATTTTGCCTCATCTTGCCATCGCTCAGTTGATGCATACACAGTAACACTGCCAGGAAGAATCTGTCAGTGTAAACTTTCACTGCTACTGATTAGTGGCGAAGGTACTAGTGGTAGGTCTTGCGGGAAAGCTGCTTTTAGGATCAGCTGTCCTGACACTAGAGCGATATTGAATTGCTCCAGTACATTGGTGTGTCAACCATTCAGCTTCTAACTGTCATTTATCTAGCACTGTATTTGAAATGGCAGTTAGAAGCTGAATGGTTGTCAATGGGGCAACTTCTCCACTTTATTTCTCTCCAAGGGGGGAATTCACTAAGAATCGTGTTGGTGTGATTTGGTGTTTTTCAGTGATAACACTGTGAGGTTGCAAATCAGGAACTCGCATGGTTTTTGCATGTCAAACACTACTTCACACTACATTTTTTCACACTTTTTTCATTTAGTAGTAATACTGGAATCAGACCAGCATGTACCAAGGGGGTTGATCTGGGGAGGGATTAGACTGGAGGCCCCGTTGTGTGGAATCTGGCTTGTGAACTTCAGAAACTGCTTTGGACACGCATTGAAGAAAAAAAGGCTTTCCAAATATGTAATACCTGTATGTGCTTCATAGTCAACTGATCCTGGCATAAATTCTAATGTACACATGGGGCCTGATTTAGTGTTGTATGCTGTACGCAGCTGCTATGCAACAATATGCAAATGTTGCAGCCACCGGAAGACGAATTGAGACACCCACCTAATGCTTTCTAAATCCAAGCATCTGCGTAAAATGTTGCAGCATCTGCGTACATAGACGCAGCATCGGTTGCAGATCATTTGATTTTTGCAAACTTGAGTGATTTTATTATGGTCTCGCAGAATGACCATGGGAATTGAAACGCTGGAGCCATATTCCACCAAAGCCCCCGACAAGGTACATTACGTAGTTGCTCACAGAGACTATTTACTCGCAGTGTGATTGACAGTCAGGGATCATTTGGGGGCAGTAACGGGGAGTGGTGGCAAAGAACAAAGGTATCCCGACTTTTCGGGTAACCCCCTGCACCCCTGGAAAGGTAGGCCTATTTCCCGCATTCTGCCCACTTCCTAGTGAAGTGGGCAGAATTAGGAGAATTTTCGAGACGATCGTGGGTGTCCGTGCAGGGGGCGGGGCTTAATGACACAATTCTACATGATTTGTGTCATTTGGCTCCACCCCTATTTAAATGTAAGCCAATCACGGGAATTTTACCGTGAGGGGCAGGCTTAATGACGCAAATTGTCGCACCGCCCCCGTCGCCACCCACCTGCCTCTCCTCCCAGGGCTTCTCCCGGGGAAGAGACAGCAAAGGTAGGCAACTATGACCTGAGGCATGCCAGCGTGACACGTGATCAGAGCTACAGAAATGGTGCATTCTCTGCGTGCCTCTCAGTCACCAGGCAAATCTAGGTAGTATGCATCTACATATATTTGTGAGAATGTTAATGTCTTCTTTGTTATTCAGTTTGTGTTTTAGGTTTACTGGCCTTCCATGTGTACAACATAAGTAATCTCAGCAGTAGACATTCTTATTTGTTAAATTTAGTAACTTGGAAATGTTTATCAAGAAAACATTTTGTTGGTATCTATTTCATAAAGCCAACGATTTGTTATCAATCTTAGGTTAAACCTCTAGATTCGGATTATATCAAATGGGAATATAAATATATCTATTTAAATAAATTCACCATTGACAGTTTCATTAACTGTCAACCGGTCTACGTGGTTTATCTACTCTCCTGTGTGTGTGGTAAACAGTATGTCGGACATACTATTAGAACAATGAACATACGTTTTTTGGAACATAGAAGAAATATTCTTAAGAAGAGTATACTTCATAGTGTATCCCGCCATGTTATGCAAGAACATGGAGGTAATATTAACGCTTTGTCTATACAAGGCATTGAACAAATTTTACCCACTAGAAGGGGAGGAGACAGGTTTAGCCAACTATCAAGGAGAGAAGCATTTTGGATATTTGCCCTAGGTACTCTTACACCTGGGGGTCTAAATGAAAATATAGAGATGAATAATATTTAGCAGTGGAGTGTGTTTCTGTGCCTTTATTATCCCTAAATGGTATCCGATCTACTAGGGATTGCATCTGATTAGTAGTTATGAATTTAATTGTCTATTTTACGTAAAGAATGAATGTAGAAAATAAAAATTTATCTTACTAGGTTTTGATCCTGGGACGTCTGAGTTTTGTGTCTGGGGTGTTAGTATCTTGAGCCACTGAGCTTTATCACATCAAATGTTGTTTTAAGGTCTATAGTTAGACATTTAAAAATATTAAGAATGATAAGAAATTTAACTGGGATTTGAACCCATGACATGCACACTGTGCTATGGAGCAATAGCCCATTGAGCTATTGGGCTATGCTATACCATAGCAGCTTTTTAGTTATATTTGGAGTATTTAATCGTTTCTTATAGAAGTGACCCGTCTCTGTCTTTAGGAATATAATGAATGTAATGTTTTTTAATCAACCTTGTATAAGCGTTTTATATTATATATTGTAAACACTGAACAGTAAGTTGTTTATTTTAATTCTGAATTTGTCATTACAATGCAAATGAAGTGTTAAAACACCAATTGAAGAATGACTCCAGGATACACCTGTTTCAATTAACTAATCAGTGATCTTATTGGTTTAAGACTAACTAGATGGGGTTTATAAGGTGCCCCAATAGAGATCCTATTATACCACCCTCTTGAAGAAGCCGGCACGTGACGGGGAAACGCGTTAGCGATTTGATATTCTCACAAATCCGGATTGCAACATTGCAATTATTGATGGTACTTGAGTGCAATATTGCTCTATTTGGACATAATTACAACCTAAAAGGAGATCAATGTACTTATTTATACAAGTGGCTCTTTGATTGTTCACACACGCTATTATTGATCCTTTATGATGGATATGTTAGAATGGCCATTTAGATGCTGATTTATAAATGTTTTTTATATGTTAATACTGTGTAATTTTGATAAAATATTTTGTTGTATTATATGTATCCTTATGTCTATGTGAGCGCACCCTTAGGTGAATAATTTCAGATACCACCTCTTATTATTTAAATAAATACTTTATACATATAACTCTACAGAGATGAACTGGGCTGGGTGAAGGGGCATGAGCCTCCCTGGGCCAAGCCCCTTTACAGCATTGTTTACAGTCACAGGCTACCTAGTACTGCTGCAATCGGCACCTGAGCAACCATTAGGCTGATCAAGCTGTGGCCACAGATCACACATGAGGGTCTGATTCAAAGATGGATGCTAAAGCACAACCACTGTGTCTTTGTACGCAGAAGCTGTGCTAAAATATGCAAAAATCATAGGAGGTGTCTTCAGTAAAGAGACGCCCTCTGCCGGCTTCACTGATCCTATGCTGTTATCGAGGTAACCGTGTTACTTACCAGTGCTGTGCACACCTTCTGTGCGTACGTGACCTATGGTCACACATGTGCATGACCACAGGGTCACCATACAAAGGTAGCAATGGGATCCGATCGGATCCCCCTTTGCAACCCTGGACCTCCTCCTCATAGAAAGGAAATGGGCTCCGGGAACCAGCGTCATCTAAGGATGTTGTTGGTTCCCTCAAGCAAACGCCGAAAACATTAATTTTTTGGAGTTTGCTTACTATAAGGCCCTAATAATGAATGGGCCCATTACTTAAAACATGCGGAAACTATTGAATCCGCTTGTGTAATGAGCCCATTAGTGATCATTTGTAGAGCCCATTCTGTTAAAGTGGATCTACGCTTTAGAGAGAGGGCACAGTAGAAAACTAGATCTCAAAATTAGTTCAGTTCCATTCTTCCAACCTCCTTCTGCCCATCCTGTGGAACCAATGCAATTAGCACAATCCAACCTACACCTGAAGAATGGAAAGGATGGCTCTGTGAAAATCTTTGCTTGTATTGTGTAAACTTGGAGCATGTGTTTAGTTCCCATCTATCACTCTCTGAACACTGACAAGAAACAAGACTGTTCAATTCTCGTCACCATGGAGTATCCTAAGGGTTCTGTTTATCTGCCAGCTTTAATCGACTCAGGGACTGCAGCCAATTTTATCTCTGCAGCTTTGCTAAGTAAACTAAACTTACCCATGACTACCATCAACACGTCTGTCTATCTTATGGCCATAGGCAGGAGCAGAATACGAGGGGGGAACCATCCAGCTGCAAACTCCTCACTTATGTCTTTTGGTGGGAACACTCCATTCTGAAGTGATATCTCTTTCTTTGTGAAAGAGTGAACACTCTTTCTTTGTAATATCTGAAGGCTACAAGTCAGCTTATTCTGGGTTTACCATGGTTTTCGTCTACACTCCTCAAATGGACTGGTCAGGTTCCGAAATCATTTTGTGGGAATCCTCCTGTTCAGGATGCTACATCAAATCAGTACTCCTCGTGCGCTCAGCCACTCAGAATCCCTCCAAGTAAGATATTCTCATACCTTCCTGTTATTCTAATTCAAGGATTTATTCTCTCTTACTTTCAGAAATTGAAAATTTGCACTCTTGCATTGACTACAGTGGACTCAATGCTATTATTGTTAAGAACCGGTACCCCCTTCTGCTAATTTCGAAATTATTTGGCCAGGTAAAACATTGACCTACCTCAGGCAAACAATCTCATTCAAATTTACCAGCGAGATATCATAAATGGAAAACAGCATTCAACCATCTTCAGTATCTATTTGACTGAAAGGGGTTTGCTCCAGAGAAGAGAGTGTAGATTGATGTCTCTGGTGCACATATCCCCTTGTTGGTAAGAAAGTTTAATCTTCAATTTCCCAGGAAAGCTCAAGCTAAGTGCTCATTGGCCACTATTAAAAGAGGGGTACTGTCACACACCGAGCCGTGACTAACCAGTGTCTGGTGCCCTGTCCGGTTGCCTAGCCTGTGCTCCTTGGTGCCTGGCCTGTCTGTGCTCTGCGGTGTCCGGAGTGTGCCGATCTGGCATCTCTTTAGAGGCTCACGTCTGTGTCCCATGGGCAGGGCCACATTGTTGATAATGTCATTTTGCCAATGGCCAATCCCCTTCAGAAGCTCCCGACCACTTGACTTGGAGAGAACTATCAGAATTGTCAGCGTACTTTTTAAACTACCTGAGGCTGGCAGATACCAGATTTTCTTCTCTCTCTAGTGGATAGTGACTTTGGCTGCAGGTTCCTGCACCCCATTTGATGTTCCTGTTCGCTGCTCATACAGCACCCCAGCGGTGCCCCTCACCTCACTGCTCCTGCAGTATCCCAGCAAGTTTATCTCACCTTGCTGTTCCTGCAGCATCTCACTGGTTCCTCTCACCTTGCTGCTCCTGCAACATCCCAGCCTCTCACCTCACTGCACCTGCAGAGCCCTAGTGGTGCCTCTCACCTTGCTGCTCCTGCAGCATCGCAGCAGTGCTTCCCGCCATGCTTCCCCAGCATTATTAGAGCAAGTGTCTCCCTAACTTCGCTGCTTCAGCCGTGCCTCACCAAGTGCTTCCCACCTTGCACCTCCTGCAGCATCTCAGCAAGTGCCTCTTGCCTCACTGCTTCAACAGCATCTTTACACGTGCCTCAGACCTCACTGCTCAACACTCTTATAGCAGATCTCTGTTGAGAGTTAACCTGTACATTCTCAGCCTCACCAAGTGTTCCTCTTCAGTCAACATGTGCTACTCAGAGGGCCGTGACCTGCGAACTCCCAGCAACAAGGTCCATCCCACCTTGCAGCGGTTCTTGGTGAACACCAAGGAGCTCGTTAGACCAACCTGTGGGAGACATCAGATTTTTCAAACTTGCTGTGTCTGAGAGTAGGGCTGTAGATGCAGTGACTACATATATTTTTAAGTACAAGAAGATTTACAGCATGTGGGACACAAGTGGATGCATTGCATTTTGTGAACCTCATCTTCTTGGAACAAGCAGTTTCCATCTGCTACGAATTTGACAGTTTCTTGAATTTCATTGCACTGTTATTTAATGACCATAACAATGATCAGATACTATATTTTAAAGCAGAGGTTCCCAAATGCGGTCCTCAAGGCTCCCCAACAGTTCAGGTTTTAGAAATATCCATGGTTGAGCACAGATAACTTAATTAGTACCTCAGTCAATTTGATTTAATCATCTGTGCTCAACCATGTATATCTGTAAAACCTGAACTGTTGGGGAGACTTGAGGACTGCGTTTGGGAACCTCTGCTTCAAAGTGTAATGAATATATATAAAATCAGCACTTGTATACTAGACCTAAAACCACCTTTTTAATATGGGCCCGCTGCTCATGGGCCAGTGCCATGTGTTTTGCTCCTCAGGCTAAAATGTTTCAGTCAGCCTCTCTAACTGTACCTTCCCCTCTTATATCATAGGATATTTTGATAAGGGGTATTTTTAGCTGCTCTTTGATTTCGAATTTTCTAGGGGCAAATCTGTCAAATGTAGTGGATGAGTCACTGAAAACTATTACAGGCATAGTTTGAATGAGGTCTCAACCCCAGATCTAAACATAATCATGGAGAACCTGTGTTGGCCAATTTTCAAAAATATAGGCTCAACATAATAAACAATTGTTTTCACACTTCTTTAAATATCAGCATACATATTAGCGGCACTGGCGAAACTACCATAGGCCAGCGCATCCTCCTTTAGCAGCAGTGCCAGTGTGCTGCACTGCCCAGGGCAGGCACACTTGCCCTCCCGGTCGGCTCAGCCTCCATCTCTCCTTACTGACTGATACTGGGAGGAGGCGTGACCGTGATCTGGGAATGTCCCAGCAGGCTCAGCATGGCTCTTCCAAGCATTACTCAGTGAGGAGAGAAGGAGCCGACTAAGAGAGAACATGTGCCTGCCCTGTGCAGCACACGGTTGTAGGAGGACGTGACCACGGAGCAAAGGTAAGTCGCGGGGAAGGGGGGGCGGATAGTAAGCGTTGGACCTAGGGTTCCCGAGAAAATTTGCTATGGGGCCCCCCATGTCTAGTTACGCCCCTGATTAGCGGCACTTGTTCAAATGCATACAAATTGGTACTGACAAGATGACAAGTAAGCCATTTTCTCCACTGCTGCTCTTTTAGATTTTAAGGTACAGTACTGTAATCACAGACTTGTTAAATTACATATGCCACCAGTGACCGCCAGTTAACATTTTCTGATATAATACTACATAGGAAAGTGCCAACATCATGTTTCTTCTATAACCAGAGCCCATCACTGTCATATAATAAAGCTTTAGAGTACTATAATCTAGCTCACTGATGCGAATTGTATGGGACCTGCCAGGCTATTTTTTTTAATACTAAAGTATATTCCTGTCCTGTATCCAGGACAACAAGTAGGGAGGGCATCACTGTCCTGCTATTACCATCCAAAAGCTGACACACTATTACTGGCCCGCAGTTCATATCCAAACAGTGTTGAGATGTTGCCACTGCAGTATAAACAATCCAACATAGGCCCGTATTCAATTTGAGCCGAGCCGCGATAATTTAACGCGGCCCGGACATAACACTTCCTTTGCCTGTTTTGTAGGCGTTAAAGTATCGCGCACGTGCCCGCATATCCCCGTATCCAATTTGAAAGTAGGCGAAAACGGGACCCAGCGATACTTGGATCGGCGTTAAAAAAATGGGAATTTTTGGGAAATAATCCTAGGACCCCCCTAAAGATGTCCAGGCATGGGGTATCACTATGGGTACCCCCATTTTTGGCTGCAAAAGAAAGTCGGGTTTTTAAATAGCCACGGCAGGTGATTTTATTTCCCGACTTTGAAGAAGTGATGCAGAAGAGCATTTAGCTTTTTTTCGTTTTTAAAAATGGTCCCATCAAATTTGGGGTACATGAAAATGGGTACTAGCATATTTGTAAGTTCCAAAACGCATTTTTTTTTAATTCTGCAAAAATGCACCTGCCATGGCTATTTGAAAACCCGACTTCCTTCAGGAGTTAAAAATGGGGGTACCCATAGTTATCCCCCATGTCTACACATGTTTAGGGGGTTCCCTGGAATATTTCCCGAAAATTCCCATTGTGCCTGTAAATAAAAGAAATAAAAATTAAAAAAAAAATGACATAAGGTCCAAAAGCCAAACCAGCCCCAGGCATGCCAGCCAGTGGCGGTTTCTAAAAATATGGGGAACAAAAAGTGTAGGGTTCCACCGTATTTTAGAAACCAACCCAAGGCTGCAGGGACCAGTTTCAAATTGAATACAGGGTAAAACTAAAACAGGCGATAATGACGTCATCGGCTGTAAATTACCGTGTAATCATGTATTTAAATTAAAAAAAACACAAAAATCATCAGGCTATAATAATAGAAATCTAATCATGTTATTATAGCTATAGTGAAATATAAAATTAGAAAAGTCATTATTATCTTGGTACAGTACACAGAAGAAGGTGTGTGTGTGTGGGGGGGGGGGGGTGGGCGGTGATACATACATAGATATTCCTGAAATGAATGCATGTCCTTATTGTTTAGTGAGGTTATGCATAAAACTAGTTTTGTAACAATATTTTGTCCAAATTAACTTGTACTCCACAAAGTGAATCTATGGCCCATCCCATACAAACATAATATAACTATGCAAAAACAACAAATGCAGTACATTAGAAACTAACATTGTAAAATAAATGGGAGAAGGAAAAGGAACATAACTGAATATTAAGTTATTAAATTACCAAATTTTTCGATCAATTAAATATCATATATATACTTCTCATATCATGACTGAAATAATAATATAGTGAAAGACATTGCAAAGGCGAATGTTATACGGATTCCTTACTCTTTTTATGCAAAAGGAAAATGAAATGCAATAGGGGAAACCATGATTGCTGAGAATAAAATGAAGTCTAGACACTAAAACAATATGAATACTTTATTCTCAGTGGGCCTCGTAAGATAATAAATGTCCTGTGTGCTCTAAATTGGTGTTAAGATTGCTCAACCATAATGCTTACTGAAGCTCCATGCTGCATACATGTAAAGAACCTGACTGAGTCTGTATGCGTCACAAAGAGCAGTTCAAAGAGTACCGATCATAAAGCCTCTCAGTGGCTACTGTCTCAGGTGCATCGGGCTGCTTTCCACAAGAGCATCAGAGACTGGTCACCCTCATAGGAAATGATGAGATGCAGTAGGGGAGAAGGTAATTGCTAACACTCTAAAGAAACAACACTCCCCACGGTATCAGACACTAAGCTTTCATCACAAAAAAAAACCAGAGTGGAAACAATGTAAATGCAGAAAAACAGCAAAGAACACAGTAGGAATCTAAAGAAGTTGGGTTTTTTTTTATTTCTTTTACATTAGAACTCAGTGGGCAAAATCAGCCAATAAATGTTCTTTGTACTCTGAATTGGTGCTTAGATTGCTCAAACATAATGTTTCTTCTAACTGCACACTTCATCTGTGGCTGGTACATAAAGAAACAAGCCAACAGAATCAAACATTCTGCAACTTGTGCCGAAGCATGTTACAGAAGCAGATCAAGGAATAGTGTTCATTAAGGGGCATATTTATCTCAATCCGCATCTCGGATGTTTGTTTACTATTGACTGGTCCGTGGCCTCCCCTAATTCCCCCTATGCGGGGGTTTAGTTAGACCATTATGGGCTCTCCTATCCCCAAGTCTCCTGAGGCTCTCGTCTTTTGGGGAGAGTTGAATAAACCATTTACTTGAAGGAAGCTTCGACCAATTTTAGGGTGAAAGCGGTGACTGAAAGTCTTGTGGTGGAGGAAAGCCTGAACATCTATATGTCTCCCCTAATTGTCATCCTTGCACATTTAAAAGTATGAAACATAGTGAAATGGAAAGGTACAAATTCATAGTTTGCAGAGGGGTGCTAAATACTCTAGCACCGGCCCTGGCTGCAGATTCCGGCAGCAGGAGTAGGCTGGGCTGGGGCATCGGCCCCCCTTGGCCGGTAAAGTTAGGGCACTTGGGGCCAAGCATATCTGCCAGGGTCAGGTCAGTCTGTATGCCATGATGCCAGGACATGCCTAGGAGTGCACCATTACAGGATACAGTATGCTGCCCTTGCTCCCAGGATGGCCAGGCTGAGTTTGCTCCAGGAGAGAATCTGTAGCAGCCATCTGTGAGGCAGTATCGGAGCACATACTAGGGGGATTTACAGTTTAGGTTTGGGATTACGGACACTGGTGGGAGAGACACTGTTTTTTTGAAAGGCACAGCATTCCGAAATGTCTATATTCTTGTGGCACTGCCAACTAGTGTATGCATGCCTATTGGCTGTGTGCTTGAGCAGGTGTGTATTCGGCAGCATCTGCGAGAAGTTGGAGCTGTCCCATCATGTACACAAAGGCACTGCTGGCCCTGTTCAGGATAATATAATGTTGCGCTGCTGGCTCTGCATGTGATAATGCAAACATGGCCTCTGTACAGCCCATAAGATCCCTCTTTTCCAGCTGTTCCAGGCTTGCTTCAGTGAGTCATGTAATGAGTATGGTGCATATGCGCAATCTATGGGCAGTGTTGACAGTGACAGTCTATAGGGAGTAAGAAGTGCAGGGAATGAGAGAGAGAAGGATCACGTAAGCGATACAGGGGATGAAAAAAGGGTTCCGATAATGAGAGATGCAGGAGTTTACAATGAGAGGGGAGGGAGTGAGAGGTGCAGAGATGAGAAAGAGAAGGAGATAATGAGAGATGCAGGAGGTTACAATGAGAGGGGAGGGAGTGAGAGGTGCAGAGGTGAGAAAGGGAAGGAGATAATGAGAGATGCAGGGGTTACAGAGAGAGGGGAGGGAGTGAGAGGTGCAGAGGTGAGAAAGGGAAGGAGATAATTAGAGATGCAGGAGGTTACAATGAGAGGGGAGGGAGAGAGAGGTGCAGAGGTGAGAAAGGGAAGGAGATAATGAGAGATGCAGGAGGTTACAGAGAGAGGGGAGGGAGTGAGAGGTGCAGAGGTGAGAAAGGGAAGGAGATAATGAGAGATGCAGGAGGTTACAGAGAGAGGGGAGTGAGAGGTGCAATGGTGAGAAAGGGAAGAAGATAATGAGAGATGCAGGAGGTTACAATGAGAGGGGAGGGAGAGAGAGTTGCAGAGGTGAGATAGGGAAGGAGATAATGAGAGATGCAGGGGTTACAGAGAGAGGGGAGGGAGTGAGAGGTGCAGAGGTGAGAAAGGGAAGGAGATAATGAGAGATGCAGGAGGTTACAGAGAGAGGGGAGGTAGTGAGAGGTGCAGAGGTGAGAAAGGGAAGGAGATAATGAGAGATGCAGAAGGTTACAGAGAGAGGGGAGGGAGAGAGAGGTGCAGAGGTGAGAAAGTGAAGGAGATAATGAGAGATGCAGGAGGTTACAGAGAGAGGGGAGGGAGTGAGAGGTGCAGAGGTGAGAAAGGGAAGGAGATAATGAGAGATGCAGGAGGTTACAGAGAGAGGGGAGGGAGTGAGAGGTGCAGAGGTGAGAAAGGCAAGGAGATCATGAGAGATGCAGGAGGTTACAATGAGAGGGGAGGGAGAGAGATGTGCAGAGGTGAGAAAGGGAAGGAGATAATGAGAGATGCAGAAGGTTACAATGAGAGGGGAGGGAGTGAGAGGTGCAGAGGTGAGAAAGGGAAGGAGATAATGAGAGATGCAGGAGGTTACAATGAGAGGGGAGGGAGAGAGAGGTGCAGAGGTGAGAAAGGGAAGGAGATAATGAGAGATGCAGGGGTTACAGAGAGAGGGGAGGGAGTGAGAGGTGCAGAGGTGAGAAAGGGAAGGAGATCATTAGAGATGCAGGAGGTTACAATGAGAGGGGAGGGAGAGAGAGGTGCAGAGGTGAGAAAGGGAAGGAGATAATGAGAGATGCAGGAGGTTACAGAGAGAGGGGAGGGAGTGAGAGGTGCAGAGGTGAGAAAGGGAAGGAGATAATGAGAGATGCAGGAGGTTACAGAGAGAGGGGAGTGAGAGGTGCAGAGGTGAGAAAGGGAAGAAGATAATGAGAGATGCAGGAGGTTACAATGAGAGGGGAGGGAGAGAGAGGTGCAGAGGTGAGATAGGGAAGGAGATTATGAGAGATGCAGGGGTCACAGAGAGAGGGGAGGGAGTGAGAGGTGCAGAGGTGAGAAAGGGAAGGAGATAATGAGAGATGCAGGAGGTTACAGAGAGAGGGGAGGTAGTGAGAGGTGCAGAGGTGAGAAAGGGAAGGAGATAATGAGAGATGCAGGAGGTTACAGAGAGAGGGGAGGGAGAGAGAGGTGCAGAGGTGAGAAAGTGAAGGAGATAATGAGAGATGCAGGAGGTTACAGAGAGAGGGGAGGGAGTGAGAGGTGCAGAGGTGAGAAAGGGAAGGAGATAATGAGAGATGCAGGAGGTTACAGAGAGAGGGGAGGGAGTGAGAGGTGCAGAGGTGAGAAAGGCAAGGAGATCATGAGAGATGCAGGAGGTTACAATGAGAGGGGAGGGAGAGAGAGGTGCAGAGGTGAGAAAGGGAAGGAGATAATGAGAGATGCAGAAGGTTACAATGAGAGGGGAGGGAGTGAGAGGTGCAGAGGTGAGAAAGGGAAGGAGATAATGAGAGATGCAGGAGGTTACAATGAGAGGGGAGGGAGAGAGAGGTGCAGAGGTGAGAAAGGCAAGGAGATAATGAGAGATGCAGAAGGTTACAATGAGAGGGGAGGGATAGAGAGGTGCAGAGGTGAGAAAGGGAAGGAGATAATGAGAGATGCAGGAGATTACAGAGAGAGGGGAGGGAGTGAGAGGTGCAAAGGTGAGAAAGGGAAGGAGATAATGAGAGATGCAGGAGGTTACAGAGAGAGGGGAGGGAGTGAGAGGTACAGAGGTGAGAAAGGGAAGGAGATAATGAGAGATGCAGGAGGTTACAGAGAGAGGGGAGGGAGTGAGAGGTGCAGAGGTGAGAAAGGGAAGGAGATAATGAGAGATGCAGGACGTTACAGAGAGAGGGGAGGGAGTGAGAGGTGCAGAGGTGAGAAAGGGAAGGAGATAATGAGAGATGCAGGAGGTTACAATGAGAGGGGAGGGAGAGAGAGGTGCAGAGGTGAGAAAGGGAAGGAGATAATGAGAGATGCAGGGGTTACAGAGAGAGGGGAGGGAGTGAGAGGTGCAGAGGTGAGAAAGGGAAGGAGATAATTAGAGATGCAGGAGGTTACAATGAGAGGGGAGGGAGAGAGAGGTGCAGAGGTGAGAAAGGGAAGGAGATAATGAGAGATGCAGGAGGTTACAGAGAGAGGGGAGGGAGTGAGAGGTGCAGAGGTGAGAAAGGGAAGGAGATAATGAGAGATGCAGGAGGTTACAGAGAGAGGGGAGTGAGAGGTGCAGAGGTGAGAAAGGGAAGAAGATAATGAGAGATGCAGGAGGTTACAATGAGAGGGGAGGGAGAGAGAGGTGCAGAGGTGAGATAGGGAAGGAGATTATGAGAGATGCAGGGGTCACAGAGAGAGGGGAGGGAGTGAGAGGTGCAGAGGTGAGAAAGGGAAGGAGATAATGAGAGATGCAGGAGGTTACAGAGAGAGGGGAGGTAGTGAGAGGTGCAGAGGTGAGAAAGGGAAGGAGATAATGAGAGATGCAGGAGGTTACAGAGAGAGGGGAGGGAGAGAGAGGTGCAGAGGTGAGAAAGTGAAGGAGATAATGAGAGATGCAGGAGGTTACAGAGAGAGGGGAGGGAGTGAGAGGTGCAGAGGTGAGAAAGGGAAGGAGATAATGAGAGATGCAGGAGGTTACAGAGAGAGGGGAGGGAGTGAGAGGTGCAGAGGTGAGAAAGGCAAGGAGATCATGAGAGATGCAGGAGGTTACAATGAGAGGGGAGGGAGAGAGAGGTGCAGAGGTGAGAAAGGGAAGGAGATAATGAGAGATGCAGAAGGTTACAATGAGAGGGGAGGGAGTGAGAGGTGCAGAGGTGAGAAAGGGAAGGAGATAATGAGAGATGCAGGAGGTTACAATGAGAGGGGAGGGAGAGAGAGGTGCAGAGGTGAGAAAGGCAAGGAGATAATGAGAGATGCAGAAGGTTACAATGAGAGGGGAGGGATAGAGAGGTGCAGAGGTGAGAAAGGGAAGGAGATAATGAGAGATGCAGGAGATTACAGAGAGAGGGGAGGGAGTGAGAGGTGCAAAGGTGAGAAAGGGAAGGAGATAATGAGAGATGCAGGAGGTTACAGAGAGAGGGGAGGGAGTGAGAGGTACAGAGGTGAGAAAGGGAAGGAGATAATGAGAGATGCAGGAGGTTACAGAGAGAGGGGAGGGAGTGAGAGGTGCAGAGGTGAGAAAGGGAAGGAGATAATGAGAGATGCAGGACGTTACAGAGAGAGGGGAGGTAGTGAGATGTGCAGAGGTGAGAAAGGGAAGGAGATAATGAGAGATGCAAAGGGTGAGAGATAAAAGGAAAGAATGGGAGATGGATGCATGACACGCCCTTGTTTTGAGTGGCCACGCCCCTCATGATGCATAGCCATGCCCCTCGTTATGTATGGCCATACCCATTTTCCATGCACCTTCGGCACGCACGCACACGTTATGTCTCCATACCCCCACTTCAAAATTCCCACTTCGACCACTGAATAAAAATTAAATCCAAAACATTTACTTCTCCAACACAATTCAGTCTCTTTTTTTTTTATTAAAATTTGGAATTTGTGACACTGGGGGAGATGTATCAACCCTTCTAAAAAGGACAGGTGGAGAAGTTGCCCATTGCAATCAATCAGCTTCTAACTATCATATTATACTGTAGGATGTACTTTGATGATATCTCCAAGCTGATTGTTGCAATGGACAATTTCTCCACTTTTTCCCTTTGGAAGGTTGTTTTTATCATCACATATACTGCGCATTATACAAACATAGCACACTAGCTAAATATGGTATCATTTTATTACACAACCATAATTCAATGGGAATTCTTCCCATTTTATTCCAAAGGGAAATGTCTTTAATTTTGTCATTTAAAAGGGAAAGACATACCAAATGTTCATATATACCAATGGGGAACATGCTTAATATGGGATTCAAACAGAAAAGCCAAAAGCCAGTATTCTTTTGAAACTGATGTATTCATAAACACCTGGCATTTTTGCACTATTTAGCATGAGATGCCAAAGATATCTAATTTCATACTTTCCCTCTTTTGCATAACATAGCATCTTTATCACACCGCATCCGCACAACAACGGACAAGGTGGTGCACCTGGGACCTAGTATTTGCACTTTTGTTGCAGTTGTCACAGTATAGATTTGCACAATGCTAAAAGGCGGGATACATGGTGCTGCTCAGTTATATCAGTCCCTGGTCTCTTTTTTTTCTCAAATTAGTGTCTTTGTCGCACAGCTACAGCACACAAATACACTAGTGGTGTACAGGGTACAAATACCTTTTTGCTTTTAATGCATTACCAGTATGAGATAGATACAAATTGAGTAAAATATTGAGCATGGCGCAGTTTAGTTAAATTTTTAATGGCATGCCAAACAGGATGCAGTCAGTATCCCGGCAGCCGCAATGCCGGCACTGATATTTCCGGTGCCAAAAGCCCGACACCTTTCACAATCTCGGTACCGACAGCTGACTGTCAGAATACCGAAGGTAAGTAGCGGGGTGGAGGAGAGGGTTAGTGTCATAGTTGCCGACTTTCTGGCTGCCCCTTCCGGGAGGGGGCAGCCAGATCAGTAAATCAAGCGGACGTGGCCAGCATTTGTGGGTGGAGCAGGGTGTGGCTATGCAATTACGTCATTTTGGCCTTGCCCCTGCTACACAATGCCGGGATTAGTGGCATTGTGAAGCAGGGGGCAGCCAAAATGACGTAATTTGATGAAAATTGCGTCACCACTCCCTCTGCTGCCGGGGATTCTCTTATAACAGCGGGGGAGCTGGAGGGGTTGGCGGCTGCTGGGAGGCTTGTCTGCCTTTCCGGGGGGCCAGCAGCGGCACCCAATTTTCGGGAGGCTCCCGGCCGAATTGGGAGGGTAGGCAAATATGGTTAGTTTAGAGTGTTAGGTGCCAGTTGGGGAGTTAGGAGTACATGATAGTATAAGTAAGGGAGGAAAAGCACATGGGGTATGAGGGCCCTGCTCGCGAGAGCTTACATTCTAAAGGGGAGGGGGGCAGCCAGACAGGGGCAACACAGATGGGGTAGATAGTGAGGAAGGAGCTTGGAGCAGTGGGTTAGGATATATGAGGGGGAGGATGGAGAAAGTAGGTAAAGCAGAGGATTATGTAGAAACTGAATAAGGGGGGTGATTGAAGTAAAGGTGTTCATGCTGTGGTAATAAGTGAGGTAAAAACTGTAGTGGAGGCTGTGTGATGTAGGGACATTGTAGATAAATGTGGTTAGATGTTCAAAATACATGTAAAAGAACAGTGCTGCTAAAGTATGAGCGCAGCTCCAAAAGTGAAAAATAAAGAGAAGTTGATGAGTAATGGGTGCAGGAATTAGTTACTAAAATAAAGAATGTTAAAGAGGATAGTAGTGAAGCAGTGAAGAGAGGCAATACAGTACCAACAGGATTTTCAGTAGCATGAAGGCAAAAATTACAATGTACAGAGCCAATCTAGGTGTTTTGAACAACAAAGAGCAATCAGTAAGAGCAGCACAGAGTTTGGGAAGTACTTGAAATGTTTAAGCAGGGAGTGCAGTAACGAGTTTCCTGGATATACATACAGCAGCTGTTAGTGATGGAGAATTGGCTTATTCCCACAAGTATGTTTGATGTCCTTCAGAAAGTGTTCTGGCTTTTAGGATGTCCTCTTTCAGTTTCCCTCCAGTTTAACTCCAGCATAAATCTAAAATATTTTTTTTAAACTGCGCAATAGCAATCAAGGTAACAGCATCTGATGAGAACAGAAGTAGTAGATTACCTAAAATAATTTTTTATAACTGCACAATGGCAATCAAGTTAATAGCATCTGATGATAACAGAAGTAGTAGATTACCTGCAATTCAGGTATACCTTCAATTCACATTATACCACACTGTAGCGCCCACACATTATGCCACAATGTAGTGCCCACACATTATGCCACACTGTAGTGCCCACACATTATGCAACACTTCAGTTCCCTCTACATTATACCACACTATAGTATCCACACATTATTCCACACTGTAGTGCCCACACATTATGCCACACTGTAGTGTCCAAACATTATTCCATGCTCTAGTGCATCCACATTATACCACACTGTAGTGCCCACACATAATGCCAGACTATAGTGCCCCCACATTATGTCACACTGTAGTGCCCCCACCTTATGTCACACTGTAGTGCCCCCACATTATGCCACACTGTAGTCCCCCCACATTATGTCATACTGTAGTGACCCCACATTATACCACACTGTAGTGCCTACACATTATGCCATAGTAGTGACCACACAGTGTACTCACCAGAAGCCACAGCAGCCTCAGGCAGCCGGCAGAGCTGTAGTAACAGCTGCAAATTAGTCTCTCCCGTGAGGCTACGCTACTGCTGATCTCCACGGGTCAGAGGAGCATGTGATGGGCTCCTCCAATCAGAGCTCAGCAAATGCTCCTCTGACCCCTCTGCAGAGACTACTGAGATTTATTACCCACTAGTGCAGCATTGTGTCTGACTGCAGTGTGCCCCAGTCCTACTAATGTGTAGCTGCCGGCCGGGTCAGTCACAGCCTTGATGACTGCCTGGCAAGCAGCTGCACTGCAGCCTACTATAGCAAATTGCACTGTAGGCTCTGCCCTCCCACGATAGTGTGTGTGGCTACAAATCAGTGGGGTACACCGGGGATTTCACCGACTCCTCGGCAGACCAGTCTGAGCCTGATTGTAGAAAATGATAGAATCTGATTGGATGCTATGGGACATGCCTCCACTGATCTGTTTTAGAAGCTGCTCACAAGTCTTCCACTGAATTGTGTTAGAGAACTTTTACTAAATTAGAAATCTGTTTATTTTTTTTTTAATTAAACCTATGGTTTTGTACATTATTAGATAAACCTTGTATATGAGTTGTCTATATATTTCACATATACTTTATAATTTTCTCTCATCATTTATAGAGTTGCTGAAACTCAATGCAACTTAATCTCTACTCTTATCAGCAATTTGAGACTACAGTAATATATTCCATAGCTGTTCCCACATTCCACTACATCTGTTCCCTCATTTCACTACAACTGTTCTCACATTGCACTACAACTGCTCCCAAATTCCACTACAACTGTTCCCACATTGCACTACAGCTGTTCCCACATTCCACAACTGTTCCCACATTCCACTACAACTGCTCCCACATTGCACTACAGCTGTTCCCACATTCCACAACTGTTCCCACATTCCACTACAACTGCTCCCACATTGCACTACAACTGTTCCCTCATTTCACTACAACTGTTCTCACATTCCACTACAACTGCTCCCAAATTCCACTACAACTGCTCCCACATTGCACTACAGCTGTTCCCACATTCCACAACTGTTCCCACATTCCACTACAACTGCTCCCACATTGCACTACAGCTGTTCCCACATTCCACAACTGTTCCCACATTCCACTACAACTGCTCCCACATTGCACTACAGCTGTTCCCACATTCCACTACAACTGTTACCACATTCCACTACAACTGCACCCACATTCCACTACAACTGTTCCCACATTCCACTACAACTGTTCCCGCATTCCACTACAACTGCTCTAACATTGCACTACAGCTGTTCCCACATTCCACTACAACTGTTCCCACATTCCACTACAGCTGTTCTCACATTCCACTACAGCTGTTCCCATATTCCACTACAGCTGCTCCCACATTCCACTACAACTGTTCCCACATTCCACTACAGCTGTTCCCATATTCCACTACAGCTGTTCCCATATTCCACTACATCTGTTCCCACATTTCACTACAACTGCTCCCACATTCCACTACATCTGTTCCAACATTCCACTACAACTGCTCCCACATTCCACTACAACTGTTCCCACATTCCACTACAGCTGTTCTCACATTCCACTGCAACTGTTCTCACATTCCACTACAGCTGTTCCCACATTCCACTACAGCTGCTCCCACATTCCACTACAGCTGTTCTCACATTCCACTGCAACTGTTCTCACATTCCACTACAGCTGTTCCCACATTCCACTACAGCTGCTCCCACATTCCACTACAGCTGTTCCCACATTCCACTACAGCTGTTCCCATATTCCACTACATCTGTTCCCACATTTCACTACAACTGCTCCCACATTCCACTACAGCTGTTCTCACATTCCACTACATCTGTTCCCACATTTCACTACAGCTGTTCCCACAGGTTGGGTATGAAATCACGGCTGTCGGGATGCCGCTAGTCAGAATACCAACAGCGGCATCCCGACAGCCACAATCCCGACACCCATAGCAACTAATGGTGAGTGATTTTCTAACTATTACCCTAAACCCTACCCTAACCCTAACCCTCCTGTCCCAGTGCCTATTCCTAACCCCCCCCTCTAGTGCCTAAGCCTAACCTCCCCCTCCCCGCACCCTAAATCTAACACCCCCTTCCCGGTGCCTAAACCTAACCTCCCCCCTACTGCCTAAACCTAACCTTCCCCTCCCTGCACCCTAATCCTAACCTTCTTTCCACGGGGCCTAACCCTAACCCTCCCCCAAGTGCCTAACCCCGCACTCTAACGCTAACCTCCCCCTAACACTTCGGGATACTGGTGCCGGGATCCCGACCTGTCGGGATTCAGTGTGACGATATTTAGACCATCGGCATCCTTAAGATAAGTACTGTTCTCACATTCCACTACAACTGCACCCACATTCCACTACAACTGTTCCCACAATGTACTGCAACTGTTCCCATATTTTCCCACAATGCAAGGTCGCAATAAAACCAGCAGCTTATATTCATTCTCTCCACTCTCACTAGACTTTTTCTTTTGCAAATTAAAATGTATATTTTGTGCGTATGGTTCTGCATCTTATTAAACCATAATTTCATGGCTAGCATGTGATTGCAGTACATAGCATGTGACAGGCAGGTTAATAACAGTTGCTAAATAAATTGCAGTGCACAGAATCTGGAAACATGTTCCAATTTGAATTCACCTTACATTCAGATTTAGGCAGCTGCAGAGCTGTATGCTAATTATAAAACACACATAATGAATGTATTTACTTACCACCTTCTTTAATATGTCTTTATATTGAAATGTATAATATGTTGTTAGTACTGTATACGTTTATTTTAAAATACAAATCCTATATCCTATCAGCAAGACTTTTAAGGTATACTAATCATAGGTGCGACCAACCAAATAATATTCATCCAGTAATGGTACTGTAGCTGTTATTCAAGGTACATCATTAGATTTATCTAAAAAAAAAAGAACAGACATACCTGGTGAAATCTTAAAAGAACTTGACTTTCGGGGTTTCTAAAATCTCCTTCAAAATGCAGAAAGATGTACACCATTCTGCACTTGAAGAAGGGGATTTTTGATACCTATAACATCTGCTTCTTTTACATTTTACTGATTGCATTGGGGTTTGAGGAGACCTGTTTTAGAAGTGCACCACCACTCCTGCAGGGAGGTTTTGACTAGGAGACATCAGATCATCACTTTTTCTCTTTGGACTGTAGCTATGTCTTGTATAATAGATTGGTTACAGTACTTTAACTAATTGCTAAGCACACAATTAGGCAAGAGCTATAGATTTTTTTTCTTATTTTATCACAGTTTAGTATAATCTTTTATTTATAATGTGCCACAAATGCTCCGCAGTGCCGTAAGCAATCGGTATGCATGACCGCCGGACCTATGCCCAGCGGTTCAAATACCAACAACGGATGCCCGACGGAGGAGATCCCGACAAGGTAAGAATTTAACGTATCCCTAACCCTCTCTCCCCCCTAACCCTCCCTTAGGGGTGCCCAAGCCTAACCTCCCCCCCTAGTGCCTAACTCTAATCCCCCCTGTAAGTGCCTAAACCTAACCTTCCCTTTCCCCGCATCCTAAACCTAAGTCTCCTGGGGGGGGTGCCTAACCCTCACCCCCCCTTCCTTAGCCTAACCGTAACCTTAAATCGCCCCGGGAGCCCAAAAACCTAACCCTCACCTCCACATGGCTGTCCGCGCCCGGCTTACCTTCGTTCGGTATGCCGAGCGTCAGGCTCCTGGCGTACGGATAATGACAGGCGTCAGGATTTCGATGCCTGTCATTAGTCCCCTGTTGGGATTAGACAGTTGGGAAGCAAGCGGTCGGCATTGATTCCACAATACAAAATTATAAAATGACCAGTCAACACTTGGAGACTAGTGGTTAATCTAATACGAGAGTGTGTTCCACAGGTCAGGTGTAGCGAGTGCAAAATCCTGGAGGCAGTAGTGCAGAGGGGTAGTCAGCGTGGTACTGATGTGGTAGTCATTGGCAGAGTTGTGGGGCAAGAAGAGAGTGTAGGTTGTAAATGTAGGAGGGAGTGGCCAAGGGCTTTGCAGATCAGGGTGGGAAGTTTGAAGTTGAATAGGAGACTAAAGACCTGATTCAGCAAGGAACGCACGGATGCAGATGCATGCACCTGTCCGCTGCGAGTATATGCTAATAAATGCATACGCACGCAGAACAAGCTTACTCCCAGCACTACACAACACCACCCACTTCCCTTAACGTGCTTCCTATTATACCACGCAAGACAGCGGAAACATTGTTAACATCGAGAACCATCGAACACGTTAGCATAATAATGGTTGACCTGACTTCACGCAGGATTTCTGCCACTTCCTGTGTGCAACTTGACCACAGGCTTCGCCCATGGCCCAAGGGTTTAAATTTGCCTGCCCCTGAAACGCCGTCCAAACACACAGGCACGTCTGCTTGCCCAACCACCCCCCATAAATGGCACTGCCTGTCAATCACTTTACTCCGGGTCTGCATAGTCTCTGCAAATAGAGTTCCCATCGCAGTAGCTATTTCACGAACGCGCAATGCAATGCATATGCATGCGCAGTACGTAACAATTGGGCGATTGTATGCATCTGCATCTGTGCGTTCCTTGCTGAATGAGGCCCTAAGTCAGTACTGTATATCAAGTGTCAGAGAGGATCAGCTGATTTAGAGCAGTGAGAGTGGAAAATAAGAGGGGAAGCAGCATGTAAGATAATCAACCAACCAACCACAACATTAAAACCACTGACAGTTGAATTAAATAACATTCTCAAGGGGTACAATATATTTGGCAGCAAGTGAACACTCAGTTCTTGAAGTTGATGTGTTGGAAGCAGGAAAAATGGGCAAGTGTAGGGATCAGAGAGACTTTGCCAAGGACCAAATTGTGATGGCTAGACTGGGTCAGAACATCTTGGTCTTGTGGGGTGTTACTGGTATGCAGTGGCTAGTACCTAACCAAAATGGACCAAGGAAGGACAATCAGTGATCTGCCAGCAGGGTCATGGGCACCCAAAGGCACATTGATGCATGTGGGAGGCGAAGGCTAGCCCATCTGGTCCTAACCCACAGAAGAGTTACTGTAGCACAAATTGCTGAAAAGTTTAATGCTGGCTTTGATACAAAGATGTCAGATCACACAGTGGATACCAGCTTGGTGCTGCCCTGTCCACCGCCAAAAGTGACTAAAATGGGCAAGTGTCAAAAGTGGACCATGGAGCAATGAAAAAAGATGGCCTGATCTGATGAATCATGTTTTCTTTTACATCATGTGGACGGCCTATGGAAGAGATGGCACCAGGACGAACTACGCAAAGAAGTCAAGCCGGGGAAGGCAATGTGATGCTCTGGGCAATATTCTGCTGGGAAACATTAGGTCTTGACATTTTTGTAAATGTTGCTTTGACACTTACCATCTACCGAAACATTGTTGTAGATCAAGTACAACCCTTTATGACAGTGGCACTTCCTGATGTTGTCCTCTTTCAGCAGAATAATGTGCCCTAGCACACTACAAAAATTGCTCAGAAATTGTTTGAGGAACATTACAAAGAGCTCAAGGTGTTGCCTCCAAATTCCCCAAATATCAATCCTATCGAGTATCTGTGGGATGTGCTGGAAAAAAAATTCTGAGCCATGGAGGACCCACCATGCAACTTACAGCACTTAAAGGATCTGCTGCTAATATCTTGGTGCTAGATACCACAGAACACCTCCAGGGGGTCTTGTGGATTCCATGCCTGGACAGGCCAGAGCTGTTTTGGTGGCACAAGGGGGACCTACACAATATTAGACAGGTGGTTTTAATTTTGTGGCTGATCATTGTATATTGAAGAGGGGCAGACAAGGTGGAACTTAGAAAGGCCAGAGAGAAGAAGTTTAGAGTTTCAGTTGCTTCCAAGGTGAAAATGTGCTGGATCCTGGAGATACTGCATACAGTAGGTGGTGTCAGAAGTACTGAGTGAGGGACTCAATATGGGTAGTGAAGTAACAGGAGGAGCCAAGGATGACTTCCAGGTAAAATCTTGAGAGACAGAGGACAGAGTATTGCCTTCAACAAATAAGGAGTGGATTGGATTTGAGGGGACTTGGAAGGGAAAAAGGCAATAATTTAAGTTTTAGACATATTGAGTCTCAGAAAGAGTTGAAACATCCAGGATGAGAACTCAAAATGACATCTGGAAAATGAAGCAGAAGTGGGGGAGAAATCATAAGGAGAGGAAAATCATAAATGTACAGGTTATTTTTTAGGCTAAAAGGACAAAGAACAGGTCCTTTGCAGACCCTGAAATGTAAAGTAAGATGGGGGAGTGGAATAGAGTAGATAAAGAAATGAGCAGTTAGTAAATTAGGACATAAAATCAGGAGAGGACACTAAGCAGTGAGAAGATTGTTGGTGACTTGTGCAAGTACTGTTTTCATGGGGTGGAGAGAGTCAAAGTCAAATTGAAGTGGGTGAAGGAGGGAGTGAGAGAAGAGGATCGGGTAAGATGGTTGTAAGCAACCTGCTCAAGAAACCTAGAAGTAAAGGAATGGAGGGAGATAGGGAGGGGTTTTTTGAGTGTGTTGAAGACAAAAGTATGTTTAAATGGGCAGTGGGCAAGGTGAGAGGAGGTCTCTGAAGAGAGGAGCATAGGTGTGTAGAGGGGTTTGATTCAAGAGAGCTGGTGGAGGGTGGAGAGGACAAAAGAAGGGTGCAGACTTCATGTGCAGAAAGTAGGTGGAAGGTGGAAAGTGTTGGTTGTCAAGAGGGCAAGGGTGGCAGAGGGGAGATATCCAACTCCTAGTGGTTTGTGGCAGGGTGGACAGAGTGGGGAGGAGGTAAAAATAGAGAGGACTGATGTGAGGAAATTTTGTGATGTATAGACTCAATTTGAAGGTGAAGTGTGTGGCAATGTCAACAGCAGAGAATGAGAAGGGTGGGAAAGGGAGTTGAAGGTGAAAAATAGGTAAGGCGGGTTGGAGGAATGGGAGGAAATTAGAGTCTTAAAGTAAGACTCTTTACTGAGTGAAAAAGTAAAACTGACTTAGAAGAGAGAAGTAATTTGAAGCTGTAGAAAACATCATGAGAATGTGATTGCCTCCGGAGGAATTTAGTGGTATTGAAACATTTTTGTAGGTAGAGGGTAAGTGAGTGGAGCCATGGTTGGGGTAGGGTCGGATTAAGGCAAATAGTAACAGCTGGGGCAACAGAGACAAGAATGTTCATAAGTATTAAGTGTGAAGAATGGTAAAGCCTCTTTTGTGCAAGAAAGGATGATGATAGGCAAAACAAAAGTATAGTGAAGTGGAGAATGTGGTACAGTCAATTTGTCAAGGTTATGCTTGGTGAGGGTAGCTTTGGGGGAGAGGGAGATGAGAGGATTGGGCAGATGGTAAAGGAGAGGAGATGCTGGTCCAACACAGGGTATGAGGAGTTGTTGAAGTCAAAGACAATGTTTGAAAAGACCAGATCAAGAATATGGTCATCACTGTGAGTTGGAGTGAAGGTCCATTTAGATCAGGCGTGTCAAACATGTGTCCCAAATAAACATTTTATGAGGCCCGACAGTGTGTGCCCACATATATATAATATGCGGCCCACACCCCTGCCATGATCGGAGCTCAGCTCCGATGGGGCAGTGTTTACTTTATTTAAAGCTGGCAATGCTGATCAGAGGCCAGCGTTCCCAGTGATGCAGCGCGCGCATGACGTCATGACGTCACCCACGTCTCCCGCGATGGGAGGAGCCTGCGTCTGCTGCTCTGGATCTAATTAGATCCAGTCAGCGGCAGCGTCTATGTGGGATGGTGGGAGTGAAGAAGTCGTGGACTGAATCAGTGCCCAGCGGCCATCGTGAAGAAAGGTAAGTACTGCACAGGTGAGTGGGGCCTGTTCTATACCGGGAGAGGGCACAGCATAAGTGGCATTAATGGAGGCACAGCATAAGGGGCTATGCATAAGGGGCATTACTGGGGGCTCTGCATAAGGGTCACTGCTAAGGACATTACTGGGGGCTCTGCATAAGGGGCATTACTGGGGGCTCTGCATAAGGGGCATTACTGGGGGCTCTGCATAAGGGGCACTACTAATGACATTACTGGGGACTCTGCATAAGGGGTATTACTGAGGGTTCTGCATAAGGGACATTACTTGGGGCACAACATAAGGGGCATTACTGGGGGCACAGTATAAGGGGCACTACTGGGGACATTACTGGGGTCTCTGCATAAGGGCAATACTGGGGGGTCTGCATTAGGGGCATTACTGGAGGCACTACTAGGGGCATTACTGGGGGCTCTGCATAAGGGGCATTACTGGGGACATTACTGTGGCACAACATAAGGGGCATTACAGGAGCACTACATAATGGGCACTACTGGAGCACTGCATAAGGTGCATTGCATAATGGGCACAAATTCATGGGGCATTGCATAAGGGGCTAAGGAGCATTACTACAGGGGGCACTGCATTAGTTTTTATTAATAATAAACCTTTCAGAATTGAATATAAAACTTTTTTGTTGTTGCGGCCCACACACTCTTAAGACCTTGAATATTCGGCCCGGTTGGTATTTTGAGATTGACATGCCTGATTTAGAGTGAACAAGCAAGGAGTAAAAGAATAGGTTTTGGATGCGGCAGGATCAAAATAATTGACAATATGTATGTTTAAGCCCCCCCCCCCCCCAAAGTGATAGATAGATAGATAGATAGATAGATAGATAGATAGATAGATAGATAGATAGATAGAAGGTTGGAAGAAAGAAAGTGAGATAGCCAGGTTGCAAAATTATAAAGGAATTGGGAGACAGGAGCAGGGGGAAATAGAGGATGGTCAAGTGGGCATGGTGGAAGAGGTGTATAGAGTTGACCTAGAAGGAGGAGAAGGAGAAGAATGTTCAGTGAGAATAACTCAGAGGTGCAGATGAGATCTGATACCTGATAGCTCAAAAACTCAATTCCAGGCAGCAAAAAAGGAGAAGTACCAGTTTGCAATAGTTTAAGCAATGGTGTTGCTACGATCACTGCAGCAGTGTAGCCCCAAAAGTGATGGCTGCATGCCAATGCAGAACTATTTACCCAGAGCCATCACACTCCTTTTTAGAGTATGCATGGATACTGGCACACGTGCAATGAAGCCCCATTAAAAAGTACAGGCTTTTATCATAAAAAAAACCTTTTATACTTATAAGTACTAAAATCCTGCATATATTTCATAATGAAAAGCATTAGAATTAAACATCACCACATGTAAAGTATACAGAATGGGATTGATATATCGACGGCTGTTTAGCCGCCGGTTCAAATCTTGACTACGGTAGTCCAACAGGAGGACATCCCGGCACTGGCTGGTAAGTACCCTAACCCTCCCTTAGTGGTGCCTAACCCTAAGTCCCCCCAGGGGTGCCTAAACCTAACCCCCCCTCCCTCCCCCTAAACCTAACCCTCCCTGTAACATGACAGTTGGGAGCTGAGTGGCTGCTCGTTTATCACTCTCCACTTTATCACTTTCCAGAGCTTCATACATCTGCCCAATTATATCTAATAACATGGTTTTGCTTTGAGGCACGACAGGTCTCTGAACTGTTAGGGATGGATGAGTCAACCTTGTTTTTTAATGATGTGTATTATAACCCAGGAACTTTTTTTAGATATCTACAGGTAAACATGTCATGCACAAAAAGTATGATCCAGTGGAGATCCAAATGGGATGTCAAAGTAAGATAGTAATAGAGAGCCGAGACCGAAATGAGCATCACATTTATATATCAGTATTTCTATAGCTGACTCTCTTAAATCTGCAGCCCTTCAACAGAAATGGCAGGAGGACCCAGGAGAGAACTAGGAGGTGGACGGCTGGATATCCTATCGACTCCTTCTGTGATATTAGTCCATGATGGAATTAGCTTTATCAAATCTGTATTATTAAACACAGCATTTAGAATACAGACATAAAATGTTGTAAAAGAAAGACACAACTACAGCATGTGTATATTCTTTCTTATATAAATTCTTTATTTTCAAAACTTTTCACGACTTATACAAAAGTGTATGAACAATAAATAAAACAAAGAGGAGAAGGCAAAAAGAACAAAAAAAACGTAAAGGAGGGAATCTGGAATAATAACTGATTCCATGAACAAATACCCTCAATATAATAACACAAAATTCTGTAGAATGAGGGGAAGAAAGAAACAAGAAGAAAAAGAAAAGAAAGAAAGAAAGAAAGAAAGAAAGAAAGAAAGAAAGAAAGAAAGAAAGAAAAATGTAAAATGAAGAAGGGGTAAGTGAGAGAGGGAGAAAAAGGAGGTGGAGGTGGTTAAGAACTAGGACCATCAGAACTATATAAGCCAGGAGAGGACAGTCATCTGGAAGGAGGATGTAAGGATAAAGTCAAGGATCAACCTCAGCTTGAGAGGAAATAGAATGAAGAAGATTTAAAATCTCCAAGTAAGCCAAGTCACCATAAACTCTGAATATCTGTCTCATGCAGATAGAAAGATGTCATACATGGTCGTACAGATGTGTCCTCATACATCTAGCCTGAATATGCCATGCAGCTCAATATGTCTGGCGTGAGTGAGCCATCAAGTCCCGTGCAACTCTGCTAGGGCATCTTTTTTTGCCAAAAATGCGTATGCGACTATAAAGCACCAGAAGACTGTGCTAATTAATTTGATTTGTGACACTTGTATATCTGTGTGTAGATCCAGTCTCTGACACCAATTACGAGTTGAGGGAGGAACATGAGAGTAGCAGCGAAATGGCAAAACTGCTCTAACAGTGTTGACCATGTGTTTAAACAATAACTTTTTATACGCGGCTAGGGGAATATCAGAATATGAGAGGAGCCAGAACTCCAGGCCAGAGGGCACAGGATAACTCAAGATCGCTGAAGTCAAATCTATAATTTTAGTCCAGAAGGGAGTAATAAGAGGACAGTCCCACCAACAATAAAATAATGAGCCTGTTTCGCATGAGCATCTTCCGCAAAGAGGGGACACGGTGGGAATGCATTTATGTATGATATCAGGCCAACGATACCACCAAATTAACACTTTATGTTGTGTCTCAAATAACTCAACACTGGATGAGCATGCATTGACAACCTGAAAGACCCTATTGCAAACCACTCTCAACTCTCTCAAAGCCATATCTCTATCCCACAAGTCCGCAGAGGAAGAGGTATCAGGATAAAGGGCTTGTATGAGAATTGTGTAAATATCAGTAATCGTGAGTGTAGGAGCCGTCCTATGTGTACACGTTATCTAAACTGGAGTCAAATCCCACCCACTACCAAAATGCCTCCTAAGACAGAAAATGGCACATTTGGAGGAAGCCCCAATAGTCTTTCTTCCTCAGGGAGTGCTCAGCTTGTAGTTCCTCAAATGACTTAAAGGCTAATGTTTAATAACCAGCTGTTCCACTCTGTCCAAACCCACAGCCATCGTATGTACTGTATATGTATATTCTGAGTTGCATATATCTTAAGATATGAGAGACTCAGCATAGATTGTTACATTTGAATGACTACTAAGTGCACCTTGATGCTATTGAGACTCCAGTAATCATTATAAAATTGTTACTTTTATGTTTTAGTTTATTTTAATTGGAGTTGCTTCAAAAGAACAATGTATTCAACATAACAACAAAATTATAGTATAGTATCTGCGCCCTTAATCATTCCCACTCATCTCATCGCTTTTTAACACTATTTAATAAACAAGGTACATACAGTATATGATAATAGAGTTCCTGGAATCTATTGCGCAAGTAACAAGTCATTCTACAAATCACTCATTCAATTATATCCATCATTTGTACATGCCAAGAACTAAGCCTGTGAGAATGTGTTGAAATGCTCCTTCCCGCCCTCATTCTTCCTCTCTATGTGTAGTAATTGGTTAGTGTAAGATTTGCCTGACTTCATGTGCAGTATGTAAATGCATTTTTTTAAACAAATAAATTGGACTTTGTGTTCATCTCTACATGAGTCCCACAATGTCTTTAAAAGTCCACTAAAAAGTGCTGTGCTTTATCTGAAGAGTTGTAGTAATATCTATTGTTGTATTTCACTTTGCGATTTGATTTCATAAATATATTGTGGACAATCTGACATATACTAATAAGGTTGTTATTAATTCTTTATATCTAAACAAATGAGATGCAAAACGGAACATTTTTCAACAACGAGACATAAACCCTTTAGCACTTGCTAAAGGGGCTATATCCTCCTTTCAGTGTACAGCGGTTAAATAAGATTACCGCTGTTTGTCACTGTACCGCTTACGCCATCTATTCATGACACGAGCGTTATTGACACAATGGGGACCCGGCAGCAGCCTTTTCAGCTCCAGTGAAGCCTTCCAGGCATTGCTGAGTCCCCACCCGATGAAAGTGCATGTGCAAACTGGCCGTCGCACATGTGCATAACAGAGCAGCCCGTCGCTGTAGATTGCCAGTAACAGCCGAGGATGCCACCGACGAGGGAGATATTGCTGGACCTCACCAGAGGTGTAAGTAATAATGAATACCAGTGGCATATTCGTTAGTATCACTACGTTACCAAACAAAATATGTCACTGGTAATAAGTTTAGTTTTTAAAAGCGGCCCTAAATTTAGATTATTCTTGTGATTTAGTTTATTAGAATAAAATCATACTTTGCAAAATGTTTCTTAGTTTATTATGGGTCTTTTCCCAGGCCAGATTAATAATGGGGTGGGTGGAGCTGCAGCTTCAGGCCCCCATTCAGAATAGACCCACAGGTGACTGACAGCGTTCACAAAAAAGAGGGCGTGGACTCGCAGCGTGCCCCCTCTTCATCACTCCGGGGGTGAGACCAGCATCCTCGGAGAAGCTGGGCTGCCCCCAGGGCTCTCCCTGAACAGTGAAGAGATGCCATTTCCCCCAACTTCCCCCCACCGTGGGACACTGCGGCCCACTGGTGGGACGGCGTGGCAATAGCAGGACTGTCCCACCAGAAGCGGGACAGTTTGGAGGTATGGGAATAGCTTTTAATAAGATTAGGTTCTTTTTGTATAGAGCTGTCACATTCATGAAATCACTAATTGAACCACATCCTCTTTAGTAGAGAGGGTTCAAATTCATGTGATCACTAAGTGCCATTTCTCTTTTTTTGTCACATTAATAAAGGGTATTTCCTTTTGTTTGCAGACTTACACATTACACTGTACCACAATTAAATGGTACAACATATCTATATGTGAGCAATTGCCTTTACTTTTACTGACTTGCACTGACACAAGTGTACACTCGCAATGAGTACATATATTTAACTGATCTGCATTTGCAATCAACCTTTTTTTTAATACTTATGTGTGCATGCATATATATTTGTTTGTTGTGCCTTATTTGCAGCATATCTCTGTGACACAAGGAATTTGCATGGACAACACAGCTTTCCATCACCTTTTATGTAGCATAAATGTCTGCTCATTTAGTATAGGATAACAGGGCATCATTGTACTTATCCCAAAGCAGTAGGAAGCACCAAATCTTCCCAGAATCCATGTTGAATTAATAGTATTATTGCCTATTGTTGTTTGTATAGTTTGAAAATATAATATTCTGTGTAATAAAATAATCTGTTTCATGCGCACTACTTTCTGGGAAAGTCTGACAGCAAGAATACATATCACATAAAACTTTCCTAAAGTGATCCAGAGCACTTCAAATATAAATCATGTTTTTTAACCTGTCAAAATATTATAGACATGTTCAATAGTTTGTCTTTTTTATGGTCCACTAAGCAGAACTACATCCTTTCACAATGAATTGTTTTGTTCTGTTTGCAAAAAAATCCTTCTTTTGTCTTTGTTTTTTAAACCAAACAGAACCTGTGGGGTGGATTAAATTAAGTGCGATAATGCGGTAACTTTTCATACGCTAAGCTTTTGCACCCTTCACGTGCGAATTCCACTTGTCCCATCTATGTACGTACATTTTTTGTGTATTAGTGGCCCTACTACAAGTATTTGGGGTTCTTTAAATCAGGGATGGGAATCTCAGGCACTGGGGCCGTATAAGGCCCGCGGAATCATTTGGTCTGGCCCTCAGAGCTTTTTTCTGCTAGCCTCATCTGGCTAGAGTGGCACCCTGCAGCCAGAATCTATGCAGCAGTGTTGCCTGAAGCGTCCTTAGGATGCTTCAGATGGTCACACCACTGCCCTTACAGCTCTGTGTAGCATCTCCAGGATGCACCTAGCATTGCTGCAATCACCAGCGATTGTAGGCCCACCCCCGTGTGATGTCACACAAAGGGGGCATGGCCTGAACTGAGCCCACAAATAATGTTATATATATCAAAATGGCCCTCTGCGGAAAAAAGGTGCCTCACCCCTGCTTTAAATGTATCAAATGGCTGTTATATGCATTAACGCTCAAAAGCAAGTGTTTAATTTTCTTTTTAAATTGGGGGTACATTAAAATGCCTATAAGTATATATTTGTGTAATTTAAAGACACTTAAAAAACCATCAAAATACTCCTCTAACCTTCACCTACAATCTTAAACACTCTTGTCCCACTCATATATCACCCCCATATACCTGTGCCACATCAATAAACCCATTTTCCTGCACTTTGCACTTTTTCACCCCAAAAATGACATAATTATTGGCCAAATTAAGCTAATTAAAAAATTATCTTTCCCTAATTATTCATAAAGGAGGGATTCCAAGTGGTTCTGAACCAAGGGTCTGATTCATCACGGATCGCAAATGCCACAGCGTACGCAGAACGGCCGATGGTGCGTACTGTGCATGTGTATGCATTGCAGTACGCTGATACAAAGTCCTCACAGAGTGAGTGACGGGACGTCAGCATTTGGGGCTGGTGACGGGGGAGTGGTTGCAGAAACGCAGGTGTGTCTGTTCATTTGAACGCCGTTTCCTTGGCGTGCATAAACTAGCCAATAAAAATAATGTGATTACTGCACTTGGGGCCTGATTCAGACCCACTCGCTAAGATGAATATGCTCGCTGCTGTCGATGGTATGCATTGTGCGCATGTGTATGTATTGCAGTGCGCATGTGCATACCTTAGTGAAAGTTCACAATGCATTCGCTCACTGCACATAGACAGCCCAGTAGAGTGAGTGACAGGGGAAGCCGTTTGTAGGTGGTAACAGGGGCAGGCCATTAAAAACAGGGGAGCGGAGGTGCAAACGCAGGCGTGCATGAGCATCTCAACGGCATTTTAGAGGTGTGCATAATTATAAGACAGCATCATAGTACACGTCACCTGGCTTGTTTTTACACTGAAGTGCTCGCAGTGCTTGCGGAAGGGTATGGTCAACCTCAAGCTCTGCGATCACATCGGATGTACCGATGGTGATCGCTCTCTCAGAAATACTGGGCGTGGTAATGCATTTCTGTGATCGCAAAAGCGCTCTGTAATGAATTAGGGGTGAGCGGGTTCGGATTTCTGAAATCCGAACCCCCCCGAGCCCCCCGATCCGAGGCAGATCCGAGTCAGGCTCGACTTTTCCCGCCTGACTCGGATCTGAAATCGAGGCAAAACGTCATCATCCTTCCGAGTCTCGCGGGTTTTGGATCCTATATAAGGTACCCGCGTCGGCGCCATTTTCTCACTCGGCTGTGGACAGTGAAGAGGAGTTAGGGCTGTGTAGTGTAGTGTAGTGTAGTGCTGCTGTTGTCCACTACTTCAAAGTCCATAGGGGCTGGCTGTGCTGTGCTGTGCTGCTGTTGTTAATAGGGGCTGTGTCCACTACTTCAAAGTCCATAGGGGCTGGCTGGACTGTGTTGTGCAGTCAGTTCTCCATAGGGGCTGTGTCCACTCCAAAGTCCTGTGCAGTGTCCCAGTCCTAAAGGGGTGCTGTAGTGTTGTCCAGGGGGTGCACTGTCCATCAGGGGTGCTCCCCCCAAGTGCTAAAAAAATAATATATTTTCTGTGTTTGTGAATTGTGTGTGCAGTAGCCGCACGTGCATCAACAAAGTAGTGACAAGCATGCGCCTGTGTCATAAGTAAAGGGCCGGCTGGCTTGACCGTTAAAGGGTGCTGTAACCCCCAAAGTACACTCCAGTCCAAACCAAAAAAATAATTATTTTCTGTGTTTGTGAATTGTGTGCGCAGTAGCCGCACGTGCATCAACAAAGTAGTGCCAAGCGTGCGCCTGTGTCATAAGTAAAGGGCCGGCTGGCTTGACCGTTAAGGGTGCTGTAACCCCCGAAAGTACACTCCAGTCCAAACCAAAAAAAAAATTATTTTCTGTGTTTGTGAATTGTGTGCGCAGTAGCCGCACGTGCATCAACAAAGTAGTGCCAAGCGTGCGCCTGTGTCATAAGTAAAGGGCCGGCTGGCTTGACCGTTAAGGGTGCTGTAACCCCCGAAAGTACACTCCAGTCCAAACCAAAAAAAAAATTATTTTCTGTGTTTGTGAATTGTGTGCGCAGTAGCCGCACGTGCATCAACAAAGTAGTGCCAAGCGTGTGCCTGTGTCATAAGTAAAGGGCCGGCTGGCTTGACCGTTAAGGGTGCTGTAACCCCCAAAGTACACTCCAGTCCAAACCAAAAAAAAAATTATTTTCTGTGTTTGTGAATTGTGTGCACAGTAGCCGCACGTGCATCAACAAAGTAGTGCCAAGCGTGCGCCTGTGTCATAAGTAAAGGGCCGGCTGGCTTGACCGTTAAAGGGTGCTGTAACCCCCGAAAGTACACTCCAGTCCAAACCAAAAAAAAAATTATTTTCTGTGTTTGTGAATTGTGTGCGCAGTAGCCGCACGTGCATCAACAAAGTAGTGCCAAGCGTGCGCCTGTGTCATAAGTAAAGGGCCGGCTGGCTTGACCGTTAAAGCGTGCGCCTGTGTCATAAGTAAAGGGCCGGCTGGCTTGACCGTTAAGGGTGCTGTAACCCCCGAAAGTACACTCCAGTCCAAACCAAAAAAAAAATTATTTTCTGTGTTTGTGAATTGTGTGCGCAGTAGCCGCACGTGCATCAACAAAGTAGTGCCAAGCGTGCGCCTGTGTCATAAGTAAAGGGCCGGCTGGCTTGACCGTTAAAGGGTGCTGTAACCCCCAAAGTACACTCCAGTCCAAACCAAAAAAAAAAATATTTTCTGTGTTTGTGAATTGTGTGCGCAGTAGCCGCACGTGCATCAACAAAGTAGTGCCAAGCGTGCGCCTGTGTCATAAGTAAAGGGCCGGCTGGCTTGACCGTTAAAGGGTGCTGTAACCCCCGAAAGTACACTCCAGTCCAAACCAAAAAAAAAATTATTTTCTGTGTTTGTGAATTTTGTGCGCTGTAGCCGCACGTGCATCAACAAAGTAGTGCCAAGCGTGCGCCTGTGTCATAAGTAAAGGGCCGGCTGGCTTGACCGTTAAAGGGTGCTGTAACCCCCAAAGTACACTCCAGTCCAAAACACAAAAAAAAATATTTTCTGTGTTTGTGAATTGTGTGCGCAGTAGCCGCACGTGCATCAACAAAGTAGTGCCAAGCGTGCGCCTGTGTCATAAGTAAAGGGCCGGCTGGCTTGACCGTTAAAGGGTGCTGTAACCCCCAAAGTACACTCCAGTCCAAACCAAAAAAAAAATTATTTTCTGTGTTTGTGAATTGTGTGCGCAGTAGCCGCACGTGCATCAACAAAGTAGTGCCAAGCGTGCGCCTGTGTCATAAGTAAAGGCCAGCTGGCTTGACCGTTAAAGGGTGCTGTAACCCCCGAAAGTACACTCCAGTCCAAACGAAAAAAAAAATTATTTTCTGTGTTTGTGAATTGTGTGCGCAGTAGCCGCACGTGCATCAACAAAGTAGTGCCAAGCGTGCACCTGTGTCATAAGTAAAGGGCCGGCTGGCTTGACCGTTAAGGGTGCTGTAACCCCCGAAAGTACACTCCAGTCCAAACCAAAAAAAAAATTATTTTCTGTGTTTAGCCGCACGTATATATCAAATTGATATAACATAAATGGAGGACCAAACTTTCTCCGATAAAAATAAAATAGAGAAAGATCAAGAACCACTTCCTCCTAGTGCTGAAGCTGCTGCCACTAGTCATGACATAGACAATAACATGCCATCAACGTCGTCTGCCAAGGCCGATGCCCAATGTCATAGTAGAGGGCACATACAATCCCAAATGGCAAAGTTCAGGAAAATGACCTTGAAAAAGACATTTAAATCAGCTGAAGAGAAACGTAAACTTGCCAATATGCCATTTACGACACGGAGTGGCAAGGAACGGCTAAGGTGAATCCCTAGTATGTTCATGACTAGTGGTTCAGCTTCACATGACGATGGAAGCCCTCCTCCCACTTAAAAAATCAAAAGAGTTAAGCTGGCAAAAGCACAGCGAAGAACTGTGCTTTCTAAGAAGATATCACAAATCCCCAAGGAGAGTCCAAGTGTGGTGGTGGTTGCGATGCCTGACCTTCCCAGCACTGGACGGGAAGAGGTGGCTCTTTCCACCATTTGCACGCCCCCTGCAAGTGCTGAAAGGAGCACCCACAGTCCACTTGCTGATATGCAAATTGAAGATGTCACTGTTGAAGTACAACAGGATGAGGATACTGGTGTAGCTGGCGCTGAGGAGGAAGTTGGCGGGGAGGATTCTGATGGTGATGTGGTTTGTTTAAATCAGGCTCCTGGGGAGACAGTTGTTGTCCGTGGGATGAAAAAGCCCATCACGGTCATGCCTGGGCAGAAGACCAAACATTCCACCTCTTTGGTCTGGCAATATTTCTATCCAAATCCGGACAACAACTCTCTTGCCATATGTACCATATGTAAAGGTGAAATAAGTAGGGGTAGGGACGTCAACCACCTAGGAACATCCTCCCTTATACGGCACCTGCAGCGCGTTCATAAAAAGTTACTGTCAAGTTCAGAAACTTTGGCTAAGACCATAAGCAGTCCAGGGACACCTAAATCCCGTTGTCCTGTTGTATCCAAGTGCCTGCAAACCACACCGTCAACTCCCTCCTCATCAATTTCCTCCTTAGTCAGGATCGGAAGTAGTCCTGCAGGCCATGTCACTGGCATGACTGACTCTCCTATCCGGGATTCCTCCGGAGGATCCTGCATTGCTACGCCTACTGCTGCCGCTGCTGCTGTTGCTGCTGCTGGGAGTCGTTCATCATCCCAGAGAGGAAGTAGGAACACCACTACTTTTACTAAACAATTGACCCTCCAACAGTCCTTAGCGAGGAGGATGAAGTACGACAGCAGTCATCCTGAAGCAAAACGTATAACTGAGGCCTTGACTGCTATGTTGGTGTTAGACGTGCGTCCGGTATCCGCCATTAGTGCAGTGGGATTTAGACAATTGATGGAGGTAGTGTGTCCCCGGTTCCAAATCCCGTCTAGATTCCATTTCACTAGGCAGGCGATACCGAGACTGTACAGAAACGTCAGAAAAAGTGTCCTCAGTGTCCTGAAAAATGCCGTTGTACACAATGTCCACTTAACCACGGACATGTGGACAAGTGGAACAGGGCAGACTAAGGACTATATGACTGTGACAGCCCACTGGGTAGATGTATCACCTTACGCAGCAACAGCAGCAGCGTCACCAGTAGCAGCATCTCAGAAACGCCAGCTCATTACAAGGCAGGCTACGCTGTGTATCACCGGTTTCAGTAAGAGGCACACCGCCAACAACCTCTTAGAGAAACTGAGGGAAATCATCGCCCAGTGGCTTACCCCACTTAGACTCTCCTGGGGATTTGTGATATCTGACAACGCCACCAATATTGTGCGGGCATTACATCTGGGCAAATTCCAGAAAGTCCCATGTTTTGCTCACACAATAAACTTGGTGGTGCAGAATTTTCTGAAAAGCGACAGGGGCGTGCAGAAGACGCTTTGGGTGGCCCGAAAAATTTCTGCCCACTTTCGCCATTCAGCGACTGCGTGCCGAAGACTGGAGCGCCAGCAAACACTCTTGAACCTGCCCCGCCATCACCTGAAGCAAGAGGTTGTGACGCGGTGGAACTCAACCCTCTATATGCTTCAGAGGATGGAGGAGCAGCAAAAGGCCATACAAGCCTATACATCCACCTATGACATAGGCAAAGGAGGGGGTATGCACCTGACTCAAGCGCAGTGGAGAATGATTTCCGTGTTGTGCAAGGTTCTCCAGCCCTTCGAACTTGCCACATGTGAAGTCAGTTCAGACACTGCCAGCTTGAGTCAGGTCATTCCCCTCATCAGGCTTTTGCAGAAGCAGCTGGAGAAAGTGAAGGAGGAGCTAAGACGGAGCGATTCCGCTCGGCATGTGGGACTTGTGGATGAAGCCCTTCATTCGCTTTGCCAGGATTCCAGGGTGGTCAATCTGTTGAAATCAGACCACTACATTTTGGCCACCGTGCTCGATCCTAGGTTTAAAGCCTATGTGGTGTCTCTCTTTCCGGCCGACACAAGCCTGCAGAGGTGCAAAGACCTGTTGGTGAACACACTGTCAGCTGAAGCGGAACGTGACACGTCAACGGCTCCTTCTTCATTTTCTCCCGCAACTGGGGCTGCCAGGAAAAAACTTAGGTATCCTAAGCAACCCGCTGGCGGTGATGCAGGGCAGGCAGGACCAAGTTTGGACATCTGGTCCGGACTGAAGGACCTGGCAACAATTTCTGACATGTCTACTGTCACTGCATATGATACTGTCACCATTGACAGAATGGTGGAGGATTACATCGGTGACAGCATCCAAGTAAGCATGTCAGACAGTCCATACCTGTACTGGCAGGAAAAAGAGGCAATTTGGAGGCCCCTGTACAAACTGGCTCTATTTTACCTGAGTTGCCCCCCCTCCAGTGTGTACTCCGAAAGAGTGTTTAGTGCAGCCGGGAACCTTGTCAGCGAAAGGCGTAGGAGGTTGCTTCCACAGAATGTGGAGAAGATGATGTTCATCAAAATGAATTATCAGCTCTTCCAGGGAGACCAGCCTCCAGAAGGTACAGAGGGACCTGTGGTGGTGGATTCAAGTGGGGACGAGTTAATACTTTGTGAGGATGAGGATGTACACACTGAAGAGGGTGAGGAATCGGTGGATGAGGAGGATGAGGATGACATCTTGCCTCCGTAGAGCCAGTTTGTGCAGGGACACATTAATTGCCAGCTTGTTTTGTGGGGGCCCAAACGAACCAATCATTTCAGCCACAGTTGTGTGGCAGACCCTGGCGCTGAAATGATTGATTTGTTAAAGTGTGCATGTCCTGTTTATACAACATAAGGGTGGGTGGGAGGGCCCAAGGACAATTCCATCTTGCACCTCTTTTTTTTCTTTGCATTATGTACAGTTTGGGGCCTAGTTTTTCTAACTGCCATCCTGTCTGCCACTGCAGTGTCACTCCTAGATGGGTCACGTGTTTGTGCCGCCCACTCGTGTCGCTTAGCATAGTCATCCAGCTACCTCGGTGCAACCTTTTGGACATAAAAACACTATTGTGAGGTGTGAGGTGTTCAGAATAGACTGGAAATGAGTGGAAATTAAGGTTATTGAGGTTAATAATAGCATAGGAGCAGAAAAACCTACAAATTCTGTGATTTTAGCTGTTTTTATGCTTTTTTTCAAAAAAATACAGATCCAAAACACAAAACCCAGAACCCAAAACACGGAAGGGTGGTTTTGGCAAAACCAATCCAGATCCAAAACACGAAGAAAGATCCAGATCCAAAACTAAAACACAAAACACGAAATGTGGCCGGTGCACACCCCTATAATGAATCAGGCTCCAAGTCCCGACATTTTTAGCCAAAACTAGGGGTTTTGCTCAACTTCTCGCCTGCTCAGGAGATGGTGAAAACTTATGAAAACTTTTTGCTATGGAGAATTTGCACCTGCAAAAACCGCGGCTAATAGGATTGTGCGATAAGTACAAATTTGCAGGATAAGCCATTTTTTACGGAAAAGCGGCTTACCGTGACTAATTGAATTTCCAACTTACTTTTCCTGACAACTAATGTAACACTCAGCTACAAGAGGCTAGTAGTAAAGATTCTCAAAGTGAACACATTTCATTTAATTTAATTACTTATATTGATATATAATAATTCGACCCATTACACCTAACCAGCTCCAACATCAAGGTTTCCCCAAAGGAGCATTAATAACATCTACAACAAGTTTTCACCAAAATCTCATTAAATTAATAGCATCACATTAGATGAATACCCACACTCATAATAATGCCCCTTTTACACCAAAATCCCGGGTCCGACCCTGGAATTTGAACACTGATCAATCACGGGTCGAACTCGGCTTCAGACCCCATTTACACTGCAACTCGACCCGATTTATTCCTGGGTTTGCCTCGTTTACACTGAACCCGGGTAATCCCTGCTTTTCCCTATAGATGTCATTAAAAATTTTCTTTTTTAAGGGCTGACAAAGATGAGGTCACAAAAGGCAATAAAAGAGAGGGGTGGGGACTGCTTACAGTATTGCAGCAATGATGGCAGACGGAGCACATGTGTGGCTGTGGTGCAGGCTGCTGTTCTGACTGGCAGGCTGTGTATCAGCCTGCGTTTTATGGCAGTTGGTCAGGCTGTGGTGCAGGCTGTGTGCAGGAGGTTAGGCAGGCAAGTGATGTCTGCGTGTGCGTCTCTCTGCAGGGCACTGACAAATGACATCTTCTGCCAGCGCCCCAGAAGCTCCAATCAACAAATAGCGGAATTTAGCCGGGTCAAATAATCCAGGTAGCACCCGTTCACACTGCCGCATGACCCGGGAACAACCTGAGTAAGATTGCCGGGTAAATCGTCCCGGGTTATTTTTCTGGGAGCCGTTCACACAGAGCCTCGACCCGGATCGGCCCGGCAATAACCTGGGTTATTCGGTTGGTGTAAAAGGGGTAAGAATAACCTCACTAGCCCCCCTTAATAAAACTCCGTCAGTCTCCACTTAATATTCATTAAAAAATATTCTACTCTCCAGATGAGATGGTGGATCTATTAACCCTTTTGTTGTCGAGCCTATTTTTGCACTTTTTGGGCTGGTCACATTTCAGCATTAATATCAGAAATTATTTATTCAGTACCCACAAAAATTATACCTTGTTTTTTTCTGAAGAATTTGAAGTTCTAGAAAATAGTCTTAGTTTGCTTATTTGTCTTCACAATGCAATGATAATCTACCCAAAATGGGCAAAAAGTGCTTCTTTTAATAGAGATTGTAATAAAGGCAAATGTGTGTCATTTTCTTTATCTAAACACCACCAAGAATACTTTGTAGCTATCTTACATTTGGAGCTCTATTTACTACAATCCGCATTTGTAATGCAGATTGTAGTGTGATATTATCGACTGAATTCAGGCAATATCACAGGGATTTACTAGAAATCCCTTGCAGGGACAGAGCTTGCGAGAAAGCTCTGTCCCTGAGAATTCCATCCCCACTCTAGTTACGATATTTTCGCAAAAAAATACCGTGAGTAGTGCCCCGCGCATGCGCCGACCGGCCACCGCTGCTACCCCCCTGGCGCTAAGCCCCGCTCCCGTCACTAAGCCACCCCCACCGCGATCGCGGACACCCCCCCCCCCGTGACCCCCTACTCCCTTAATAGCACTTATCTGCAGTCATCGGTGCTCCGGTGATGTCTTCCATGGTCAGCTGATATCCCATACTGCACTGGGACCCGATCACCTGATGATCGGGCCGCAGTGCAGCATGGGAGACCAGCTGACTGGAGGGGAGTCATCACCGGAGCCCCGACCACTGGTCCCTGGAATCAGGTAAGTGAATTTTTTTTTGACTATTTTTCTTTTTACAGTGTATCAGCTTGCGGTCTGTTTAGACCACACAGCTGATCACTGGGACCGGCTCCGGACTCTGCTCTGCCTTTTAGAGCAGAGTAGGAGTCTGGTAACCGGAGGAGACCCTGTAGAGTTTCATAGGTAACCGTATGGTTTCTACTGGACAAGAAGACACGATCTACACTAGGGACAAGGTGAGTATGTGTGAGTCTAATTTAGTTGGACTTTTATGGTGTGTGTGTGTGCTGTGTTTATTTTAATATTTTGTTTGCAGGTGAACTAGAGGTACCAGCAGATCATAAATGCCCCGCATGCTGGTACTTGTGTTTCTCCAAGTACCAGCATGCGGGAGAGGCTTTCTGGGACATCTAGTTCTACTGTAAAAGACAATATTATTTAATCTATTTTTTACACGATCAACCAGAGGCGTAGGGGATAGCCTTGGGCTATCAGCCCAGGCCTGGGGTGCCCTGTAGAGGGGGAACCCCTTTATTGGGGGAGTCCCCCCTCCCCTGGGATCCCCGGCCTGGGTCCCGTGAAGTGGGTCCCACAGCTGTGGCATTACACCCTTGCTAGAAAGAGTCCATGCTGGTTGTGGATAATACGGGGGACGCCTACTCATTTTGTCCTGTTTTTTTACAACCAAGGCTGGCTCACTGAGCCAGGTACTGCTTGATGAAAATACAGGGGATCCCTACGTATTTTTTCCCCTGTATTTTCACAACCAGGACCGGCTCAGAAAAGCTCTGTTACTATCTATTACATTGGCCAAGTTGTATATTCACAATGGCAAAATATCTGGATGCGAGTTTTGCCGTTGTGAGTTGTGGCAATGCGAGTTTGCATGTTTTCGCATTAGGTGAGTTCTAAAAATGTGCCAGTATAACTCTATAGTCACATATTTTGAAAAATCGGACCCTATTACATTTAGCCCAATGTGTACTTTAGGTTTTCATGATAAAATTTGCACTGGAAAATGATAATGGATTTATTTTTCATTATGTGAGTAATTTAAAAAGTCCAACATAATGCCCAAGACTGATTGCAGTTGCTGAAAATATAGCCCTAACCTAAGCCTCCGATATCTCTGACATATTTATCATAACCTAGTGATCATTTCATTCATTGCTGTAAAAAAAATAAATCTTAACATAAAATGCCCTTTTTGGTGCATTGTCAGCACAATGTAATAATTACGAAACCTTTTAAAAATGGAGAAAAGCATTTTCTGTCAGCCTCATGGTGTTACTACAATAGGTTACTACAATAGGCAGTGCATGTTCTGCCACTTATATTATTCCGTTCACCAGCTCAGTCAGCAGGTTGCAGCTCAATTTATTTGTGATATGTGACCCACATTTTCCTAGAGCATTTGTCTGCCCTTTATTTAAAAGAATATTAATGGTTGTTATTATCGTTGTACAATATGTGAAAGTAGCAAAGATTATAGTACTATAACACTGTTAAAGAAACCCTTTATATAAATCTAATTGTGTCATGAATTGGAATTCATACGTAGAGGTAAACAACGTGTTTGTATTTTTACAAATTTTATTACACAATTTTTTCTGGGACATTGATAAATAATGGCAATGGGTCTGCCTCTGCTATTATATTTAATTATGTAAATACAATTTTAATCTTTGGAAAGGACTAGACACATCAGCCAGCTCAATTTCAGCTGGGAGATAGATATTTTCCTGCCCCTAAAGATAGCACTGATTTACTGACTCTATTAACCTGTGCTCCATTAATTAATTGATATAAAATAAACCCTTACATAAATAAAATAAAGTTATACAGATTAATTCAGTGAAATTGTTAGTGTTATGTTCAGGGGCAAACAAATGTCTCATATAAATGGGTCTGTGTGAGCTCTCCGCAGGGCCGCCAAGAGCCACGCCGGGCCCGGGTGAAGGTGGGCGTGACCTAATCGTGGGAGGTGTGACCACGCCCTCTTAAGCAAAAATAGGGAAGAAATACTGTTGCTGCATGCTGGGGAGCAGGGCACTGTGAGCCCCTCAGCCCTGCATATATATCCAGGAGGGGGCGAGATCAGGATGATCGCTCTCCCCCACAGGCAGAGGACAGAAAGCAGTCTCCCTTTGCAGCCCAGCAAGCAGCAGTGTGTGCTGGGCTGCTCAGCTGACAGGGAGGAGCAGCATCGGACCCGGGTCCCCACCGGGCCCTTCCAGCAAGCCTAGGCCTGGGTAATTAGTACCCGCTCCCTCCCCATCTCGGTGCCCCTGGCTCTACATGCAAAAAACTACTGAACAGTGGTTCTCAATTATATTGTCTTGTTACCATTATTGCAGAGCTAACTCTGATGGCTTCATCGTAAATTTAAAGAAACTCTGTAAACACAGTGCAATTAAATAAATATTCACTACTAAACAGGGGCATATTATGCCCAAGGGGCCCTCTCCATTGAGCAGCAAGCCCCCCCTCAAGCCCCAGATCTTATCTTGTGCCGATTAGTGGTGTTCCTCCTCCTCAGCAGCGCCATCTTCCCAGTGACAACTTTGGAAAGATGGCTCATGAACACAAGTAAAGACCCTGGCACAAAGACAGTCTTTGCTTTCACTGTGCGGTGCCATCTTTTCGAAGATGTTACTTGGAAGATGGCATCCTGGAGGAGGAAAGACTAGCTTGCCGGAATAAGGTAAACATACTAGGGATACAGGGGGTCCAATGCAGCCCCCCCCCCCCCCCGGATCCAGGGACCTGGGTGCACAGTGCCTATTATACATACGCCTATGCTGCTAATTATATATCCCAAATCTGTGGAATTATTGTATTCCCCGCCCGGGGCTCCCTTCTCTCTCCCCAGCGGCCGTCAGCTGACTGACGTGGCTGGCCGGCCACCACAGCATCAGTAGTCTCTGGGCACTTGAGTGTGCCCAGGGTCTACTGCGCATGCACAGATCACCAGGGCAATTGGGCGGCCGCCATTTTCCCGGTGATTTCCTCACTGCGCATGCACAAAATGCCGGAAAAATGGCCATGGCGCCCAATTCCGGCATTTTGAGCAGCGCTGAGACACCCGACACCGGACCTCGGAGAGGTAAGTTTCAGATAATATGGGTGCAGGGTGTGTGGTGTGGGCCCCCCTGGATCCGGGGGCCCGTGTGCACCGCACACCCTGCACCCATTATAGATACACCCCTGATAAGGGTAGAAAATCGGGAATAAGCTGCTGAGCCTCCCAAACAGTAATAAACAGCCATTTACCTCCCCTGATTATGGGAAACACAAAAATCTGTATTCACTGCTACTGGTAATGAGGACTACAGCGATAATCCGCACCTTCCTTATTCATATCTCCCCACCATCCACTTTCCGCAGGACAGTCTCGAGAATAGCAGCAACTATTTGTGTTCAAGATTCACAATTAAAGACTGTCAAAGTATACTAGTTATGGCACAAGTATGTTAGAACCTCCTAGAGCATTTGTGAACTTGTGTGTTTGTACACCTGATTTGAACATGGGCGAAAATGCTTGAACATATTCAAACTAGGGGTGAGCGGGTTCGGATTTCTGAAATCCGAACCCCCCCGAGCCCCCCCGATCCGAGTCCGATCCGAGTCAGGCTCGACTTTTCCCGCCTGACTCGGATCTGACATCGAGGCAAAACGTCATCATCCCGCCTTCCGAGTCTCGCGGGTTTTGGATCCTATATAAGGTACCCGCGTCGGCGCCATTTTCTCACTCGGCTGTGGACAGTGAAGAGGGAGGGTGGGAGTTAGTGCTGTGTAGTGTAGTGTAGTGTAGTGCTGCTGTTGTCCACTACTTCAAAGTCCATAGGGGCTGGCTGTGTTGTGCTGTGCTGCTGTTGTTAATAGGGGCTGTGTCCACTACTTCAAAGTCCATAGGGGCTGGCTGGACTGTGTTGTGCAGTCAGTTCTCCATAGGGGCTGTGTCCACTCCAAAGTCCTGTGCAGTGTCCCAGTCCTAAAGGGGTGCTGTAGTGTTGTCCAGGGGGTGCTCTGTCCATCAGGGGTGCTCCCCCCAAGTGCTAAAAAAATAATATATTTTCTGTGTTTGTGAATTGTGTGCGCAGTAGCCGCACGTGCATCAACAAAGTAGTGCCAAGCGTGCGCCTGTGTCATAAGTAAAGGGCCGGCTGGCTTGACCGTTAAAGGGTGCTGTAACCCCCGAAAGTACACTCCAGTCCAAACCAAAAAAAAATTATTTTCTGTGTTTGTGAATTGTGTGCGCAGTAGCCGCACGTGCATCAACAAAGTAGTGCCAAGCGTGCGCCTGTGTCATAAGTAAAGGGCCGGCTGGCTTGATCGTTAAGGGTGCTGTAACCCCCGAAAGTACACTCCAGTCCAAACCAAAAAAAAAATTATTTTCTGTGTTTGTGAATTGTGTGCGCAGTAGCCGCACGTGCATCAACAAAGTAGTGCCAAACGTGCGCCTGTGTCATAAGTAAAGGGCCGGCTGGCTTGACCGTTAAGGGTGCTGTAACCCCCGAAAGTACACTCCAGTCCAAACCAAAAAAAAAAATATTTTCTGTGTTTGTGAATTGTGTGCGCAGTAGCCGCACGTGCATCAACAAAGTAGTGCCAAACGTGCGCCTGTGTCATAAGTAAAGGGCCGGCTGGCTTGACCGTTAAGGGTGCTGTAACCCCCGAAAGTACACTCCAGTCCAAACCCAAAAAAAAATTATTTTCTGTGTTTGTGAATTGTGTGCGCAGTAGCCGCACGTGCATCAACAAAGTAGTGCCAAGCGTGCGCCTGTGTCATAAGTAAAGGGCCGGCTGGCTTGACCGTTAAGGGTGCTGTAACCCCCGAAAGTACACTCCAGTCCAAACCAAAAAAAAAATTATTTTCTGTGTTTGTGAATTGTGTGCGCAGTAGCCGCACGTGCATCAACAAAGTAGTGCCAAGCGTGCGCCTGTGTCATAAGTAAAGGGCCGGCTGGCTTGACCGTTAAGGGTGCTGTAACCCCCGAAAGTACACTCCAGTCCAAACCTAAAAAAAAATTATTTTCTGTGTTTGTGAATTGTGTGCGCAGTAGCCGCATGTGCATCAACAAAGTAGTGCCAAGCGTGCGCCTGTGTCATAAGTAAAGGGCCAGCTGGCTTGACCGTTAAAGGGTGCTGTAACCCCCGAAAGTACACTCCAGTCCAAACCAAAAAAAAATTATTTTCTGTGTTTGTGAATTGTGTGCGCAGTAGCCGCACGTGCATCAACAAAGTAGTGCCAAGCGTGCGCCTGTGTCATAAGTAAAGGGCCGGCTGGCTTGACCGTTAAGGGTGCTGTAACCCCTGAAAGTACACTCCAGTCCAAACCTAAAAAAAAATTATTTTCTGTGTTTGTGAATTGTGTGCGCAGTAGCCGCACGTGCATCAACAAAGTAGTGCCAAGCGTGCGCCTGTGTCATAAGTAAAGGGCCGGCTGGCTTGACCGTTAAGGGTGCTGTAACCCCCGAAAGTACACTCCAGTCCAAACCAAAAAAAAAATTATTTTCTGTGTTTGTGAATTGTGTGCGCAGTAGCCGCACGTGCATCAACAAAGTAGTGCCAAGCGTGCGCCTGTGTCATAAGTAAAGGGCCGGCTGGCTTGACCGTTAAGGGTGCTGTAACCCCCGAAAGTACACTCCAGTCCAAACCTAAAAAAAAATTATTTTCTGTGTTTGTGAATTGTGTGCGCAGTAGCCGCACGTGCATCAACAAAGTAGTGCCAAGCGTGCGCCTGTGTCATAAGTAAAGGGCCGGCTGGCTTGACCGTTAAAGGGTGCTGTAACCTCCGAAAGTACACTCCAGTCCAAACCAAAAAAAAATTATTTTCTGTGTTTGTGAATTGTGTGCGCAGTAGCCGCACGTGCATCAACAAAGTAGTGCCAAGCGTGCGCCTGTGTCATAAGTAAAGGGCCGGCTGGCTTGACCGTTAAGGGTGCTGTAACCCCCGAAAGTACACTCCAGTCCAAACCTAAAAAAAAATTATTTTCTGTGTTTGTGAATTGTGTGCGCAGTAGCCGCACGTGCATCAACAAAGTAGTGCCAAGAGTGCGCCTGTGTCATAAGTAAAGGGCCGGCTGGCTTGACCGTTAAAGGGTGCTGTAACCCCCGAAAGTACACTCCAGTCCAAACCAAAAAAAAATTATTTTCTGTGTTTGTGAATTGTGTGCGCAGTAGCCGCACGTGCATCAACAAAGTAGTGCCAAGCGTGCGCCTGTGTCATAAGTAAAGGGCCGGCTGGCTTGACCGTTAAAGGGTGCTGTAACCCCCGAAAGTACACTCCAGTCCAAACCAAAAAAAAAATTATTTTCTGTGTTTGTGAATTGTGTGCGCAGTAGCCGCACGTGCATCAACAAAGTAGTGCCAAGCGTGCGCCTGTGTCATAAGTAAAGGGCCGGCTGGCTTGACCGTTAAAGGGTGCTGTAACCCCCGAAAGTACACTCCAGTCCAAACCAAAAAAAAATTATTTTCTGTGTTTGTGAATTGTGTGCGCAGTAGCCGCACGTGCATCAACAAAGTAGTGCCAAGCGTGCGCCTGTGTCATAAGTAAAGGGCCGGCTGGCTTGACCGTTAAAGGGTGCTGTAACCCCCAAAGTACACTCCAGTCCAAACCAAAAAAAAATTATTTTCTGTGTTTGTGAATTGTGTGCGCAGTAGCCGCACGTGCATCAACAAAGTAGTGCCAAGCGTGCGCCTGTGTCATAAGTAAAGGGCCGGCTGGCTTGACCGTTAAGGGTGCTGTAACCCCCGAAAGTACACTCCAGTCCAAACCTAAAAAAAAATTATTTTCTGTGTTTGTGAATTGTGTGCGCAGTAGCCGCACGTGCATCAACAAAGTAGTGCCAAGCGTGCGCCTGTGTCATAAGTAAAGGGCCGGCTGGCTTGACCGTTAAAGGGTGCTGTAACCCCCAAAAGTACACTCCAGTCCAAACCAAAAAAAAATTATTTTCTGTGTTTGTGAATTGTGTGCGCAGTAGCCGCACGTGCATCAACAAAGTAGTGCCAAGCGTGCGCCTGTGTCATAAGTAAAGGGCCGGCTGGCTTGACCGTTAAAGGGTGCTGTAACCCCCAAAGTACACTCCAGTCCAAACCAAAAAAAAATTATTTTCTGTGTTTGTGAATTGTGTGCGCAGTAGCCGCACGTGCATCAACAAAGTAGTGCCAAGAGTGCGCCTGTGTCATAAGTAAAGGGCCGGCTGGCTTGACCGTTAAAGGGTGCTGTAACCCACAAAGTACACTCCAGTCCAAACCAAAAAAAAAATTATTTTCTGTGTTTAGCCGCACGTATATATCAAATCGATATAACATAAATGGAGGACCAAACTTTCTCCGATAAAAATAAAATAGAGAAAGATCAAGAACCACTTCCTCCTAGTGCTGAAGCTGCTGCCACTAGTCATGACATAGACGATAACATGCCATCAACGTCGTCTGCCAAGGCCGATGCCCAATGTCATAGTAGAGGGCACATACAATCCCAAATGGCAAAGTTCAGGAAAATGACCTTGAAAAAGACATTTAAATCAGCTGAAGAGAAACGTAAACTTGCCAATATGCCATTTACGACACGGAGTGGCAAGGAACGGCTAAGGTCGATCCCTAGTATGTTCATGACTAGTGGTTCAGCTTCACATGACGATGGAAGCACTCCTCCCACTAAAAAAATCAAAAGAGTTAAGCTGGCAAAAGCACAGCGAAGAACTGTGCTTTCTAAGAAGATATCACAAATCCCCAAGGAGAGTCCAAGTGTGGTGGTGGTTGCGATGCCTGACCTTCCCAGCACTGGACGGGAAGAGGTGGCTCTTTCCACCATTTGCACGCCCCCTGCAAGTGCTGAAAGGAGCACCCACAGTCCACTTGCTGATATGCAAATTGAAGATGTCACTGTTGAAGTACAACAGGATGAGGATACTGGTGTAGCTGGCGCTGAGGAGGAAGTTGGCGAGGAGGATTCTGATGGTGATGTGGTTTGTTTAAATCAGGCTCCGGGGGAGACAGTTGTTGTCCGTGGGATGAAAAAGCCCATCACGGTCATGCCTGGGCAGAAGACCAAACATTCCACCTCTTTGGTCTGGCAATATTTCTATCCAAATCCGGACAACAACTGTCTTGCCATATGTACCATATGTAAAGGTGAAATAAGTAGGGGTAGGGACGTCAACCACCTAGGAACATCCTCCCTTATACGGCACCTGCAGCGCGTTCATAAAAAGTTACTGTCAAGTTCAGAAACTTTGGCTCAGACCGTAAGCAGTCCAGGGACACCTAAATCCCGTTGTCCTGTTGTATCCAAGCGCCTGCAAACCACACCGTCAACTCCCTCCTCGTCAATTTCCTCCTTAGTCAGGATCGGAAGTAGTCCTGCAGGCCATATCACTGGCATGACTGACTCTCCTATCCGGGATTCCTCCGGAGGATCCTGCATTGCTACGCCTACTGCTGCCGCTGCTGCTGTTGCTGCTGCTGCTGGGAGTCGTTCATCATCCCAGAGAGGAAGTAGGAACACCACTACTTTTACTAAACAATTGACCCTCCAACAGTCCTTAGCGAGGAGGATGAAGTACGACAGCAGTCATCCTGAAGCAAAACGTATAACTGAGGCCTTGACTGCTATGTTGGTGTTAGACGTGCGTCCGGTATCCGCCATTAGTGCAGTGGGATTTAGACAATTGATGGAGGTAGTGTGTCCCCGGTTCCAAATCCCGTCTAGATTCCACTTCACTAGGCAGGCGATACCGAGACTGTACAGAAACGTCAGAAAAAGTGTCCTCAGTGTCCTGAAAAATGCCGTTGTACACAATGTCCACTTAACCACGGACATGTGGACAAGTGGAACAGGGCAGACTAAGGACTATATGACTGTGACAGCCCACTGGGTAGATGTATCACCTTACGCAGCAACAGCAGCAGCGTCACCAGTAGCAGCATCTCAGAAACGCCAGCTCGTTACAAGGCAGGCTACGCTGTGTATCACCGGTTTCAGTAAGAGGCACACCGCCGACAACCTCTTAGAGAAACTGAGGGAAATCATCGCCCAGTGGCTTACCCCACTTAGACTCTCCTGGGGATTTGTGATATCTGACAACGCCACCAATATTGTGCGGGCATTACATCTGGGCAAATTCCAGCACGTCCCATGTTTTGCTCACACAATAACCTTGGTGGTGCAGAATTTTCTGAAAAGCGACAGGGGCGTGCAGGAGACGCTTTGGGTGGCCCGAAAAATTTCTGGCCACTTTCGCCATTCAGCGACTGCGTGCCGAAGACTGGAGCGCCAGCAAACACTCTTGAACCTGCCCCGCCATCACCTGAAGCAAGAGGTTGTGACGCGGTGGAACTCAACCCTCTATATGCTTCAGAGGATGGAGGAGCAGCAAAAGGCCATACAAGCCTATACATCCACCTATGACATAGGCAAAGGAGGGGGTATGCACCTGACTCAAGCGCAGTGGAGAATGATTTCCGTGTTGTGCAAGGTTCTTCAGCCCTTCGAACTTGCCACACGTGAAGTCAGTTCAGACACTGCCAGCTTGAGTCAGGTCATTCCCCTCATCAGGCTTTTGCAGAAGCAGCTGGAGAAAGTGAAGGAGGAGCTAAGACGGAGCGATTCCGCTCGGCATGTGGGACTTGTGGATGAAGCCCTTCATTCGCTTTGCCAGGATTCCAGGGTGGTCAATCTGTTGAAATCAGACCACTACATTTTGGCCACCGTGCTCGATCCTAGGTTTAAAGCCTATGTGGTGTCTCTCTTTCCGGCCGACACAAGCCTGCAGAGGTGCAAAGACCTGCTGGTGAACACACTGTCAGCTGAAGCGGAACGTGACACGTCAACGGCTCCTTCTTCATTTTCTCCCGCAACTGGGGCTGCCAGGAAAAAACTTAGGTATCCTAAGCAACCCGCTGGCGGTGATGCAGGGCAGGCAGGACCAAGTTTGGACATCTGGTCCGGACTGAAGGACCTGGCAACAATTTCTGACATGTCTACTGTCACTGCATATGATACTGTCACCATTGACAGAATGGTGGAGGATTACATCGGTGACAGCATCCAAGTAGGCATGTCAGACAGTCCATACCTGTACTGGCAGGAAAAAGAGGCAATTTGGAGGCCCCTGTACAAACTGGCTCTATTTTACCTGAGTTGCCCCCCCTCCAGTGTGTACTCCGAAAGAGTGTTTCGTGCAGCCGGGAACCTTGTCAGCGAAAGGCGTAGGAGGTTGCTTCCACAGAATGTGGAGAAGATGATGTTCATCAAAATGAATTATCAGCTCTTCCAGGGAGACCAGCCTCCAGAACGTACAGAGGGACCTGTGGTGGTGGATTCAAGTGGGGACGAGTTAATACTTTGTGAGGATGAGGATGTACACACTGAAGAGGGTGAGGAATCGGTGGATGAGGAGGATGAGGATGACATCTTGCCTCCGTAGAGCCAGTTTGTGCAGGGACACATTAATTGCCAGCTTGTTTTGTGGGGGCCCAAACGAACCAATCATTTCAGCCACAGTTGTGTGGCAGACCCTGGCGCTGAAATGATTGATTTGTTAAAGTGTGCATGTCCTGTTTATACAACATAAGGGTGGGTGGGAGGGCCCAAGGACAATTCCATCTTGCACCTCTTTTTTTCTTTGCATTATGTACAGTTTGGGGCCTAGTTTTTCTAACTGCCATCCTGTCTGCCACTGCAGTGTCACTCCTAGATGGGTCACGTGTTTGTGCCGCCCACTCGTGTCGCTTAGCATAGTCATCCAGCTACCTCGGTGCAACCTTTTGGACATAAAAACACTATTGTGAGGTGTGAGGTGTTCAGAATAGACTGGAAATGAGTGGAAATTAAGGTTATTGAGGTTAATAATAGCATAGGAGCAGAAAAACCTACAAATTCTGTGATTTTAGCTGTTTTTATGCTTTTTTTCAAAAAAATACAGATCCAAAACACAAAACCCAGAACCCAAAACACGGAAGGGTGGTTTTGGCAAAACCAATCCAGATCCAAAACACGAAGAAAGATCCAGATCCAAAACCAAAACACAAAACACGAAAAGTGGCCGGTGCACACCCCTAATTCAAACCAGTTCAACCTTCTAAAATTAACATTATTAAAAAAAATAAATTCCAGATTTTTTTTTTAAATGTTGAGCAGAGGGCCTGATCCTGATTCAGAGACTGACGCTCCGAATCAGGGCTTTCTTTTTTTTGGAGCGGCCTCCTGGCCGCTTGCATAGCATTAGGTGACCACCCACAGCTATAGCGAGCGGCCAGGTTGATGGTCGCAATGGTCAGGACCATCGTGACCATCGGACTTGCGATGAGACCCTTGTGGTAGGGTCTCGTGGCCGCAAGCCCCAGAGAGCTTTTGGCTCTAACAGAGCCGGAAACTCTCCCACTGACATCACAGGTGATGTCAGTGTGGCCGCCCCCAAATGGCAAGCGTTCCGTTGGGAACGCCTCCGTTTGGACGGCCACCCCCCCGGCCCGCCCACCAAACAGGGCGAGCTGTCACCATCAACAGCTTGCCCCCTTTGGTGCGAGACCCAGAGCGACGGAGCACCCGTCGCTAGCCGGGTCTCGCTCATGTGCACGAAGGAGCCGGCTCCGTCATGCGCATGCCCAGTGGGCAAACATCGACCTGGTTGCGAGCGCTCAGCGCTTGCGACCAGGTCTGAATCAGGCCCAGAGTTGTTGAACTAGTGTGAAACTTGCCATGCCTGGCCCTGATTCATGACTTGTGGTCACATTTTTTAAATAAATATATGTCATATCTGCTGAATATATGTTATAAATATCATGTACAAATATAAGACATACCCTTCTTTTCTTCCAAATGCTTGTACATGGAGCTCTAGGAAGCAAAGAGGCACATATTTATTTACTAAATGTTGCACCAATATGAAACAAGTACTGCCCAGTTTACCATCACTTTAGCACTGCATCACTTTTTATAAATATTTCCCAATGCTTCCAAATGTAATGCAAATTACATTCAAACAATGTATAATAATATTAATAATAGTAATATAATTAAACTAAAAAATACTACGAGAGTTTGTGTGAAACAAACTTTTCTAGTATATTTTAATTACACAACTGAAAAAGCATTTATGAGCCACACAATATATGGATATGCAGAGCTTTTCCTTATGAGCAAATGGCTCCTGTATACACTGCCAGTCACCTTAATTCAACAAGTTTGAGTGAATCAAGTTATGAGTGTTGCCCCTGACTAATTTCATGTTAAATCCAAACACTCCTGCTGAGGACTAATATAATAAAGCATATATTACCACTAAGCCTGTGATAGAGTATATCTTTGCACAAAGCAGGGTCAGGTGCCTTGATACATTTGGTGGACTGCTAATATATACCTTGAAAAAGTGGCTGGTATTATTGTGTCCTGCTGTACCAAGTGTTCCTATTCAACTAAAATATTGTCTAAAGGTGCCCACACACATACCGATGTGCTCACGATACGATTTTATGGCCAATTTCCTCATGAATTTTCACGGGGGCTCCCTTGCCGTCGTGATCACGATTTTGGAAAAAAGACACCCAATCTGTCTTACGATCTCACGATCTATTGGATCGTACGCATCGTGAGATTGGCAGTAACAAATCCTGAGTTGAAAAAAAAAATAAAACAGGCTCTTGACTATTGGAGGGAAATTTAAATAGCCATAACAATGGGAGGGGCTAGCTTGGGAGTATAAAAAAAGCAGGCACCCTAAACTCTGTGTACATTCTGCTCTGCTACTAGATGAGGCTAGGTGTATTCCTGCTGAATCCTGTACATTGCTACTGTGCTCTTTGTATTTGGCTTGCCTTATACAAAGTTTATTCTACCTGCAAGTGTGTGCTACCTACCTGCATTCTATCCTGTTCCTGAATTCTGTACTGATGCGTCCCTATCAGTATAAAGTGTTGGTCGCTGAAGTCGGGGTCCAGGAGATTAGGAAGAGGGCCCAGCGAAGAAGGACGAGAGCATGCTGGATCAAGGAGTGGCTGCTACAAAGGGATACCCGCTCTCACATGTCCCTGCTGATAGAGATCAAGGAGAACAACCCGGAGGACTATCGGAACTACCTGCGCATGGATGACGCCAGCTTCCAAGAATTGCTGCATCTGGTGACCCCCCACATCAAGAGACAGGACACAAGGTGGCGGAGGGCAATCCCTGCTGAAGACAGACTGGTGGCTACCCTAAGGTACCTGGCTACAGGAAGGTCACTGGAAGACCTAAAGTTTGGGACACTCATCTCACCTCAGTCCTTGGGCGTCATCATTCCGAAAACCTGCAAAGCCATCGTAAAAGTGCTACAGTACCAGTATTGCAAGGTAAGTTAAAAAAAACACAACACATTGGTTTCTTGTGTAAAGAAAAAAATTTTTTTTATTTTTTTCTAAAACAAAGAAAAAAATAGCCTTCATTAAGTACTATGTGCACTGACCTGCAGGCAACTGAAAGTGTGCACTAAACTGTGTGCAAAATACTTTTTTATTACAACTTTACAAAAGAACGTTATCACCAAATGTTATGAATCCCAATAGGTAGCTGGCTGTATGTGATAGGGTGGTTCAGACGCCAGTTTGAACAGGCCAATACACACATGGCACAAGTACACATTGTGGCCCCGGCTTCCAGCTATGTGTACATGTGCCATGTGCGTAGCGGCCTTGTTCAAATGGCGTCATCACCACCCTATCCCATGCAGCAAGCACCGATTGGAATTCATAAAATTTGGTGACATTAAAAGCAAGACAAAAAAACAACCAAATTAAATATCACCAAATTTTATGAATCCCAATAGGTAGCTGGCTGTATGTGATAGGGTGGGTCAGATGCCAGTTTGAACAGGCCAGTACACACATGGCACAAGTACACATTGTGGCCCCAGCTTCCAGCTATGTGTACTTGTGCCATGTGCGTAGCGACCTTGTTCAAATGGCGTCATCACCACCCTATCCCAAGCAGCAAGCACCGATTGGAATTCATAAAATTTGGTGACATTAAAAGCAAGACAAAAAAACAACCAAATTAAATATCACCAAATTTTATGAATCCTAATAGGTAGCTGGCTGTATGTGATAGGGTGGGTCAGACGCCAGTTTGAACAGGCCAATACACACATGGCACAAGTACACATTGTGGCCCCAGCTTCCAGCTATGTGTACTTGTGCCATGTGCGTAGTGACCTTGTCCAAATGGCGTCATCACCACCCTATCCCATGCAGCAAGCACCTATTGGAATTCATAAAATTTGGTGATATTACAATATAGAAAAAATTTACATCTGTGTATATTGGGGCGACTCATCTGCTGCATCCAGCAGAGCATTATACAAGGTAGTGCTGGTGCTTGGGGTGCTTGGTGGGGGAGTAATATCTAACTGGGCAGGGAGGGGCAGACATACCTATTTGGGGCAGGGGAAAATAGCATAGGATCTGCAATGTATGTCGAATTTGAGATATTTTTGCTCATACAGCAACTCAAGAGGTTGTAGTTTAACCTTAAAAAATTTCGTTGGATATCTGCATCCAGATTTCTCAATGTGCTGTTCACATGAGCTGTGAAATCATCAATTGCATCTGGGGGTTTCTGCAGCAACCGTTCTGCGTTTTGTAAAAAATGGTCCTCTCGTTCTGTAAAATTCTCCTTTCTGCCTTTTTTTTTTCTTTTTTGGGGGTTGTTGCGAAGATGAGGGTCCAGGTGGAACTTGACTTTCCACTTGTGTGCTATTCTCCGGATCACTGTCGCCACCGAGCAGACTGAGGTCCGGTGTTGATGTTAAATCAGGGTCTTGGGTGGGAGTCTATATAGGGAAAAAAGATATAAAAAATATTATAGTCATGTTTTAACATCTTTTTTCCTATTTTGACAGTTTCCTAACACCGTGGAGGAGTGGACCAGCATCGCGGAAGATTTTGAACAACGTTGGAATTTCCCTACCTGCGGAGGAGCCATCGATGGGAAACACATCCGCATCAACCCACCTGCCAACACCGGATCATATTACTACAACTACAAAGGATTCTTCAGCATCGTTCTCATGGCAGTGGTGAATGCCAACTACGAATTTCTGTTTGTGGATGTCGGCAAGAATGGGTGTGCTTCAGATGGTGGGTCCTTCAAAAAGACGGCTTTCTACAAGAGACTCACCAGCAAAACCCTCAACCTGCCCTCACTGGACCAGACAAAGCACGGCCTAAATTACGTTTTCATTGCAGACGAGGCTTTTGCATTACATGAACATGTGATGAAGCCATTTGCACACAAGGGCCTGACCAGAGAGAAAAGGATATACAACTACCGTCTATCCCGGGCACGGCGCATTGTGGAAAATGCGTTTGGAATAATGAGCAACCGCTTCCGCATTTTCCACACCACCATCAATCTACATGTGGAGAAGATAGACTGGGTCGTGATGGCGTGCTGTGTGCTGCACAACTTTCTGAAAAGAAAATCTACTCAACGAGGACCAGTCCCAGCTAGACCAGAAGATGTAGGACCCCTGGAGGACATTGGACATTTGACATCTGTGTCTGCACCAACAACTACAACAACAAAAACATTAAGGATTTTGGTTTAAACTGTGTCACTATTTACCAAGACTTCTGCAACCTCCTCATCTCCCTCATGCTCAGACATCTAGATGATTGATTCCCTTTGAGGCTCTTGTTCACTGATGAATGACATCATTTGGTAGTACCACAGCGCAGGAGTATATATTTCATCTGTAGCCGCTCCTGATTTTTTGGAGTCATCCACCTTCTTTTTTTCTTTGATGTATACTGTCCTGAGATTTTGTATCTTTTGCCGTACAGTTTTCAGGTCTGCATCAGATATGTATTTTTTTGTATACACCAACAGTTCCTCGAGTGCGGCCAACTTCTGCGACTTATTGTGGTACTTCCGAGAACTGATCTTCCACAGATAGTCTTTCGAGTGCAGGATTTCAATGAATCCTGTAACGAATTCACGTTCTGAATCCATGGACATTATCTATGAATAAGAAAAAAAAGGACATTTAAATATTTGTGTATATAGTTTTGTAAAATGTAATGTTGTTATAGTTCACATTTTTAATGTTTTAATATTTTCTTTTTTACAGGTTTTTAAAGGTTTGTTATGGTATTCTAATCGTGTTTTCTTTTACAGGAATGTTATGTGTTTATTGCTTGGTAATATAATGTTTTTCTTTGTTTGACAGTATGGGTTTCCACCTTTGGGCCTGTCGTTGTGGTAGAACTACAGATCCCAGGATGCCCTAAAAACAGTTTCAAAGGTGGGTGGCAGGTCATCCTGGGATCTGTAGTTCCACAACAGCTGGAGACCGAAAGGTAGAAGACCCCCAGCTTTAAATAATGTGTGTTTTTAAATGTAATGTATGGTGTTTTTTTTGTAAAAAATGTGTTTATTTATTTATTTATTTGAGGTATTACACACATTGGTGGGCAGTGGGAGCTTAATGCATGACCCAGCCACCGCCCGCCTCAATACAGCGGGCGGTGGCTGGGTCATGCATTTATTACCTGGGGGCACACATTGGTGGGCAGTGGGAGCTTAATGCATGACCCAGCCACCGCCCGCCTCAATACGGCGGGCAGTGGCTGGGTCATGCATTTATTACCTGGGGGCACACATTGGTGGGCAGTGGGAGCTTAATGCATGACCCAGCCACCGCCCGCCTCAATACGGCGGGCGGTGGCTGGGTCATGCATTTATTGCCTGGGGGCATACATTGGTGGGCAGTGGGGAGCACATATTGGTGGTCAGTGTGGTTGCATTTAAACTGTACAAATACTCACCAAATATCCAACAAAACAAATATCCAGTGTACAGGCTCCCAAAGTGCGACTGACTTGCTCCATACACGAAGCTGCACAAGATGGCGTTGGGGCGTGTCCAGGCTTCTGTCAGTCAAATTCTGCATTGTGTGATGAATCCTACGATTCATCGTGAGGAAAAAAAACCCTCACGATCAGCGTCCATCGTGTTCATGGTTGGCTAATCTGCGCTACAGCACGGCAGATCAGAAGATGCGATATATGACTAGCGGGGACGCGCATCGGCATCGTGCTCGTGAGTATAAACTCACAATTTGTACTTTTTTTACCCGATTCGTCGTCACGATTCGTCGAAATCGGCCAAATCGTGTAAAATGTCGCTATGTGTGTGGGCACCTTAAGAGATCTCTGTAGATTGCAGAGTGAAGCAAAACATATACAATATTATCAAACTATACACTAAGAGCTTGATTCAGAGTTGTACAATATTAGCTTCGCTGCTGCATCTTTGGATGCAGCAATACTAAAATATGCTACGCTAATGCAGCAGGAGGCATCTTGTGTAAATAGAAACAATCTGCTGGCTTCTGTGATCCGCTGCTGTGTCCGAGGATGCAGCATCGGATCACTCTGCGTCACCATCGGTCATCTGAGTAACTTTCCAGTTGTTTCAGTATGGCAGGTGTTTTCATTTAGCTGAAGCCAGTGAAGCTGCGCACAAGAATGCAGTCACTTGCTTTAGCACACCCAGAAAACCTGGCCAACATGTCCCCGTTTTCCGGTACATTGCCTGATGCTACCCCCAAACAGCCACAGCCTGTCAATCAGAAAGCATCTCTTGAAGGGAAAAGAACTTGGGTGCAGGACCCCCTGATTTTTTTTACTAGCAGGTGGTAGAAAGGTTTTGTTTAAAACCACAAGATTACTGCCTGCAATTCTGTAACTGTTAAGTAATATCTTAAATAAATCATAGTCTATCCTATGAGGGGTCAATCCTATTAGGTTCGAATTGCGAGTAGAGAGTTTGTTTCTTGAAACTCGCTGACTTTGCAGTGAAGTGCGCTCCCTAGAATTCTCCAATCCAATTAAAAATGCCTATTTGCACCACTCGCAGCAGAGGGTTGCGAATTGGCTGCCAAATGAGATTTGAAAGAAATGCATGAAAATGTGGGAGACCATCCTGGACCTCCCAAAATGGATCATTTTGTTAGCAGGACCATATAGAAGGCTGTTTGTGGGCATTGGGAAGTTACTGTAGGTTTTTAAATGGTGTCAAATGGCTGATTTGTGCAGGGTTTCTAAATGCAAGAAAATGATAAAAAAAAAAGTTTTTTTGTTTAATCTCAAACAAATTAAACGAAAAATGCAAAAAACAGTAGGAAAAAGGGTGATTTTAGGGTACTTTGAGGGCACCTTGAAAAATTGAAAAAAAAAAGGATAAAAACAATTATTTTTCAACTAACAAATTATTGTAATTAAATTTGGGGTGCCTAAATGAATGAAAAAGTTGATTTTGGAGTAATATGAGGAAATTTTTTTTACCCCAAAAAATGACATGTAATTATTGGACTAATTAAGCTATTAGTCATTAAGGGGGGTGTCCAAGGGGTTCAGCATAGTGTCCCGACATTTTAACCTTAATATAAAGATTTTCATCTCCATCGAATGGAAAGTTGCGAATTCAGTATGACTGATTCAGTGCAAGTTGCTAATTGGATTGCAAAATGAATTTGCCATGCAAATTTGAAGTGAAAATAGCAACTCGCACCTCGCAATCCGCACCTAATTGGATTGACCATGTCATCTACAGTGTCAATTGTATGCAGGGACAGGTAGTGCTATTTTGCAATCACCATTGTGCAGTCACCATCATTCGCCTACTCAAACATAGGGCCTGATTCAGAGCCGCTCGTAAGCGGCCGCTCGTTCGTTCCTACCGATGTTCGCACAACTGCGCATGCGTACGGATTTTAATACACATGCGCGAACCAGTCAGTGCGGCCGAAAATCGTGTGCTCGCTAAATAGAGAATGCCTGCTATTTTGAGTGACAGAATGAGGCATTTGTGGGTGGTAACAGGGGAAGGTGCTTGAAAACGGGGAGTGGAGATCCGAAAGCAGGCGTGCTTAAAGGTCAAAACGGGCGTTTTATGGGTGTGCATAATTAACAAAGCAGCGTCATTGACCACGTCACTGGGTTGTTTTATAGTCAGAACTGCTCGCATGATTGTGGTAGGAAAAACCAACCACAAGAATAGCGAGCAGTTCAGACGCCTTTCGAAGTACTCGATTAATCTAATAAATAGCGGACATGACATATGATGCGAGCGGCCAGGGGGCGTTTTTTTCTAAATTACGTTCGCATGTTTTATTCGCTCGTTCAGACATAGAGGCGTGAACAAACCGCAAAGAGCGAACGGTTCATTTAAATAGCCACCCCTTTTTCTGAACGAGCGCAAATAGCGTCCGGCTCTGAATCAGGCCCATAGTTTGCTCATCATACATGCACTAACTGACCCTATATTACATAATAACAACTCCATCAATATAGCCCTTGGCAGACAGTGGCATTAATATTAAAAGTATATTTAAATTAGAATTTGTAAGAAACATTGATTTAAATATTATAATTTGGGGACAGGCTTTTTGTAGCTAAATGGCATAATTCTGTGCCTGGATAGAATCAACTTATTCTAACTCCAGTTTAGCATATTGTAGTATCAGTTTATAGCAAGCATCTTGGAGTTTTATTTAAGTACAATACACTAAAAAAAATCATAGGATTTCAATATAAAATCAAATGGGTACATCAAAGATGAAATATTGAGCTTCATTACATAGCAACACCTACTTCTACTCATGTATAACTATTATTTGCATACTGGTGTGCACATAGAGGTTCATTTACTAAAGGTCGATTTAGATCAATGTAAAATCGATGTCAATCGATCAACATCGATGGGCTTTCCTAACACAAAATCTGCATATTTATCATCCATAGGGTTTCAACTTCTAATGAAGTTGAAACCCAACGATTTTAAATTGATCTAAATCGACCTTTAATAAATTGAGAGTTGTACAATATTAGCTTTGCTGCTGCATCTTTGGATGCAGCAATACTAAAATATGCTACGCTAATGCAGCAGGAGGCATCTTGTGTAAATAGAAACAATCTGCTGGCTTCTGTGATCCGCTGCTGTGTCCGAGGATGCAGCAGCGGATCACACATTTTCAAATTGACCCCATAATATGGTGTGAACCAGTGGTTTTCAACCTCAACCCTCACGTTTTCCCAACAGGTTATGTTTTGAGGATTTCTGTATATGGAAGCCAGTGGGATAATTACTGACCCAGCAAAATAGATTAACTCACCTGTGCATGATTAAAATTACCTGTTGTGTACACTTGAGGACTGGAGTTGAGAATCCCTGATGTAAACCTTTAGTAAATAGTTATAAGTGCTTGCACGAACAGCCATACAATTAACATAAGTTTTACTGTTGGCTGCTGTCCCAAAAAATGTGAATATGATCTAATCATTAAAATAGTTTAATTCTAAGAATATCAACTGTTGATCATTAAAGGAAATATTACATATTAAAATGGATAGTGTGCTGTAGCCTTAGCCTGTCCGGTCCTTATTATGCATTTTTTTAAATCTTGTTGCTCTCATCAAACTTCAAATAGTTTTGAACTCTATCAGAAGGTCCGCAAAGATATTAATCACAGACAATTTAATGTATGTTTATTATTTTGAGAAGTCCTGAAATCTCAAAGGGTTGACTATCAATGCCAATACTATGACATACATATATATATATTAGGCTCAGTTTAGCAAAATGTTGATATCATCATTGAGAGTGTATCATTTAGTCTGGAGACCATTTATTCATATATATATATATATATATATATATATATATAATTATTTATTTAAGGACTGCATCCCGTTACTGGAAAATTGAGTTATGAATATTAGGACTGACAAAGTAGGTACAATTAATCAGATTACATTTCAGGTGGCAGTAGGCATTTGAATCATTATGCCTGATCTTTCTTAATCTTCATTTTCTTAGAGCTTTTACGGAGCAGTTCCCAAAGTTAAAAATTTGTTTTCTTACTATTACTTTATGGTTTATTTATTTATTTATTTATTTATTTATTTATTTATTTATTTTAAATCAGGTAATTTTTTATTGAATTTTCTAAAACCAAACAACAGATTAATCGCATATTGTATAGCATGATTACCCAGGACCAGAGCAAGGGACACCTAAAAAGACATATTTTAGGATAAAGACAGGGGACATCTGTATGGCAGTATGGCAGATACTGTACCCCCCACTACAGTTGAGCAAAATGTTTGCACTCCAGGGCATTCCCATAGGAGTTGGCAGAAACATCTTGAGTCTACACCACATTTTGAAGATCTACTATAGCAACCCCGCTTCTACCAATCCACAGAAGTCGGAGATGAGACATAGTAATCCTCTGTAGTAATATATATACATATATATATATATATATATATATATATATATAATGCTATCTAGTGCACAAATTATGTCATTAGCACTGCAAACCGTGATGTCCCATTCTTCATCAATAACCTGTCTCAGATCAATTTCCCATTTAGCCCTCAGGGAAACAAAGACTATGAGGGTTAATAAGCAAGATTATATCTGCATAGAGAACAGAGGGGGTCAGTCAGACTCGCTCGCGAGCAAAGGACGCTCGCAAGCGGGTCGATGTTGCCCCACTGCGCATGCGCATGATGGAGGGAGCTCCGTCGTGCGCATGCGCGAGACCCGGATAGCGATGGGCTCTCCGTCACTCCAGGTCTCGCACCAAAGGGGGCGTGCTGTCGATGTTGATTGACAGCATGCCCCCTTTGGTGGGCGTGCTGGGGGCGTGGCTGCCAGACGGAGGCGCTCCCATGGGAACGCCTACCGTCTGAAGCCGGCCCCACTGACATCACTAGTGATGTCAGTGGGAGTGATTTTGGCTCTGATAGAGCAAAAAATAACTCCTGGGCTTGCGGCAGTGAGACCCTACCGCAGGGTCTCGTCGCAAGCCCGATGGTCACGATGGTCAAAGACCATCGCGACCATCTTTTTGGCCGCTCGCATATGCTGTGGGTGGTCACCCACAGCTGTGCGAGCGGCCAGGAGGCCGCTCCATTTTCAGGTAGGAGGGCACTGATTCAGAGCGAGTGCTCTGGTCAGATCGTTCAGCTCTGAATCAGGCCCAGACATGACTTATCATGAACCCACTCTGCAGATGAGCATTATGGCCTTATGAGTGGCAGAAGTGCTTCCTCAAACTCTTTTTCAAGGGCATATCTCAGTTGTAAATGGTTATAAAAAAAAGTGTTGGTGACACAAAATTCCTCTCATGGCTTTTCCAAGGATTTTAAACTTTTACAGGAAAAATGACTCCAGTAGAGGTGACCATATATACATAGACCAATGTCTATCCCTCTCAAATGTAATCACCTCTTCAAAATCACCAAACAGGAGAATTATGGTCCAGCGTCACACCTCCCAAAGACTTACACATTAAACTCCATCTACCAAGTCCAGCATTATACTCAGAGAGATATCAACCTGCTTCAAAAACTGGAACGTGTAATCAGCGTACAACGTAATTTTGTCAGTACTCTCTCAAACCATGAGGCCACGGATCCCAGAATGGTCTCTAATAAAACATATCAATAGGTTAAATAACAAGAGAAAACTGGGCAAGGGAAAGAGGACACTTATGTTGTGTCCTCCTACAAAGATGGACTAGGGTAGACACATGGAAAAATGCATATCCTGGCTACTGTATCATTATACAGGATTTGTACCCATACTATAAAAGTTGGGCTTATGCTAAGTCTTTCATGATCTCATAAAGCAACATTTATTATACTGAGTTGGGGCCGCTATAAGATTTAGAACTGTATTCAATTTGAGCGGACCCGCGATACTTTTCTGCCTCCCGGACTTTTCGCCTACTTCGCCTGTTTTGCAGGCGGAAAAGTATCGCGCGCATGCCCGCGTATCCCCGTATTCAATTTGAAAGTACGCGAAAACGGGACCCGGCGAAACTTAAACAAGTGGAAAGTCATGTCAGATTTGGGGAAATCAGCCTGACACCCCCCAAAAGATGCTCTGACATGGGGGTTAGCTATGGTTACCCCGATCTGGCTTGCTGAAGGTATTTTGTGTTTTTAAATGGCCTCATTAGCTGCTAAATAGCATTTTTGTGGTGAAAATAGTATTCAGGTGTTTTTTTTGCTTAAAATAACTTATCCCAGCAAATTTGGGGTACTTGAAAATGGGGGCCAGCATATTTAAAAGTTGATAAAGTTAAGTTTAAAAAATCTTGAAAAATCCACCTGCCGCAAGCACCTGCAATGAAAAGAACACTTGGGGCATACTTGGGGACCCCCCTGGAGTCTAGTTTGCTAGTTTTGAACTTTGTCCCCCAACATTTTTTTTTTCCGCCCCCAAATTGAAAATGATCTTTCTGGGGTGTTCTTAAGGTTTTTTTTTTTTTTTTTGATGAAGTTAACCTTTGGGGGACTGTCTGAAGGCTGCACGGGTTCCCGCAACGTTGCACCCCAAAACCCCAATTCTGCACTTTTTTCCGGCTCCTATTCATAGGCGAAACTTTTTCACCTATTACATTGCATTGACTTTCCGCCTAGGCAGAAAGTCTTTCAAATTGAATACGGCGATACTTTTCCACCTGGCGAAATGGCATCATCGGCAAAACTTTTTCGCCGATTCCGACTTTTCGCTTCAAATTGAATACGGGCCATATTCGTAAATAAAAAGACACTAGAGATTAATCACTTTGGATTTACCAGGCATAAAACAAATGTGTGTCTGTGTGAAATGGGTATGTAATGCCAGCTGTCGGGATGCCTCCTATCAGAATACCGACAGCGGCATCCCGGTGGTTGGTACCCCAACAGGGGTCGGGTAAGTATACTTACCATCCCCCCTTAACCCTAACTCTCCCTTCTTGTAGCCTAATCATAACCTTCCCCACCCCGCACCCTAACCCTCCCCAGTAGTGCCTAAAGCTAATCCCCCCATCGTGCCTACACTTTACCCTCCCCCTTAGTGCCTAGCCCAAACCTCTCCCCCCCAAAACCTAACTCTAACCCCGCTACGCTCCCTAAACCTAACCCTCCGCCCTGCGGCTAATGCTAAAGGCTTCCAGGACTTACCTCATTCTGACTGGTGTCCTTCGGCGTTCTGGTGTCAGGACTAAGATAGATGTTGGTATTTCGACGCCTATCTTAAGTCCCTTGTTGGGATTTGGATGTTGGTATTGAGACCGGCGGCATCATGGCTGCCAGTCTCATAACTACATCCCATCTGTGTATATGTACAGTACTGTGCAAAAGTTTTAGGCAGGTGTAGAAAAAAAATGCTGCTAATTGATCATCATTTTCATATGTAGGTTGAAACACAGTCATTAACTGAAACAGAAACAGCTGTGTAGGAGGCTTAAAACTGGGAGAGGAACAGTCAAACTATGCTACAAAGGTGAGGTTGTGGAAGACAGTTTCATGTCACAGTTCATACACCATGGCAGTGGTTCCCAAACTGTGTGCCCTGGCACCCTGGGATGCCTTCGGGCACTTGCAGGGGTGTCTTGGGTTGGTGGTCCAGTACCAAAAAACATTATTTTTAGTAATTGTAATAGGCAAAACCAGTGCTAATGGCTGCCAATCAAAAAAAAATATGTGAACAAAAAGAAGCGCAGCCCTGTCAACCATAAGGGTTGAACCTAAGGGTGACATATAAGCACAATTTATTTTATTTTTTCCTGAACTTCTCAATAAGACATTTTGGCCCAGGGATACCGTGCTGATTCTCTAGGGCGCCGTGATTCGAAAAAGTTTGGGTACCACTGCACCATGGCAAGACTGAGCACAGCAACAAGACTGCATCAGCAAGGTCTCTCCCAGGCAAAGATTTCAAAGCAAACTGGGGTGTTTCAAGATGTGCTGTTCAAGCTCTTTTGAAGAAGCACAAAGAAATGGGCAACGTTGAGGACCGTAGATGCAGTGATCAGCCAAGGAAACAGTGCATCGGATGAAAGATATATTATGCTTACTTCCCTTTGAAATCGGAAGATGTCCAGCAGTGCCATCAGCTCAGAACTGGCAGAAACCAGTGGTACCCAGGTACACCCATCTACTGTTCAGAGAAGTCTGGCCACAATGGTCTTCATGGAAGAATTGTAGCCAAAAAGCCATAACATAAGAGTCCTCCAAAACAGAGTATCTTTCCTTTCTCCCCTTGTTACTCAGATATAGATCACTCTGGGAGCACCGCCACAAGATAACGGGCATTTTACTGCCTAGTACATATATGTGGTAGAAATGAAATTACTAGTGCAACGTTAATCTAATTTCCCTATTCCTTAATGATCAGAAACCAGTGGGACCCAGGTACACCTATCTACTGTTTGAAGAAGTCTATCCAGAATGGTCTTCATGGAAGAATTGCAGCCAAAAAGCCATACCTTTGACCAAGCAACTCAACTATGCATGAAAACATAGGAACCTGGGTGCAGAAAAATGTCAGCAGGTGCTCTGGAGTGATGTGTCAAAATTTTAAATATTGGGCTGCAACAGAAGGCAGTTTGTTTGCCAAAGGACTGGAGAGCAGTACAATAATTAGTGTCGGCAAGCAACAGTGAAGCATGGTGAAGGTTCCTTGCAAGTTTGGGGAAGCATTTCAGCAAATGGAGTTGTGGATTTGGTCAGGATTAATGGTGTCCTCAATGCTGAGAAATATAGGCAGGTGCTTATCCATCATGCAATACCATCATGGAGACATCTGATTGGCTCCAAATGTATTATTCTGCAGCAGGACAATGACCCCAAACATACAACCAATGTCATTAAGAACTATCTCTAGCGTAAAGAAAAACAAGGAGTCCTGGAAGTGATGATATGGCCCCCACAGGGCCCTGATCTCAACATCATCGAGTCTGTCTGGGATTACGTAAAGAGACAGAAGGATTTGAGCAAGTCTACATCCACAGAAGATCTGTGCTTAGTTCTCCAAGATGTTTGGAACAACCTCCCTGCCGAGTTCCTTCAAAAACTGTGTGCAGATTTACCTAGAATAATTGATGCTGTTTTGAAGGCAGAGGGTGGTCACACCAAATATTGATTTGATTTAGATTTATCTTCTGTTCATACACTTTGCATTTTGTTAATTGATAAAATTAAATTTTTACACTTCTATTTTTTAAAGCATTCTTACGTTGCAGCATTTTATCCACCCCAGCCTAAAACTTTTGCACAGTATATATAGTAATAATAGTAATAGTAAGAATATATATAGAGCCTGGAAGCAAACAAATTCCACATTGGACTATTATATTGTAGTGCTGTTGATAAAACTTGAATTCCTCCATCATAGATTTACAAATGGCTGCTCACAATAAAAAATATATGGTTTAGATTTATCTGATCACTGTTTCAAAATAGACTCCAGAATCAGAGCTCCAACCAGATCATCCATCATCAATGGAACATCCAAGAACTCAAAAACAATGTTACATGGTAGGCTACCTTACACATTTCATCATTAAGAGTCCAATTATGTAAATATGCAAAGTTATGAAATTGTAATCTCATGTAGGTGCCGGAAAACCTTACTGGCACCATATAAATGTTTCCTTTTTTCATACAGGGAAAATGGTACCTGCTTTGTAGCACATAAATACTTCTAATTCTGTTTCAATCTGTAAATTCCTCTCTTTCAAATCACCCCATGTAGCACTATATATATATATATATATATATATATATATATATATATATAATGAAAGGCTGTTAGCTTAGTGTGTAATATAAGAGCTGTAAGTTATGTAACATAAGAGGGGCAAGATATGAGTGGTGGATATGTAAGATGAATTCATAGACTTCTAAATAATAGCAGAAAAAGAGATTTATTTTGTATTTATTATGAAGTGGTGTTGGCGTACAGGCCAACACACAATCTGCTTGTTAAGCTTTGTCAATGCTAAACCTACAGTAATAAAAGAGATAATTTTTGTGTTATTGGTATACCTCAATTTTAAATACGTCTTTCTTTTCCATATCACTAAATCCTACTAATTTTTAGATAAATTCATTCATGCATTAAGGGCCGAATTCAATTTTCCTCGATATGTTACCGCATAAGGAAAAGGGTTGTAACCTCAAGGTTTAACATCCAGAGCTATTAAATTAGAAGTAGTTTTCTTTGTGCTGTAAATCTGCTGCTAACATGCATTAACCCAAAGATTCTGGAATAAGTACCCGAGCTATGGGTTCACGCTTTCCCGGTGGCTGTGATAAGGGAGGAAAGCCCACCTTAATGTGGATTTTTGTCCGAGCCTCAGGATGAAGTGAACAGAAATCCACGTTAAGTGCATCCTGTGGACTTATCATGGGCTGCCTCAGTCTGTAATTGAAGAGCCCCTGGGCACTGCATTACGACTAATCCTAACTTTGAGGATAATTGAATTTGGCCCAAAGTTTCTGTAATTTTAATGTTTATTTTAAAACATAGGAGTTATATTTTAATTACAAATATAAAAATAAATGTACATAGTATTAGCCATCTCTTTTCAGCTTTTCTGTGTACTAAATTACATACAGTTTATGAGAGTAGCCAATACTATCTATACTATATATTATAAAGACTATTTAGGTTACTAATTATTGAAGGAAAAAATTAGATTTGAGTACAGTTTGGTTATTTACATTGGACATAAAAGAAACCAATCAGCTCTTGAGAGGGTTGAAAATCATGATAATTTACATAACATTTCAGTTTCATTAACATCTTTCACGAAAGACCTGATATCTTCAGTGTTAGAGTTATTTTATCAGTGCACCATACTTGTCTACTCTACCAGAAAGTCCAAGAGACGCCTGAATTATGGGGAGCTCTACCGGGGTCCAAGTATGGTAGATAACCTTTGTGAAACGTGTCATTGTGGCTCCACCTCTGGTTTCAAAATGTCGCAGATCACAGCATTTTACAGTGTGGACAGGATCATGATAATGCAACTGACAGTGCCGTGTTACCTGCAGGAGGTAACACGGCAAAGTTTTAAAAGTGATGTTGCCCATAGCAACCAATCAGATTCTACTTAACATTTAACTAGCACCTTCTAGAAGATAATAGCTAGAATCTGATTGGTTACTATAGGCAACATCACTTTTAAAACTCACTTCTAAAAACTCTCACTTTAGCAAATTTGCCCCCTGTTGTCCAGTCATCCCTTAGACCTCCCACTCCAATGGGGGGAATTCAAATAAATTTAGCATCCATGCAGTGCTCTTAGCATCTGAACTTCTCCTTATGAATGTTTTGATTGGTATCATTATTATGATACAATCTGTTATCAATGTATTAAATTGGACTGGACAGCTAATAGTAAATAAAAAAAATCAAATTGAAAATATTGTTTGTAGTATACATTTTTCCCTATCTAAAGCTGGGTACACACCTAAAAGATATATCTACATAATGAGTAATCTGCAGATATATCTGCAGATGATTGTTGTTCATACACACTGAGCAACCATCCATCAACTGTCATCTGGCCGCGGGTCCTGATGGCCAGGTATCGCGTTGCGCCCCCCTCAAATCAAATTGAAAATATTGTTTGTAGTATACATTTTTCCCTATCTAAAGCTGGGTACACACCTAAAAGATATATCTACATAATGAGTAATCTGCAGATATATCTGCAGGTGATGGTTGTTCATACACACTGAGCAACCATCCATCAACTGTCATCTGGCCGCAGGTCCTGATGGCCAGGTATCGCGTTGCGCCCCCCTCCCGTGGCTTCTGTTGCAAGTGTATGGGCGGTCTGCTGACCACCCATACACACAGAACGATGGACATATATATTTGCATATATATCTGCCATTGGCTATGCAGCACTGCTGAGACGATATGTCTGTGAACGACGTCGTATAGCTGGTACCCACTGGCCAATGGGCACACAATATATTGGCTGATCAGTTGATCGGCCAATATCTCTGCCAGTGTTTGCCCAGCTTTATTGTATTCACAAAAGGTGGAATATATTGATTTTTAGGAAATAAATAAATGGGCACAGTTCTCAGATTTGTCATCTGTAAAAGGCATACAGTCTACAGCATTGAGCTTTATACAGTCACACAGTAAATGATAATATACAGTAGGGAGTACATTATCCCATGCAGTAATCACCCTATAAACTATACTCATTCATCCTGCTAATGCCTCTTCATTATTTTTATTTTTCATGGTCTAAAGCATTCAGTAGTTTGTGTGACACCTTGCTGGAGAGGTACAATTAGTTTAGGCACTTAAGCTATATCTCATTTTTCAGCCCCCGTACTTCTTACTTATATAAATCAATTAGTGAGTCATCCAAATAGTGTTACATCACCAGAGAAGAGCAAAGAGTGATTAATTTAAATATTTTGGTATTTAAAATAAGATTAAGAGAGTTACATAATCATGCATCTGGAGAAATACTGAATTTGGGATGTAGTCAGCATACCGGCGTGCAGGATGCCGACAGTCTAAGTATCGGCACAATATCTCGACTGACGGTATCCCAAAGGTAAGTATTTCCAGTTAGGTAATGGTGCGGGGTGAGGGTTAGGCACTAGTGGGAGGGTTAGGGTTAGGCACCGGGGAGGGGGGGTTAGGGTGCGGGGAGGGGGAGGTTAGGCTTAGGCACTGGGGGAAGGTTAGGTTTAGGCACCGGGAAGGGAGGGTTAGGGTTAGGTTAGGGTTAGACTTACCTTGTTTCCTGATGGCAGGGGCGTATTTCCCTATTGGCCAGGATGGCACTCGCCAGGGGTGCCAGCCGGTTGGGGGGTGCTGGCACCACCCGGCAGTGCCACCCGTGGCCAGCAGTGGCGGAACCCCCCCTGACGGAACAAATTGTTTTCTTAGAGACGGAGACAACTGTCTCCGTCTCTCCTCCGGCCACACGCCACCCACCATAATTAAAGCTGCCCGGCCAATGCCTGTTTAGCTGTCAGCGCTTCTGCGTCATACCACCTGACGTGGAAGCACTGACAGCTGAACCGGCAGGGTCCGAGCAGCATGCCTGTGCTGAAGTAACAGAGGGAGCATGTCCTCGTAGGAGAAGGCGGATTGTGGCCGCCCAGCAGCCCGGAACCTAGGAGGAAGTCCAAGCAGCAGAGCCCACGTGTGTGTAAGTATGCTCTGTGTGTGTGTGTGTGTGTGTGTGTGTGTGTGTGTGTGTGTGTGTGTGTGTGTGTGTGTGTGTGTTTGTTTGTAAGTATGCTTTGTGAATGTTATGTGTGTTGTACTGAATGTTGTGTGTGTATGATCAGTATTTGTGTGTGTGTGTATATATATATATATATATATATATACACACACACACACACACACACATGCTTTTCCTCCTTATTAATAATACTTGCCTCTGCCACTATAAGGTGCTTGTCCTTGTCATATATATATATATATATATATATATATATATATATATATATATATACAGTCAGGTCCATAAATATTGGGACATTGACAGAATTTTCATATTTTGGCCTCTATTCACCACCAAAATGGCTATGAAATGAAACAAACAAGATGTGCTTTAACTGCAGACTTTCAGACTTAATTTGAGGGTAATTACATCCAAATCAGGTGAACGGTGTAGTTTCTATATGTGTCTCCCACTTTTTAAGGGGCCAAAAGTAATGGGACAAACTAAACAATCCTAAATCTAACTTTCACTTTTTAATACTTTGTTGCAAAACCTTTGCAGGCAATTACAGCCTGAAGTCTGGAACGCATAGACATCACCAGACGCTGGGTTTCATCCCTGGTGATGCTCTGCCAGGCCTCTACTGCAAATGTCTTCAGTTCCTGCTTGTTCTTGGGGCATTTTCCCTTCAGTTTTGTCTTCATCAAGTGAAATGCATGCTCAATCAGATTCAAGTCAGGGGATTGACTTGGCCATTGCATAACATTCCACTTTTTAGCCTTAAAAAACTCTTTGGTTGCTTTTGCAGTATGCTTCGGGTCATTGTCCATCTGCACTGTGAAGCGCCGTCCAATGAGTTCTGAAGCATTTGACTGAATATGAGCATATAATATTGCCCAAAACACTTCAGAATTCATTCTGCTGCTTTTGTCAGCAGTCACATCATCAATAAATACAAGGGGACCAGTTCCATTGGCAGCCATACATGCCCACGCCATGACACTACCACCACCATGCTTCACTGATGAGGTGGTATGTTTTGGATCATGAGCAGTTCCTTTCCTTCTCCATACTCTTCTCTTCCCATCACTCTGGTACAAGTTGATCTTTGTCTCATCTGTCCATAGGATGTTGTTCCAGAACTGTAATGGCTTTTTTAGATGGTCTTCCTGTTTTTGAGGCTCACCAATGGTTTACATCTTGTGGTGAACCCTCTATATTCACTCTTGTGAAGTCTTCTCTTGATTGTTGACTTTGACACATATACACCTACCTCCTGGAGAGTGTTCTTGATTTGGCCAACTGTTGTGAAAGGGTTTTTCTTCACCAGGGAAATAATTTTTCTGTCATCCACCACAGTTGTTTTCCGTGGTCTTCTGGGTCTTTAGGTGTTGCTGAGCTCTCAGGTGCGTTCTTTCTTTTTAAGAATGTTCGAAACAGTTGATTTGGTCACACCTAATGTTTTTGCTATCTCCCTGATGGGTTTGTTATGATTTTTCAGCCTAATGATGGCTTGCTTCACTGATAGTGACAGCTCTTTGGATCTCATATTGAGAGTCGACAGCAACTGATTCCAAATGCAAATGTCACACCTAGAATCAACTCCAGACCTTTTACCTGCTTAATTGATAATGAAATAACGAAGGAATAGCCCACACCTGTCCATGAAATAACTTTTGAGTTGATAGTCCCATTACTTTTGGCCCCTTAAAAAGTGGGAGGCACATATAGAAACCGTTGTAATTCCTACACCGTTCACCTGATTTGGATGTAATTACCCTCAAAACTGAAAGTCTGCAGTTAAAGCACATCTTGTTTGTTTCATTTCAAAGCCATTGTGGTGGTGAATAGAGGCCAAAATATGAAAATTCTGTCAATGTCCCAATATTTATGGACCTGACTATATATATATATATATATATATATATATATATATATATATATATACACAGCCCACTAAAAATCCTGCGTTGCTAACTGCCAACGGGGTGGGGGGGGGCGCCAGGCCCCTATTTTGCCAGGGGCGCTCCGACCTCTAGATACACCCCTGCCTGATGGGTGTCGAGATTCTGACTGTCCGGATGCCGCTATCGGTATTCTGACCATCTGCATTCCGACTGCCAGCAATCCATACCCATATTTTTTTAGAAGTTGATTAGTACTTGTAATAGTCTCTTCATTGTACCTGATGAGGGCCATAGTGTCCAGATCCCGGATGTCAACAGGTTAATATGGGTCATTTTACTATTGGGATCCATCAGAATTAAATCCTGTGGAAAAATCTTCAGCTATTGCAGAAGGGAGAAGGAGGTGCCTGGAGTCCAAGCTCTTCCTAATGTACTGAGAATTAGATGTTTGCAAATCATGCCTTACATTACATATACATACATTACATTCATCAGATAGAATAATCATATGAAGGCACAGGGATCAGAGCAAGCTTATATTATTTCATATACAAGTACAGTTGAGTGGCTACTGTAGCTTGTAGAAAATTCTTGATCTTAACACACATGGCACAATAATCTGACATTTGATGTCAAAAACTGCTTGTGCAAATGACTTAACTGTAGATAGGAAAGCACAAATATATATTGTAATATCAAATCTAATATTAGATTTGAACATGTAAACTAGAAACACATGACCTATTTAAAATAATAAGTCCAATTGTCTGTAACTTTTTGCTAAACACGCTCTCTAATAAAGGGTATCTTGTGTTCACCTTTACTGTTGCTTTTGCCATCAGTAGTAGAGATGTGCATGGACCCCCGTGTTTTGGTGTCGGCAAAATCACCCTCAAATGTTATGGCTTTGGTAAAACCACCCTCAAGTGTTTTGGTTTGGTTTTGGATTTCTTTCAAATGGAAAAAAAATTATAAAATCATGTAATTTGGACCTGTTGACATGCAATCAAAAACCCAAGTTCTGGTTTTTAGATCCGAGATCCGAACTTATGGGTAGACCTGAGCCTGGACTCGGTTTGACTCGGAAGCCCAAAGCTCTGGTATGTATGGTTTTCAGAAAAACTGTACCGTTCATCACTACTTCTAAGGGGGTTGAGTGCATTTTACCTCTATCTATGATGATCTATACATCACAACCAATTCAGTGGTGGAACCCGGAGACGTGCGCTGAGGTCAATGTATGGCGAGGCACTGGCTAGCATCAGAGCCAGATTTACACACACATATGTGAACCTGCCCCACTTGCACAGATCTCCCCCTCACACAGATCCTCCCCAACACACAGATTCCCCATAGCACAGATCCCCTTCACACCTAATATCCCACAGAATATCCCTCCAGCACAAAAGGTTTCCCCCACACACACACAGATCTCCCCTAGCAGCGGACCCTCCTCACTTTTTTCTCCTTTGTGTGTTTCCTCTGTATGCATATTCCAATTTCCTTCCCTCCTCAGTGCTGCTGCTGAGCTCCGATGCCTGAGTACTTCCTGGACTGGTCACCTGATCATCTGAGGTGTCCATCAGAGCTCAAGGCACAACCCTCACAGTGAGGAATGCCTCCATTAGCTCTTTTTCTATGTGTTTCATTGGCTGCTTTGTGGCCCAGCCACCAGCTCCAGGCAGTGTCTGAGCAATCAGAGGTGAGGCTGAGCCATTACTGCCCCATCTCTCATCTACCCCTGTATTTCCAGGGAGTGCTGCAATTGTGGAGAGATTTAGCCTATAAAAACGATCAGAAAAATACAAAGTGAAAACGATCAGAATAATACAAAGTCAAAAATCTGCAGTCTGACAGGGAGTATGACAGGGGACGCCAGTGGCGTCACAACAGGGGGTGGGCTGCACCAGGGGTATCACCCGCCAAGGGGTGATACCAAAGTGCTGACTCCTCCTCAGTGACAGGAGCATGGTGCTGCACTGTAGCATTACATGCAGCACTCGGCTCTTGACAAAGTGAGGGAGCTGGCACTGCCCACAAGCTGGTCCCCAGGCACAGTCCACATCTCCAGACCCCCAGAGTGATTAAAATGAGTGACACCACTGGGGGAGGCTCTGCCTACCCTGACTGTACGTCCCTGGTTTATTCCCAGCTGCACAATGGTAACAGACATTGAAGTATAGGAATGTGCAAGATATGCTCTATTAGAGAATGCATGTTGCAAATAGGGAAAGGATTAGTGTATCTTTTGTAAAAATAGACCGTTTTACATTAGTGAGTCTTGGGACAAGATGGTTGGTGGTATTTATAAGTGAGAGGTAATCTAGTGTCAGAGATACAATGTTGTCCGATGATTGTGGGCATATAATGGTCTGCAATGTGGAGCAAGATATCAGATATATGTGGAAAGGCAGTGAGCAGCAACATTCATGATAACTTGTTTAGTGGTTACAGTATTACAAATACAATTATAACAGTTCATACTATTACAGAAAAGGTATTGTTTCATTTACACATTTCTTGTAGGTAAAACTTGAGTATAAGTAAAAAGTGATATGTGATCTTTTTTCTTTTTAAATTAGTTGCATCTTCGGAAAATGAGCACTCAGACTTCTCCTGTCCTCTTGGATATTTTCCTTGTGGCAATATCACAAAATGTCTTCCTCAGTTGATGCATTGTAATGGTGTGGATGAGTGTGGAAACCAAGCGGATGAAGATAATTGTGGTAGGTCTCACATTTTTCTATATCCTCCCATTACCATAATGCCAATTAACTAAAGAGAAGAACGTTTACTTGTCTGCTACAAAACTGTTCTTACAATTATGCCATATCAGATGCTCTGTTCCTATTCATCTTGCTTACTGGTTACACCTAGTTTTTAGCACTGATAGAGGCACACACCTGAATAGGGGGATGTGGATAAGATCCCGACAACCGGGATATCATCTGCTGGAACCCTGGTACCAGAATCCCGATCGCCAAGAGAACACCGGTGGCAGAATCCCGACATGACTGGGGATGCCAAAGCTGGGATCCCGGCAGGCAGTATCCCGATCGTAAGGAGACCGGGGAAAGGTAAGTATCAGCCGCGGGGTGGGGGGGAATTAGGTTTAGGCACCCCAAGGGGACTTAGGGTTAGGCAGCGGGAGGGGGGGAGTTTAGGGTTAGGCTCTAGTATGTAATGTGCATCTCTGCTTTGCATGAATTTACTGTGAAAACCAAGGTTACCATTAGATTTTATGTTTAGTCTAACGTTATGGCATAGTGGATCTATCCTCTTCATTTATTATACTCATTTCACCCCAATATTTAATTTCCTGTGTCCCAAAGTAATTGTTCACTGCTTGTTTCTCCATATCCTTAATCTTTATTTTATGCATATATCTCTCCTTATCCTCATTCCCTCTTTTCTTATCTCAGCATATATCTTCAATCACCTTTTATCACCTTAAATGTAATTTGAAGCAGTATTTCCAGTGGCTGTGAATAATATATCTACCCATAATTTTTGTTCAGAAAAACATGGACATGACTTATTTATCATAAAGCACATATGTGTATATATTAGTGTGACACCCTTAGTGGTGGGTGTCTATGTTTAGTGTGGATCGTACCTGGCCTTAGAAAGCTTTTCCCTGTCACAGCATGGCAGAGAACCCCTAAATCACAGTACAAGGATGACAACAAGAATAAAGTGACGTTTGATTTATTAAAGGGGAATTCTCCACCACTACAGATCTGCTTGGATCAATAACAGATACAATGTAAGATAACCTTTCACTTGCTGAACCCAATATGGGCATCAATTACCATAACACTATAGTACACTGAACCTTGGCCATTGCTATTGAGAACACAATAGGGCCTTAACTCAGGGTTGCCGACATTCTGACTGCCCCTTCTGGGAGGGCAAAACAAGGGGGCATGGGTTGAATTAGGGGCGGAGTGGGGGCATGGCCATGTGATCCCATAATTTTGCCCCACTCCCACTAGAAAATGCCAATATTACCTGCATTGTGAAGCAGGGGGCCAAAATGACGCGATTCATCGTGAACCACATCACTTGCCCCCGCCGCGGTGGGATTCTCTTATGACCGTGAGAGCAGTGGGGAGTGCAGGGGTCGGCGGTTGCCGAGAGACTTGCCTGCCTTTCCCGGGGGCCCGGAGTGGCACCCGATTTTCGTGCAATAGCAAAATGTAGTTTTGATAGAGCAATAAACAAATACTTCAGGAGTGACAAATAATCTGGATACTGTGCACTTCACCATGAATAATCTTGATACTTGACAATACTAATAATTGTCACGTAAAAGGCCCTACAGCAGGTGTGGTGAACCTTTTTTCTGCCGAGGGCCATTTTGATATATAACATTATTTGCGGGCCCGGTGTAGGCCACCCCTTTCCCTATGTGACGTCGCACTGGTGTGGGGCCACAATCTCTGGTGATTCCAGCAATGCCCGAAGCATCCTGAGGAGGCATTGTAAGGGCAGCAGTGTGACCGTCTGAAGGACGCTCCAGGCAGCACTGCTGCATACATTATGGCTGCAGGGTGGCATTCTAGGCACCCTACTAACCAGATGAGGCTACCACAAAAAAGCTCAGAGGGCCAGACCAAATGATTCTGCGGGCCTTATGCGGCCCCCGGGCCTGAGGTTCCCCATCCCTGCCCTACAGCAACCCACACTGTGGCCGTAATACACTTAAGACTATAATATAGACAATGACATAAAAGGCCTGGTAATGCAGCAATTCAGGTGCATTCAATAAACAGCATAAATAACATTCAATATAAACGAGGTAATGAAAGGCAACAAACTTCTCAATAATTCTATAAGTGTAATAAGTCCCGCAAGCAGGGACAGCGCAAAACATTCAGCAGGATCTGCAAAGCTGCCACTGCCGCCTTCTCCATTTGCTGGGCGCCCACTGAGATTTTGTTACCAGCTGGTGCCTGGCGGCACCCTTCCTGCAGCCGGAGGCTGGAGCTCAATCCTGAGCTCCGCATTCCGGGTCCCGCAGTGGGTTTAGGGAGAGACGTCATGATGTCATACTGTCGCTGGAGTGGGGATACAGGTAAGTACAGTACAGTGTTAGGAGACAGAGTGAAAAGTGATAAGGTACCAGCCAATCCGCTCCTAACTGCCATCTCACAGGCTGTGTTTGAAAAATGACAGTTGGGAGCTGATTGGCTGGCACCTTATCACTTTTCACTCTGTCTCCTAACACTGCTTAGTAAATAGACCTGAGTCACAGAAACAACTGTGCATCAGTTTAGTGTAAATGGTCACTGAAGGTGTATGACAGTCCTGTTCCAAGTCTCTTTATACTGCTATTCAGCTTAACTCTGCTCAGCCCAATGTAGCCATATGAATTTATGGCTAAAAAAATACATGAATATAGGCCAGGGGTTCAGGACACACACAAGGGTTAATATATAAATTATCTGAATGTTTAATAATAGGTTTATACTATAATCATTATAGAGGAATGTATGTAAATAATATAAATGTATGTAATTACATTTCCGTATTGTGAACATATAGGTCTGGGGTATTTAGCCAGTGCAGCGGCACGAGGCAGTTTAGAAAGTGGAGCAGCGCAGAGTCCAGTCCGCAGTTCCCCCAACAGTGCTCATGCTGGGCGTCTCTCTGGCACTACTGTAGGAGTGAGCGCTAGTAGCGGCAGCAGCCGGGAGCTCCAGCATTGAAGCCAGAGTGGGCATTACCTTTGTGTTTGCCGGAGACAGAGCTGTGTGTTCTGGCTTTGGCTCCAGCGGTAAGCAGCAACAGGAAGCCGCATCATCGGAAGGGGCATCCCCTGATCTGAGGTCACGCAGGAGGCGGAGAGACGGAGAGGCGGACCCTGAAGTGTGAGCAGGGGCTGGAGATACGCTGACAGCCTGAGAGCTACAGAGTGTAGCCACCACTTCAGCAGTTGATACAGTGTAACCCTTTCAGTCCCTGACAGCTATCCAGAGTGGTTGTGAGTACTATAAAACCCCACACCACACTTACAAGCATCATTAGTAAAGCAGACCGGCATAATTTATAAGTATACAGCAGGGGATATATCAGAGAGAATCCCTTTCTTGTCAGCAAGGCACTATGAATTAAGGGATATAATACTGCTATATGCACCTGTATAGCCAACGCAGGAGAAAAGTATCAAATAATAGAAGGATACAATTGTATCAAGACTTTACACGTCGATAGTACAGTGTGAGTATTGCAGTAGATAAAGCACTGGCTACTACACTCTAGACTTATATGTATATCTTTATGTAAATTACAGAGTCAGAGGATTTCCGTACATATATATAAGCCCTAAAAGGATGCATAAACTTGGATAAAACTGGGGCTCATCCTATAAACTTATTCTTTTGCCTAGGATAATCCTGGATTCTACTCTTTAGGACTAAGACATTTTAGTTGAAGAGACAGGACTCTTGATATAGACTCATCTTCATTTATTCTCTTCACAGAATTGACTATTATATATTTTAACTGTGAATGTTATTTACAGAAATCCATCAGTATAGTTTCATTACAGTATAGCAGATTTATTGCATGGGGAGGGAATGTTCATGGGAATTGTATTGTGATATTACCTGTATATTTATGCGTATACTTTGTGAGGCCTGATATATGATGATAATATATGTATAAAACCAATAACCGTGTATAGAACTACTTACCTTAAGGTATCTGACGGACGTCTTTCATCGGGAAGCTGTGAAGGAAGAAAGGAGACAGGTGTTGATTTAAGTGCAATGAATAAATGTCGATTTATAAGTACTGTGTAAATATTTGAATCCAAACAAAACATTTCATTATACAAATTATATATTAGCTCAACCCTAGGATAGCCCTTATAAAATAGCCTAGGTGGAGGCACACAATATAAGGATAAAATATATACATATATAGCTAGCTACCATCCTTAGAATTGGTGGGGCTACACCAGCTTTACTAAGTGTCTCCTCCACTTCATGTCTGACTCTCCCAGCATCTGGTTCAGCACCTCACAGCAGCAGCACAACAATCATAGCATGTCTGCCCTACTCACAGGGGTATGTTTACTAGGTATGCGTTCGGCATCCCGGCAGTCTGGATGCCGACGCTCCTATTACCTGCGCCGAAATCCTGACGCTAGTCAGAAGTCTGGCGCCCGCATCCCGACCATTGGGATACCAAAGGTAAGAATAGGGGGGGTTAGGTTTAGGGTTAGAGGTTAGGGTTAGGCACTAGGGGGAGAATTAGGGTTAGGCACTAAGGGGGGAGGGTTAGGCACCGTGGAGGGGGAGGGTTAGGGTTAGGCACTATTGGGGGGGGGTTAGGGTTAGGCACCAAAGAGGAGGTTAGCATACCGACCAACAAGTGTTGGTATGCTAGACCTTTCGGGATGCCGGTGTCGGGATCTGAAGCGCCAGCATCTCATACCGATTCCTTACTAAAGTGAGACTTTTTAGAAGAGGAGATGTTGCTCATAGCAACCAATCAAAATATACTTAATATTTAACTAGCACCTTCTAGAAGATAACAGCTAGATTCTCATTGGTCGCTATGGGCGACATATCCACTTCTAAAAACTCTCACTTTTGTGAATTTACTCCAGTCTCTTCAACACAGCCCTTAGGATGGAATTGCAAATGTATGACATCCCCTGCTGAATTTTCCCAGCACCGCGACCGAGGTTGCAGGCTGGGATCACCATGCGGCCATCGCTCGCGAAGGTGGACGGCAATGGGCCACCAGCCAGCTGAGTAAGCCTCGGCTTACGCAGGCTGGCCAGCATGCGAGGCCAGGAAACTGCGTTCGTAGAGGTAGGCCCGTCCTCATCCTTGCTCCTGCACCGCCCATTAAATGCCTCTGCTTGTCATTCAGAGAAAGACAGGGGCTGCGTGCAATCATGTAGGACCTGTTCTGCACATTCGCAGGACGGTCCTGTACACATGCAGATTCCCGTTAATCGGGAATCTGCGTTTAGCATTGCACTGATGTGCACTGCTGAATTAGCCCCACAGATCAGTATACACAGGTAACACCGATATCACACACCTTATACACACTGGGAAGGTAGGCATAGGCACACGAGAGGTGGGTGGGCAATGGCACAGGTGGGAAGGGATAGAGAGAGAGGTAAATATACAGTACAAAACTGTAGCCAGAGAGACAAATACTGTAGTAATCTACTAAATCTAATTATTTCACTGCATTTTATTAAATGAAACCAATAACAAAACAGTCAAATGATCATATGCAAAACTCTACCAGCTAGAAAAAATATGAATATAATTAGTCATCATGGGATTTGAGGGAACATTCTAGTTAGAAAACAAATAATAATTCTAAACACAAATATGTAAAAGGTGAAAGTAGCATGCTGTAATGCATTTTTTACATAAATCTTATTTACAGCAGCACCTTTTCCAGAGAGCTTTAAACTTTTAGATCATGTGCAATAAGCATCTATAATAAGTATCAGTTTCCAGATGAGGGCAGGGGTGAGGGGGAGAGGAGAGGAGAATGGGGATAGGGGGTAGAGGACAGGAGAGAGAAGGGGTAGAGACCAGGAGGGGGAAGGGGGCTGCAAACACAGTGATGTACTATACTCACATTGTTGTGTTTCCCTCTTGAACTGCGCGGTGCGCGTGGTAATAGTAGCAGGTCCCGCCGGTGAGGAGAGAGGATAAGTGGCTGGGACCTACATAATTTGACTCTGCGCTGCCTGTCCAAGGCAAAGGCATCATAACCACAATGACCAGTCCTAAAGAAGTAGGCGTGGGGCACTGCTCCTTGTGTCTGCGAATAGCATATTATTCCAGCTCGGGCCAAGCACAATTCAGATACCAGTTCATGACTGGGATCATCAAAGGCAGCTGACTCTCTGACAATGGCTGCACTTCCCCAGGGGAAGTGAAAAGGAAGAAAAGGAGGGGACGGATTAGGGAGACTGGAAAATGCAGTTAATTGTTGGGTGGAAAAGGTAATCCAAGCAGTAGCTGGCAGGCAGTATTCTGTGGGCGGTAATCTGGCCCTGCGCACGGCCCTCGCTGCCCTCCCCAACACCTCTGGCCACGGTGTCCCCTCATACATGCAATTAGAGGGACTGGGAGCACTCTCTTGTTTACAGCCTTGCCATCAGGAATGTGTGGGTAGTGCACACTGGCAGCCCTCATTGCAGCAAAGATGTAGCGGCCCAGGGGGCAGGGTGTCCAGACCGCCCCTACTGCCTTCCTACACAGACCACAGCTGCTTGCACAGCGCCGCATATGTGAGGGTCAAAAAGCTCTGCTATGGTAAAAAGGCGGGGGTAGTGTGCCCCTCCCCAGTCACTGTATGCACCCTCATCCCTGCCCCCATTTCTCATTCACAAAATACTGAAGAGCCACAGCAGGTGAGCGCTAGAGCTGGCACCTGGCAGCTGTCTAATCACTGGGAGTATTCAGCCAGCCCAGCGCTCTGGCATTTTCGTAAGAGCTCGCGGTCCACCATTATTCAGCCCTTTCAACATGCCCCCTGGGTCCCTCCAGGCCCTAAGCGGCCACTTTGGTTTCCTAGCGGTAAATCTGCTACTGGATCCTTGGCCCTGGTGAGCCATTGGTACCCATGCAGCCAGTGGGATGACTGTATAGACAAACAGAAACTATTAGTACAAGCAGTCACACTTACCCATTTATAATCCGGCTCAGATGGGGCCTCTGTTTTGTGGCCATGACAATGAGTACCAAGAGTACCTGGCAAATGCCCATGTGTATAATCCTTAAAATTCCAAGTCTGACACACGATACATGTAAATATGATTGTGTTCATCCTTTAATACACTAGGTAATTTGCCCTATAATAACAAACAACATTTTTTGTACAGTATTGGTATGCTGAGAATAGCCTTTTACTTCATAGTCTAACTAATTAGGAGTTTCTTTTGGTAACATAATAAAATAGATACAATATTTTCCACTCACTGGTCATCTCCAGAATGGACTACTGTAACCTACTCCTATCTGGCCTACATGACTCCCACCCCTCTCTAATCCAATCTGTTCTCAGTGCTGCTGCTCAGATCATCTTTCCCTCCAAACATTCTACATCTGTCTCCCTTCTCCTACAAGCCCTCCACTGGCTCCCCTTCCCCTTCAGAACCCAATTCAAGGTTCTTACACTCACTTAGGGCCCTCTTCACTACAATCCGTATTTAGAATGCAGATTGAAGTGTGATATTTCCGACTGAATTCGCATTGCAGATTCAGGTAATATCACAGGGTTCTATTAAAAATCCCTTGCAGGGACAGAGCTTGCGATAAAGCTCTATCCCTGCGAATCCCCATTTTTTTGGAAAAACTACAGTTGTGGTGGTTTGCTGTGGAGGAGGTGATAGTAGTTTGCTGTGGAGGAGGTGGTAATAGTTTGCTGTGGAGGCAGTTGTAGTGGTTGGATGATGATGATGTCGTCGTGATGATTGGATGTTGTTTTTGGGGTGATGATTGGTTCTTGTGTTGGTGGCAGTGGTGGTTTGATTTGTTATTGTAGTGGTGATTGGTTTTTGTTATTGTGCTGATGTTTGATTGTTGTTATGGCAGTGGTTATGGTTTGATGCTGTTATTGCGGTGATAATTGGTTGTAGTTTTATTGTGGTGATGTGGTGGAGGTTGGTTTTTGTTGCTGTTTGTTTTTACTTATTTTTACTAGGCTAAATATTTGCCAAAAGTTACTAGTAAAATAATAACAAAACCGTTGTATATGAAACTAGCCATAGGGTTAGGCACTAAGGGAAGAGTTAGGCTGCAGGAGGGGAGGGTTAAGGTGTGGGATGGTTAGGGTTAGGCTGCGGTAGAGGTGGATTAGGTTTAGACTGTGAGAAAGGTGGGTTAGGGTTAGAATACTTACCAAAATGTGTTGGTAATTCGATGCTATAGTATATAAACATTTTCATTGCTACTTCTATGCTCTATTAGGGCCAATATATGTGATATAACACCACCAGTTATCCTAATCGGTTAAGTAATGAATATCTACCCATTATTACTACCAATTAGAGATTCAGAAGGGAAGCTATATAATTAATGAGGGTGATTGTTATCACGATTTAAAACATCTGATAGATATTAGATCTAAAATTAAATATTCATTATATACAGTCAGGTGCATAAATATTGGGACATTGACAGAATTTTCGTATTTTGGCCTCTATTCACCACCACAATGGCTTTGAAATGAAACAAACAAGATGTGCTTTAACTGCAGACTTTCAAATTTAATTTGAGGGTAATTACATCCAAATCAGGTGAACGGTGTAGGAATTACAACGGATTCTAAATAATTATTGATACCAAATAGTAGCACCCACTCTGGGTCATATAATTACAATTAATGTACTGCCTGATAACAGCACATATATAAGCTGAGAGCTGACTCACCGAGGAGGTACCCCAGAAACCTCCAAATGGCGCTATAAGGACCAGCACATCCTCCCAATGCTGGCTCCCTTTATGCCTCTCAGAAGTACAAATAGAAAGTAGTGGTCGCTCAAATCAGCTTAATGATATTGCCCTGGTGCTTGTAAAGGGAGGGGTTTACACTGAACCACAGAAGAAAAAAAAGGGATATTCCCTCCAGCACATTGCAGCAATATTGGCAAAAATACTTGAATCCTACATGATAACAGAATTCAGAGGTATTAGTTGCATACATTTGCAAATATATGATTAAGCGCCGGGCCAGCGTCAAGGCTCCTCTATACCGGTGTCCCTAATATAAAGGGGTTCACGTCCGAGGCACAGGCATCCCAAAAGAATCCAGCCAAGGACCATTCCCAGGGCATCACACGAAAATGGAAGAAAAGTGATAGTGAAGTGTAAAGTATAGATGTGTAAAAGATAAATCAATAAGTGTTAATATAATAAGAAAGAATTAAAATTACATAGATAATAAACAAACAAATAGAAAAGTGATGAAAAAGTATTTATGTGAATTAAGTGGTGATGCCCTGAATAAGGCCCAGCCAGAATAACCCCGGGGGCCCCACGCCCAAACGTTCACCCCAAAATAATTATTGCTACCAAATAGTAGCACCCACTCTGGGTCATATAATTACAATTAATGTACTGCCTGATAACAGCACATATATAAGCAGAGCTGACTCACCGAGGAGGTACCCCAGAAACCTCCAAATGGCACTATAAGGATCAGCACATCCTCCCAATGCTGGCTCCCTTCATGCCTCTCAGAAGTACAAATAGAAAGTATAGTGGTCGCTCAAATCAGCTTAATGATATTGCCCTGCTGCTTGTAAAGGGTAGGGTTTACACTGAACCAGAGGGAAAAAAAAGGGATATTCCCTCCAGCACACTGCAGCAATATTGGCAAAAATACTTGAATCCTACATGATAATAGATATTCAGAGGTATTAGTTGCATACATTTGCAAATATATGATTAAGCGACGGGCCAACATCAAGGCTCCTATATACCGGTGTCCCTAACATTAAGGGGTTCACGTCCGAGGCACAGGCACCCCAAAAGAATCCAGCCAAGGACCATTCCCAGGGCATCACATGAAAATGGAAGAAAGGTGATAAGTGAAGTGTAAAGTATAGATGTGTAAAAGATAAATCTGATGTAAGATGTATTCTGGTGTAAGGGTATCTTTCAGTGGGATTGCAAAGAACAATCGTATACCTTAAGAACGGTGTATCCATTATCTTCAAATGTCACTCTGAACCTTAAAAAGATCTACAAGGACTCATCGATAAGGATATCCTTGATAGAAAAAGAAGCTACCATCTACTTATCCATCTATGGGCCTGATTCAGAGCCGAACGCTCTGACCAGAGAGCTCGCTCTGAATCAGGGCCCTCCTCCATGAAAATGAAGCGGCCTCCTGGCCGCTCGCATAGCTGTGGGTGACCACCCACAGCATATGCGAGCATCCATGATGATGGTCGCGATGGTCTTGACCATCGCGACCATCGGGCTTGCGACGGAGACCCTGCGGTAGGGTCTCGCTGCCGCAAGCCCTGGAGTGATTTTGGCTCTATCAGAGCCAAAATCACTCCCACTGACATCACTAGTAAGGGGCACTGCTACAAGAGGGGCTGCATAAGGGGCACTGCTACAAGAGGGGCTGCATAAGGGGCACTGCTACAAGGGGGGCTGCATAATGGGCACTGCTCTAGGGGGCCTGCATAATGGGCACTGCTCTAGGGGGGCCTACATAAGGGGCACTGCTCTAGAGGGGCCTGCATAATGGGCACTGCTCTAGGGAGGCCTGCATAATGGGCACTGCTCTAGGGGGGCCTACATAAGGGGCACTGCTCTAGGGGGGCCTACATAATGGGCACTGCTCTAGGGGGGCCTACATAATGGGCACTGCTCCAGGGGTGCCTGCATAATGAGCACTGCTACAGGGGGGCCTGCATAATGGGCACTGCTACAGGGGACATTTCATAAGGGGCACTACTACAAGGGGCATTGCATAAGGGGCACTACTACAGGGACATTGCATAAGGGGCACAACTATAGGAGGACTACTACAGGGGGCACTGTATAAGAGGCACGGTGGCATCATTTGTTATAAGGGCATTACTCTGTGTCATTATGTGTTATACGTGGCAATATTTTGTGGCATAATAAAGAATTTGATTTGGTGCTGGACCACCAACCTGAGGTACGCAGGGTGCCGTGGTGCACAGTTTGGGAACCACTGGTATACAGCATTGTGGGCTTAGTTCTGAGTCAGACAATGTTGGATGCAGTGGAGCAATATTTTCATGCACCACATATACATCCTGATGGCGTTCGTACAGAGTCACAGTACTTATTCACATGCACACCCATAGAGGTGAATTAGAAATGTTAGAGGCATTCCTGGGCAGTTACAGGTTTTTGGCTTATTAGATGCAGATGTAGCGCAGCATGGCCATGTTACTCTAGAGTCGTGGGTGTGTCGCTGAAAGTGGCTGCTCACATTGGAGGCCATACTCAAACGGATAATCTGCACCTAGCATAGGGCTGGTGAAAGTTTCAATGGTGCGACCGATGGTGGCATCTAAGACACACAAAGCATGACTGCAGCATCTATAGCCATGAACAGTGGGCGTCTCAGTCCTTGCACATTTGGGCGCATGGATGTACACCATGGAAGGGCATTGTAGCGGTATTAGCATAAAGTCACAGACGAAACTGCAGCAAAAGACAGAAGGAAGGCTGCAACTGCATCCAACTCAGAATCAGGCCCTATGAGGAGGGATCCCGCCCCCTCATCAGACCACGCCCCAATTAGGGCTGCTTCCATAAACTTCCCGGGCTGGTTTTCAACCCCAGTCCGCCCCTGACAAGAGGGATACTCTTATGGTTCTATTGTTTTGTTTTAGGGGCAGCTGAGCAATTACCACTTTTTTGGCCAGTCTAGTTCCCCTCTGAACATACGTGACCTGTCTAAAATAAAAAAAATAAAATAAAATAACATTATTTTTAAAAGCTAGGAAAAATTATTTTATTATAGGGCCTGAGTTGTACGCTATTGCCACTGCAGCTGCGATCCTATACGCAGTTACTCTGCGAAAATATGCAAATGTCGCAGCTACCAGAGATTGCATTGAGACGCCCAGTGGCAGCATCGCAAATACAAGCAACTGTGTATAAATTTGCAGCTTGGTCACAGATCCTTCGATTATCGGACTCCTGAGCAGCCCTATGGTCATTCAGAATGACTTCAGGAACTGAGATGCCAGAGCCATATATCTTGCGTAGGGGATCGCAGATGCAGAATGTGACACGCCATGACTCAATTGTGTTTTTTGCGACACTCCCCGTTGCCTCCCCCAAATGCTGTCAATCACACTGCGAATAAAGACTCACTACAGTAATGTATCAGACGCATGTGCAGTAGCAAAGAAACGCTACCTTTTGCAAAAGCATTGGCATAGTGTACATCTCTGAATCAGGCCCATAATTAGCTACACTGTAAAAAAAAAAAATACTTTATTTTAGTAAAAAGCTTTAATCCATATCATAAATAGACCCCTTCAGCACATACCAGGCTTGCCTACCCTCCCGATTTGACCGGAAGCCTCTCCAAAATCGGGTGCAGCGCCGGGCCCCCCGGAAAGGCAGGCAAGCTTCACGGCAGCCACCGATGCCCCTGACCCCCCGATTAATAGTTAAACCCCCCACAGCGGAACGGGCCGGTGACACAATTCACACTGAATCGGGTCATTTTAACCCCACCCCTTGCTCCACAATGCCTGTATTATTGGCATTGTGTCGTGGGGCGGGGCAAAATGTCACGATTGCGTGGCCCGCCCCCCACCACAAATGCTCATCATCCACCCGGCCACACCCCCCGTCCTGCCGATCTGGCTGCTCCCTCCTGGAAGTAGCAGCCAGAAAGTCGGCAAGTATGGCACATACCTACTTTTGAAAAAGCATTTCAGGGCATACATGCCTACCCTCCCGGTTTTCGCTGGAGGCTCCCTATTTTTCGGGTAACCCCCCGCACTCCGGGAAGGGTAGGCATTTCTTCCGAATTCAACCCACTTCCTAGTGAAGTGGGCAGAAATAGAATTTCCGCGGCGTTCGTGGGTGTCCATGTAGGGGGCAGGGCTTAATGACGTGATTTGCCCCATTTGGCTCCGCCCCTATTTAAATTTAAGCCAATCGCAGGCATTTTACTATGAGGGGACGGGGCTTAATAACGCAAATCGTCAGGCCCTGCACCCGTCGCCACCCGGGGAAGAGACAGCAAAGGTAGGCAACTATGTTTCAAGGAGATTGTGAAAGCAGCACCGATGAGCGTGGCGGTAAAGTGGGCGTATACTGCTACATCTGAGAGGCGTGTCATAAAATTGATTGTAGCAATATCTACTTGTTGATGAAAAAGCACTGATACATATCAGAAAATACATGTAGCCATAGGGATCATTGTGCCGTTATAACCAATGCAGGAAAATACTAATGATCTCAACTGAATGTATATATCTTATTTTTTTATTAATATAACAGCTACATAATGGGGCATAATGGGGGGTAATGTGCAGTCAGGGAGATTTCTGAACTATTCAGGGAGACAGGGAGATTGCTACTATTTCAGGGAGTCTCCCTGACAATGAGGGAGAGTTGGTAAGTATGCTTCAGCTCATTTGCCTACATGAATGAAGTAAGATGTAGAACAAACCAGCAACAAAATTCCTTAAGTATTTATGAATTCTCTGAGCATGGTGACACTTATCAAGAAGATAACGATTTGAAGCTTAACAATTAGCAGATTTAAATAGTGATCTACTAACTTGCACAAATATTCATTCAATAAACTAATATTAGCTATAATTAGCCTGCTTGCAAGATGAGTCAATGATCTGTGACTCTTATGTAGCTGAAGTAATGAGATCCTGCACATATAAATGTTTGGCTTCTAAGAAAGCAGAACAACCTTAATAACATTGAAAAGCACACTATAAAGTTCTGCAACAGGTTTACAAGCACAAAGTTAGCAAATGTCAACTACAGATAATTTTCTCCTTTATGCATCAATAGTGTTTATTCATGTTTTTTAAAGAGCAACAAGAAACAATAAAAAAGGGTGAGGAAAAGGTAAGGTACACGAAGAAAAGGGAAAGAAGTGAGGGAAGGATAAGAGGGTACATTGTCCACATATAACATAAAGTACAACAAATAGAAATAAAACAAAATATCACAAGTCCTGTTAAAAAAAAAAAGAAATAACAAACATTTGACTAGATAAGTCAAGAGGGTGCAGAATCGTCTCTCTACAGTAAATCCGTATCCTTGCCATCATTAGTGAATTCTTGCAATTGAATCCACTACATCAATGATGATGAGGCTGAGGAAGAATAAGGAACATTAAGGTTTTCCATTAAAAAGGCAATTTGCATTTTGTGGACAATCTTACTCAATGAGGGTGAAATTGGGGATTTGCATCACTGAGCTATAGCAGTATTTGTAGGTACAGTATCATATATGTCCCAATGTATATCTGATATCTGATTTGATCATATCTGGGAAGTAATCATGAAGAAGATCAAGTGAGGGGGAGGGGAATAATGTAATGTTCAAAACCTTGCATACAAGATCAAACACCCTATCCCATAGGGGCCTAATAAAAGGGCACATCCAAAAGATATGATATATATAACCCAACGCCATGCAAATGCGCCAACAAAATTTAGACAGGGAAGGCCAAATAGTATGCAATCTGGCCAGGGCGTAATATAGTCGATGGAAGAGTTTATATTGGAGTTCTAAATGATTATGGCATTTAGTAGGTGTCTACTAAAAATGCAAAAGCAAAGACAGCGCTAATAGACAATACAATTTATTACAATACAAATAAAACCACCGAGTTGACACAAGCCGCTGGATGGTGACAGGCGCTTTGGAGGTAGGAAGCACTCCGTGCTGTCCAGATGGTACAAGCAACACGTGTGGACGGATTACAGGTGGAGCCACCTGGATGGAACAAACGGCACACACGGAGCACAGCAAGACTGACTCTGAACTCAACTGAAAAGCAGGATACAGGAAACCAGAAGTATGCAGAAACTTCTATCACCGGCATGGAATGCAGGGCTGGCTGGGTTTTAACAGGAGCATGCCCCAAGCAGCAAGCCTCCCTTAACGATGCAGCTGTGCTGAGCACAAACAAGAGACTTAATAAGCATGCACCTGACATTGCACACAGACAGGCAGTAATTAATGCAATGCCTCAGGCAGGAGCTGCAGATACTAAGATCTCCTTAACCGCAGATCCTGACACCCTCCCTGGGGGGTGCATCACCCCAAGTTCCCGTAGGGGGTGCCTAAACCTAAACCACCCCCCACGCGCGGCTAACACTTACCTGGGTCCGGTCTGTTATGATCGGGATGCCAGCGTCGCTATCTCGTCTGCAGGGATATTGACTACATCCGCTATGAAGTTACCCATAGGTTGTTTATGATAAAATAATGAAGCCAATCTTTTAACTACAGTGCATCCGGAAAGTATTCACAGCGCGTCACTTTTTCCACATCTTGTTATGTTACAGTCTTATTCCAAAATGGAATAAATTCATTTTTCTCCTCTAAATTCTACACACAATAACCCATAATGACAACCTGTAAAATGTTTTTTTGAGATTTATGCAAATTTAATTAAAAGAAAACCCTAAGAAGTCACATGTACGTAAATATTCAAAGCCTTTGCTCAATACTCTGTTGATGCACTTTTGGCAACAATTACAGCCTCAGGTCTTTTTGAATATGATGCCACAAGCTTGGCACACCTATCTTTGGGCAGTTTCGCCTATTCCTCTTTGCAGCACCTCTCAAGCTCCATCAGGTTGGATGGGAAGCGTCGATCCACTGATCATCCTTGAGATGTTCCTACAGCTTAATTGGAGTCCACCTGTGGTAAATTCAGTTGATTGGACATGATTTTGAAAGGCATACTACTGTTTATATAAGGTCCCACACTTGTCAGTGCATGTCAGAGCACAAACCAAGCATGAAGTCGAAGGAATTGTCTGTAGACCTCCGAGACAGGATTGTCTCGAGGCACAAATCTGGGGAAGGGTACAGAAAAATATCTGCTGCTTTGAAGGTTCCAATGAGCACAGTGGCCTCCATCATCCATAAATGAAAGAAGTTCGGAACCACCAGGACTCTTCCTAGAGTTGGCTGTCCGTCTAAACTGAGCAATTGTGGGAGAAGGGCCCTAGTCAGGGAGGTGACCAAGAACCCGATGATCACTCTGTCAGAGCTACAGCATTCCTCTGTGGAGAGAGGAGAACCTTCCAGAAGGACAACCATCTCTGCAGCAATCCACCAATCAGGCCTGTATGGTAGAGTGGCCAGACGGAAGCCACTCCTTAGTAAAAAGCACTTGGCAGCCCACCCGGAGTTTGCCAAAATGGACCTGAAGAACTCTCAGACCATGAGAGACAAAGATTGAACTTTTTGGCGTGAATGCCAGGCGTTCTGTTTGAAGGAAACGAGGCACTGCTCATCACCAGGCCAATACCATCCCTACAGTGAAGCATGGTGGTGCCAGCATCATGCTGTGGGGATGTTTTTCAGCGGCAGGAACTGGGAGACTAGTCAGGATAGAGGAAAAGATGAATGCAGCAATGTACAGAGACATCCTGGATGAAAACCTGCTCCAGAGCGCTCTTGACCTTAGACTGGGGCGATGGTTAATCTTTCAGCAGGACAACGACCCTAATCACACAGCCAAGATATCAAAGGAGTGGCTTCAGGACAACTCTGTGAATGTCCTTGAGTGGCCCAGCCAGAGCCCAGACTTTAATCTGATTGAACATCTCTGGAGATTTCTGAAAATGGCTGTGCATTGACGCTTCCCATCCAACCTGATGGAGCTTGAGAGGTGCTGCAAAGAGGAATGGGCGAAACTGCCCAAAGATAGGTGTGCCAAGCTTGTGGCATCATATTCAAAAAGACTTGAGGCTGTAATTGTTGCCAAAAGTGCATCAACAAAGTATTGAGCAAAGGCTGTGAATACTTATGTACATGTGATTTCTTAGGTTGTTTTTTTTTATTAAATTTGCAAAAATCTCAAAAAAACATTTTACAGGTTGTCATTATGGGGTATTGTGTGTAGAATTTTGAGGAGAAAAATGAATTTATTCAATTTTGGAATAAGGCTGTAACATAACAAAATGTCGAAAAAGTGAGGCGCTGTGAATACTTTCCGGATACACTGTATTTTATATTAATGATGATGCACATATTACAAGCAGGTGTCAGGAATGTTTGTTTTAAGTTGCACGTTGTCAGGAACTTCAAATATATTATGAAGTGCAAACATATTAGAATATCAAAACACAAGATTTTACTGTCTGTTATAATGATAAAAAGTCATACATGATTGTGTTTTTCAAGTGTAAATTCACTAACTAGACAAAACAATTAATATATCAAGAAACTGGGGCCTATTTGGCAAACGATAAATGGCCCAGTAACCATGCGGAAATGCTAGTTTCCGCATATTTAAGTAACTGGGCCATTCATCATCAGGGGACCCCTTTGGTATTCAGCAAACTTTCAGTTTTCGGAGTATGCTGCCGAGAACAAGCGGCTTGCTCTCGTAGCCCTGCTCCTTCCTATGGGAAGGAGGTCCGGGGAGCGAAGAGGGATCCGAGCTGGTCTCTCCGCCGCCTCCCCACTACCTCCCCGGCGGCTGTGCGCATGTGTGACCTGAGGTCACGCATGCATAGCCGGGATGACGGGGAGCAGGTAAGTAACGCAGCTACATCTGTAGCTACGATACTAACCAAGGGGACAGCTGCTTTTCGGAGCAGTTGTCCCCTCACTGGAGCAATGATGAATTGCTCCAGTGTAATCTATTCCCTGCTGTGAGTTGGATACTTAAGTATCCCTCACAGCGAGTTCAAAACTTTATCATCGGAGGTCATACGGCCTTCGATGATGAATAGGCCCCTCTGTCATATTTGCTTAGTATAAATGCATATTTAGAAATATACAGACATTTGTAGCTTTCAAGTGCCGTGTAAAATGATCACATCAATCCAGAATGTTCTATTGCCTTCCTTATCAGTTGTTACCAGCTTTTCTCAGATTGTTATTTAAAGACAAAATGTCACAAAGTTAAAAAAAAAAAAAAATGACTGAAGAGGAAAAAAGAAATCAGTTTTCAGCATTTGAAAAAAAAATTAAAAACTCATAATTTTGGAAGAAAATTCTATTTTAAATAGAACTTGCCAAAAACTTTTTAAAAACCGATGTAAATTTCTTGGGAGAAATACAGTACCAGTGGAATGTAATAACTTATATGATTATTATGTGCCGACAGCTACTGGGGTGGATGTGTGAACTTATTTCCTGTGTAATGATCTTAGTAAAACTGCTTTTTATAAAGTAGATGTCTCCTCATAAAGGGTTATGGAAGGTCTATTGAATGGACAGATATAAAAGATTACAGAAAGTAGGGAGAATATTTAATATCTATAAACAAGTGCTTTGGGGGTCTATTCATGTAGGTTTGCGATATTGCGATATATTGCTTGTCTAAGTAGCAATTCATTTAGCCTTACCTTTTATGATAAGCAATCCGGTATCCTGGCCCCAGCGGTCCGGTCTTCTCTGTTTTTCTCCATCTTTTTCATGCATGCTCATCTTAGAGACGGGGACAGGGGCAGACTGAGGAGGCACTGGGGCAGCGGGGGCTGCCAGTAGTAAGGAGGAGGTGACCTGGCATATGCATATGTCGGGTCACCTTACTAATACATACCTCCCAACTGTCCCGCATTCAGCAGGACAGTCCCGTTTTTCTGGGACTGTCCCGCTGCCCCACCCGCGGGCCACAGTGTCCTGCGGTGGGGGGGAAGTTGGGGAGAGCACACCCGCTCTCTGCATAGCAGAGCATCGGGTGTGCAATAGGTGAACAGATGCCGTGCACATCGCACGGCATCTGTTCACTAGCGCATGGAGAGCCTGGGGGGCTGCCCAGCATCCCGAAGAGTGCTGGGCACGCCCCCTATAGTGACAAAAATGGGGGGTTGTCATGAGGCTCCACCCCTTTAGGAAAGCACGGCCCCTTTCAGAAGCCCCACCTCCTTTTCGGGCGAGCGAAGGGTCCCGCATCCCTCTCTTCAAAAGTTGGGAGGGACGCTAATATATAGCGGTGGCGGGTGCTGTGGGACAGAACAAGAGGGCACAGGCACAGTCAGGACTGATATGTCTCCACGGTAACCCCTTCTCTGACTTGGGTGAAGCAGTGAAAAGACCTGTTATAACTGGAGATTTGTTCTTTAAAGATATTATTCACAGGAACAGATTAATAATGATATAGAGCTACAGCCCCAGGCCTCCACATAGAAAAAGGCCCATCATCATGACAGCTAGATGATGACCAGCCACCAGTTGGCCATAAATCGTAAGTATTACAATAGTATTTCTATTTTCCTCACTTAGGGCTCTATTTATTAACATTATTTTGACTAAAATAAAGTGAAAAAGGGTGTTTTCACACCCTTTTCACAATATTTTAGTATCACCTATAGTTATTACAGGGCAATTGGAATAGAATTCGTAAAATTCTACTCCAACCCCTAAGTATCACTTATTTTTAGTAAAGCAGATCGCATTTCCCATAACTGTAATGGGAAATGTGATCTGACCAAAGTTACTAAAAATAAAATGTGAAAAAATATCGGGGAAAGCCCTGTGATAATAACGCCACCTGGAGGTGGCATGATCCAGGGTCTCCCCCGGTTACCGGACTCCTGCTCCGCTCTAACGGGAGAGCAGAGCCGGAAGTCGGTCCCAGTAATCAGCTGTGTGGTCTAAACAGAACGCAAGCCTCTGGTGATGTCTCCCCTCCGGTCAGCTGGTCTCCCATAGTGCACTGCTGCCCGGTCATCAGGTGATCGGGTCCCAGTGCAGTATGGAGATCACCTGACCAGAGGCATGGAGAACATCACCGGAGGCCCGGATCATGTAGGTAAGTGTAATTACGGGAGCTGGGGGCGGGGCTTAGCGCCGGGGGCGGGGCTTAGCGCCAGGGGAGGGTAGCAGCGGTGGCCGGTTGGCGCATGTGTGGGCACTTAGTAACAGTATTTTTTGTGAAATACAATACAATACAGGACCAGGACATGGATAATATATATTGCTACATTACCGACCATAACACTCAGATAAGCAACAGAACATAAGCAACCAAGTGTTAGGTGCCCTAGTGGTGAGTAAGAACGAAGTAGATGAAACTAAAGTAGGGAGAAGTATAATAGAACACCTGCTAAGCTACTCCTGTTACCTGTTTATGGGCTCTAGCTGTTTGTTCATTTACCTTCTGTCTTTCCACTGTAGTGGTTTTGTGGTGCTGCTAACCTTGAAAAAGGTCCTTAATGGGACAGAAACGTTGAACATTTCTTTCTTTACATTGGTGATATGTACACAATAAACTACTGCAAGAGACTTGGAACTGGAAGAAGCAACAGTTAATGAGCTGGCTATTGTGCTTACCAGATGCTGAACTGGGACTCTGGTGATATGCTTTTAATCATTGTTTTGGATGTATGTGCATTTAATAAATGTAAAAACATACTGTCACCATTGTGTACTCTCTATTGTTTTGCTTTTTCCGGGCTGGGTGTGAAATGCCGTCAGTCGGGATCCCGTTAGTCAGAATCCCGACACTGGTATCCTGACAGGGTTAACATACCAACACTTGCTGGTAGGTATGCTAACCCTCCCCGTCTCCCTATCCTAACCCTCCCTCTTTGGTGCCTAACCCTAACCTCCCCCCCTAGTGCTTAAACCTAACCTACCCCCTCCCTCACGCTAAACCTAACCCTCCACCTAGTGCCTAACCCCTAAACCTAATCCTCTCCCAACCCCGCTACTTACCTTCAGCATCCCGGTGGTCGGGATCCCCTCCATGGTGCCTAACCCTAACCCTTCACCCTTAATGCCTAACCCTAATTCAACCCCTAGTGCCTAACCCTAACCTCTAACCCTAAACCTAACCACCCGATACTTACCTTCCGTATCCTGGTGGTCGGGATGCGAGCGCCAGACTTCTGACCGGCGTCGGGATTCCGGTGCCGTTAAATGTAATCGCCAGCATTCCGACCGCCGGGATGCATAACGCATCCCATTGTTCCATATACTGTATTTAACTCTGTTTATAAAACAATAGAGCTTCTGAGTACACTATAAACATTTGTGCGTGGGGAAAGGGGGGGCGTTAACAAAGAGAAAAGAGAAAAATTTAAAATGCCTCAATTATAAATTTTTAACAAAAACTAGAAATTAAAAATGTAAAACATATTATATTTATTCATGAATGAACCCTGCTCAATATAAACTTGTTGGACATCCCTATAATTTGTAGAACTAGACAACTAATTTGTACATTTCTTAGGTCTGTTCATAAAGGTGTAAAATACTCAAGAAGCAGATAAATAACTTAATATACATAAAGCAATTACAGGTGTGGTAACTTTTATTCAAAACCTTGTATAATGAATGCTATTTAAACTGGGAAATGAATTAAATTACTGCTTACACAGAAATATGATCACCAAACACACCTCAGCAAAAATGGAGACTGAGCTAACACTACCACTAGGCTAACCTAAACATTCCCCTAGGATGCCAGGGTTTAGAGGGCACACATATCACATTATGAGTGACATCATGTCACCTATTCGCTGTTCTTCTTTACAGCTTGGTGCCCTTACCATCAGCGGTAACCATTGATATTGAGGGATAGCAGCCAATAGCTGTCTGCTGCTGCTCCTCCATGTGGGTAATTGGTGGAGAGTGTAATGCTGGGCGATGATGTCCAACAACCCACATAATATAAATGACATACTGCACCTTTACAGCTACAGCTGGTAAGTTCAGCAAATGAAAAAAATGGGAGGAACATTTAACATTAACTTAACAGTAGTAGATATAAAAATTATCATACCAAGGGCTCTATTTATTAACATTATTTTTACTAAAATAAAGTGAAAAAAGGTGTTTTCACACCCTTTTCACATTATTTTAGTTTCACCTACAGTTACTAAAGGGCATTTGGAGTAGAATTCGTATAATTCTACTCCAACCCCTAAGTATCACTTATTTTTAGTAAGCAGATTGCATCTCCCATAATTGTAATGGGAAATGTGATCTAACCAAAGTTACTAAAAATAAATTGTGAACAAAATACATGGGGAGGCCCTGTGATAATAACGCCACCTGGAGGTGGCGTTATCAGGTCTCCCCTGGTTACCGGTCTCCTGCTCCACTCTAACGGTCAGAGTAGAGCCCGCTGATTCACTGTAAAAAAAAGTGTAAAAAAAACCAAACTTACCTGACTCCAGAGACCGGTGATCGGGGCTCCGGTGATGTCCTTTTTCTGGTCAGCTGGTGTCCCATGCTGCACTGTGGCCCGGTCGTCACCTGACAGGGTCCCAGAGCAGTATTGGATGTCAGCTTACCGGAGGACATGGAGGACAACACCGGAGCCCGGATCATGCAGGTAAGTGTAATTAAGGGAGAGGGGGGGTCGCGGGGTGGAGGGGGGGTCTACAATCACAGGGGGCAGGGCATGGCAACGTGGGCAGGGCTTAGCGCCGGGGGGGGTAGCAGCGGCGGCTGGTCGGCACATGGGCGGGGCACTTATCACTGTATTTTTTTGCGAAAATACCGTGACTAGTGTGTGGAGGGGATTCGCAGGGACAGAGCTTTCTCGCAAATCCCTGTGATATTGCCTGAATTCACTCGGTAATATCACACTACATTCTGCATTACCAATGCGGATTGTAGTAAATAGAGTCCTTAGAATGCTATGGATGGACATGGCAGCGGAGGGCATGGCTAATTTCTCAACCGTGCCAAATTGTTGAAGATGAAAGCACTGAAATCTGAATGTTAGAATGTCGACAGGTAGCGGTAAGTACCCTATCCCTACCCCAACCCCTAAACTAAACCCCCCTGCAGCCTAAACCAAACCCTTCCCCCCCACAGTCCAGCCCTTCCCTCCTCTCCCCCCACCCCCAAGCCTAACCCTTACCCCTGACCTCAATACTTACAGCCGGGATGTCAGCAGTCGGGATGCTGGTGCCGGGATTGTGACTAGTGTCAAGATTCCAGCACTGGCATTCTGAGCATCGGCATTCCGACCCCCGGGATGATAACTACATCCCGTAGAAACTAACTGTGATAAATAAATTAAATATTCAAAAATACAGCTGTCTAGGTGTAAGATCTACTGTAAAGTCACATTTGGAAGAAGTGTACAGTATATAATCTAATTTCTTGCATCATATTCTAAAGAGAAAAGTATTATAGTGTTGGCAGAAGTTATGCTTTATCCAGCAATGTGACTTAAGCGGGCCATACATGGTGTGATAAAGCAGCCGATCCGACGGATTGGTACGAATTGGCTGCTCCACACCGTGTATGGGCATGATGATGGACAGAGTGTGCACCCGTGGGGTCGTACAACACACCCCCTAATCTTACTGCAGGAGCAGCCTATCAGAGGATGCTATGTGCGATCCCATGCAGCGCTATGCAGGGGGGGAAATACGAGTTGGTATATTGGGCAGTTGACAACCACCCTATATGTCGTACGTCGGATCCCCTGTCGCGTCGCACGCTGCCATCGCACCGTGTATGGCCGGCTTTAGGGCCTGATTTAGAGATAGACGCCCTGTCGTTGTTTGCACAGTTGACCGATGTTTTTCATACTGTGCATGCAGCTGAGTCACACTGCACATGTCTGTCGATGGTTTCCTGATGTCGGCCGTGTTGAGTATTTGGGCACAGATCGACAGTCAGTGTGTGTTTATGGGGGATAATGTGGGCATGTCAAAAGCATTTTGTGGGTGTGTCGCAGTCAGTGACTGCATCTGTGTACGCTGTCTCAAGTGAATGTTTGAGTGTGCAAGGACTGAGACGCCCCCTTGGTGCAATTCCGCTTGGTGCATACAATACAGGATGAGGACAATGATAATATACATTGCTACATTAGCAACCATAACACCCAGATAAGCAACAGAGCAAAGCAACCAAGTGTTAGGTGCCCTAGTGGGGAGTAAGAAGTAGATGAAAGTAGAGTACCTATACTAAGTGCAATAGAAACACCCAGTCGTATTTCGCTATTCTCTAACTTTGTGTAGCCCGCATTTGAGGCAACACTCCCTCACTGAATTTTGCCAATGTGAGAGCGCCCCATTTCTGCCCATGTACACCTCTTCAGTCATAAGTACATACTCACAAATGCCTAGTTTTATAGGTTTCACCGCACAAAAGCCCACAAGAAAGGGCCTGCAAACAGGTGTACATTACACTTGGTATCAGCCCTATGAAAAACTAAGAAAATGAGCGCAGATTTACTCTATTATTAAGATTGGAATAAGCCTCAAGATAAATAAATGGAGTTTATGCAATAATTAATAACTTGTAATTGCTTGCCTAGTTTACGTCACTGTAGAATCAAGACAGCATTACTGATACTGAACAGAAAGAACATATTATTCTCTTGAGATGCTGAACATGTTCCAGAAGCCAAACTTTGTCCCTCTCTAATTGTTTTAGTATGTGAATTATAGATCACAAACTTTACAGAGTAATTTAATAAATAACACTAGCTATCATCACAAAACAAAACATGCTTTAAAGTTGTCATGATACATAGGTGGATAGATTTGGTATGGTTTAAATGTAAAATCAAAGTCATATTTATACAATAAAATGTCTTATACAATAATGTCTCGGCTCCTATAGGCTTGTATTAGTCCCAGGTGGAAGGCACACGTTAATAAGAGGACTTACTGAGAGTGCTAGGGAAATGTAATGGTAACACAGTACCATTTACAGATAAGTCACACTTGAACCTCCATACCTCACTGGGGGAGATGTATCAAGCCATGGAGAGTGATAAAGTGGAGTAGATGCCCAAAGCAACTAATAAGTTTCTAACTGTCTTTTCAAAGACTACACTAGATAATTGGCAGAAGCTGATTGGTTTCTTTGGGCAACTTGTCCACATTATCCAAGGGGGAGATTTATCAATTATTTGAGAGAGATAAAGTGGAAAGGGCTAAAGTACCAACCAATCAGCTTCTGATATTTTACAGGCTGAGCTTGCAAAATGACAGAAGCTGATTGGTTGGTACTTTACCTCTCTCCAAGATTTGATAAATCAGCCCACAAAAGCGTGATACAACCCCCATTACAACCCCCTTACAGTACTAGCCTCTCTCCCTGCAGATACTTTAGAATTACTGAAATGTCTCAAGGGGTCCATACTTCAAGGATCAATCATGGCAATTCCCTGTTCTGACAGTGATTGGGGTGGTGTTAAGCCTGGGGTAGGACTTTGTAGGGTATTGTCCCACAACCGCCTTGAGGGCTGGTATAATCTTGGCTTGATGCAGCCGTGTAGCAGCGTAAAACCGCTGAGATGGTTAGAATAGCTGAAGCCTGGACCAGTGGAGTGAGATGCGGCCTTTGGACTGGTAGCAGCCTTGAGGGCTGGAAAAGCCTTAGTTGGCTGTGGCCTGTGGGCCTGAAGATGAGATGTGGCCAGTGGGTCGGTAGCAGCCTTGAGGGCTGGAAGTGACTTGGTTGATGTGGCCTGTGGGCCTGAAGACGAGATGCAGGCAGTGTGCCAGTAGCAGCCTTGAGGGCTTAAAGTACCTTGGCTGACTGTGGCCTGTGGGCCTGAAGATAAGATGCGGCCTTTGGGCCGGTAGCAGCTGGGGGGGCTAGAAGTGCCTTGGCTGGCTTCTGTAGCAGATGACTGCTGGAAGTATGCTGGATTGCGACTAGTGTCACCAAGTTGACACAAGCCGCCAGTGCTGTAGTGCGACCTGTGCCGCTGGGTTGACACAAGCGCGAGTACACTGATTTGTGCACTGAAGATGCTGGATTGCGGCCTGTGCCACAGGGTTGACACAAGCGCGAGTACACTGGCTTGTGCACTGAGGACGCTGGATTGCGGCGTGTGCCGCCTGGTTGACACAAGCGCGAGTACACTGGCTTGTGCACTGAGGACGCTGGATTCCGGCCTGTGCCGCCCAGATGACACAAATGGCAGGTATACAAGATAGCAGGAGGACTGGATTCTCAACTGGATACAGGAGACAATGCCAGAACTGGAAACACGTGAAACGCTATCACTGGCATCTGAGCAGCATTCACAGTAGAAGGACATGGACGCAGGAGCCAATCCAGATCGAACCCAGAATGATGGACAGGAGGTATGTGGAGTTTCAGCGAATGCTGGCCCGGTGTTCACTTTGCACAGCATTGGGAGTGAGGAGGCTTGTAACAGTTGGTTGTTGGGCAAAATCCAATATATTGGACAATCTTGATTCGCCGATTCAGAATCCAAAATTGTCAGGGATTTTTAACATCCCTCCAAGAAATTGCTGATAATCAGAGTCCACAAATTGGATCAGGGATTACATACAAAGAATACAGAGATAGTTTTAGCATAGCAAATAGTGCATAGGTGCAATTACAAGGTATACAGATCTGCATAATGACATGCATGAAAAATACATATAAGCTAAAATAAAACTGAACCAATGCCAATTCAACCAAATCACATGGCAGACAGAGGAATTTAGCTTAAGACATACAAGACAGGCATGGACATTACAGTTAAAGAGAATAAAATGAATGGATCCAGAGGTGATAGGATGTACCAAGAGGATAGAGAGTGCACAGACATGAAAAAAATGGGCCTAGGTTACCCTGCAAGTGAGAGGTTACAATTAGGGGTGTGCACCGGCCACTTTTCGTGTTTTGTGTTTTGGTTTTGGATCTGGATCTTTCTTCTTGTTTTTGATCTGGATTGGTTTTGCCAAAACCACCCATCCATGTTTTGGGTTCTGGGTTTTGTGTTTTGGATCTGTATTTTCATCTGTATTAAAATCACAGAATTTGTGGGTTTTTCTGCTCCTATGCTATTATTAACCTCAATAACCTTAATTTCCACTCATTTCCAGTCTATTCTGAACAACTCACACCTCACAATAGTGTTTTTATGTCCAAAAGGTTGCACCGAGGTAGCTGCATGACTATGCTAAGAGATACGAGTGGGTGGCAAAAACACGTGGCCCATCTAGGAGTGACACTGCAGTGGCAGACAGGATGGCAGTTTGAAAAACTAGGCCCCAAACAGAACATAATGCAAAGAAAAAAAAGAGGTGCAAGATGGAATTGTCCTTGGGCCCTCCCACCCACCCTTATGTTGTATAAACAGGACATGTACACTTTAACAAACCAATCATTTCAGCGCCAGGGTCTGCCACACGACTGTGGCTGAAATGATTGGTTCGTTTGGGCCCCCACAAAACAAGCTGGCAATTAATCTGTCCCTGCACAAACTGGCTCTACGGAGGTAAGATGTCGTCCTCATCCTCCTCATCCACCGATTCCTCACCCTCTTCAGTGTTGTGTACATCCTCATCCTCACAGGGTATTAACTCGTCCCCACTGGAATCCACCACCACAGGTCCCTCTGCACGTTCTGGAGGTTGGTCTCCCTGGAAGAGTTGATAATTCATTTTTATGAACATCATCTTCTCCACATTTTGTGGAAGCAACCTCCTACGCCTTTCGCTGACAAGGTTCCCGGCTGCACTAAACACTCTTTCGGAGTACACACTGGAGGGGGGGCAACTCAGGTAAAATAGAGCCAGTTTGTACAGGGGCCTCCAAATTGCCTCTTTTTCCTGCCAGTACAGGTATGGACTGTCTGACATGCCTACTTGGATGCTGTCACCGATGTAATCCTCCACCATTCTGTCAATGGTGACAGTATCATATGTAGTGACAGTAGACATGTCAGAAATTGTTGCCAGGTCCTTCAGTCCAGACCAGATGTCCAAACTTGGTCCTGCCTGCCCTGCATCACCGCCAGCGGGTTGCTTAGGATACCTAAGTTTTTTCCTGGCAGCCCCAGTTGCGGGAGAAAATGAAGAAGGAGCTGTTGACGTGTCACGTTCCGCTTCAGCTGACAGTGTGTTCACCAGCAGGTCTTTGCACCTCTGCAGGCTTGTGTCAGCCGGAAAGAGAGACACCACATAGGCTTTAAACCTAGGATCGAGCACGGTGGCCAAAATGTAGTGGTCTGATTTCAACAGATTGACCACCCTGGAATCCTGGCAAAGCGAATGAAGGGCTTCATCCACAAGTCCCACATGCCGAGCGAAATCGCTCCATCTTAGCTCCTCCTTCACTTTCTCCAGCTGCTTCTGCAAAAGCCTGATGAGGGGAATGACCTGAGTCAAGCTGGCAGTGTCTGAACTGACTTCACGTGTGGCAAGTTCGAAGGGCTGGAGAACCTTGCACAACACGGAAATCATTCTCCACTGTGCTTGAGTCAGGTGCATACCCCCTCCTTTGCCTATGTCATAGGTGGATGTATAGGCTTGAATGGCCTTTTGCTGCTCCTCCATCCTCTGAAGCATATAGAGGGTTGCGTTCCACCACGTCACAACCTCTTGCTTCAGGTGATGGCGGGGCAGGTTCAAGAGTGTTTGCTGGCGCTCCAGTCTTCGGCACGCAGTCGCTGAATGGCGAAAGTGGCCAGAAATTTTTCGGGCCACCCAAAGTGTCTCCTGCATGCCCCTGTCGCTTTTCAGAAAATTCTGCACCACCAAGTTTATTGTGTGAGCAAAACATGGGACGTGCTGGAATTTGCCCAGATGTAATGCCCGCACAATATTGGTGGTGTTGTCAGATATCACAAATCCCCAGGAGAGTCTAAGTGGGGTAAGCCACTGGGCGATGATTTCCCTCAGTTTCTCTAAGAGGTTGTCGGCGGTGTGCCTCTTACTGAAACCGGTGATACACAGCGTAGCCTGCCTTGGAACGAGCTGGCGTTTCTGAGATGCTGCTACTGGTGACGCTGCTGCTGTTGCTGCGTAAGGTGATACATCTACCCAGTGGGCTGTCACAGTCATATAGTCCTTAGTCTGCCCTGTTCCACTTGTCCACATGTCCGTGGTTAAGTGGACATTGGGTACAACCGCATTGTTCAGGATACTGAGGACACTTTTTCTGACGTTTCTGTACAGTCTCGGTATCGCCTGCCTAGAGAAGTGGAATCTAGACGGGATTTGGAACCGGGGACACACTACCTCCATCAATTGTCTAAATCCCTCTGCACTAATGGCGGATACCAGACGCACGTCTAACACCAACATAGCAGTCAAGGTCTCAGTTATACGTTTGGCTTCAGGATGACTGCTGTCGTACTTCATCCTCCTCGCTAAGGACTGTTGGAGGGTCAATTGTTTAGTAAAAGTAGTGGTGTTCCTACTTCCTCTCTGGGATGATGAACGACTCCCAGCAGCAGCAACAGCAGCAGCGGCAGCAGGAGGCGTAGCAATGCAGGATCCTCCGGAGGAATCCCCGATAGGAGAGTCAGTCATGCCAGTGACATGGCCTGCAGGACTACTTCCGATCCTGACTAAGGAGGAAATTGACGAGGAGGGAGTTGATGGTGTGGTTTGCAGGCGCTTGGATACAACAGGACAACGGGATTTAGGTGTCCCTGGACTGCTTACGGTCTTAGCCAAAGTTTCTGAACTTGACAGTAACTTTTTATGAACGCGCTGCAGGTGCCGTATAAGGGAGAATGTTCCTAGGTGGTTAACGTCCCTACCCCTACTTATTTCACCTTTACATATGGTACATATGGCAAGACAGTTGTTGTCCGGATTTGGATAGAAATATTGCCAGACCAAAGAGGTGGAATGTTTGGTCTTCTGCCCAGGCATGACCGTGATGGGCTTTTTCATCCCACGGACAACAACTGTCTCCCCGGAGCCTGATTTAAACAAACCACATCACCATCAGAATCCTCCTCGCCAACTACCTCCTCAGCGCCAGCTACGCCAGTATCCTCATCCTGTTGTACTTCAACAGTGACATCTTCAATTTGCATATCAGCAAGTGGACTGTGGGTGCTCCTTTCAGCATTTGCAGGGGGCGTGTAAATGGTGTAAAGAGCCACCTCTTCCCATCCAGTGCTGGGAAGGTCAGGCATCGCAACCGCCACCACACTTGGACTCTCCTTGGGGATTTGTGATATCTTCTTAGAACGCACAGTTCTTTGCTGTGCTTTTGCCAGCTTAACTTTTTTTAGCGGGAGGAGGGCTTCCATCATCATGTGAAGCTGAACCACTATTCATGAACATACTAGTCATACTAGTATGACACACACTAGTCATAGGGAAAGACCTTAGCCGTTCCTTGCCACTCCGTGTCATAAATGGCATATTGGCAAGTTTACGTTTCTCTTCAGATGATTTAAATGTTTTTTTTAAGGTCATTTTCCTGAACTTTGTCATTTGGGATTGTATGTGGCCTCTACTATGACATTGGGTATCGGCCTTGGCAGACGACGTTGATGGCATGTTATTGTCTATGTCATGACTAGTGGCAGCAGCTTCAGCACTAGGAGGAAGTGGTTCTTGATCTTTCTCTATTTTATTTTTATCGGAGAAAGTTTGGTCCTCCATTTATGTTATATCGATTTGATATATACGTGCGGCTAAGGCGGACACAAACACAGAAAATATTTTTTTATTTTTGCTGGAGAGTAGTGCACTTTGTGGGTTACACCACCCTTTAAGAAATGAGCCAGACGGCTCTTTACTTATGGGACACAGGCACATGCTTGGCGCTGCTCCTTTGTTGATACACGTGCAGCCACAGTGTACACAATTCACAAACACAGAAAATATTTTTTTATTTTGTTTGGAGTGTACTTTGGGGGTTACAGCACCCTTTAATGGTCAAGCCAGCCGGCCCTTTACTTATGACACAGGCGCACGCTTGGCACTACTTTGTTGATGCACGTGCGGCTACTGCGCACACAATTCACAAACACAGAAAATATTTTGTTATTTTGTTTGATGTGTACTTTGGGGTTACAGCACCCGCGGGTACCTTATATAGGATCCAAAACCCGCGAGACCCGGAAGGCGGGATGATGACGTTTTGCCTCGATTTCAGATCCGTGTCAGGCGGGAAAAGTCGAGCCTGACTCGGATCGGCCTCGGATCGGGGGGGCTCGGGGGGGTTCGGATTTCAGAAATCCGAATCCGCTCACCCCTAGTTACAATCTAGATTGTATTAAAGACATTAAGGGGGTGGTCCTTGTGGGAAACTAAGGATGAAGAGGTTAAGCAGTCAGAGTAACAGGAGTATAGGGGTGATGGGTACGAAAGATTTGGAAGAGGAAAGGCAGAAGTGGTGGGGGATGGAAGCAAGAACAGGAAGACAGAGTAGAGCAGTATTTTTCAACCACTGTGCCACGGCACATTAGTGTGCTGCGAGCGGTTGTCAAGTGCAGGGCTGCTGACAGCTTTGCCGGGCCCAGGTACAGGGAAGGGACGGGGCCAACCCCCTTCCTTTCTTCTTCCAAATCTTTCGTACCCAACACCCCTATACTCCTGTTACTCTGACTGCTTAACCTCTTCATCCTTAGTTTCCCACAAGGACCACCCCCCTAATGTCTTTAATACAATCTAGATTGTAACCTCTCACTCAGGGTAACCTAGGCCCATTTTTTCATGTCTGTTCACTCTCTATCCTCTTGATACATCCTATCACTTCTGGATCCATTCATTTTATTCTCTTTAACTGTAATGTTCATGCCTGTCTTGTATGTCTTAAGCCAAATTCCTCTACCTGCCATGTGATTTGGTTGAAATGGCATCGGTTCAATTTTATTTTGTCTTATCTGTATTTTTCATGCATGTCATTATGCAGATCTTGTCTGTATACATTGTAATTGCCAGGTGTGGGCAGACCCCCCTAGTTCAAATATAAAATACCATCTTCGCGGGTGCAGGCGCAGCACAGGGGGGCGCCGGTGTCCGGGGTGGGGGTGCAATCCCCCCCCCCTGCGCGCATATAATGCTGGGAGAGAGAGAACTGACTGCTGCGGGGTGTGTGGTGGGCTGGAGGGAGAGGCTGCTGCAGCAGCAGCCAGTCCTCCTCTCTCTTCCTGCCCAAACTAAGTAGCGGTGGCAAGGGAGGGGGCGGGCTGCAGGATAAGGGGACCTCCAACAGGTCCAAGCCCCAGTAAATAGTACCTGCTCCCCCCCTTCTCAGCGCTCCATGGCGGTCAGCTCAATGAACTTGTACTGTAGTGTGTTTTATTCCTGAGGAGGCCAATATAATGTGTTTTATTCCTGAGGAGGCCAATGTAGTGTGTTTTATTCCTGAGGAGGCCAATATAATATGTTTTATTCCTGAGGAGGCCAATGTAGTGTGTTTTATTCCTGAGGAGGCCAATGTAGTGTGTTTTATTCCTGAGGAAGCCAATATAATGTGTTTTATTCCTGCGGAGGCCAATGTAGTGTGTTTTATTTCCAGTGGAGGCCAATGCGTATGCAGGGGGGTTTCCGAGTACCTAGAAACCCCCCCCTGCCCGTTGCTCCATCACCACCGGCCCGGCAAGCAGCTGAAAATAACTGTTTTTTTTGTAAAGAAAATACGACACTGCCTGGGCTGGCTGTAGGGGGAGCTGCAGCGCGCAACTCCACCCAGTGAGTTCCCATAGCAGCACCGAGACCGGCAATGTGAGTGGATGAGAGCACTTGCCGCCGGGACACCGTGTCCAGTACTGGCAGCGCTGACTAGTCCTGAAGCCGCATGACGTAGGTGGGGGTGCCGAGGGGGGAGGATAATGTTTAATAAATGTAGGCAGATCACTGCTGTATGTATTTGCGGGGGGACGGCAATGCCAGAGGACTGCTGTATTTGTGGGGCGGGTGGGGGATAATATTTAATAAATGATGCCAGAGGACTGCTGTATTTGTGGGGCGGGTGGGGGATAATATTTAATAAATGATGCCAGAGGATTGCTGTATTTGTGGGGGGGAGGAGAATATTTAATAACTGATGCCAGAAGACTGCTGTATTTGGGGGGGGATAATATTTAATGATGCCAGAGGACTGCTTTTGGCTCTGCATTCTTGTTTTTTAAGTGAGCGCTGCGGTGTGTGTATGTGTGTCTGTCAGTGTGTGTGTGTCTGTCTGTTAGTGTGTGTATATGAGTGTGTCTGTCAGTGTGTGTGTGTAAGTATGTCTGCCAGTGTGTGTGTGTATGAGTATGTCTGTCAGTGTGTGTGTGTGTGTGTGTATGAGTGTGTCTGTCAGTGTGTGTGTGTGTGTATGAGTATGTCAGTCAGTGTGTGTGTATGAGTATGTCTGTCAGTGTGTGTGTGTGTGTGTGTGTGTGTGTGTGTGTGTGTGTGTGTGTGTGTGTGTGTGTGTGTGTGTGTGTGTGTGTGTGTGTGTATGATTGTGTCTGTCAGTTACGTTTACTTCAAATGTTGAAATTGCACTGGTAGTTTAAATTTTGTTCGTAAATATTATTACACATTGTGCATAAGCAAGTTTTATGCCTTGTTATTTATATTATATATTGTTATTTATATTAGAACACTTGAAGTACACAATAAAGTGTATGTTGCAGGCTTATTCTTGTTGGACTTTTTTGTCATTGGTTCTGTAACCATTTATTTGGAAACCCCCCTTTCAAAATCCTGCGTTTGCCACTGCAATGTGTGTCTATTATTTTATATGGGAGCCAATGTGTATGTGTTTTCATTGGTCACGCATGCCGCGTTGCCGGATAGTGTACCTTGGCAAATCTAAAATCTTGTGTAGTATGCCTCGTGTAGAAAATCACTGGAGTAGAGGATAAAGAATGAGTGACAGAGGGTGAAGGGAAGGAAGGGAGGAACTGAAAGACAAAAGGGAGTAGTGGAGAGCAAACAAGAAAGCGTAAGTAATCGTTTTGGCTGGGGCCAGAGTAATAAATATACAAAATATTGCATCTCAATAGGCTGTCTACTGCAGATAGGTTTTTCAAGTATTGTAACAAGTAGTTGACAATGCTTAAGTAAACTCTCAGATTAGTAATATTGCCTCTGTCTTTAGATTTCTATTAACTTCCACTTTTACAGGGGATGCCGTCATAATACCGCCCTCGGGGATTCAGGTGCTGAAAATGACACCTGTCAGAATCCCGACGCCGACATCCTGAAGGCAAGTAGCAGGGTTAGGGGGAGGGTTTGGGGTTAGGCACTAGGGAGAGGGTTACGGTTAGGCACTAAGGGGGGAGGGCTAATTTTAGGGTGCGGGGAGGGGGAGGTTAGGTTTAGGCACTGGAGGGGAGGTTAGGTTTAGGCACCGGGGAGGGGGGGTTAGAGGTAGGGAGACGGTGAGGATTAGGATACTGACCGAAAAGGGTCGGTATCCTAACCCTCTCGGGGTGCCGGCATCGAGATTCTGACCGCCAGGATCCCGAGTGCCGGCATCCCGTACCCAAACTCTTTACAGCACATGGTTTTATTGCCCCTGTTGTAATTATCTGTCTCAAAAAAATTTTTTCCCATTTCTGTAAAACTTGTTTTTCTTGTTCAGATTTAGAAATGAGTGTTTTATTTTGTTGAGGATTTTTGTAACTATAGCATCATCTTCTTCCAGTGTCCTAACAAAAACAAGAAGAAAATCAATGACTAATTTAAAAGTAACTGTGGTCTCTGAAGTGAATGTAATAAATGTACTGAGTTTGCCCGTTAGAGCAATTTGACAGATCTGCATTATGCATTCAATTTAGATATAGTTGATTAATATAATTTAGGAAGAAAATTCTTCCAGTGTTGGAAGTATGATTTTTTTCCTGTATGACTGCATCTTTCAATATTTCAGGATTTACGCTTTTTTTTACTTTATTTTTTATTACCACTGAGGCCATTGGTGCCCAGCAGAGATTTGGGGGTTGATGTATCAAGCAGAGAAAAGAGTGGAAAAGTCGACCAGTGAAGTTGTTGCAAAAAAGCAACCAATCAGCTTCTACCTAACCTTTTATAGAATGTACTTGACAAATGCTCCCTCGAAGCTGATTGGTTGCTATGGGCAACTTCTGTCCTGGTCCACTTCTCCACTCTTTTTACTGCTTGATACATCAACCACCTAGTGCAGTGGTTTCATGAACAATGATACTTCATGTTGCTCTCCGTCTTTACCCTCTGCATGGCCAGATTAAGGCTTCAGGGGACCTGGGGCACTTAAGACAAGGAGTTACACCCCCACTCATCTGGCCCTCCCCCTCTCATCAGCACTGCCCCTCCCCACTTGTCCGGCCCTTAGAAAATGCACAGGACTGAACAGTGCAGCAGTGGGCTCTGGGTGAGGGGGTTTCTGAGGGAGGAGGGCCCAGGCCCCCCTTAATTTGGATGTGGCCATCAGTAGTAAGAGAATAGAGCCCATCCACCTGCGTAATATGAGTACACTATCCAATATTGCTTCAGATTTTAAAACAATTTTTATGAGATTGTTTCCCTTTATCCCTAAACACCTTATCACTTTCTTCACCTCTGTCTACTAGGTCCAGTATGGCAGCAGGCGACATATAACACTTTTTAGCACATACACTGTAAACTTGAAATTCTTGTCTGTATGCATTGCTTTAGAAAGGAATTTCCCAATGTAATTTAATTTACCTCCTCGGCTGTCAAGTTTTGCACCTTCTTGGAGATAGACTGATTATTAGTCTCATAAGATATTAGAATCGCATCTGCCCCAGATTCAAAAGCCCACAGTTTTCCCACAGTAATGTAGCTTAGTTCACCATGTTTGTTCACTAGCATTTCACTCAGTATAACCTAGGAACGGTATCATGTCCTTCTGTCGCCTGCTGTTAAAGTCCACTAAGGATACTGACTATATACCTTCCTACCTATACCTTCTAAAACCTGCCTATAACCTCTAAGATTTATGCTATTTGCGTACGCAGTCATACAGTAAAATAAAGACCTTAGACCTTGAACATGTTTTTCCAAAGCACAAAGTATTATTCAACCAAAGTACAGATAATACATGCTGTGATCTAAGTACAATTTAGCGCAAAGAAATTATACAGACCCAAGATACAGTCATACATACGCAAGCGCTCTGGGACCAGATTCCGGCATCAGCAAGAGACCTCCGTCAATCAGCAATCAGCAGAATAGACTAGAAACCCAGGGACAGAGCACACATATTTATACCCCTGCCAGAAATAAGCTGAACAAAAGAGAGGTCTTGTTGCAATTCCATTGGCTCTCCTTCACGGTGCATTTGTTACAAGGCACTTAACAGGTTGATTCAAATGGCCACAGTCCAGCCTCCAACAGCTGGTTGCCTTCGTTTTCCCACTTCATGCAAATCTAGACTGTTGGTTTTACAAAGTCCATTTTGGTTCTTTATGACTTTACGGTCCATAAGTTGCGAACGCATGTTCCGATCTTCACACCGATGATACCAGAAAGCTGTGGATAAAGAGCAGATCAGTATAATACCAAACACAGTTTATTTATCATGTATTAAACCTTAGATACCAAATAGTCTTTATTTCACAGCATTTGTAATAAATGAATAAAACTTGGATCTTTTACTTTATAGCTATGGAACCTTTTGTGTAAGTGTGCATTATGTAAGTTTTAGGGATATGAGAAAAGACACTAGTTAGGTTTATCTGATTTGGGGCAGATGTGCACGCATGCAGCTAATAAACAGCGTTCGCATGCAGGATATTGTGCATTTGTAACTGTGCATCATGTTAACAGCGCAACTGTGCGTACTGTGCGGTGTTTATGCATGAGATTCTATTTATGATGGATTTAACATATATATATATATATATATATACATATATATATATATATACACATATCTCATTCCTTACTAACAGTTTCAAACTGCAATGCAAATGTGTTATGGGCAGTGAGCTTCACTTCTAAAACAAGGTGGAGACCCCCAGCTGTGAAGCTGGGGCCATTCTGTCTGGGAGTGAGACTAAAACCTGTTTAGGATTCAGACAAATTCAATTGTGTAGATCAATGTCTGGGTTATATTACAATTGCCACAACTATACTTGTCTATATACAGGGATTCCCAATTTGTATGTAAAACACTCACAGTATTCTAGTGTATTGTCTATTCTTTTTACTTTTCTCAGGAGGCTGTTTTTCTAGTTGTTTTGGTATTTCTCTATGCAAGGTTGTCCCCAGAATGGGCCTGTAATGGCTGCTAAAAAGATTATCAAAAACATTGCCATCTGTACTTAGCTCGTGAGTTGTAACTTAAAATGGCACTGGTCGCAAAATGGCGTTTTGCAAATTCTTGTTTCTAAAATGGAGTCTAGCTGCCATTCGCAAGATGGCATCGTGCATGCTAATTTTTTACGCTGATTCCGTCTCAGCCACTAATCCAGCTTCGACAGTCCACCCTTTGATAGCGAACAACATACTATCACATCCTGATGTTAAAATTAATTTTAGGCATACATACATATATTATTTAATGTTATTATGGGATGGCATAAGGTGGGTCTTAATCCATCAATAATGTGTCTCTAGAAGGGGACATAAAACTACCATTATACGCACACCACGGACCTTGAGAGATCATGTGAAAAATGTGGGGATGCACCATTCCTCTAAAGGAAGTCTTGAGGAGGATCAGGGACTTACATTATTTGATATGTTTGAAAATAACATTTTAATAATAATACATTTCATGCACGTCTAAACATAATACATTATATGATGGTATTCCCAAGTTCAGGGTTGTAATGCAGTTCTATATTTACCTCAGTATTTATATTGTCATTACTGACCACCATCATAATTTCGTTCCTTCATTTTAACTTATTCTTACACTTTCCACACTTCAGCACAATAGGAGTACACCGGACACATATGCCAATTGCTATGATGATGACCAGTTTAAGGATCAGGAAGTTGCCTACGCTTGCGATCATTTCCTGGGCCCATTTCCCTAGGCCTGAGAACCATTTTACAGGGTTCAACCATGACACCCATTCCTTTACCTTTTCCTCTACTTCAGCCACTGAAGCATTATGGTTCTTCCGAAATTCCCATTTCAGCTGCAGAATTTCATCCATCTTTCGATCTATTACCTCTTTGGGATCGCTGGTATCATTGGTGAGATAGGTGCAACACTTCACTCCAAATTGGGTGGCCAAGGTTACGCAATATCCTCCAGTGACAGCGGTTAAATAATTTAACACTAGTCTGTGTTGCACCAGTTCTTTCTTGTACATCTTGTGTCATCATACATCTCGGTGATATTATCTTTCAATTTAGCAAGATCCTGAATATATCTAAAATTTAGTGTACCCCGAGCGATCCTGGTGGGATCCAATGCTACTAAAACTTGAAAGCCAGTTGTCTCACTAATTAACTGAGTGGCTTTATGCAAGTCACCAGGTATCATATTTCTTTTGCCTCTGTGTTTATACTGTGTGTGAAGATATGGTGATGGTGTGTTTTTATGAATACTGAGCATTTCAACATGTGTGAGGGTCATAACCTCTGGGACTACTCTTCCCAGGTAACACAAAACTTCGGAACTCGGGGAGAGCCATTTATACACTTTTCTTCCACATATAAAATATACATTATCGGGGAGAACATAAGGGATAGAATGCATCATTATCATTAAAGACATTTCCCTTGCAAACAGTCCTATTTTATTTCAGGCTCTTCCATCTGGTACATGCAAGTTTCTGGTTGTATTATGTTAGCACAATATCCATCTGGTACCTTACCAATAATTTCTTTGGTGGAACTCAATGTATAAGGATACCTAAAGCTTCTCCCATTAGATTTAATTGAGCGTAACAGATCATGATTCGTAGATTCATTATCAGCTCTCAGTGAAAAAGTCATCATCTGATTATTCCCTGTCACTTCCCAATTCCCTGGTTTATTGGGGTTGGTTATGTTCAAACACAAAAGTGATCTATCTGCTTGGAATTTATATAATTTGAAATGAGGTGGTTTGGATGAGAGGAATTTGCCATCCAAGGTTTTCCCTTTTTGCAATTCTAAAATTTCCGTGGTATTCAGCGGAAATGGCACCAACCCTACATTATGTTGACCCTGTGGCACATGTGAGCACACCCAACAATCAGTTTGATTTAAAACTTTGCCTACCATGCTATGATAATCCTCTAAAGGATACCCACCCCAGTACGGGTTATATTTAGGTTGGCACCTTTGGATACAGTTCTCATCAACTAGGGACCCACAAAACTCACAAATACAGGAATCTTCAGATGATAAACCTCCACACCGTTCCCGAGTATCCGAAATTTAACAATTACAGTACTAAGATTGGTCAAACACTCCCCTGATTGGCATAGAACTCCTCCTGACTCCACTCCATCAGCGCTGCCATCAGCTCCCATCTCCTCTATCGGTCCCCTGACACAGAAACCGGACATTCCCGAACCAACCAGGATGGTGAACACTCTAGAAGAGAAAATGAAAATGAACACAACAGGCCCGTCCATTTGTCACAACAAAGATCTGCAAATTTCTTTTAGTTCAGGTATCTCACTATGACCTTTTCAATCCTCCCGGAACAAGCTTGCGATCGACAGGTCCATGTTATCACCCTTGTCTCCGCCTTGTTTCTCCACCGGTTGGTTGACCCTTTTGCAGTGAGTGGAATGGATCCAGGTATCTCTCTCAGCCACCTTCAAAGATGTAGTACTTGTCAGCAGCACCTGGTACGGACCTTCCCACCGATCAGTCAAACAACCTGAACGCAAGAAATTTCTGATCATAACATATTCTCCAGGTGCAACATCATGACAGTTAGTTTCAGGCATATCATGGGACAACAATTTCAGTTTCTGCTGTTGCTGTTTTAACTGTTTACTCATTGATATAAGATACTTTACAGTTACCTCGTTGTTACTCTTCAAGTCTTCCAAACAGTGTTTCAAAGGTGGATAGATTTAGAGGGGGTCTAGGAGTGGTCCTTATACTATGCATGACCAACGGTAATGCTTTGGGCCATCCTAGTCCAGTCTCTGCCATGATTTTACTTAACTTATTTTTAATAGTCCCGTTCATCCTCTCTACCTTGGCGCTGGCCAGCGGTCGGTAGAGGGTGTGAAGTCAACTATTGATACCCATCAGTTTACACATATTTTGAAAAACATCACCTGTGAAATGGGTACCCCTGTCGCTCTCAATAATTTTAGGGATACCATATCTGCATAAAAATTCCTGTACTATTTTCTTGGCAGTAAATGCAGCAGTATTAGTGGCCGCTCGGTAGGCCTCGACCCAGTTAGAAAATACATCAGTAACACTAATACGTACTTGAGATTCCTGCAGGGTGGTAATTGGATGAAATCAATTTGTATTACCTGGAAAGGTCCATCAGTCGGTGGAATGTGGGATGGTTCGGTTGGGATCGCTTTCCCTATGTTCTTCCTCAAGGTCAGACAGGACATTGCTCTCTTTTCTGCTTGTGAAGAAAAACCCGGTGCGCACCAGTATGCTCTCACCAATTTGCAAATACCTTGCTTTCCCAGATGAGTCAGACCGTGTGCTGCCTCAGCCTGGCTGGGGTAATATGCTTTGGGGGCTACTGGCTTACCTTGTCTGTCCCTCCAGAGCCCGGAGTACTCTTGCCCACATCCCTTGGACTTCCAGATGGACTTTTCCTGGATTGAACACAAATTTTGCATCTCAATTAGTTTCAGCATATCAGTTGTTTGGAAAGACATAATTTGTTCTGTTGGTAAAACCATTTTTAACCCTGCTGCCCATTTTGCACCTTCATCGGCTCTGTTGTTGCCTAGTGACACCGGGTCACTCTCACATGTATGGGCTTTGCACTTAATTACTGCCAACGTTTTGGGCAGTTGGATTGCTTTTAAAAGATGTTTCATGTGTCTGGAATGTGCAACTGGTGTGCCTGCTGCTGTCATAACATTTCTCAGATGCCATAGAGCTCCAAAATCGTGCACGACTCCGAACACGTACCTAGAGTCAGTGTAAATGTTAGCAGATTTGCCTGCTGCCAATTCACACGCTCTTCTTAGTGCTACTAACTCTGCCACCTGGGCTGAGTGAGGAGGACCAAGAGGTTCAGCTTATATGATGTCTGTGTCATTTACAACAGCATAACCTGTACATAACTCACCTGTGTCTGTTTGTCTATGACAACTCCCGTCCGTGTTAAATGTCACATCCACATTCTTTAACGGTGTGTCACGTATGTCAGGTCTAGCAGTAAAGGTCTGATTCAGATATTCCATACAATCGTGTGTATCATTATGTCCGCTGAACTCACTTCCCGCCAGCAACCCGTCTCCTTCCACCCTTTGTACATCATGTTGTACATATGGTAAATACGTTGCAGGATTCAGCGTACTGCATCGTTTAACAGTGATGTTTGCAGGTGCAATTAGAGCTAGTTCCCATTTGGTAAACCTAGCTGAAGAGACATGTCTGGTTTGGGCAGTTCAGCAGAGCAGATACAGTGTGGGGAGTGTAGACAATCATATCATGGCCCAATACTACGTCCTCACTTTTACTCACCAATAGAGCTGTCGCTGCTACACTTCTTAAACACGTTGGGAGTGATCTTGCTACAGTGTCTAATTGGGCCCTGTAGTATGGATGCCTAGTGATGTCAGTGGGAGTGCTTTTGGCTCTGATAGAGACCCTACTGCAGGGTCTCGTCGCAAGCCCGATGGTCGCGATGGTCTTGACCATCGCAACTATCTTTTTGGCCGCTCGCATAAGCTGTGGGTGGTCACCCACTGCTATGCGAGCGGCCAGGAGTCCGCTCCATTCTTAGGTAGGAGGGCCCTGATTCTGGTCAGAGCGTCCAGCTCTGAATCAGGCCCTAAGTCCTGTAAAGGCAAGGCCAGAATAGAAAAACCTGGGATTCACATTCTACAGTATCCACACATTCCCAAGAAGGTACGAATTTGCTGTTGGTTCTGCGGCAGTGTCATGTTCTGTATGGCCTGGATTCTGTCATTTGTGAGATGTCGTAACCCCTGAGTTAGACAGTGTCCCAAATACTTTACTCTGGATTGGCATGGCTGTAGTTTCTCCTTAGCAACCTTATGTCCTGTGTGCGAGAGGTGAAGCAACAAAAGTTTAGTATCATTTAAACATGACATAAACGAATCAGAACATAGCAATAAATCATCCACATATTGGATTAGAACAGACCCATTGGCAGGTTGAAAAGATTGTAAACAGTCGTGCAAGGCCTGGGAGAAGATACTGGGGCTGTCTATGGAACCCTGGGGCAATCGTGTCCATGTGTATTGTACACCCCTATATGTGAAAGCGAAGAGGTACTGACAGTCAGGATGAAGAGGTACAGAAAAGAAAGCAGAACAGACATCAATGACAATGAAATGGGTTGCATTTGGTGGGATCTGCATAAGAATGACAGCTGGATTTGGCACTTCAGGAAATTGGCTTTCTAGCACCTTATTAACACCTCTAAGGTCTTGTACCAGCCTGTAACCCCTCCCACCACTCTTTTTCACCGGGAAGATGGAACTGTTGGCTACACTAGCTGTACGAACTAAAATTCCCTGTTGTAATAATTGTTCAATTATTGGATAAACTCCAAATTCTACCTCCTGTTTTAGTGGGTACTGAGGAATTTTTGGAGCTTGCCTAGCGCTTTTTAAGTTTAACATTACGGGGCTTACGTTTGCCATTAATCCAGTGTCCTGTCCGTCGTTGGTCCAAAGTGAATCTGAAATTTGGGATAACATTTGATCTACCTGAGATGGATTTCCATTTACACTGGTAGAGTGATATATTATCCTTTGGGGAGTGTCCAACATATCCCTCACCTCGTGCGCAACTCTCTGTGGGATATCTAGAAATACACCGTCAGGGGTGCAATATATGACACATCCCATCTTACATAACAAATCTCTTTCCAGTAGGTTAGTAGGAGCCGCAGTAGCCAGAAGGAAAGAATGCCTGGTAAGCAACGGCCCGATAGTAACCTCTGTGGATTTTGTTAAAGGATAATGTTGCACTTTACCCGTTACGCCCATTGCTGGTACTGTCTTGTTGGTTACCTGTAAATTAACAGGAGATTTTATCACTGACCTGGTCGCCCCTGTGTCTACAAGAAAAGAATATTTAGTACCAACTACATCAACCATCATGACTGGCTCTTCCCTAGTACCTCTCGTTAACCTGACTATCTGTAGACTACAGGTATGACCTGACCACTAGCGTTGGCTCCCACTCTTCAATAATGATTGGAGCTGGTGCCTGTTGGACAGTTGCTGGTCTCTGTGCATATCCCTTATGGGGATATCCAGGTTTTCCCTGATTTGGGGGTCCTACCCTTTTTGCCGTACAGTTTCTACTTACATGTCCTGGCTGGTTACATTTAAAACACGTTCGTGGATTGGATGAAGAAAAGGGTTGTTGTGCGAGTTGTGCAGGAGGAAGAGGTGGTGGGTATGGGTAAGGATATTGAGGGGAAGGATATGATTGGGGATATGTAGTTTGTGGATAGTATGGGACTTGTGGTTATGCAGGGTAAGTGGGATAGGGTTGTGTTTGCAGTGGTGTGGGACTAGTGAGGGCGTGTAACTGTTCAGGTGCAGGTGTGTGTGTGGGTGCAGGTGTATCTGCTGGCTGTGATGTTACCGTCATTCCTTCCAGAGCTTGAATACTTACAGCCATTAGTTTCTCGCTCTGGGTCTCTCTCTTCTTTGAGATGTTTGAGATGGCGGATTCTATGAGGGTATCTATTGTGACTCCCCTCCAGCCAGGCTGTGAGGTCTGAACCCGGGTTCTCTTTAAGGCCTTCCTTGAGTATGGTGACAATCATTCCCTTGTGGTGAATGCTATCTTTAATATCCTCTAACCCAGTGTACTGGGTGATAACCTGCAGAGCCCGGTCGCAATAATCTTCTGCAGATTCACTCTCCTTTTGCTCTATGGTGAAAATTTTGTTCCAGTTAACTACTACTGGAAAATATATACCCAATTGAGTTATAATGCGGGAAATATTACCTTGGTTTACTTGGTCTGTTAAAGGAACGTCACCATCCAATACACAATCTGTGATAAATTTAGTCACGTCGATATTGCGTGGTAGACAGGTCCTTAACACCAACCGCCAATCTTTATTGGTGGGCTCATGAGAACTACCCAAATTTCTCAAAAATCTTTGACATTTGGCTAATTCCTTTTTGGGATCGGGGAAATCATTTATGATGGAATTTAGCTCTGCTCTTGTCCAATGACAATGCATTACCACATCCCTTGTAGGTACAACTCCGTTCGCGTCTGCATTCCCATTCGGAACAGTGATTGTCCGAATGGGATGCAGACCGGCCGCAGTGCTAACTTTGACCTTATTACCTGGCTGGGGGTTTAATCTGTTGCTGCAACGTATAGTATTAACAACTTCCTCCACAGACGCAGAGGAGTTTAACACTTCCCGTACTGTTACAGATGGAGATGGTGGCACCATTGAGCTTATCATGGTGTCGCATCTAACATATGCACAGCATGGGAAACGGCAGACATAACAATAGGCTCATCATCCACATCATAAACATTTTCTTTATGGTTACTTAAGAGAGGGTACAAGTTGCTTGTTACATTTTTATGAGTTTTTTTTATGACTGTATCTGCACCTCGATCCACATAAGGTGTCGGTGGTGCGCGTAAACTACTGGCAATACCTTCAGCAACACTACCTTGCCGCACCTGCGACCCGCAAAATGGCGCATTGCAATCCAGCGCCGCAGGTGTATTTGCTGGCAATGCGCTCGCAATGCTAGTTTGTGTCGCTTGCACATATATAAGCCACGCATCTCCTTCATGCTGCCACAATTTTAAACATTCATAATATTTTACTTTTTTCTCTCGAGAACGCATCAGACTGATGTGATCTCGGACATTATCCAATACATCTTTATCAAAACTACCAATCCTGGGAAACGGTCTAACGCTCTTCATCGTTATTTTAAACCATACGTCACAATACCTTATTGCATAAGTACCGTACTTAGTATGCATAATATGACAGGCCGATCCAGGTGACGCTTCCATTAGCAGCACATCATTGTCTAACATTTCTATTGTTTGCGTGGCTCCCATCTTGGGACAACTCCTATGTTTTTCAATAAAAATTTAAACTGGTGAAAGACAATTAAGATACTTTCACTTACCTGCGGACGCCTTTGAAAAAGGGTGTATCTGCAAACCCTATGGAGGACCTCTAGAAGCTTCCACTCACCTATGGAAGTAAAGGCCGCTTCCGCTCAGCAATCCCTTTTTGACTACCTTTCAACTGTTAGGGGGCAGCAAAGTACCCTTTGTGTTCCAGTTGATTTCGTCCACTCTCCCACCAGCTCACAATCACAATTTAACCAAAATTATGCGGTTCAATTATAGTGTTCAAATAAGCCTAACAGATCACACACATTGATTACTGAACGCTATAATCACGATGGGGGCCGGACCCTAACAAAAATAACAACCCATACACCTGCTTTGTGTAAAGTAAACGGTAAGCTGCTACCGAGTCACCAGGGCCGCCAAGAGCCAAGGCGGGCCCCTGTAATAGGGGTCGTGGCCTAATCTCGGGAGGCGTGGCCACGCCCACTTGCCAAAAAAATATATATTTGCAGCGCCGCAAACCGGCGCTGCGCGCCGGGGAGGGGGGCGCTCCGAGCCCCCTCAGCCTGGCGCAAAGCCAGGGGGGGTGCGATCAGTGTGATCATTCCCCCGCACAGGCATAGGAGACTGCTGGGCTGCTGTGAGGGAGGGGGGGGGGCGGCGTCGGACCCAGGCCCCCGCCGGGCCCCTCAGGAAGCCCAGGCCCGGGTAATCTGTACCCGCTCCCCCCAATCTTGGCGCCCCTGCGAGTCACTAGGCCAACTTCTGCGCCTAGCACTTAAGGGTCCTACGATACCCTTAACATTTAGGTCCCGTGTTACACCCTAAACAAATACTCACTGATACACACTTTTTTCCTGCATAGAAAAATACACGTTAACCCAGATATTAGCAACAATTGATAATGTAAACTCAATGGCTTTGTTTAAACACGTGGCAGCACAACCGGAAAATGCGTATACGCTATTGTGCAACTAGTCGCATACATAATGATGCGACTACCACACAACCGCATGATGTACCCTTAGCTGCGTATGCAAAAGTGCGTCCCTATTGTGCGCAAAAATACGACTTAGCCGCGTGCGCAATACTGCGACACCCCATTTAAACGAAAAATACTATCAACAAAGGAAAACAAACTTCTTCCTCTGTTGTCCCTGGATTCTAGTCAGCGTCTCTTGGTCACACGATAATGGGTAGCGATCTCTCAGCATCGAATGGTTGCAGGTAAGACTGCTTGTGGCCACTATCCACCCTTTGCTGAGATATAGATATCTGTGTATATATCATGTAATTAGGTACGTGACTTCACTATGAGCCCCCAACTAAGGATACAGGCTATATACAGTCAGGTCCATAAATATTGGGACATTGACAGAATTTTCAGATTTTGGCCTCTATTCACCACCACAATGGTTTTGAAATGAAACAAACAAGATGTGCTTTAACGGCAGACTTTCAGATTTAATTTGAGGGTAATTACATCCAAATCGGGTGAACGGTGTAGGAATTACAACAGTTTCAATATGTGCTCCCACTTTTTAAGGGACCAAAAGTAATAGGATTATCAGCTCAAAAGCTATTTCATGGACAGGTGTGAGCTAATCCCTCGTTATTTCATTATCAATTAAGCAGGTAAAAGGTCTGGAGTTGATTCTAGGTGTGACATTTGCATTTGGAATCAGTTGCTATCAACTCTCAATATGAGATCCAAAGAGCTGTCACTATCAGTGAAGCAAGTCATCATTAGGCTGAAAAATCAAAACAAACCCATCAGAGAGATAGCAAAAACATTAGGTGTGGCCAAATCAACTGTTCGGAACATTCTTAAAAAGAAAGAACGCACCGGAGAGCTCAGCAACACCAAAAGACCCGGAAGACCACGTAAAACAACTGTGGTGGATGACAAAAGAATTATTTCCCTGGTGAAGAAAAACCCCTTCACAACAGTTGGCCAAATCAAGAACACTCTCCAGGAGGTAGATGTATATGTGTCAAAGTCAACAATCAAGAGAAGACTTCACAAGAGCGAATATAGAGGGTTCACCACAAGATGCAAACCATTGGTGAGCCACAAAAACAGGAAGACCAGATTAGAGTTTGCCAAATAACATCTAAAAAAGCCATTACAGTTCTGGAACAACATCCTATGGACAGATGAGACAAAGATCAACTTGTACCAGATGGGAAGAGAAGAGAAGGAAAGGAACTGCTCATGATCCAAAACATGCCACCTCATCAGTGAAGCGTGGTGGTGGTAGTGTCATGGCGTGGGCAAGTATGGCTGCCAATGGAACTGGTTCCCTTGTATTTATTGATGATGTGACTGCTGACAAAAGCAGCAGAATGAATTCTGAAGTGTTTCGGGCAATATTATATGCTCATATTCAGTCAAATACTTCAGAACTCATTGGACGGCGCTTCACAGTGCAGATGGACAATGACCCGAAGCATACTGCATAAGCAACCAAGGAGTTTTTTAAGGCTAAAAAGTGGAATGTTATGCAATGGCCAAGTCAATCCCCTGACCTGAATCCGATTGAGCATGCATTTCACTTGATGAAGACAAAACTAAAGGGAAAATGCCCCAAGAACAAGCAGGAACTGAAGACATTTGCAGTAGAGGCCTGGCAGAGCATCAGCAGGGATGAAACCCAGCGTCTGGTGATGTCTATGCGTTCCAGACTTCAGGCTGTAATTGCCTGCAAAGGATTTGCAACAAAGTATTCAAAAGTGAAAGTTAGATTTAGGATTGTTTGGTTTGTCCCATTACTTTTGACCCCTTAAAAAGTGGGAGGCACATATAGAAACCGTTGTAATTTCTACACCGTTCACCTGATTTGGATGTAATTACTAGGGGTGTGCACCGGCCACTTTTCGTGTTTTGTGTTTTGGTTTTGGATCTGGATCTTTCTTCGTGTTTTGGATCTGGATTGGTTTTGCCAAAACCACCCTTCCGTGTTTTGGGTCCTGGGTTTTGTGTTTTGGATCTGTATTTTTTAGAAAAAAAGCATAAAAACAGCTAAAATCACAGAATTTGTAGGTTTTTCTGCTCCTATGCTATTATTAACCTCAATAACCTTAATTTCCACTCATGTCCAGTCTATTCTGAACACCTCACACCTCACAATAGTGTTTTTATGTCCAAAAGGTTGCACCGAGGTAGCTGGATGACTATGCTAAGCAACACGAGTGGGCTGCACAAACACGTGACCCATCTAGGCGTGATACTGCAGTGGCAGACAGGATGGCAGTTTGAAAAACTAGGCCCCAAACTGTACATAATGCAAAGAAAAAAAAGAGGTGCAAGATGGAATTGTCCTTGGGCCCTCCCACCCACCCTTATGTTGTATAAACAGGACATGCACACTTTAACAAACCAATAATTTCAGCGCCAGGGTCTGCCACACAACTGTGGCTGAAATGATTGGTTCGTTTGGGCCCCCACAAAACAAGCTGGCAATTAATCTGTCCCTGCACAAACTGGCTCTACGGAGGCAAGATGTCATCCTCATCCTCCTCATCCACCGATTCCTCACCCTCTTCAGTGTGTACATCCTCATCCTCACAAAGTATTAACTCGTCCCCACTTTAATCCACCACCACAGGTCCCTCTGTACGTTCTGGAGGCTGGTCTCCCTGGAAGAGCTGATAATTCATTTTGATGAACATCATCTTCTCCACATTCTGTGGAAGCAACCTCCTACGCCTTTCGCTGACAAGGTTCCCAGCTGCACTAAACACTCTTTCGGAGTACACACTGGAGGGGGGGCAACTCAGGTAAAATAGAGCCAGATTGTACAGGGGCCTCCAAATTGCCTCTTTTTCCTGCCAGTACAGGTATGGACTGTCTGACATGCCTACTTGGATGCTGTCACCGATGTAATCCTCCACCATTCTGTCAATGGTGACAGTATCATATGCAGTGACAGTAGACATGTCAGAAATTGTTGCCAGGTCCTTCAGTCCGGACCAGATGTCCAAACTTGGTCTTGCCTGCCCTGCATCACCGCCAGTGGGTTGCTTAGGATACCTAAGTTTTTTCCTGGCAACCCCAGTTGCGGGAGAAAATGAAGAAGGAGCTGTTGACGTGTCACGTTCCGCTTCAGCTGACAGTGTGTTCACCAGCAGGTCTTTGCACCTCTGCAGGCTTGTGTCGGCCGGAAAGAGAGACACCACATAGGCTTTAAACCTAGGATCGAGCACGGTGGCCAAAATGTAGTGGTCTGATTTCAACAGATTGACCACCCTGGAATCCTGGCAAAGCGAATGAAGGGCTTCATCCACAAGTCCCACATGCCAAGCGGAATCGCTCCATCTTAGCTCCTCCTTCACTTTCTCCAGCTGCTTCTGCAAAAGCCTGATGAGGGGAATGACCTGACTCAAGCTGGCAGTGTCTGAACTGACTTCACGTGTGGCAAGTTCGAAGGGCTGGAGAACCTTGCACAATACGGAAATCATTCTCCACTGCGCTTGAGTCAGGTGCATACCCCCTCCTTTGCCTATGTCATAGGTGGATGTATAGGCTTGAATGGCCTTTTGCTGCTCTGAAGCATATAGAGGGTTGAGTTCCACCGCGTCACAACCTCTTGCTTCAGGTGATGGCGGGGCAGGTTCAAGAGTGTTTGCTGGCGCTCCAGTCTTCGGCACGCAGTCGCTGAATGGCGAAAGTGGCCAGAAATTTTTCAGGCCACCCAAAGTGTCTCCTGCACGCCCCTGTCGCTTTTCAGAAAATTCTGCACCACCAAGTTTATTGTGTGAGCAAAACATGGGACGTGCTGGAATTTGCCAAGATGTAATGCCCGCACAATATTGGTGGCGTTGTCAGATATCACAATTCCCCAGGAGAGTCTAAGTGGGGTAAGCCACTGGGCGATGATTTCCCTCAGTTTCTCTAAGAGGTTGTCGGCGGTGTGCCTCTTACTGAAACCGGTGATACACAGCGTAGCCTGCCTTGGAACAAGCTGGCATTTCTAAGATGCTGCGACTGGTGACGCTGCTGCTGTTGCTGCGTAAGGTGATACATCTACCCAGTGGGCTGTCACAGTCATATAGTCCTTAGTCTGCCCTGTTCCACTTGTCCACATGTCCGTGGTTAAGTGGACATTGGGTACAATGGCATTTTTCAGGACACTGAGGACACTTTTTCTGACGTTTCTGTACAGTCTCGGTATCGCCTGCCTAGTGAAGTGGAATCTAGACGGGATTTGGAACCGGGGACACACTACCTCCATCAATTGTCTAAATCCCACTGCACTAATGGCGGATACCGGACGCACGTCTAACACCAACATAGCAGTCAAGGCCTCAGTTATACGTTTTGCTTCAGGATGACTGCTGTCGTACTTCATCCTCCTCGCTAAGGACTGTTGGAGGGTCAATTGTTTAGTAAAAGTAGTGGTGTTCCTACTTCCTCTCTGGGATGATGAACGACTCCCAGCAGCAACAACAGCAGCAGCGGCAGCAGGAGGCATAGCAATGCAGGATCCTCTGGAGGAATCCCCGATAGGAGAGTCAGTCATGCCAGTGACATGGCCTGCAGGACTACTTCCGATCCTGACTAAGGAGGAAATTGACGAGGAGGGAGTTGACGGTGTGGTTTGCAGGCGCTTGGATACAACAGGACAACGGGATTTAGGTGTCCCTGGACTGCTTACGGTCTTAGCCAAAGTTTCTGAACTTGACAGTAACTTATTATGAACGCGCTGCAGGTGCCGTATAAGGGAGGATGTTCCTAGGTGGTTAACGTCCCTACCCCTACTTATTCCACCTTTACATAAGGTACATATGGCAAGACAGTTGTTGTCCGGATTTGGATAGAAATATTGCCAGACCAAAGAGGTGGAATGTTTGGTCTTCTGCCCAGGCATGACCGTGATGGGCTTTTTCATCCCACGGACAACAACTGTCTCCCCCGGAGCCTGATTTAAACAAACCACATCACCATCAGAATCCTCCTCGCCAACTTCCTCCTCAGCGCCAGCTACACCAGTATCCTCATCCTGTTGTACTTCAACAGTGACATCTTCAATTTGCATATCAGCAAGTGGACTGTGGGTGCTCCTTTCAGCACTTGCAGGGGGCGTGTAAATGGTGGAAAGAGCCACCTCTTCCCGTCCAGTGCTGGGAAGGTCAGGCATCGCAACCACCACCACACTTGGACTCTCCTTGGGGATTTGTGATATCTTCTTAGAAAGCACAGTTCTTCGCTGTGCTTTTGCCAGCTTAACTCTTTAGATTTTTTTAGTGGGAGGAGGGCTTCCATCGTCATGTGAAGCTGAACCACTAGTCATGAGCATACTAGGGATCGACCTTAGCCGTTCCTTGCCACTCCGTGTCGTAAATGGCATATTGGCAAGTTTACGTTTCTCTTCAGCTGATTTAAATGTTTTTTTCAAGGTCATTTTCCTGAACTTTGTCATTTTGGATTGTATGTGCCCTCTATTATGACATTGGGCATCGGCCTTGGCAGACGACGTTGATGGCATGTTATCGTCTATGTCATGACTAGTGGATGCAGCTTCAGCACTAGGAGGAAGTGGTTCTTGATCTTTCTCTATTTTATTTTTATCTGAGAAAGTTTGGTCCTCCATTTATGTTATATCGATTTGATATATACGTGCGGCTAAACACAGAAAATATTTTTTTATTTTTGCTGGAGAGTAGTGCACTTTGTGGGTTACACCAGCCTTTAAGAAATGAGCCAGACGGCTCTTTACTTATGGGACACAGGCACATGCTTGGCGCTACTTTGTTGATGCACGTGCGGCTACTGCGCACACAATTCACAAACACAGAAAATATTTTTTTATTTGGTTTGGAGTGTACTTTGGGGGTTACAGCACCCTTTAACGGTCAAGCCAGCCGGCCCTTTACTTATGACACAGGCGCACGCTTGGCACTACTTTGTTGATGCACGTGCGGCTACTGCGCACACAATTCACAAACACAGAAAATAATTTTTTTTTGGTTTGGACTGGAGTGTACTTTGGGAGTTACAGCACCCTTTAACGGTCAAGCCAGCCGGCCCTTTACTTATGACACAGGCGCACGCTTGGCACTACTTTGTTGATGCACGTGCGGCTACTGCGCACACAATTCACAAACACAGAAAATTATTATTTTTTTTGGTTTGGACTGGAGTGTACTTTGGGGGTTACAGCACCCTTTAACGGTCAAGCCAGCCGGCCCTTTACTTATGACACAGGCGCACGCTTGGCACTACTTTATTGATGCACGTGCAGCTACTGCGCACACAATTCACAAACACAGAAAATAATTTTTTTTTTGGTTTGGACTGGAGTGTACTTTGGGGGTTACAGCACCCTTTAACGGTCAAGCCAGCCGGCCCTTTACTTATGACACAGGCGCACGCTTGGCACTACTTTGTTGATGCACGTGCGGCTACTGCGCACACAATTCACAAACACAGAAAATAATTTTTTTTTGGTTTGGACTGGAGTGTACTTTGGGGTTTGCAGCACCCTTTAACGGTCAAGCCAGCCAGCCCTTTACTTATGACACAGGCGCACGCTTGGCACTACTTTGTGATGCACGTGCGGCTACTGCGCACACAACTCACAAACACAGAAAAAATATTTTGTTATTTGGTTTGGGGTGTACTTTGGGGGTTACAGCACCCTTTAACGGTCAAGCCAGCCGGCCCTTTACTTATGACACAGGCGCACGCTTGGCACTACTTTGTTGATGCACGTGCGGCTACTGCGCACACAATTCACAAACACAGAAAATAATTTTTTTTTTGGTTTGGACTGGAGTGTACTTTGCAGGTTACAGCACCCTTTAACGGTCAAGCCAGCCGGCCCTTTACTTATGACACAGGCGCACGCTTGGCACTACTTTGTTGATGCACGTGCGGCTACTGCGCACACAATTCACAAACACAGAAAATATATATTTTTTTTGTTTGGAGTGTACTTTGGGGGTTACTGCACCCTTTAACGGTCAAGCCAGCCGGCCCTTTACTTATGACACAGGCGCACGCTTGGCACTACTTTGTTGATGCATGTGCGGCTACTGCGCACACAATTCACAAACACACAAAAAATATTATTTTTTTAGCACTTGGGGGGAGCACCCCTGATGGACAGAGCACCCCCTGGACAACACTACAGCACCCCTTTAGGACTGGGACACTGCACAGGACTTTGGAGTGGACACAGCCCCTATGGAGAACTGACTGCACAACACAGTCCAGCCAGCTCCTATGGACTTTGAAGTAGTGGACACAGCCCCTATTAACAACAGCAGCACAGCACAACACAGCCAGCACCTATGGACTTTGAAGTAGTGGACAACAGCAGCACAGCGCAGCACAGCACAGCACAACACTACTCTGCACTACACTACACTACACAGCCCAGCCAGCCCTAACTCCCACCCTCCCTCTTCACTGTCCACAGCCGAGTGAGAAAATGGCGCCGACGCGGGTACCTTATATAGGATCCAAAACCCGCGAGACTCGGAAGGCGGGATGATGACGTTTTGCCTCGATTTCAGATCCGAGTCAGGCGGGAAAAGTCGAGCCTGACTCGGATCTGCCTCGGATCGGGGGGGCTCGGGGGGGTTCGGATTTCAGAAATCCGAACCCGCTCTCCCCTAGTAATTACCCTCAAATTAAATCTGAAAGTCTGCAGTTAAAGCACATCTGGTCTGTTTCATTTCAAAGTCATTGTGGTGGTGAATAGAGGCCAAAATATGAAAATTCGGTCAATGTCCCAATATTTATGGACCTGTACCTTCCTACCTATACCTTCTAAAACCTGCCTATAACCTCTAAGATTTACGCTATTTGCGTACGCAGTCATACAGTAAAATAAAGACCTTAGACCTTGAACATGTGTTTCCAAAGCACAAAGTATTATTCAACCAAAGTACAGATAATACATCCTGTGATCTAAGTACAATTTAGCGCAAAGAAATTATACAGACCTAAGATACAGTCATACATACGCAAGTGCTCTGGGACCAGATTCCGGCATCAGCAAGAGACCTCCATCAATCAGCAATCAGCAGAATAGACTAGAAACCCAGGGACAGAGCACACATATTTATACCCCCGCCAGAAATAAGATGAACAAAAGAAAGGTCTTGTTGCAATTCCATTGGCTCTCCTTCACGGTGCGTTTGTTACAGGGCACTTAACAGGTTGATTCAAATGGCCACAGTCCAGCCTCCAACAGCTGGTTGCCTTCGTTTTCCCACCTCATGCAAATCTAGACTGTTGGTTTTACAAAGTACATTTTGGTTCATTATGTCTTTACGGTCCATAAGTTGCGAACGCTTGTTTCGATCTTCATACCGATGATACCAGAAAGCTGTGGATAAAGTACAGATCAGTATAATACCAAACACAGTTTATTTATCATGTATTAAACCTTAGATACCAAATAGTCTTTATTTGACAGCATTTGTAATAAATGAATAAAACTTGGATCTTTTACTTTATAGCTATGGAACCTTTTGTGTAAGTGTGCATTATGTAAGTATTAGGGATATGAGAAAAGACGCCAGTTAGGTTTATCTGATTTGGGGCAGATGTGCACGCATGCAGCTAATAAACAGTGTTCGCATGCAGGATATTGTGCATTCGCTACTGTGCGTCATGTTAGCAGCGCAACTGTGCTGTGTTTATGCATGAGATTCTATTTCTGATGGAGTTAATATATATATATATATATATATATATATACATATATATATACACACATATCTCATTCCTTACTAACAGTTTCAAACTGCAATGCAAATGTGTTATGGGCAGTGAGCTTCACTTCTCAAACAAGGTGGAGACCCCCAGCTGTGAAGCTGGGGCCATTCTGTCTGGGAGTGAGACTAAATTCTGTTTAGGATTCAGTCAAATTCAATTGTGTAGATCAATGTCTGGGTTATATTACAATTGCCACAACTATACTTGTCTATATACAGGGATTCCCAATTTGAATGTAAAACACTCACAGTATTCTAGTGTATTGTCTATTCTTTTTACTTTTCTCAGGAGGCTGTTTTTCTAGTTGTTTTGGTATTTCTCTATGCAAGGTTGTCCCCAGAATGGGCCTGTCATGGCTGCTAAAAAGATTATCAAAAACATTGCCATCTGTACTTAGCTCATAAGTTGTAACTTAAAATGGCGCTGGTCGCAAAATGGCATCTTGCAGATTCTTGTTTCTAAAATGGAGTCTAGCTGCCATTCGCAAGATGGCGTCGCGTATGCTAATTTTTTATGCTGATTCCGTCTCAGCCACTAATCCAGCTTCAACACCCCAATTTGCATATATTATGTACTGAGCTTCTCCAGCTATGCAGTATCTCCTTGTGGTGTGACTAGTACTATTACCACGTCTAGTACTTGTGTCCTGAAAATGCCTATGCTTTACTTTCTAACAGGGGATAGGGATGTGTGCCGACCCCCATGTTTTGATTTTGGTTTTGGATCTGTAACTTCTTCGTGTTTTGGATCTGAATTTGGTTTTGGCAAAACCACCCTTGCGTGCTTTGGTTTTGGATCTGTATTTTTTTCTAATAAAATCATAAAAACAGCTAAAATCACATAATTAGGATCTGTTTTTGTTCCTACAGTATTATTAACCTCAATAACATTAATTTCCACTAATTTCCAGTCAATTTTGACCACCTCACAGCTCACAATATTGATTTCATCCAGTTTAGGCCGAAAGGTTGCATCCAACTAGCTGGCTGACTAAGATAAGTGACAGCAGTGGGCGGCACTAACATGTGGCAGTTCAGCTTCCAACATGGCACAGAGTGCTACTACAGTGGTAGACAGGATGACATTTTAATAAACTATACAACCCCATAGTAAGTTTAAAAACCAAGAATGTTTTCATTAATCAAGAACTAGGTCACAGGCCCGAGGGAGTTGAAATATGTTTAAGGACTAAAGTCAGGGAAAGGATGGAAGGATTTATTAGTTTTTAATTTATTTATTTTAATATCCATTTTAATATTTTTAATTCTTAAAAATAATTATGAGGGAAGATCAATGTACGAACAATTTCTTCAGTTTATGAAAGACATCTTTGATCTGGAAGAGGTTTTTTATACAACTAATAGAAATGCAGTGGCCTTACTTGTGGAGGTGCTGCTAGTACACACTGTAATCAGATGTTTACTTTGTGCTCAGGGAGGTTGTTAGGGATAATGGGACCAAGACTTGCTGTTTACATCAGAGGAAAGCAGCCTGTAGCTCTCCAACTAAACTAAAACTCCCAGTATCTATGATGTTTGCTGAGCATACTGGAAGTTATTTATCAACTACAGGTGGCATGCCTCAGTTTACCTAAGCCTACTTTACGCACTGTATGTAATTTCTGGACATATTTGGCATTCAGCAACTGCATGTAGAAGATTTCACCGGCTGTGGCAGTTCAACTTCCAACATGGAACATCAGGAAACAAATATTTTTATTAGTAAAGAGGCCTGAGGGAGTTGGAGTATGTATGTAGTTGAAAGCAGGGAAAGTAAGGGTTGATTAGTACTAAATTTCATTTCATTTTTTATTCCGAAGCAAATTTATGAGGGAGGAGGGGAGGGGAGGAGGCATTTACAAAAAATATTAAATCATTCACATCAGTCCTTGCCCCAGAAGAATCCTTGAGCACTATGCCTGCTGCTGCTGCTCCTGGGAGTGGATCTTCATCCCAGTAGTAGTATAAAAAAACAATTGACTGTTAAACAATCCTTTGCAAGGAGGATCAAGTATGACAGCAGTCACCCAGTTGTACAGCGGATCACTGATGCCATAACATCTATGCTGGTATTAGATGTGCATTCAATATATGCCAATAATGCAGTGGCTTTTAGTTTTAGACAGGTAATTGAGGTCCTGTGTCCCTGCTACCAAATTTCTATCTAGATTCCACTTCACTAGAAAAGCAATTCCCCTAATTAGACTGTTGGAAAAGCAATTTGAGAAACTGGAGGAGTTGAAATGAAGCGATTCTGCAAAGTACATTGGATTTGTAAAGTCCTTTATTCACTTCACCAGGAACCAAGGGTTGTCAGGACCTTCCAATCGGATCAATACATTTTGGTGACCGTGCTCAATCCTAGGTTTAAGTCATACAGTATGTCGTGTCTTTCTTCCCAACGGGCACAGATCTGAAGAGATGCACTGGTTGAGTCAACACAACCTAGTTTTGACATATGGTCAGGTCTTAAAGATTTGCCTACAATGAAATTAATGAGACCTCTACCATGGCTCCATCTGATATGGTCACCATTCAAAGAATGGTTGAGGGCTATTTTTAATGATAGCATCCAAATAAGCATGTCAGACAGTTCTTTGACTACTAGAAGGAAAAAAAGGCAATTTGGAGGCCCTTGCACAAACTGGCTTTGCTTTACTGGAACTGCCCAGCCTTCAGTGTGTACTCCGAGTTTTCAGCACAGGCGTAGGAGGCTACATCCTCAAAATGTGGAAAAGATAATGTTCATCAAAATGAACTACAAATTCCACGAGGAAGACCTTTATCGCCAATTACATCCAAAAATTACAGAGGCACCTGTAATGGTGGATTCCAGCAGGGACGAATTAATATTGTGTGAAGAAAGATGATATAGACACTGATGTGGGTGAGGATTCGGATGATGATTGCGACAACATCTTGCCTCTGTAAAGCCAGTTTGTGCATGTAGAGATCATTGCCAGCAATGTCAGCTGCCCATTGGTAGCTTATCTTCTGGGGGCCCAAACAAACCAGTTGCTTCATGCTAGAGAATATTGTTGATAAAGGTGTTGGTGGTGAAGATGGCAGGTGCTTGGATCTAGCAGAGAGAAGGGAGCTAGCTGATGCTGGACTGCTTGTTGGTATTTTTTTAGTCAAAGTTTCTGAATTTTGAAAAAACTTTTTTGATGAATGCGCTGCAGATGACATAACAGGGAGGAGATTCCTAGATGGTTAAGGTTACTACTTCTACTTATTCTAGCTTTACAAAGGGTACAGGTGGCTAGACAAATGTTGTCTGGATTTGGGTAGAAGTAATTCCACACATAAGAAGAAGTTAATTTTTTTGTCTTATGCCCAGACATGACAATGGGCTTCTCCTTCTCATGGGCAACAAATGTTTCTTTCACTGGTGCCTGATTTACACAAACAACATCCTCATCAACAACATCCTTATTAGCGTCAGCTGCACAAATATCCTCCTCATCCTGGTGCACTTCCACAGAAGCATCCTCAATTTCTATGTCAGCATGTTCACTTAAATCTTAAATCATCATAAGAGGCAGAACCACCAGTCATAAATAAAGGTCTTAGCCTTTCCTTGCCACTCTGTGTGGTGAAAGGCATATTGCCAATTTTATGTCTTTCAGCAGCTAACTTCCCCTTTGATGTTTTTTTTCTTTACCACTGTAATTTGTACCAATTTTATATATTACACTGCAGTATCAATGACCTACAGTGTAGCAATATTTTTTATGAATAAGAAAAGAATAACACACTGCGCTACCATTTAGAATGTCACAAGATTTTTTTATGGGTAACGCACTGTGCTACCACTTACAGTGTCACAATATTTTTTATGAATAAGAAAAGAATAACACACTTCACTACCACTTACAGTGTAGTAGGAAACCAGAGTACCCGGAGGAAACCCAAGCAAGCACAGGGAGAATATACAAACCCCACACAGGTAGGGCCGTGGTGGGAATCAGTGGTGTAACTTCATCCCAGACACCCGGAAGCAAGTTATAATTTGATGCCCCCTCGTCACAGCCGCTGACACTGTAATGTAGCAATTTGCATGCAGACAGGCTATAGATAGATGAAGGCAGCAGCTGATGTTCTTCAACGGAGCTCTCCACTAGTGTATGGTGGCTTCTCAGGTGCCGTGAAGGGCCATGATGGTACACTCTGGGTACATATTTACAGCCCTAAGTGGGGTGAATATGTTGTGGACAATGGAGGAGGTGTCCCCTTCAGAGCTGGAGCCCGGCAGCAAGCGCCTCCATTGTCTCCCATAGTTCTGCCCCTGGGGGGAATCAAGCCCACGACCTGAGGCAGTAACGCTAACCATTACACCATCTGTGCTGTTTATTTAATTTGAAAGACACATTAGTCAGCTGTCTTTTGTTGCCCTGCACTAATGTTTTCTTGAGAGTGGCCACCAGTGCCATTGTTGCCACCAATTAATTATATTGCCTGGTGAGATGGCACTGCTTATATTCATTCATTGGTGGCAAGGATGACCTGTCATACAGCTTAGTCCAATTATAAATATGGTTGGCTAAATAATGAAAGAGACCCTAGTAAGACAGCCAATGAACGATACATTGTCCTGACCATCTGGCAGTATGAACGACATCTTTCACTAATATATTTCAATATATGGCATCGGCCGTGCTGTGCAGCCAAACAACCGACCCATATGCTGACCACAGGAACCAGTCAAAATGGCATCACAACTGATTCTTCCGGCCAGACATATTGTGTGGCCGATTGATAGCTGTGTATGAGCAATATGGGTGGCATCACATGCACAATAGGACTCCAGGGTCATTAATTCGAAGTCCTCACAATGCAAAGGAAAACTCTTATAGGAAGAAGTATTTTTACTCACATTTTTCATGCATACAGCATTAATAAACGTTGCTATGCATTAGATAAGTGGCGGGATGTATCACATGCAATATGCAATGCATGATACATCCCGCCATGTAAGAACAATTAAAAAAATAAATTTCATTCCAGTAACCTTTTTTCTTTAAATATCGTAACTGATATTTGGAATACAAATACCTATAAATGCTCTCAAAAGATGCAATATTATTACTTGCTGTTGCTGTTTTTAAGAATCTACATAAGGTCTTTTATTTTCCAAATCTGAATTCTTGTCTTGCACATACTCATCATTAGATGCTGTGTGCTCCTGCCAGGCTTGCTGATCCAATGTTCTGCCTTGGTGAGTAAATATAATATATTGTTCATGTAACCATCTATATTTAGTTCCTGCTCTGTGTAACTCCCATGTCTACTTTGGACCAAGACTCCATAATTCCAAGTAGCTGAAAGCTGGGCCAAAAATATATACTTACATTTCTGGATATTACTGTTTTTATTCTGTCACTGTCAGTTGTATTTCAATTTGTCTGACACTTAATTTTCACTACATTTTACTATTAGGGTCCTATTTAAAAATATTGCCCAATAATAAAGATTTCCTATTGCCATGAGAAATTCCTTTTAGGTCTAATTTATCAATAAAAGTTTGTTGGGGGAACAGCTGAGTGAAGCACAGATCTCTGGCTGTATTGGCTGGCTGAGGTAAGCAGTTTCCACAAAGAAATAAAAATAGAAAATTAAAAAAATATATATAAAAAAAGATTTATACATTTTGTCCTTTATAACCCCCACTATTCATAACCTATACTGTAGGTAATAGCTAGAGCATGATGATTCTATCAGTGAAGACACCCAGTAATGGCTTCCCACGGCAACACTTGGCAATAGACCATTTTGTGCTAGGGATTAATAAAGAACTTGGGTGAGAGTCGCGCTGCTCTATTTTATTCATTCACTTCAGTAGCCCATCCATTTCATTGGGGCTTCAAACTTTACTCGCATGTTGAAAATATTATTTAAATTAATATAATACTGTACACCAGAGAAACAAGTGGTGTGGATTATCACTTACTTGTATCTGGAAGTTAAGTTGATACATAACAAAAGGACCAAGGGGAGAATCTATTCAACAAGCTCACAAATGGTTTACTATTGAATATCTCTGTCTGTCTGTACAAGACTGATTGGAACATCATATATTTGATCAAAATTTCTACCAATTTATATAATTTAAGTGTTTCAATAGTTTAATTTTAATAAATAGTATTATATAGCATTGTATGGAATTGATATAATTACACTACTGGTTTATGCGGTTGTTATTATGTATATTTTTAAGAGGATTACCATGGCACTGTTTACTTTCTTCTTTCTATAAAGAATTTGAATGCTTGTAATTAGTCTAAAAAAAAAAACCCCATTGCTATTTACAAGCTTATTTACATGAAATTTTGGCTTGCCTCATTAACAAGTTAGTGTACCACCTGTTCCTATTCAGAGGAAGAAAACCATTGTCAACATAAATGTGTTATAAACAAAATGCTAAGTCATTTCTTCTGAAGTTTATGATGAACTAAGAAATGGATTACAGAATGGAGCCACATTTTATATTTTTGCAACTTTTTTTTTTGTAGAAAATAATTTCCATAGCAAATGAAATTAGCTTTGGTTTCTTCTATTGATTAATATTTAGGTCAGAATGTTCTAAACTCTATGTGGACAATGAAAATAGGTCTTGTATGAATAAATGTTCTATTTAATATTCTGTGTAGGTCAACTGGAAATTTGTTGGGTTCTCCATAACATAGTGGATTACTCATTTTAGGAAGAAATTACAAAGCTTTGCAATTACCTCCTTGCTAATATGCAGATGCAGCAGAAGGTGTGTAACACCCACTGCTGCATTTGCTATCCCAGCATTGCGACTGAGGTTGCAGGCTGGGATCACTGTCGTGATGGTGGATGTCGCCGGCAGTTGAGCAAGCTTCAGCTTACTCAGGATGGGTGGCTTGCCAGAAAATTGCATCCGTGTACACAGCCTCTGGCCTTGCCACTCCCGGAAAATGGAGGCACACTTCGAGCACTGACCAAAACTAATAATAGTTTGGCAAATACTGGCTTTTTAGTTCTTCCTGCTAAACCAGTGCTGCCATGCCTGCCCTTAATCTTTATGCATTCTCATATGATGGAGGCTACAAACTGTCACATGCTGTTAGAAATGCTTATTAGAAATCAGGAGGGCATAACAAAGCCAGAAGTTAGTGTCAATCATTATGACACTGCTGGTCAGAGAAATCAGCATGGATGGTGGGAAATTGTCAGGTAAGGGCTAAATCTGGGTACACACTATACAATGTATCGCACAATATATCGTTCCAACAAGAATCGTATGGTGTGTACCCAGCTTCATGAGCTAATTTCAATATATTTACCACATGGAAATATGGCTACTTTGATAAAACATTATTTAGAAGTCAGTAATTGTGTTCACCAAAGCCTGAAAGGTCACTTTTGCAGAGAAATTATACACACATTTTAAACAATGTAATTGTATAGCTCTTCATCAGGAGTAAAGAAAAAGGGTATTCTCACCTCTCTGAGTGGACTATGTCACCGCTATCACTTACGATAGCATGGAGTGGAGGAGCATTGAGCCTGGCAGGGAGGGAGCAAAAGATCCCTCTCCAGAGATGTTCTATACATAGGGACAAAATGGCTGACATCACCTTCAGATGGCATTACTGTAGTTATACAGGCTAAGCTTAGAAAAGCTAAGCTTGGAAAATTGGCCTAGACCACGCTTCCCCTAAAGAATAAAGGGGACTGTGGTCTGCAGCATGAGTTTGCCACTGCATTTCCTAAATTGTGAAAAAACCTATCCCATGAATAAACACCTATTTGTCCACAGTTTCAGCATTGATAAATAGATACATACCTGAGGCCATTACTTAAAGGTTACTTAGTGGCACCTACTTGAAACCTATGGATCAAACATTTATTTGCCATAAAGTAGTTTTTCCATAAACCTGCTCCACAAAGCACCCTTGCAGTGTATGTTTAAGGATATCCATTATTGAGCACAAATGGTTAAATCAGAGTGCCCTGTGCTCAAGCATATATATTCTTAAATGAAGGACTGTTATCGAACTTTGAGGACCAAATTTGGGAAACACTGCCTTAAATCATGTGGAAACATTTGTTTCCACATGATTAGGACAAATCTGAGTTATTTAACAATACAGGTTGAGTCTCCCATATCCAAAATGCTTGGGACCAAGGATATTTTGGATATCGGAATATTCCGTATTTTGGAATATTTGTATATCATAATGAAATGTCTTAGGAATAGGGCCCAAATCTAAACACAGAATGCATTTATGTGTTATATACACCTTATACACACAGCCTGAAGGTCATTTTATACAATACTTTCAATAATTTTGTGGCTCAAACAAAGTTTGTGTACATACATGAAATTCATTTATGTTTCATATACACCTTATACACACAGCCTATAGGTGATTTTATACTTTATTTTTAATAATTTTGTGCCTTTAACAAAGTTTGTGAAAATTGAACCATCAAAAATCAAAGATTTCACTATTTCAGTCATGCAAAAAATATTCTGTATTTTGGAATATTCCGTATTTCGGAATATTTGGATATGGGATACCTGTATACCAATAAGCTAAAGTAGTAGATCAGGAACATATAGAGGGGTGTGTGAGTGATGCAGTGCCCTGGGAAAGGCACTGCCCCTGCCCCACGGCCCCTGCATCTGGCTAGCAGGGTGTCTGGAACTGCACCCTGCGGCCAGTAGCTCTTCTTCAGTGCTGCCCGGAGTGTCCAAAAAACAGTCCAGACACCCACCCTGCAGTGTGCAGAGCCACCCGAGAGTCCAGGCAGCTCTTCAATTTCTGCTGCATATGTCACATATTTGGGGGCCGAGGCAACACAGGGCGGCAGTGAGCCATACTTGCCAACTCTCCCTGATTGTCAAGGAGACTCCCTTAATTAGTAGCAATCTCCCTGACTCCCTGAAGATTCTAGCAATCTCCCTGATTGCACCTTACCCCCATTAAGTAGCTATTATATAAAAAAAACTACAGATATATACATTCAAATGGGATCATTAGTATCATTAGCCTGTATTGGTTATAAGGCACAATGGGCCTGATTCAGAGCCGCTCGCAAGCGGCCGCTCGTTCGCTCCGAGCGATGTTCGGACAACTGCACATGCGTATGGGTTGTAATACGCATGCACGAACCAGTCCTTGCGGTCAGAAATTGTGTGCTCGCAAAATAGCAAATGCCTTCTAATTTGAGTGACAGAATGAGGCGTTTGTGGGTGGTAACAGCGGAAAACGGGGAGTGGAGATCCGAACGCAGGCGTTCCAAATGGTCAAAACGGGCGTTTTAAGGGTGTGCATAATTAACAAAGCAGCGTCATCGACCATGTCACTTGGTTGTCATTTAGCCTGAACTGCTCGCATGATTGCGGTAGGAAAATGCTACCACAAGCACTGCGAGCAGTTCAGATGCCTTTCGATGTACTCGATTAATCTAATAAATAGCGGAGATGACGTATGATGTGAGCGGCCAGGGGGCGTTTTTTAAAAAATAGCGAGCGCATGTTTCGTTCACTCGTTCAGACATAGAGGCGTCAACAGACCGCAAAGAGCGAGCGCTCTATTTAAATATCCGGCCCCTTTTTCTGAACGAGCGAGCGCAAATAGCGTCTGGCTCTGAATCAGGCCCAATGATCCCTATGGCTACATGTATTTTCTGAAAAGTAGTGTGTTTTCATCAACAAGTAGATCTTACTAACAGTTTTGGGGCTCATTTATATTTGGCTGTAAGTCAATTTTATGACACGTCTCTCAGATGTAGCAGTACACGCCCACTTTACCACTGCACTCATAAGTGGTGCTTTCACAATCTTGCTTTAACCAAACTAATGGTCAGTACCACTATCCCCATAATTTCCTATAGGGACAGTGAACTAAAGTAATTTATCAAACTACAGCTTAGCTTTTCAGAGATTGACCCTAATAGCCAGGACCGGCTCTAGGGGTGTTCGACCAGTGCGGTCAAATAGGGGCGCCACCCATAGAGGGCGCACCCCTCCCCAACATCCCGATTTCAGCGGGACAGTACTGTACTGTCCCGCTGTTCCACCCGTGGGCCGAAGTGGCCTGCGGGTGGTGAAATCAGGAGGTTGGGGTCCCCACCGCCGCAGCTGTGTGACCCCCGGAGTGTGAATGCGCGTGGCATCCATTCACAGACAGGAGAGGGCTGGGGGAAGCCCAGCCAGTGACTAAGGGCTTACCCCCTGCCTGACGTTATTTGGAGGCATGCCATGAGGGCACGCCTCCAAATTAATGTCACATAGGGGCGTGGCCTTTAGTAATTAGGCCACGCCCCCAATTTCGGTTGCAGCGTACCAGGCCGGCACAGGGTGCTCAGACACCTAGAGCCAGCGCAGCACACCTAGAGCCTGGCCTATGGGCAGGGCACTGCCAGAGAGAGGCACTGCCAGAGAGAGATATTCTGGTGATGGCTTCTCAATGAAGTATGGCGATAGCAGCATTGGCTTAAATAAAGGATTTTGTCTCTTTTCTGTTTTAGAATAATTTGATATTCTATTTTGTACCTTCATTCCACTACTTACATATAAAAACATTGTACTAAGGAATGCTGCCTGCAGTTCAAAGATTAGAGATCTACCATATAATTTTGTAATGAAGGTAATAATGTCTCTCAATAATTACTTCACCATAGAGCAGAAGCAAGACATCTGTAATGAGGCTCGTATGTCACGACTGGATGACAAGATTATATACCAGTAAACTGCAGCTATTGTGCTGGAGTTATGCATGTGAACATTCTTTAGAAATCAGATGATGTGTAATAAGATTTGATGCTTTTTGACACACATGATTGATGAAAAAATCCTGTAATCAAAGTAAGTTAACACAGTTCACGAAAAAGCCCATCACCTCAGTGTGCATGCTAATGAAATAAAAAGATGCAATTACCTCAATCTATTACATTGCTGATGTCTTAAAGCTGACAGAAAATTATTTTTATGATAAATACATCACTCTACCAGCTTTCCCAGTCAATCATTACAATCTTTATAGAAATATATTGCTTCCCTTGTTGCTTTGTAAATTAAGCTGGGCATATACGAGCTTAGACATTGCTTGTGAGTGTTCAATAAATAAGGTAACAAGACCTCATTGCGTAAATGTATTCCACTCGTACATAATCAATAGTATGGCCTTGGTACAGATTATTTTTCTGCATAGTCCTCATACTTGTCTAAGCATTTGTTACAACGGTACACCAAGGCATCTATCACTGCATAGAAGAAATCAGTGTCAAGCGTCTGAAGTCAGGACATGCCTTCAACCAAGGTGTATCTTCAGTGGTACAAATCGGTGCCAGGCCAGGACTGCAGGGTGTATGGTCCAGTACCTCCGAATTGTAGTGCCGTAACAACTCATGTATGCGGTTGGCTGAGTGTGGCCAAGAGGTCTATTTACTAAGCTTTGTTAGGAGATAAAGCTTAAGGTAAGGTACCTGCCAATCAGCTCCTAACTGTCATTTTTCAAAAACAGCCTGTGACATGGCAGTTAGGAGCAGATTGGCTGGTACCTTACCTTAGTTCACTATATCTCCTAACAAAGATTAGTAAATAGACCCCCTAGTGCTTTAGTGCTGCAGTATAACTCCAGTTCACAGAAAACCCAGGTCGTTTTCAACTAATTGCCCTCTGCAAATGGTTCAATGTGTCACAATAGTGGACAGCATTCACAGTATCGCCCTTGGTGAGGAAATTAACAAGAAGCATGTCCTTGTGGTCCCAAAACACGGTCGCCATGACCTTTTTTGCTGATGGAGTTGTTTAAAATTTCTTTGAAGATGGGGATGATGCGTGATTCCATGTTATGGATTCTTGCTTCGTCTCCAGGGTCACATGATGTACCCATATTTCATCCCCTGTAACAATACATTGCAGAAACTGCACTCTCTCCTTATGGTACTGCGTCAAGTGCACGAGAGACAATCCATCCTATTGGTTTTGTGAACTTCTATGAGTTGCTTCGGTACCCAGCATGAACACTTTTTCCTGTACCCTAGTTGCTCATCAATGATGTTGTACACAGTTCCCACTGAGATGTTCAGTTCGTCAGCAATATCAATAACTCAAATGTGTCTGTCCTCCTGAATCAGACCTTCAATGCTGCACAAATTGTCATCTGTGGTGGACATGCTTAGCCGGCCGGATCGCCGCTGCTCATCCTGAAAGTCTGTCCTGACGTTATCAAAGGCAGTGTGTCAGAGTTCAGCCGGGGATCGGCCGTCCCTTACCGTCCCGCCGGCTTCCTCTGACTTCCCGGGTGGCTGGCGCGGCAACGTGGAAGGAGCTGAGCATTCACCCTGTAGCTGTGGTGTTTTTGGCGATCCGGTGAGCGGGGATCGCAGTTTCCGTCATGGGCGCCGCCATGACACTTTCCCTATGTCAGTACTTCCTTCCCTGAGTGGCCCGGCTGGTCAGCTGACGCTGTGGGCCTATCAGCAGGCTTCCAGGGGTATATATCCGGCTCCTGTGCTCCAGGTAGTTGCCTGAACAATCATTGTCGCCGCTAGTGTAACTAGAGGAGTCTCATTCCAGGTTCCCGTGCTTCCAGTGTGTTTCTTCCAGAGCTTCTGAGCTATCTCACCACAGAGCCTTTACTATCAACAGCCTGTGTGGCAGCTAACCTCCATCTCTCTACAGTGCCTTTACTAATCAACTGCCTGTGTGCAAGTTTAACCTCCATCTCTCCACAGTGCCTTTACTAGCAACAGCCTGTGTGCAAGTTCAACCTCCATCTCTCCACAGTGCCTTTACTAATCAACAGCCTGTGTGCAAGTTAACCCTCCATCTCACCACAGTGCTTTACCATCACAGCCTGTGTGCAAGTTAACCCTTCATCTCATCACAGTGCTTTTACCATCACAGCCTGTGAGCAAGTTAACCCTTCATCTCACCGCAGTGCTTTTACCATCACAGCCTGTTTGCAAGTTAACCCTTCATCTCACCTCAGTGCTTTTACCATCACAGCCTGTTTGCAAGTTAACCCTTCATCTCATCGCAGTGCTTTCACAATAACAGCCTGTGTGCAGGTTAATCCTTCGTCTCATTGCACCCTAGTGCATGATCTCCGGTCGACAATCCGGTATATACTTCGTGGGATATCCAGCTGTTACCTCAGCCTACCAATAAATCTCCACACTTCTCTAGCCAGCACCTCAAGTGCCTTTCTCCAGCCAGGAGTTCTATCCCACTCCCCACGTGCCTATTCCAGGCATTACACTTGGGCCACGGGTGTTTTGATTCTTTTTTCCCTGCAGGCCTTTGTCACCAAGTCAAAAGACCGCGACCTGTTTACAGGGAGCCGCACAAGCCAATATCCCGCTTGGAGGGGTCACTGGCGAACACCTCCTTGTGAGTTAGACTCCGCACCATTGACTAGGTCTAGCCAACGACCAAGACTTGTGGATGCGGAGATCATACATCCAGGCCCCTCACCTTCGCCTCCTCCCACAGCCTCAGACCTCGGCTTTCAAAAACCCGCCTCCCAGTGTGACACAGTGCACCAAACCTTAACCTGTTTACGTGACACGATGGTATCGCCATACACCTTGACAAGTTGGCGATGAATTTCAGCTGATGATGATCACACTATGTACCTCAAAGTTTGACCATGTCTCCGCCACCCCTGCCATCTTACAACTGATGTTGGGACAATATGACTGACATGAGGCGCAGTCTAATGTCCATGAGGGGGAGCTGTGGTCTACCTGCTCTGGCCTGGTGGAAAATTAGAATGAAATTGAGAGCATTACACACGTGAGAAGACTTGTTACCTAACTTATTAAACCCCCTCGTACTTACAGATCAAACATTGTGTCAGACCAACAGGCTAATTATCTGATATGTGGCGGGATGATATGAGGCGGGAATTCTGGTCAAATCCCTGAAAATTATTTTTTTCGGGGGTTTGACTGCATTTTCCATGTGTACCAATCTCCAGAAAGGCTACCCCATCTATAGATGTTGTTGCCTAATAGATGCCTCTGGGCTTTTTTTAGGGGGAGACTTCCCCAAGAGGGACCCAATAGGATCCTTCCCAGGGTCCCCCGCGGCTCACGAAGAGCCGGCCAACGGCCGAGCATGGGCAGAGAGGAACCTGGAAGTCCCCTCATCAGAAAGGACAGCCCTTATCGGGAGAGCTGTCCTTTGCTAATATGTTTGTGCATATTTCATTACTAAGTGCCGGTATGCATGCAATGATTGATGGGATGCACCACATCCAAACTGCGATGTTTGATTCATCGCCCTTGGTGACAACATACAATATTGTTACCATACACTGTCAAATTATGACAGCAATATTGGATTCTTACAGCCTGTCAGCATGTGAAATAGTTGAAATCAGAGGACCAATTATCGGATCTTTTGATTTCTATGTCCAACAGACTGATAATTACTGCTCAGTTGCAGCAATACACTGGTAAATTCATGGCCGATTCTCGGCTGATCAAGCCAAAAATTGAACAGTGTATGCCCAGCATTACAGGTATGTTTATTCCATTTAGGAATTCTCAGTTCTCACAATTTAATGTCTGCCTGTTTTATAGCAAACTAACTATCGGCTTCTCTGATATCTTTGCAAAACACATCATCACTGGACAATTGTTAGTACATTAGTCAGTGTGCCCCGCTGTGAAGGAGTGAGCTGATGTTTGCCTGCAGACTGCTCACTTTCTGTAAATGCACCTACATAAAGCCCAGGCCTTGTCTGTAATATAATTTCATTCATTCTGTTTAGAATTAAATACATGGATGCGGAGTTGGATATCTGTGTTCAATCCTGTAATTTCCTGACCCTGCTCATCTGCTACCTGCTCTGACCTCCTTGGCTTTGAATGCTTGACTCTACTTGTTTATAATTGTATATCTCATTATTGTCCAGTTGCTGATGCTTGTATGTACTTTCTATAGAACCTATTTATCATCCCCAAGAAGTATAATTTCTTATTACCAATAACAAATTATTTATAGGGGCAATGTATCAACACTTTCTTGTAGGGACAGAGGTTCCTATAAGAACACGATGCTGCAAACTGTAAAGTGACAACTAGTGCTATCTATCACTTTACTTCTGGGTCCAGATGTGGCTTTCTGAGTCTGCGTGCTAATGGGCAAGAGTTAGTTACAGGAGAGGGAACTTTCTGATCCCTAAGCATAATAAACTGTGTTAATGTAGGCTATACTGCAGGCTACAATAGATAATACAATGGATAACAGCATCTAAACATGGCTTCACCTGTCGGCAATTTCACAGTCCCATAAGATACCTTTGGACAACTTTTGCAATCAAAAATATTAGGAGATAACTACTGCTGTACCCTATTAATACATTTATGTGATAGTTAATGCACAAATTCTCTGAAATCAGGAAAAGTCTATTATTTATAAGGACTCATATTGGCTGCTTACTGTACTTATTCATTCTCTACAAATTCATTATGAATTAAATTTAGCAAATAACATTGTAACTGCGTTCCCCCTCCTCTGGGCATAAAAGATGCAGGAGAGCGTGACTGTGGGTGCAGTTCACTGCTGGATTCATAGAAAACAAATCTTTCTCATCTAGTGGTCTGATTGGGACCAGGAGAGCCCAAGACAATTCGCAAAAGTGTATATAGCACCTAATGACCTTATTTTATTGTGCATATAGTACAGCATATAGTACATTCACTGTAACATCTCTATGCTATCTCTACACTGTGCAGAGCTGAAGCATACACTCCTCTTATAGGTGACATACCCCCACCCACTGTAAATGATCCTGAGATATATCTTATTCAACATATGCACATAAATGCCTTATTATGTGACTCTTTTCCCTGTGTACATTTAGAGGATGATGCAGAGTTTTGCCACAACGGGTGTAAATTACTCTAAAACATAGGTTCTCAAACTCGGACCTTCGGACCACAAACAGGTCATGTTTTCCAGGTCTTCTCACAGAATCACAAGAGTGAAATCATTATGTCCATCTGTGGATTTTTCTAAATTGTCAGTGAGTAATGAATCCACCTGTGCAGCTGCTGGGTGACCTGGGAAATCTGACCTGTGTGGGGTCCTGAGGACCAAGTTACTCTTATTTGCATCAATGTGCTGTCCTGTAGCAGCTACAAAAGATTGGTCTCTAACAGGCATATATGTGTGTTCTGCTGGTTTACATGAGACACATTTAGCCTATTTTAGAGCACATGTTCCATACCTGTTTCCGCTTCTCCAGATTGCATGTTGGCGTAAGTGTCGGAATCACACAGGTTTGCATCCACTTTCTGGGAAGAGCAATTTCTCATTGTACTACAAAAAGAGGAGGAGCATTATTCCGCACCAGTGTCTATTCTTATCTAATAAATGATAAACAAAGAATATATAGGGAACCCCTCAAAATATCAATAATTAATTCATTAGCATATCCAATCCAAATATAAGGGGTGCTATAATTCGACAATTATTAGACAGTACAAAAACTGAAGAAGAAAAGAATTTCTGTAGGTTGATGCACTTTGATTGAAATATAACTTTTATTTGTCAACTTTTGAAAGTCTGTATTAGAATAATAAAACAGGGACATATAAAAAGATAGAATTGTGTTATAAAGAAAGAAATGTTGCGGAATAAAAAGCAAACCAGCCTCTTGGAGCTCATGAAATGACCTTGTTAATCTGTATTTGTACAGTAATGATGTTTTAGAAATCCATAAATAGTAAATAAACATATATTGTTTCCAAAATGACTGTGTATAATTCTTTCTTTCACAAATATTAATTATTGGAACGGTGACATAATAATATTCTCACATATCTTGAGAGTTAGTACATTATTCAGAGAGGATATTTCCTTCCCTGGAGTGGTCTGTGTTATACCCCTTTTACATTAAAATCCCGGGTCCGACCCTGGAATTTGAACACAGGTCAATCCCGGGTCGAACTCGGCTTCAGACCCCGTTCACACTGCAACTCGACCCGGGTTATTCCCGGGTTTGCCCCGTTTACACTGAACCCGGGTAATCCCTGCTTTTTCCTATAGATGTCATTAAAAATGGTCTTTTTTAAGGGCTGACAAAGATGAGGTCACAAAAGGCAACAAAAGAGAGGGGTGGGGACTGCTTACAGCATTGCAGCAATGATGGCAGACGGAGCACATGTGGGTATTCCTGATGTCCTCACTGTTTTCAGCTCTCTGTTGATTTCAGCAACAGAGAATTGGATGCAGCTTTTTATGATGTGGCACCTTGTGCAGGGTTCGAGGAGGAGAGCGCAATTCTTGGCTGAGAGGGCCAGATTTCGACGGCAATATTTGCGCAGGAGGAGAGCACTGATATCAGCCAACATCACCACCATGATGAGATTGACCATGTTGAGAAATAGAAGAATGTGGGCCAGAGACCGCCACCATGGAGAAGCTTTCATGCTGACTGTAGAAGCTTTCCAAGTGGAGCAGTGGCTGGAACACTTTCGGATGTCGTGTGCCACCTTTTATTATATATTGGAATTACTGGCACCAGCACTGATGATGCAGACCACCAACTACCGAAACCCATCACCCCAATCAGGAGATTAGCCATTGCACTCTGGTGGTATGCCACCCCCGGAGAGTACCGCACACTCTCCTGTCTGTATGGTGTTGGAATTGGCACAGTCTGCAAGATCATTTACCAGGTGACACGGGCATTAGTGGATACCCTGTACCAGCACTTTATCTCCTTGCCAGAAGGACAGCGCCTAGATGAAACCATCCAAGGCTTCCTCAGGCGTGGGTATCCGCAGTGTGCTGGTGCCATAGACGGGACCCACATTCCATTCCCATCATCGCCCCCCATGAAAACCCTGTGGATTATTATAATCGAAAAGAGTGGCATTCCATTATTCTTCAAGCTGATGTGGACCACCGATACTGGTAAGTAAATGTGTACGAATTATTCTTTCATATCTACTTTTATTTTATGTTTTTTGTTGGTAGAATACTCTTTTTTTTTTTTGTTGTTTTACAGATGTTTTCATAGGCTGGCCTGGACGGGCACATAACGCCAGAGTACTAGCCAACTCTGACTTGTACAGCATAGCAGAGGAAAAGCGGGGTGGATGGCTTTTCCCTAGCGAGGTAAGAATATATGGTCCTTTTACTCTTTATGTCCACTATTCTTATGTGCTTTAGCAAAATATTAAGTGTGTAATAGTGCGGAATGCATGATATTCCAAAGTATTTGTCAACATATTGTGCTGTAAAATACATGAAATTTCTGAAACCTACTTGACCACAATGTGAATACATATATAGTGACCATATTTTTTTTTTTACAGAAATCGGTGACCGTAGATGGGGTGGCAGTCCCAGTCCACATCATTGGCGATGCGGCATATCCGTTGAAGCATTGGCTAATGAAGGGTTATACCCAGCATGTACAGTTGTCCCCGGAAAAGGTCACCTACACTCACAGCCTTAGCTCTGCCCGGATGGCTGTGGAAAATGCTTTCGGATGTTTAAAAGGACGTTGGCGCTGTCTCATGAAAAGGAATAATATGGACCTAAAAATCATGCCCCATGTAGTAGCAGCCTGCTGCATACTTCATAATATTTGTGAAATTCAAAAGGACCACTTCCTTCCCGAGTGGAATGTGCAGGACACTGAGGTGGGGGGCATTACAAGTGATGCAGTAAGCTACGTGGGGGAGCATGAGGACAGCGCCGAGCTCATCCGGGCCACCATTGCAACAAACCTTCACTTATTGGTTTAAAATAAAAAGCAAAATTTCAAATTCCAAACATGTTTTTTGTTTATAGGTTGAAAATTTTTTTTTTTACTTTAACCATGTGCATATATTGTGTTATTTTAATAAATCAGTTTTAACATAATCTCAGATTATTGCAAAAGTATAAAAACAGTGTAAACATATGTCAAGCATCATATGCCCAGTATAAAAGAAAAGTGCCTTATCCCTGAAGTCAAAACAATACACTGTAAAAGTGATAAAAAAATGAAAAGTGCCTTCACCCAAAAAACATGATAATTTTAGCCACACAATATAAAAAACAAAACTAAAATAGGAAATGTTCCGGTTGGTACAACAATAAAATATTTAAAATGGCCATGTTTACGGCAATTGCCTATACACTGTATACTGTGGTGACTCTTGGTTTGTTTGTGTTGTGTTAGGGTTAGTGCTAGGGTTGTAATAATTGGGCCCCATATTGCATTGGCCAAATCTGTGTTCTATGTACACTGGGGCCTGTGGTAATGCCTGTGTTTGGTTTGGATAGCCACGACCAAATGTGCGCTCAAAAAAAGACATCTGTCTCTCTTGTATATCCATTAATTGCCTCATAAATGACTGCTGCATTTGCCTTTCGGACTCTAGAAACCGATCCAATCTAGCATCCTCCTGCCTCTGAATATCGGCATCCAATTCGCGGAGATGCTCCACGATCACAGAAGTCATCGCTCTAGCCGCTTGCTCCAACCTGTTGAGCTTCTTCTTTTTGGGTGGCACATTGTAGACTGCAAAGGGGAGAAACAAACAAAATATATATAATATGCACTGAGCCGACATAAAGATAGCAGTGGTGTTTGCGTACGTGTGCTTGTGGCCTTCTATCTACCTGCACGCTAGCAGCACTCTGCAACAGTTACCATTTGGATTTAAGTGAATGTAGTGTGTGTGTGTGTGTGTGTGTGTAATGTGGGTGTTTTTATTTTTTGAAATACTTACTATTAGCGCGTAGCGGATGGGTCTTTTTAGGGGGCGCAGTCTCTGAGCTTGTCTCAACTACCTCATCTATGGTGGAAGCGATACTGTCAGCATTCACAGATGAATCCATTCTGTTAGCATTCTGGGATGAATCCATCCCACTACTTTCTCCAGGCTCATCGGTCAGTAGGAGCAGTGACGTTGGTCTGCATTGCGAGGACGGCAGGGTAACCTGTGTAGCCGGTACCTCTTGACTGTCCTCCTGCTGGCTGGAGCAGGAAGGCGCAATTGAGGACAGTGCTATGGGGTTTGAAAGCTCTGTATTTCCAAAAGCGCTGTAGCACAATTGGTAAATGCACCCATTCCTTGCGGCCTGCACCACTTTTGTTGCGGTTATGATCGTGCACTTTAGTGAACTGCTTACGCAAGGCCTTCAATTTATTTATATTGTGGTACACTACTGCATCTTTCACTGTGCCGGTCATCTGGCATTTAATTTCTTCCTCCGCCCTGATGAGCAGTAGCTCTCTGATATCGGCATCGGTCCAGTTCGTGGCAGCACACATGATGCTGTAGGAACAGGCTGTGGGTCAGGCTGCTGTTATGGCTGTGTATCAGCCTGCGTTTGTAGCTGCTGGTCAGGCTGTGGGGCAGGCTGCAGTTCTGACTGTGGCAGCCTGTGTATCAACCTGCGTTTTGTGGGAGTTGGTCAGGCTGTGGTGCAGGCTCTGTGCAGGTTTGGCATGCAAGTAATGGCTGCGTGTGCGTCTCTCTGCAGGGACAAATGACATCATCTGCCAGCTCCCCAGAAGTTCCAATCAGCTAATAGCAGAATATAGCCGGGTCAAATAATCCAGGTAGCACCCGTTCACACTGCCGCATGACACGGGAACAACCCGTTTTCAACCCTGCTCTCAACCCGAGTAAGATTGCCCGGTAAATCGACCCGGGTTATCTTTTTGGGAGCTGTTCACACAGAGCCTCAACCCGGATCGACCTGGCAAAAACCCGGGTTATTTGTTTGGTGTAAAAGGGGTATAATAGAGACAAGGTATCTCTTACATGAAGATGTAACAAAATAGTAGACAATTTTCAAAGAGAGTTGTTACTATTGTTGTAACTGCTGAAGAATTAACATCAGCAATATTGACAGTCCTAACCCGCATTTTTCCTAAAGGTGATTTATTTGGAGAATACTCCGCTATATAAGATATATATGAATAACGAGATTACTGTGCCTAAATGCAGATACAACATGGGCATTTTAGTATAGCGGGACCTACAACACTTTTATTGGATTGCCTATATAAACCATGAATATATACATATAGGAATACAGTGCTAAAAGTATTCTGGATTTCAGCCACATCAATGTACACTTAAGTAATATGTCTAATATCCTATTACAATTGTACAGTTTTAGAACATACCTACATATGCAGGAAACACTCCACTATTCTTTCTGATTTTAACTACAATTTCTATATTAATATGGCATGAATAACAATAAATTCATTATATGTTTCTGTGGTATCACTACTGAACTATTGGAGTACCAAAACCTGGTCTCCATTTGAGACTTTTGTCCGCAGGACATATTATATAAAATTGTACCATAATATATCCGCTGTTTGGAGAACACAAGAACATTGCTGGAGAATTTACAGTACGACCAGTTTGGATCTCTAGTGATACTGGTTTAAAATAAACTGGATGTTCATTGTAGGATATGGATATGTGAAGAACCAATATATGGCACACAATGAGGTGGGTACGGTATTCCGGCGTTTGGAATCCTGGCGGTCAGAATCCTGACACTGGCATCCCGACAGGGATAGAATACTAATACTTTGTCGGTCGGTATCTTAACCTTTCCCCTCTCCCTACCCTAACCCTTCCTGGTGCCTAACCCTAACCTCCCCCTGTAGTGCATAAACCTAACCTCCCCCTCCCCGCACCCTAAACCTAACCCTCCCCCCTTAGTGCCTAACCCTAACCTTCCCCCCTTAGTGCCTAACCCCTATCCAGCCCACCAACCCCGCTACTTACCTTTGGTTTTCTAGCGGTCGGGATGCCAGCACCGGGATTTTGACAAGTGTTGGAAATTCCGGCGCTGACATTCTGACCTACAGAATCCCAGCTTTCACCATTTTAACCGCATCCCGCAGATAATACAGTATATCATCATAAATATGATGTCACTCCCAAATTAATATTTGTGGATATTCAGGTTCAATAAGCATACTTAGAATATTCTAGTACATATGAAACAGTCCCACTGTTCACTGGAGAGAAATTACAGATATGTAAAAACTAAAACAGAAATCCTCATATGATTTATATAATAAATCGTTAATGAGAATTGAACCTGACACTAGAAACAGAAGGGATTATTTAAAATACCTTTTAAATATTCTGATAAAGAGACAAGCTATGGAATGTGTGAGACAAGAATAGTAACAAATCTCTTCAAAAATTGTCAATACAGACTGCTACTATTTTGTTACATCTTCATGTAAGAGATACTCTGGGGTATATTTATCAAAGTTCAATTTTGCATTTTATGTTCAATTTAGCTCACCTGATATCGAGTCAAATCAAATGTAGAAATCCCAAATCCCATATTTACAAAAATTAGATTTTGTAAGCCTTTTCCAAATCAAATTTGATGTAGTTCAATTTTGACTAGTGATTTCTTGTTCAGTTTTGGATGCCCATGTCTAAATCAAACATAAAATCGAACACAAAATCCCTCAGATAATAGACCTGCTTCATGCTGGTGGTGTGTTATGTGTATGAAAGTGTAAAATAAAAAAATAAAAATGATGTGGGTCCCCCACTAAATGCACAATTAGCACCGGGCTTTTCTGAGCCGGTCCTGGTTGTGAAAATACGAGGAAAAAAGACTTAGGGTTCTCCCGTATTTTCATCAACCAGCAACAGGCTAAGTGAGCCAGTCCTGGTTGTTGAAATATGGAGGACAAAATGAGTCCCGCATATTTTCCAAAACCAGCACTAGATTCTTTCTAGTGCGGGTGTATTGTGGAAGCCATGAGACCCTTTCCCCGGGACCACTGACCAAAGCATTCATCAACTGAATGCTAGACTGCCCAGGCAGGGGATCCCTCGGCGGTGGGTGCCGAGATGTTTTGTCAAAATATAGATGAGTTAATATTGTCTTTTACAGTAGAACCAGAGGTCCTAGCAAGCCTCTCCTGCATTCTGGTACTTGGAGAGCCACAAGTTCCAGCATGCGGGGCATTAAGGGCCCGCTGGTATCTCTAGTTCACCTGCAAAATAAATATTCAAATAAAGACAGGACTCACACACCGTGAAAGTACAACTTTATTACACGCACACATACTCACCTACAATCCCTGTAGCTACTCACGTCCTCTTCTCCATGTAACATCCACATAACCTGTAAAAAAAAAACATATTACTCTTTGGTCCATGTAGGCATCCACATCTTCAGAAGAAAAAAAAACACAATACCTGAGCCACAGTCATAAGTTCCATCCTCTATGGCCGGTACCTCCTGAATGATGACTCAACTGCTGCATTTCAAATAGAAATGCATTGGTTTAGTGCTCATTGGCTGTGAAGAGTGAGCCTTCACCTCTCTCAGCCAATGAGCTGTTGCCACCATTGACTTCAATGGTGGGAACCGCTAGGTTACTAAAGGTTACCTAACGGTTCCCACTATTGAAGTCAGTGGCGGGAGCCGCTCAATGGCTGAGAGAGGAGGATGCCCTTTATTGGGGGGGTGATGAATGCATTGGCAGGGGACCCGGGGAAGGGTCCCACGGTTTCGGCATTACAAACTCGCCTTTTTCCCCCGTATTTTCACAACCAGGACCGGCTCAGGAAAGCCCGGTGCTGGTTGTGCATTTAGTGGGGGGACAACACGTAATTTTTTTAAATTATATTTTACACTTTTAAAAGGTTTTTTTTACACAGAAGCATGCATGGATCTGTGCATGTTTCTGTATAACTCATACAGACTCATGCTAAAATCAAATGAAGCAGGTCTATTATTTGGGGATGTTGAGTTCGATTATGTGTTCAATTTGGTGTTCGATTTCAAATCAAATATTAGTAAATCAGGGGATCCTATGTTTGTCTATGTAAAAGTACCAATGTTTAAACTAATATTGAATTTTGAAGGGGATTCGGTTTTATATTCGATTTCACATTCGATTTTGACTTTTGTAAATCTCTGATGCTCAAAATCTAATGCAAATCGAATATAAAATCACCCATTGCTGATGTCAGTGGGGCCGCCCCCAAACGGCAAGCATTCCGTCAGGAACGCCTCCATTTGGCCGGCCACCCCCCGGCCTGCCTTCCAAATGGGGCGAGCTGTCAATCAACATTGACAGCTCGCCCCCTTTGGTGCGAGACCCGGAGCGACGGAGCGGCCGTCGCTAGCCGGGTCTCGCGCATGCGCACGTCGGAGCCGGCTCCGACGTGCGCATGCCCAGTGGGCAAACATCGATCTGGTTGCGAGCGCTCAGAGCTTGCGACCAGGTCTGAATTACCCAGTCTCTATTAGACAGACCACTCCAGGGAATGATGTATTAAGGGCCTATTTAAACTTTAAAATGCGGTTGTAGTGTGATATTTTTTCCTAAATTCGCATTACGAATTTAGGAAATATCACAGGGATTTATCAAAAGTCCCTTGCAGGATCCCTTGCGATAAATCTCTGTCCCTGTGAATCCCATCCGTAGTCTTCTCACTGTATTTTTCGCAAAAAATACAGTGAGAAGGTGCCCGCGCATGCGCTGACTGGCTCTCCATACCCCCCCCCTCCCCCCCTCGATCGACAAGCTCCACACACACATTTTCACTTACCTCCGGTGATCGGTGCTCCGATGTTGTCCTCTGGGGCTCCGGTCAGCTGGTGTCCCGGCCTACACTGTGACCCCAGTCAGCTGTTCTATGCAGAAGCTGACCAAGGTTACAGTGCAGGAGCTGGGAGGCCAGCTGACCGGAGCCCCAGAAGACAACACCAGAGCACCAATCATCCTGGATGCAGTTAAGTTATTTTTTTTGTAACAATTTTTTTTTTTTTCAGTAATCAGCTTGTGGTCTAAACCACAAAGATGATCACTGGGGCCTGGCTTCCCGCTCTGCCTGTTAGAGCAGAGCAGTAATTAGGGAACCAGAGGAAACCCTGGATAACACCATCTCCAGGTGGCGTTATTATCACAGTGCTTCCCACAGTATTTTTTCATATTGTATTTTTAGTAACCCCGGGCAGATCACATTTCCATTACAATTATGGGAAATGCGATCTACTTACTAAATATATGTGATAATTAGGGTTTGGAGTAGAATTTTGCGAATTCTACTCCAATTGCCCTTTAGTAAATTTATGTGAAACTAAAATAATGTGAAAACGGTGTGAAAACACCCTTTTTGACCTCATTTTAGTAAAAATAATGTTAATAAACAGAGCCCTAACTCACAAGATATGTGATAATGTTATGTCACGGTTCCACTAAATAATATTTGTGAAAGAAAGACTCATACACAGTCATTTTGGAAACAATAAATGTTTAATTTCTATCTATGGATTTCTAAAACATCATTATTGTACAAATACAGATTAACAAGGTAATTTCATGAGCTCTAATTGGCTGTTTTGTGTTGTTATTACACTACATATCTTTCTTTATAACATAAGTCTTTTTATATATTACACTGTTTTAATATTCTAATACAGACTTTTAAAAGTTAACAAATCTAATTTATATTTTAATCAAAGTGCATCAACCTTCAACAATTCTTTCCTTCTTCAGGTTTTTTGCAGAGCAATTTCACACAAGATTTGCTATGCAAACTGTCCTATGTCCAATTCTGCACCAGACCCTTGGATTGCAAAAACATCCACCTCTAAATGAGACTCTCTACATGTATTATTAACTCTCATTAGTTTACATTAATATTATGTTTTGTTAAAATTTCTTGCTTTTCTCTTTTGTTATTAATGTATATAATTATAGTTTGGTTTTTTAATTGCAGGAGACAACAATGGGTGGTCTCAACAGCTTGATAAACATTTTGAGAAACACAATGAGAAGTTTGGCATGAATGTCTTTGATTCAGACATGAGAGCAGCGGAATGCTGTAAGTAGTAAATAAATGTTTCAACAAGTGACAAATATAAGTAAAACTACTGAAATTTACAGAATCAAGTACATTTTGTTCCTTATACAATGCATTTTTGAAAACACATACTTATAGCTTAGATCAGTGGTTCCCAAACTGGGTGCCAGGCATTTGTAGGGGTGCCACGGGTTGTTGCTCCAGGACCAAATCAAAATCTAAACGGTCAATGTGATAGGCAAATCCTGATCTGGTGGCTGTCAATCATAAAATATGTGGACAAACAGAAGCGCAACACTGTCCACCACCACATAACTGACCATAACGATGACAGGTAATCTCAATATACTTCATTTTAATTTTGCTGAATTTATCAACAAGAAACTTATAACCTAGGGCCTAGGGGTGCCGTGAAATAAATGCTGCTACTCTAGGGCACTGGGATTTAAGAAAGTTTGGGAACCACTGGCTTAGATCAATGCCTGCATTATTTTATTGTATTCCTAAATATTCTACATTATTTTTTAAAATAATACACTGGCAAGATGTGGGCAGTGCAGGTAAAATATGGGGAGGGGAAAAGGACATATAAGGTTAAAGCCAGAATAAAGGTACAAGAACTCCAAAAGAGTAAGGGAGGGAGACTGATGTAAGATACAATAGGAGGAGGGGGTGGATGAGGGATATATAGGGTAAAGGGTTTGCACTGGTCAGTTACAGGTGGTTTCGGTGGGCTAATAGAATAGTTTGCCTGGGGGTGGGGCAAAACAGTCGAAGGGGCACTGAAAGGGGTGCAGAAGTGATGGCATGAAACAGTAGTAAACTACTTAGTGCCACTGTGGAAGGGCACTGAGACAACAAAAAAGAGGAACGAGGAGCAGGTAAGGAGGAAAAGGTGGAAGGGACTGCAAAGGCATCAGAATGGAAAAAAGGTGACTGCTGTAACAGAGAGAGGGCAAGGCTAAAGACGCGCCACCAAGAGTCAAAGAGAGGTCCTTGGCACTAGTCAAACCATTGTTGTTAGGGAGAAAGACAAAATAAACTGGGCTGGAAGTGATACAGACCGGTGGAGCCATCTTTGGTATATACGGCTAACACAAGACAGCCCCATCTGTTCGAGGTATTAAAAGCAGGCCATGGAGCACTTGGGCTGGGCCAAAAAATTAGAAAAGTGGACAAAAGAGGCTAGGAAACACTTGGGACAAGAAATGCTGAGCGGAAGAGGGGAAAAGGAAAGAGACGAAAAAGGGGGGAAGCAGGCAAATTGAAATAAAGGTGAAAAAGTGATAAAAAGAGGAGAGAAAAGGCAGTAAAATAAAGTGGATAAAAAACAAACGTGTCACCAAAACAGCAATAGAGTGTAATTCACCATTAAGGTCAATTATTTTTCTCTGAGGTAAATTTTATTAGTCTGCAGTAAATTATATTTTTTTTAGGTCAATTATATTCCCCTGAGGTAAACTATATTCCTGAGATAAATGAAATTCCTCTGGGTGTAAACTATATGCATAACAGCCAACTACAGACACTTATACACCCTTGGCCCTGACAATTCCTTTAGCCAAGAGCCCAGCCTCCATCCCTTTGGAATCTGCTATTAAATACTCTAACCCTAACACATACAAGAATACTGAAATAAATCTAGGATTTTAATGTCTTTGGACAGAACTTGGTTATCCTTTTTAGAAAAAAATATGCAATGACAGGAGCAAGTAGGCAGCGTAGACAAGACAGACACTATACCATCAAGGATGTTAATGCTGTTACTGATGGTCCACATTACTAGCATAGAATGTTTATTGTCAAGCATGATGGTATTAGCAAGGTAGCATACAATAAGCAAGAAGCATGGTTTAGTATCATCCCAAAATGTAGTCTGAAACAGTTCCAAGTTCGATACACATACAGGCAAACAGTATTGGTAGCAGCAAATGGCTAAGTTGGTATACAGGAAAACTGAAGGAGCTAGTTAGCATAGTGATCAACAGCTAGACTAAAAAACAGTCTAGACAATCACCTAACCCTGAGTGCTAGTTTGGGACATCCTTTATACCCCACGCCTGATAATCAGTGACTGCTATATTTAAATATTATATTTATAGTATTTATTACTGGTCATTACTGCTTGTTTAAATATGTAAAACTGCAGAGCATAAAAAGTTATGTAAAATGTGAACTGCACAAGGGTTAGGTATATTATGTTGACATGAAAATGTGGATATGTTCTTTATGTCGACATTGACCATGCTGACACTGATATAATGTCTAAAGGATTGTCGACACTGTCTAACCCTAATGGTAATCCTAACCCCAAGCCTATTGCGAATGTTGACATTCTGTCAATGTCAACGGTTTCTAGGGGGTAAATTTACTAAGAAGTGAGTTTAGCTGAAAGTGAGTTTTCCGATGGTGAGGTAGATCGAGATTTCTTCCCCTAGTTGCGAGTTTAGATGAGATTACTCACCCGAGATTGCTGTGTTTTCTCTCTGCCAAATTCATCCGAACAAGCAGCCTGCACATATCAGTGAGATATGTGAAGGCTGCTTGTGTTGTACCTGTAAAAAAAACGGGTTAAAATATAATAAAAAAATTACGTAGGGTCCCCCCCAAAAGTATAACCAGCCCCAGACTTGTCAGCCAGTCCTGGTTCCTAAAATTACGGGGAACAAAACGAGTAGGGTTCCACTATAATTTAGGAACCAGCACCAGGCTGCAGGGCCAGTCCTGGTTTTAAATATAGGGGGGAAAAAATTGTGTAGTGGTCCCACTATATTTAAAACCAGCACTGGACCAAAACTGATGGGGTGTAATTCCACAGCCAGGAGACCCTATTACCAGGTCTCCAGGGCCAAAGAATTCTCACCCCAAGCTGGTCAGGCCAAGCTGGGGATCTCAGGGGAGGTGGGGACCCCCACAAGAAGTGGTCTACCCTCTCCCGAAACCCCAGGCTTGGTCTGAAGCCCGGGGCTCTTCCCCACACCCCTGGGCTGTGGGTACGGGGGTAATAAAGTGTACAATCAAAGTAATCTATTGTATTTTACAGTGGAACTACAGGTGCCAGCATGCCTGCCCTTTGGCACGTGTGGAACTACAAGTGCCAGCAGGCAACCAGCACCCGTACCCCACTGTAAAATAAATAGTTAAATAAAGACACAACACACACACCATTGATAGTATACATTTATTACACACATACCTCAATCACACATACTTACCTGTACCAGCCGGTTGGTCTACTTGTCCAATGTAGAAATTTGTGTGCCTGGACCTTCCACGTGGGTCCCAGCCAACGAGCGGCCGCTACATGTAAAGCGGCTGCTGATTGGCTCATGGCCCATGAGAAATTACAGCTGACTTCAGTCATCTGTCATTTTGCGACGTGTAAGTATATGCAACAGCATATACTTACACATGTCCACCCTGGTTCGGGTAAGTCATTTTATTATTTTAACAAAACCCTGGATGCTAAGGAGAGCAGTGCCAGGATCTAGGTGAGTATAGACTCTTTTTTTCAGCTCCTGCTGTGGATTCTACTTGGAGAAGGGGACATAAACATCTGGAAGCAGATAAGTACAGTATGTGTGAGTGGGTAGGTCTATGGAATAAAGGTTAATTTTTACTAGGCAAGGTGTGTGGGTAGTGTCTTTATTTATCTATTTTACAGTGGGGGTACAGGTGCCGGCTGCCTGCTGGCACTTGTAGTTCCACAAGTACCAAAGGGCAGGCATGCTGGCACCTGTAGTCCCACTGGTAAATACAATAGTTCACTTATATTTATCACTTTATTACCACCTTCAGCCCAAGCCTGGGGTTTCGGGGGGGGACCCCTTCTTGGGGGATCCCCACTTCCCCTGAGATCCCTGGCTTGGCCTGAGCATCTTGGGCTGATAATGCTTTGGCCACGGAGCCCTGGTAATAGGGTCTCCGGGCTGTGGCATTACAGCCTGGCCATTTTGGTCCGGTGCTGGTTTTAATTATAGGGGGACCCCTACGCAATTTTTTTCCCCTATAATTAAAACCAGGACTGGCCATGCAGCCTGGTGCTGGTACTTAAATTATGGTGGAGCCCTACTCTTTTGTTCCCCATAATTTTAGGTATCAGGACAGGCTGACAAGTCCGGGGCTGGTTATAGTTTTGGGGGGAATCCTCATGTCATTTTTTTATAAAAATTAACCCTTTTATTTCTATTTACAGGTAGAAACATACATGGATCACAGTGATCTGTGTATGTTTCTGCCAAACTCGCAGATCACAGGCAGGTGAATTTATTTCCCAAATTTTTACAGGAGAGTTGTCCCATCTCATGAGAGTTTAGAAACTCTCTGCTTGGTAAATTCCCGAATCCTAACTTCACTAGTGAAAAGGTTCTAGAGTTTAGTCGATGGTAACTTGAAGAGAGTTTGCTAACTCTCCAGTGTTTTCCCATAGCAAAGGAGATTTCTCTCCCGAGTTTAACATTAGTAAATTTGCGAGTGGAAAAAATGGCCAAACTCTCCCGAGATTGCAAACTCTCCCAAACTCGATTCTTTGTAAATTTACCCCAAAAGGGAGAACTCTCTTCCAAACTCACTCAAGTTTGTCTTTAGTAAATTTAAGAGAGGAACTAACGTGAGATTGCAATCTCACCCAAACTCGATTCTTAGTAAATTTACCCCATGTGTCAACATTTATGAAGTTGACCACTTAACCATGTTGACATCATAAATGTCGATCTTCTGGAGTCTATATCACGAATGTCGATATTGTCACAGTCGATTTCAGAACAACATCCCACAAAACATATGTCTATGTAACAGCAAAGATTATGCCTGGCAGTTCTAAATTTAAAACTTCAATATTTTATTAAAACACTTTAAAATGCCATTTTATTCATGCTCGATAGTTTGGGGAAGATGTCACATAAATTATAAAGTGCATGAAATGACAAAGTGGCTGTACATCACAACACAACATAATTATCTGTTACACTCCCAGTGCACTGGACTTTCTGTACAGGAACGTCTTTTATATCCACAGGGTATTGTACTTCTACTAGCTTTAAGTGATGAGGCGCTGTGTTCTCCTGCACACACTAAATGGCTGTCTAATGTAAGCAAATTAAATAGTGACGTTTTAAATGTAAAATCTGAAATCCCAAACTTTTTTTTTTTGCTTTTATTATGAATTGGGGTTCTGATTTAGCAGCATTCGCTACTGTGATCGTAGTTGCGAATTCACATGGAACGCAGCTGCAAAAATATGCTAATGCTTCCAAAAGCACTGCCGACATAAAGACACCCACTGCTGCTTTCTCACATCCATCCACTGTCGCTCTTCTGTTTAAACATCGGTACAATCGACCACTCATGCAGCATTTACACCAGGTCTGACCTGCCTCAGACACTGCAAGTCTCGCAGTGGGCTCTCAAGCTGCGTATGTCGTCGCAGTGGGTAATTTTTGCACACCCAAGCAACGGCGTTCAAACAGACATGCATGCCTGAATTATTTCCTACCACTCCCCCGTCACCACCCCCAAACGCTCACATCCTGTCTCTCACTCTGCGATGGATTCCTGTGCATGCGTAATCGCAGTGCGATTGCTGGACACGCGCAGTACAGCTTTTACACATGAGCAGAGGCTAACAATCTGCGTATGGAGTTGCATTTGCGAACAATGCTGAATCAGGCCCTGGGTCTGCTGCTGTCTATATAGACAGCACTGGTGCTCGTTGTGCTTTTTTTTATAAATTCTTTATTTTCAAATTTTAACTTATGTTTTTCAATAAACATATACAATAGCAGAACAGAGAAAAAGAAATAGTGAGCAAACTATGTCATTCAATATAATAAACAAAATACACAAAAAGACACCAGTGCGACATTCAATTTGTATATATCCAAAAAATAATACAATCAAAAACATATAAACAACAGGGTACACAAGGGAAAAAAGGAGGGAGGGGGGGGCATAAGGAATAATATAGAGCAGAACACAGGTATCCAATATATAATAAAAATAGAACATAAAAGTATGTGGCCATTCGAGATCTAGTTGGCAAATATATAACCAAAGCTACATATTATAGCCCATGAAAACAGTTACTTGTACTTGGTCTCGGGGTATCAAATCCCTGTAGGAGGGAGAAGATTTAAAGTCCATCCAGCCAGACCATAGTGTCACATAATCAGAATGCTTTTCGGGGGTCGAATAAAAAATTCCGTCCATTGCCATAAAGAAATCTATGCGATGGAACCATTCCCAGGGTGAGAGAGGTACAGAAGAGCACCAGCGAACTGGAATCACCGCTCTGGCTGCATTATTCAGATGTTTGAGTAAAGATTTTTTATATTTAGAAATTGGTATATCTGAGTGCGATAAGAGCCAAAAATTAGGCCCAGTCGGGACAGGTAAACCCAGAATCTCTGATGCCAAGGCTATAATCTTTCTCCAAAACGGGACAATCAGTGGGCAGTCCCACCATATATGGAATAACGAACCCCTATCCTGATGACATCGCCAGCAGAGCGGAGACACTCCTGGAGAAATTTTCTGTAATGTAACCGGGCAACGATACCACCACTACAATACTTTATATTGTGTTTCCACAACTTCCAGACTTGAAGAACAGTTACTAGCAGTCTGATACACTTTCTCCCAATTAATCTGTATACCCTTAGGTTGTTGGTTTGGTAGTGTAAGCTCCTACCCTCCTCCCTCCTGTTGTCTGTCTCATGGGCCTATTCATCAACACTAAATGGCCCGGTAACCATGCAGCAGCGCTAGTTTCTGCATATTTTAGTTACCGGGCCATTTATCATCAGGGATCCGAAAACAGGACTGATGAAAATTCTTTGTTGAATTGAAATGTTGACTTGATTGCGTTGACTCTGTGTAATTTTGTCTGCATATTTGCCTGAGTGCCGCCTATTGTTTGTATACTTATATATACAGTATATATAATCCTCCTTGGGCGGAAACTTGTTAGTGTAGATGTAGCAGTGTGCCCTGGGCAGGAAGGGTGGGGTAAAGAAAGCCACAGGGAGGACAGAGTGGGTTAAGGGTAGGGGTGTGCACCGGACACTTTTCGTGTTTTGTGTTTTGGTTTTGGATCTGGATCTTTCTTCGTGTTTTGGATCTGGATTGGTTTTGCCAAAACCACCCTTCCGTGTTTTGGGTTCTGGGTTTTGTGTTTTGGATCTGGATTTTTTCTTAAAAAATAAAAAAAAACCGCTAAAATCACATAAATGGGCCTTTTTTTGTTCCTACGCTATTAATAACCCCAATAACATTAATTTCCACTCATTTCCACTCTATTCTGAACACCTCACACCTCACAATATTGTTTTTAGGCCAAAAGGTTGTACCGAGGAAGCTGGATGACTATGCTAAGCGACACAAGGGGGCGGCACAAACACGTGGCCCATCTAGGAGTGGCACTGCAGTGGCAGACAGGAAGCCAATCAGCGTTATGGTGCCCATTTGCATGTAGCACGAACCCGGGAGATCCGTGCTACATGCATCTGTGTGATTGGCACAGAGCAATGACAGGTCCGTGAGACCCGTCTGTGCTGCTGTGGTAAAAAAAAAAAAAAAAACCTGTGTAAAAAAAAGAAAAAAATGGCGTGCACCCCCCCAAAAAAGAGCAACCAGCCCCGGGCATTAGTAACCCAGTGCTGGGTGTGCTTAAATACAGGGGACAAACGACGTAGGGGTCCCCTGTACTTAAGCACAACCAGCACCGGGCTAGTCAGAACCAGCGCTGGTTGCCAAAATACGGGGGACAAACGACGTAGGGGTCCCCTGTATTCTGCGCAACCAGCTCTGGGCTCTGATCCGGTCCTGGTTCTGGAAATATAGGGGACAAAAAATGAGTAGGGTTCCCCTGTATGTTCCAGAACCAGCACTGGACTTTTTCTAGCGGGGGGCTGATGCCACAGCCAGGGGAGCCCTTTCACCGGGCCCCCCAGCCGCAGCATCAACCCTGACCGCTAGTCAGCCCAGGCCGGGGATCCCTGGAGAGCTGGGGACCCCCCCAATAAAGGGGTCACCCTCTCCAGGGCACCCCAGGCCCAGGCTGATAGCCCGGGGCTATCCCCCGCCACCCCTGGTGGCGGTGGGTGGCGGGTTGATTGTGTGGTGTGGTGTAAATAAAGAATATCAAACATTGTCTTTACAAGTAGAACTGCAAGTCCCAGCTAGCCTGCCCCGCATGCTGGTACTTGGAGAACCACAAGTACCAGCATGCAGGGCATTAAGGGCCCACTAGTACCTGTAGTTCACCTGTAAAAAAAATGTTTAAAAAAACACAGGACACACACACCGTGACAGTATAAGTTTATTAAACATACATACACACACACACATGTACACATACTCACCTATGTAACCTGTAGCATCGGTCCACTTGTCCGGTAAAGTATCCCTAGGGGACCTGTGAAAAAAAACATACTCACCATCTCCTATGCGAGGTTCTGTCCTCTTCGTTCCAAAGTAGGCATCCCCGGACTTGGCAAAAAAAAAAAACGAAAACGCGATCCACGAACTTAGTACCGTTCTATAGAACGGTACTTCCCGAATGAGAGCTTAGCGGCGGGGTATCACCATGGAAACCCCGCTGCTAAGCGTTCATTGGCTGAGAGAGGTCATCTCCCGTCTCTCAGCCAATGAACGGCTCCCTCCATTGTAGTCAATGGTGGGAACCGCAGGGTAAACTTTAATAACCTTGCGGCTCCCAGCATTGACTACAATGGAGGGAGCCGTTCATTGGCTGAGAGAGACGGGAGATGGCCTCTCTCAGCCAATGAACGCTTAGCAGCGGGGTTTCCATGGTGATACCCCGCCGCTAAGCTCTCATTCGGGAAGTACCGTTCTATAGAACGGTACTAAGTTCGTGGATCGCGTTTTCGTTTTTTTTTTTTGCCAAGTCCGGGGATGCCTACTTTGGAACGAAGAGGACAGAACCTCGCATAGGAGATGGTGAGTATGTTTTTTTTCACAGGTCCCCTAGGGATACTTTACCGGACAAGTGGACCGATGCTACAGGGTTACATAGGTGAGTATGTGTACATGTGTGTGTGTGTGTGTGTATGTATGTTTAATAAACTTATACTGTCACGGTGTGTGTGTCCTGTGTTTTTTTTAAACATTTTTTTACAGGTGAACTACAGGTACTAGTGGGCCCTTAATGCCCTGCATGCTGGTACTTGTGGTTCTCCAAGTACCAGCATGCGGGGCAGGCTTGCTGGGACTTGCAGTTCTACTTGTAAAGACAATGTTTGATATTCTTTATTTACACCACACCACACAATCAACCCGCCACCCACCGCCACCAGGGGTGGCGGGGGATAGCCCCGGGCTATCAGCCTGGGCCTGGGGTGCCCTGGAGAGGGTGACCCCTTTATTGGGGGGGTCCCCAGCTCTCCAGGGATCCCCGGCCTGGGCTGACTAGCGGTCAGGGCTGATGCTGCGGCTGGGGGGCCCGGTGAAAGGGCTCCCCTGGCTGTGGCATCAGCCCCCCGCTAGAAAAAGTCCAGTGCTGGTTCTGGAACATACAGGGGAACCCTACTCATTTTTTTCCCCTGTATTTCCAGAACCAGGACCGGATCAGAGCCCAGAGCTGGTTGCGCAGAATACGGGGGACCCCTACGTCGTTTGTCCCCCGTATTTTGGCAACCAGCTCTGGTTCTGACTAGCCCGGTGCTGGTTGTGTTTAAGTACAGGGGACCCCTATGTCGTTTGTCCCCTGTATTTAAGCACACCCAGCACTGGGTCACTAATGCCCGGGGCTGGTTGCTCTTTTTTTGGGGGGGGGGGCACGCCATTTTTTTCTCTTTTTACACAGGTTTTTTTTTTTTTATTTACCACAGCAGCACAGACGGGTCTCACGGACCCGTTAGTGCTCTGTGTCAATGACACAGATGCAAGTAGCACGGATCTCCTGGTCCGTGCGTGCATCTGTGTCATTGAAATACACAGCAGCACAGACGGGTCTCACTGACCCATCTGTGCTCTGTGTCACTGTCAATCACACAGATGCATGTAGCACGGATCTCACGAGTCCGTGCTACATGCAAATGAGCACCATAATGCTGATTGGCTGAGAGCCGTGACAGACGGCTCTGTCAGCCAATCAGCACTTTGCCCATTAAAGGCAAAGGCATTTTTTTTTAAATGGCCGCTCGAGGCAAAACCTCGAGATCCGACAGCAGATCTCGAGGTTTTGCCTCGGGAGAGGGATCCGGGGCAGACAGGGAGATCCGAGCTTGGGCTCGGATCGCCCCGGATCCCCGAAGTTCGGGTGGGTTCGGTTCTCAGGGAACCGAACCCGCTCATCCCTAGTTAAGGGTGACAAAGGGTGCATTTATTATCCAGGAAAAGATGGTCTCTGAGACCATTTAAGATATTTTTTTCCATTACAATTTTGCCTAATATGCATGCTGCACCCAGCAGCAGTAGGGGGGAGGGCGGCGCAGTAGCTTAGGCATGCTTCGGGCACCAAAGCTCCATGCTACACCTCTGACTGTAACTACCATTTCATATAAATATACCGCTGCAGTCACACATGAAACAAACAGCAATAGTGAATTAAAATGTGCTGAAAAAACGTGAAGTGAAAAGACAGAGATCAAGCTACAGTATAACGGCTGTGACCCTCAAAAGCTGCAAAAATAACAGAAGAAATATACAAACATATATATCACATGAATAACAAATAATGGTAAAATGCACCAAGTCTCATTAAGGGATCTATTCATTATGTTAATTATCAAGGTCCAAACCCCGATAATTAACATACTAACTCGCCGGAAATCAGCTGTCTCTGCAAACAGCTTCACTGCTCTTTTAGGAGCAGCAAATCTTTTCACTCGATCTTTTGGAGCAGTGAGATAAGTGTGCATGGGTGACCTACAGGTCATGCATGTGCACAAGAGCCTCAATGTCCGGCGGAAAGGAACGGGTAGCGGGAGCACTGAAGATAGCAAATGTTCCCTCAATCAAGCTCCGAAAATATTGTATTTTTGGAGCTTGATGAATTCTGTTCCCAAACTAGTGTATGGGGACAGCAGGCCATTCCGGGAGAGAAAGGAAACCAGGAGACATCTGTGATACTAGTGTATGGGGACAGCGGGCCATTCTGCGAGAGAAAGGAAAGCAGGAGACATCTGTGATACTAGTGTATGGGGACAGCGGGCCATTCCGCGAGAGAAAGGAAAGCAGGAGATATCTGTGATACTAGTGTATGGGGACAGCGGGCCATTCCGCGAGAGAAAGGAAAGCAGGAGACATCTGTGATACTAGTGTATTGGGACAGCAGGCCATTCCGCGAGAGAAAGGAAAGCAGGAGACATACTAGTGTATGGGGACAGCAGGCCATTCCAGGAGAGAAAGGAAAGCAGGAGACATTCGTGATATCTCCTGCTTTACCTTCTTGATGAATGGCCCAAAAACTTAATTTCTACAATTGCAGAAATTGTAAGCCGGCGCTGCAGAGCAGCAAAAATTACTGGGAAAATGGCGGCAGGCATTTTCCCAGTGACATGCTCAGTAATGCTGTCTCCTGACGAAGGTGGTTACTTAACACCCGAGACGGCCGTTGGGCTGGCTGCTTATGGATAGGCGTTTTTTCCTCCATGATGAGTATACACTCTCTTTGATTGTCAGTTATGTGCCTTATTCATGTGCCTGATTTTTGCAAAATGCCTTCCTGTACTGCTTATCGATGCAGTTGAATATGATGATATACTTATGATGCACCTTTTGCAAGTTATGGACATGATTCAAATATAATACATTTTTCAACTTTTTCTATTCATGGAGGTACTGGCTCTTTTGTTTCTTCTTTCATATATATATATATATATATATATATATATATATATACACACACACATTATTTTTTGTTACTGTGAAATTGTATTTGCAAACCACTTAATTCATTATTAGTTTGCACATATTTTCTACTATTTTTCCATTTTCCTGCTTACTTACTTACAATTAGGGGTGAGCGGGTTCGGATTTCTGAAATCCGAACCCCCCCGAGCCCCCCCGATCCGAGTCCGATCCGAGTCAGGCTCGACTTTTCCCGCCTGACTCGGATCTGAAATCGAGGCAAAACGTCATCATCCCGCCTTCCGAGTCTCGCGGGTTTTGGATCCTATATAAGGTACCCGCGTCGGCGCCATTTTCTCACTCGGCTGTGGACAGTGAAGAGGGAGGGTGGGAGTTAGGGCTGTGTAGTGTAGTGTAGTGTAGTGCTGCTGTTGTCCACTACTTCAAAGTCCATAGGGGCTGGCTGTGTTGTGCTGTGCTGCTGTTGTTAATAGGGGCTGTGTCCACTACTTCAAAGTCCATAGGGGCTGGCTGGACTGTGTTGTGCAGTCAGTTCTCCATAGGGGCTGTGTCCACTCCAAAGTCCTGTGCAGTGTCCCAGTCCTAAAGGAGTGCTGTAGTGTTGTCCAGGGGGTGCTCTGTCCATCAGGGGTGCTCCCCCCAAGTGCTAAAAAAATAATATATTTTCTGTGTTTGTGAATTGTGTGCGCAGTAGCCGCACGTGCATCAACAAAGTAGTGCCAAGCGTGCGCCTGTGTCATAAGTAAAGGGCCGGCTGGCTTGACCGTTAAAGGGTGCTGTAACCCCCGAAAGTACACTCCAGTCCAAACCAAAAAAAAATTATTTTCTGTGTTTGTGAATTGTGTGCGCAGTAGCCGCACGTGCATCAACAAAGTAGTGCCAAGCGTGCGCCTGTGTCATAAGTAAAGGGCCGGCTGGCTTGACCGTTAAGGGTGCTGTAACCCCCGAAAGTACACTCCAGTCCAAACCAAAAAAAAAATTATTTTCTGTGTTTGTGAATTGTGTGCGCAGTAGCCGCACGTGCATCAACAAAGTAGTGCCAAGCGTGCGCCTGTTTCATAAGTAAAGGGCCGGCTGGCTTGACCGTTAAAGGGTGCTGTAACCCCCGAAAGTACACTCCAGTCCAAAGCAAAAAAAAATTATTTTCTGTGTTTGTGAATTGTGTGCGCAGTAGCCGCACGTGCATCAACAAAGTAGTGCCAAGCGTGCACCTGTGTCATAAGTAAAGGGCCGGCTGGCTTGACCGTTAAGGGTGCTGTAACCCCCGAAAGTACACTCCAGTCCAAACCAAAAAAAAAATTATTTTCTGTGTTTGTGAATTGTGTGCGCAGTAGCCGCACGTGCATCAACAAAGTAGTGCCAAGCGTGCGCCTGTGTCATAAGTAAAGGGCCGGCTGGCTTGACCGTTAAGGGTGCTGTAACCCCCGAAAGTACACTCCAGTCCAAACCAAAAAAAAAATTATTTTCTGTGTTTGTGAATTGTGTGCGCAGTAGCCGCACGTGCATCATCAAAGTAGTGCCAAGCGTGCGCCTGTGTCATAAGTAAAGGGCCGGCTGGCTTGACCATTAAAGGGTGCTGTAACCCCCAAAGTACACTCCAGTACAAACCAAAAAAAAAATTATTTTCTGTGTTTGTGAATTGTGTGCGCAGTAGCCGCACGTGCATCAACAAAGTAGTGCCAAGCGTGCGCCTGTGTCATAAGTAAAGGGCCGGCTGGCTTGACCGTTAAAGGGTGCTGTAACCCCCGAAAGTACACTCCAGTCCAAACCAAAAAAAAATTATTTTCTGTGTTTGTGAATTGTGTGCGCAGTAGCCGCACGTGCATCAACAAAGTAGTGCCAAGCGTGCGCCTGTGTCATAAGTAAAGGGCCGGCTGGCTTGACCGTTAAAGGGTGCTGTAACCCCCGAAAGTACACTCCAGTCCAAACCAAAAAAAAATTATTTTCTGTGTTTGTGAATTGTGTGCGCAGTAGCCGCACGTGCATCAACAAAGTAGTGTCAAGCGTGCGCCTGTGTCATAAGTAAAGGGCCGGCTGGCTTGACCGTTAAGGGTGCTGTAACCCCCGAAAGTACACTCCAGTCCAAACCAAAAAAAAATTATTTTCTGTGTTTGTGAATTGTGTGCGCAGTAGCCGCACGTGCATCAACAAAGTAGTGCCAAGCGTGCGCCTGTGTCATAAGTAAAGGGCCGGCTAGCTTGACCGTTAAAGGGTGCTGTAACCCCCGAAAGTACACTCCAGTCCAAACCAAAAAAAAATTATTTTCTGTGTTTGTGAATTGTGTGCGCAGTAGCCGCACGTGCATCAACAAAGTAGTGCCAAGCGTGCGCCTGTGTCATAAGTAAAGGGCCGGCTGGCTTGACCGTTAAAGGGTGCTGTAACCCCCGAAAGTACACTCCAGTCCAAACCAAAAAAAAATTATTTTCTGTGTTTGTGAATTGTGTGCGCAGTAGCCGCACGTGCATCAACAAAGTAGTGCCAAGAGTGCGCCTGTGTCATAAGTAAAGGGCCGGCTGGCTTGACCGTTAAAGGGTGCTGTAATCCACAAAGTACACTCCAGTCCAAACCAAAAAAAAAATTATTTTCTGTGTTTAGCCGCACGTATATATCAAATCGATATAACATAAATGGAGGACCAAACTTTCTCCGATAAAAATAAAATAGAGAAAGATCAAGAACCACTTCCTCCTAGTGCTGAAGCTGCTGCCACTAGTCATGACATAGACGATAACATGCCATCAACGTCGTCTGCCAAGGCCGATGCCCAATGTCATAGTAGAGGGCACATACAATCCCAAATGGCAAAGTTCAGGAAAATGACCTTGAAAAAGACATTTAAATCAGCTGAAGAGAAACGTAAACTTGCCAATATGCCATTTACGACACGGAGTGGCAAGGAACGGCTAAGGTCGATCCCTAGTATGTTCATGACTAGTGGTTCAGCTTCACATGACGATGGAAGCCCTCCTCCCACTAAAAAAATCAAAAGAGTTAAGCTGGCAAAAGCACAGCGAAGAACTGTGCTTTCTAAGAAGATATCACAAATCCCCAAGGAGAGTCCAAGTGTGGTGGTGGTTGCGATGCCTGACCTTCCCAGCACTGGACGGGAAGAGGTGGCTCTTTCCACCATTTGCACGCCCCCTGCAAGTGCTGAAAGGAGCACCCACAGTCCACTTGCTGATATGCAAATTGAAGATGTCACTGTTGAAGTACAACAGGATGAGTATACTGGTGTAGCTGGCGCTGAGGAGGAAGTTGGCGAGGAGGATTCTGATGGTGATGTGGTTTGTTTAAATCAGGCTCCGGGGGAGACAGTTGTTGTCCGTGGGATGAAAAAGCCCATCACGGTCATGCCTGGGCAGAAGACCAAACATTCCACCTCTTTGGTCTGGCAATATTTCTATCCAAATCCGGACAACAACTGTCTTGCCATATGTACCATATGTAAAGGTGAAATAAGTAGGGGTAGGGACGTCAACCACCTAGGAACATCCTCCCTTATACGGCACCTGCAGCGCGTTCATAAAAAGTTACTGTCAAGTTCAGAAACTTTGGCTAAGACCGTAAGCAGTCCAGGGACACCTAAATCCCGTTGTCCTGTTGTATCCAAGCGCCTGCAAACCACACCGTCAACTCCCTCCTCGTCAATTTCCTCCTTAGTCAGGATCGGAAGTAGTCCTGCAGGCCATGTCACTGGCATGACTGACTCTCCTATCCGGGATTCCTCTGGAGGATCCTGCATTGCTACGCCTACTGCTGCTGCTGCTGCTGTTGCTGCTGCTGGGAGTCGTTCATCATCCCAGAGAGGAAGTAGGAACACCACTACTTTTACTAAACAATTGACCCTCCAACAGTCCTTAGCGAGGAGGATGAAGTACGACAGCAGTCATCCTGAAGCAAAACGTATAACTGAGGCCTTGACTGCTATGTTGGTGTTAGACGTGCGTCCGGTATCCGCCATTAGTGCAGTGGGATTTAGACAATTGATGGAGGTAGTGTGTCCCCGGTTCCAAATCCCGTCTAGATTCCACTTCACTAGGCAGGCGATACCGAGACTGTACAGAAACGTCAGAAAAAGTGTCCTCAGTGTCCTGAAAAATACCGTTGTACACAATGTCCACTTAACCACGGACATGTGGACAAGTGGAACAGGGCAGACTAAGGACTATATGACTGTGACAGCCCACTGGGTAGATGTATCACCTTACGCAGCAACAGCAGCAGCGTCACCAGTAGCAGCATCTCAGAAACGCCAGCTCGTTACAAGGCAGGCTACGCTGTGTATCACAGGTTTCAGTAAGAGGCACACCGCCGACAACCTCTTAGAGAAACTGAGGGAAATCATCGCCCAGTGGCTTACCCCACTTAGACTCTCCTGGGGATTTGTGATATCTGACAACGCCACCAATATTGTGCGGGCATTACATCTGGGCAAATTCCAGCACGTCCCATGTTTTGCTCACACAATAAACTTGGTGGTGCAGAATTTTCTGAAAAGCGACAGGGGCGTGCAGGAGACGCTTTGGGTGGCCCGAAAAATTTCTGGCCACTTTCGCCATTCAGCGACTGCGTGCCGAAGACTGGAGCGCCAGCAAACACTCTTGAACCTGCCCCGCCATCACCTGAAGCAAGAGGTTGTGACGCGGTGGAACTCAACCCTCTATATGCTTCAGAGGATGGAGGAGCAGCAAAAGGCCATACAAGCCTATACATCCACCTATGACATAGGCAAAGGAGGGGGTATGCACCTGACTCAAGCGCAGTGGAGAATGATTTCCGTGTTGTGCAAGGTTCTCCAGCCCTTCGAACTTGCCACACGTGAAGTCAGTTCAGACACAGCCAGCTTGAGTCAGGTCATTCCCCTCATCAGGCTTTTGCAGAAGCAGCTGGAGAAAGTGAAGGAGGAGCTAAGACGGAGCGATTCCGCTCGGCATGTGGGACTTGTGGATGAAGCCCTTCATTCGCTTTGCCAGGATTCCAGGGTGGTCAATCTGTTGAAATCAGACCACTACATTTTGGCCACCGTGCTTGATCCTAGGTTTAAAGCCTATGTGGTGTCTCTCTTTCCGGCCGACACAAGCCTGCAGAGGTGCAAAGACCTGCTGGTGAACACACTGTCAGCTGAAGCGGAACGTGACACGTCAACGGCTCCTTCTTCATTTTCTCCCGCAACTGGGGCTGCCAGGAAAAAACTTAGGTATCCTAAGCAACCCGCTGGCGGTGATGCAGGGCAGGCAGGACCAAGTTTGGACATCTGGTCCGGACTGAAGGACCTGGCAACAATTTCTGACATGTCTACTGTCACTGCATATGATACTGTCACCATTGACAGAATGGTGGAGGATTACATCGGTGACAGCATCCAAGTAGGCATGTCAGACAGTCCATACCTGTACTGGCAGGAAAAAGAGGCAATTTGGAGGCCCTTGTACAAGCTGGCTCTATTTTACCTGAGTTGCCCCCCCTCCAGTGTGTACTCCGAAAGAGTGTTTAGTGCAGCCGGGAACCTTGTCAGCGAAAGGCGTAGGAGGTTGCTTCCACAGAATGTGGAGAAGATGATGTTCATCAAAATGAATTATCAGCTCTTCCAGGGAGACCAGCCTCCAGAAGGTACAGAGGGACCTGTGGTGGTGGATTCAAGTGGGGACGAGTTAATACTTTGTGAGGATGAGGATGTACACACTGAAGAGGATGAGGAATCGGTGGATGAGGAGGATGAGGATGACATCTTGCCTCCGTAGAGCCAGTTTGTGCAGGGACACATTAATTGCCAGCTTGTTTTGTGGGGGCCCAAACGAACCAATCATTTCAGCCACAGTTGTGTGGCAGACCCTGGCGCTGAAATGATTGATTTGTTAAAGTGTGCATGTCCTGTTTATACAACATAAGGGTGGGTGGGAGGGCCAAGGACAATTCCATCTTGCACTTCTTATTTTTCTTTGCATTATGTACAGTTTGGGGCCTAGTTTTTCTAACTGCCATCCTGTCTGCCACTGCAGTGTCACTCCTAGATGGGTCACGTGTTTGTGCCGCCCACTCGTGTCGCTTAGCATAGTCATCCAGCTACCTCGGTGCAACCTTTTGGACATAAAAACACTATTGTGAGGTGTGAGGTGTTCAGAATAGACTGGAAATTAGTGGAAATTAAGGTTATTGAGGTTAATAATAGCATAGGAGCAGAGAAACCAACAAATTCTGTGATTTTAGCTGTTTTTATGCTTTTTTTTAAAAAAATACAGATCCAAAACACAAAACCCAGAACCAAAACACGGAAGGGTGGTTTTGGCAAAACCAATCCAGATCCCAAAACACGAAGAAAGATCCAGATCCAAAACCAAAACACAAAACACGAAAAGTGGCCGGTGCACACCCCTACTTACAATAAGAGTTATTATTAAAAACTTCTAAAATGTTCTTTATTGCGACTTATCCTAAAAAGGAGGTTTTGCTGATAGGCAAGTTTCCCTGACAAATCTCATGTGTGAAATGTACATTGGATTGGAAGGAGAAAAGTGTCACACACACAGCTCTCAGCAGTGTTTATGTGAGAATTGCTGCTGCTCCTGCGGGCTGTAGTCTGCTTATAACTGCTGGCTTTGTCTGTCACATTAGCATCCTTCTTTCAAGCTGTCTTTGTGGATCTATTTATTGAAGTTTTAGACACAATGTTGGTAACATCAGAACCTTGTATTTACTAAGGCTCTTTTAGCCATAGGAGTTTTTTTCACGACTAAACTAACTCAGTAGGGTAGTGTTATAGGTACCAAACCTCCCAGAGGGCATGAGTGACCAAGACACAATGAGGGCATGGCCACATCACAATAGGGGGTGTAAACTCTGGAGGTTTGAGTAGCAGTTGTGAAGTGCTAGGGAGCAGGGCCGTAGCTAGGGTGGTGAGGTCGGTGCCACCGCACAGAGCGCAACAGCGCTGAGGGCGGAACACCGGCTGCCAGCCTCATTCTCTCTGCTGGCGGCCGCTGCTTAAAGTGTGACGCATGGTCGCCCAGCACTGTTTACAGAGGAGTCGGGCAGCCGCGCAGCCTGCCTCCTCCCATCCTACGTGTGACACATCGTGACTCCGCCTCCCGAGTACCGGCAACCTACAGCTCTGCATCTATTGTAGGACAGGAGAGATGTCATTACGTCATGACGTCTCCCTGTCCAAGTATCCCATAGTTCCTCTGGTGAAGTCACTGAGAAGTAGGGATGGGCAGAGCAATTCACCGTACTGAATTGAACCACATAGCTCAACTCAGTAGAGTGTCTCAAGACACTGTTGCTGTTGCAAGCAGGGATGCTGGCGACTCTGAGTGAGTCGTTGACAGCTCCGCCCCCTGCAGCCCCACACTGCAGATCATGCTTCTGTACTGGCTCTCCTGAGGGGAAGCAATCGGGAAGCCGACTGCCTATATACCGGCAGCCGGCTTCCCGACTGTCTTATCCCGGCAAGGGTGAAATGCCGGGCGTGTAGATGTAGACGCCCGCATTTCCCCGACGCCGGGAGACCGGCGCCCGGCATCACGATTGTAGTGATGCCGGGCGCCGCGAGCGGACAGCCGCAGGGGGAGGGTTAGGTTTAGGGCTCCCGGGGGGGACTTAGGGTTAGGCACCCCCCCGGGAAGGTTAGGGTTAGGCTAGGGGGAGGGAGGGTTAGGCACCCCCGGGGGGGACTTAGGGTTTGGCAACCCCCCGGGGGACTTAGGTTTAGGCAGCGGGGAAGGGGGTGGTTAGGGTTAGGCACTTAGAGGGGGGATTAGGGTTAGGCAACCCCCCGGGGGACTTAGGTTTAGGCAGCGGGGAAGGGGGTGGTTAGGGTTAGGCACTTAGAGGGGGGATTAGGGTTAGGCACTTGGGGGGGAAGTTAGGGTTAGGCACCCCTAAGGAGGGTTAGGGTTAGGGGGGTTAGGTTAGGTTAGTGGATACTTACCTATCCACGATCGGGATTTTCAGCGCTGTCGGGCTTCCGCTGCGTCGCACTCTGCTCCTGTCGGGCTGCTGCTGACAGGAATCGGCCGGCGGTATTTCATACCCATTCCCTCCTGAGTCAGTGCACACTCTCCAAGTCCTGGCAGTAGCAGCGTGATTCTGAATGAGTCGCTGACAGCTCCACCCCCTACACTGTAGATCCGACCTGATCATACTTCTACACTGACTCAGTGCAGAAGTATGATCAGGTCGGATCAGCAGTGTAGGGGGCGGAGCTGCCACTGACTGGCTCCCACTGACAGAGAGGCTAGAGAGGTAAGTGTTGAGTGACTCAAATCATTGTAACATTTGACTGATTCGAGTCATTGTGTTGAGACACTTACTCAGTAGCCATCTTTACTGAGGAGCTGCCTGCTGCTGTTGGATGGGTTTGGGACAGGCTGGAAGGGAGCGACGCGGCGCTTTGTGTGTGGACACTGGATGACAGAACCTGTCCTGCCAGGTGAGGTCCAGTGTGTTAGAGACAGGGGCGGGCAGTGGGGCGGCGGTATCCAAGTGCAGTAGCCAGCGGGCCTGTCCCGGCCATTGCCACTCCTAGTGAATGAGTCACTACCTGTGAGTGACAGTGACAGGCTCATGGAATAGGCTCAGGCAGCCACGCTTGGTTGTGCTGATGATTATGTGTTCAGGGAAAAAAGAAATAATTATATATATATATATATATATATATATATATATATATATATATATATATATATTATATATATATATACTCTCTTGGCTTTTTGTAAAATATATTTAATAAGTATTTAATAAGAATTTTATACATAGATTAACAGAGCAAATATGATAAATACATCTCACATAATATGGAGTTGCAGCTCTCACCAGATTAATTAAGCCCAAATACGGGCACTATAGAAATCATATCAATAGCGATATTATGGATGAACTGGGTATGATTTTTATAGTGCCTGTATTTGAATTTAATTAATCTAGTGACAGCTGCAGCTCCATATTATGTGAGATTTATTTATTATTGTTGTTCTGGTAATCAATATATAGAATTCTTATTAAATATTTATTAAATATATTTTTACAAAAAGCCAAGAGTATATAGATATATTTTTCTGAACACAGGTACTGTATATTGATCTAACATTACAAATAAGATTCCATAAGATTCCACTGAGCGTAATCTTTGTGTGCATGGCTGTAACTAGGGTGGTGTGACCGGTGCGCCGGTACAGAGTAATACACTCTGTGGGCTGAACCAGACGCATCCACCCGTGATCAACTTTGTCTGTGTGTGCCGCCGCCCGCTGCAATGTATTATAGTAGTGGTGCGTCTGGCTCCTTCTCTGCCAGGTGCACCTCTACCATTACACATAGTAGCGGGCAGCGCTGCTGCCAGCCTGCTCCTTTTGGTCCGCCCTCTCCCCTGTCTCCTGCAGTGTCTCTTGGGACTGGGAGAGACGTCATGACATCTCTTCCAGTCCATTCCCACAGTACCCTGCTCTGGCATTGCATTTGCAACGTCTACGTGGTGGGCGCCCGCTAGGGTGCTGTAATTAGTGGTGCGCAGTGGCGGAACTGTGGAAGACAATGGAGTCAGCTGCCGCCGGGCGCCAGCCCTGAAAGGGGCACCTCCGCTGCTTCATTGTCCCCAGTTCCATGTCCTGCTGGCAGTGCTGTCACAGAGGTGCCACCGAGGCTGAGCTCAGTGCCGATCATGAATCTGCCGGACCATTTGACACTGCCTGTCAGCCCAGGCAGGTTCATGTGTCTGCAGTTACCAGAATATGCGTTCCGCTGCGGAACGCAGAACGCATACTGGAAACTCCCGGCTCCTGTGTCCCCTCCCACAGCCTCCTCTGACAGGCAATTTCCACCCCCTGCCTCTGTGTCACCTCTCCCTCCCCTTCCCGTAATGTGACTGTGCACCAGCTCGACACCGGCCAAATACAGAGTAGTGGCACGTGGTGTCAGCAGCCAGTCCCCGGCGGTCGGCACAGTCTCCCTGCTGCTGCCCTGAACTCAGCACATTAACCAGTCCCCGGCGGTCAGTGCAGTCTCCCTGCTGCTGCCCTGAACTCAGCACATTAACCAGTCCCCGGCAGTCGGTGCAGTCTCCCAGCTGCTGCCCTGCACTCAGTTCTCCCCAGGAAGAGAGCAGTGAACCACTGGCCAGGACCCGGGATCTGCATAGAAAACTTCTTCCCGGTGAGTCCCTTCTCACTACTACTCCTGTCCCCTGCTTCCCACTTCTCCTCCTATCCTGTCCCCTGCAGTGCTTCCCACTACTCCTCCTATCCTGTCCCCTGCAGTGCTTCCCACTACTCCTCCTATCCTGCCCCCTGCAGTGCTTCTCACTACTCCTCCCATCCTGCCCCCTGCAGTGCTTCCCACTACTCCTCCCATCCTGCCCCCTGCTGTGCTCCCACTACTCCTCCCATCCTGCCCCCTGCAGTGTTTCCCACTACTCCTCCTATCCTGCCCCCTGCAGTGCTTCCCACTACTCCTCCTATACTGCCCCCTGCAGTGCTTCCCACTACTCCTCCTACTACTCCTCCTATCCTGCCCCCTGCAGTGCTTCCCACTACTCCTCCTATCCTGCCCCCTGCAGTGCTTCCCACTACTCCTCCTATCCTGCCCCCTGCAGTGCTTCCCACTACTCCTCCTATCCTGTACCCCTGCAGTGCTTCCCACTACTTCTCCTATCCTGCCCCCTGCAGTGCTTCCCACTACTCCTCCTATCCTGAACCCCCGCTTCCCACTACTCCTCCTATCCTGATGGCCTGTTTCCCACTACTCCTCCCATTCTTCCCCCTGCTTCTCACTACTCCTCCCATCCTGCCCCCCTGCTTGCCACTACTCCTCCCATCCTGCCCCCTGCTTCTCACTACTACTCCCATCCTGCCCCCTGCTTCCCACTACTCCTCCTATCCTGCCCCCTGCTTCTCACTACTACTCCTATCCTGCCCCCTGTTTCCCACTACTCCTCCCATCCTGCCCCCTGCTTCTCACTACTACTCCCATCCTGCCCCCAGCGGCCTCGGAGTGTATGGAGATTTTGCACCAAGTGCTGGCTCTTTTGGGGGGTAATAGGCTAACCAACCCTACCCCCTGGCCCACCCTAGCCACTAGCCCCGCCTACAAAACATACCTGTAACCCGTCCTACCCCCGGCCCCCTATATATACAGTACCCTCCAGCCCAGTGACATACAGTACCCTCCCCCTCCATGGCCCCAGAGACGTACTCTGATCACCACACCGCCAGCCCTGGTTACATGCACTATCCACCCTACGACACCCCAACCAAATAGCTAGGGACATACACTTCCTACTCTACCTCCCCTCGACCCCCAAGACACAGCCCCCCAACCCAGGGCATAAGTTATCCACACTATCCAGGCCAATTTGCTTGTTTCATTTTTTTTTCTGTGGGGGCTATTGTCTTTTATATTTTCCTGTGGGGGCTAATGGATTTTATATATGTTCCTGGGGGGGCTGTCTTTTATATTTTCCGGTGGGGGCTAATGTCTTTTATATTTTCCTGGGCTGTCTTTTATATTTTCCTGTGGGGGCTAATGTCTTTTATATTTTCCTGGGGGGGCTGTCTTTTATATTTTCCTGTGGGAGCATTTTTTATTTCCTGTTTTGGTCAATGTGTTTGTTTTTTGTTTTTTTCCTGTGGGGGCCAACGTGTTTTATTTTTTTGCTTGTGGGGGCCAAAGCAATTATTTTCTGTGGGGGCCAATGTGTTTTATTGTTTTCTGTGATAGCCAATGTGTTTCTTTTTTTATGTGGGGGCTAATGTATATGTTTTATCTCCTGTGGAGGGCCAATATGTTTATTTTTTTCTTGTACAATGTTTTTCGGCTGCGAATGCGGTTGAGTTGCACCGTGCATGCTCCGTGCAGCGTTGCAGTACAGGCAAATGCAGTATACTAAAAATGTGTTTTTTTGACATTACTAGGCAGCTACAGGGGGTTGGCTAAGCAGAGGCAGATGTAACGTGGTATGGGAGTGTGGATGACGTTGCTTGTGTACAGTATAGAGACACTAGATTGCTCACATTGGAGGCCATAGTCAGACGAGAGAGAGTTTTATTTATCATGTTTTTTCCCCAGTAGCACTTTGAAGTTTTCTTTTTTTTTTTGGTGGGGGGGGGGGGGGGGGGCACCAACACTTATCTTGACTCTAATATGTCAGGCACTGGCAGCCTGCCAGTGGGCCACACTGTGCGGCGGAGGGTCTCTGAGCTTCTGACAAATCTCCTCCTGTCATCGATCAGGTGCATCAACTCCAGCTCAGCTCCCTCTATTCTCCTTCTCAGGATACTGATATGCTGTTTCTTCACTCTACAGCAGCTGCTGCAGCAGCAGAGTCCCGCCAGCGGTAAGTAACCATAGCAACCCCCTCTTCCCTAGCCACTAAAGTTAATATATACAGTGGCAAATGTGGGATTTCTAGAGGGGGTTTCTAAATGCTTGATTTTAAAGCAAGTTTGGCCAGTCCATGAAGAGGGCATAATAAGCACTTACCCAGTTATAATATACATAATATGAAGTTAGAGATGAGCGGTTCGGATTCTGTGGAATCCGAACTGCTCCGAACATTGGGGATCCGAGTCCACCCGAACCCTGTTCGGGTGTTCACCGCCTGACTCGGATCCCCGTTCGGGGCCGAACGGCGGCCGCCTGATGTCGGATTCTCACTAGAGAATCCGACATCAGGTCTCCTATTGTGTAGGGCAGAGCGCTGTGATAGCGCTCTGCCCTACACAGATACAAACACACAGCCGCCAGCGGCAGCTGTGTGTTTGTTACAGCAGCCAATGAGAGTCACACAGACTCTCATTGGCTGCTGCACGGAGGGAGCCGGCTGGAGCTCACACATGAGCTCCGTCTTCCGGCTCCCTCCGCAGTGTGTGACAGGCTCAGCAGAGCGGACGGCGCGGGAGCGGGGAATCAGGAATCAGGTAAGTTTTTTGTTTTTTTTAACTTGTGAAAGTTGTGCAAGGGCCGGGGGCGCTACTGGGGGGGGTCTGCTACTGGGGGGGTCTGCTACTGGGGGGGCTATACTACTGGGGGGGTCTGCTACTGGGGGGGCTATACAACTGGGGGGGTCTGCTACTGGGCGTCCATACTACTGAGGGGCCTGCTACTGGGGGGGGGCTATACTACTGGGGGGGTCCGCTACTGGGGGGGCCATACTACTGAGGGGCCTGCTACTGGGGGGGCCATACTACTGTGGGGGCATACTGCTGGGGGGGCTTACTACTACTGGGGGGGCCATACAACAGGGGGGGCCATACTACAGAGGGGCTACTACTGGGGCAGCCTACTACTGAGGGGGGCCTGCTACTGGGGCAGCCTACTACTGGGGGGGCCATACTACTGGGGGGGCTGCTAATGGGGGGGCATACTACTGGGGGGCTGCTAATGGGGGGCATACTACTGGGGGGGCCTGCTAATGGGGGGCATACTACTGGGTGGCATGCTAATGGGGGGCATACTACTGGGGGGGGCCTGCTAATGGGGGGCATACTACTGGGTGGCATGCTAATGGGGGGCATACTACTGGGGGGCATACTACTGGGGGCACTGTATAGGGGACCCTACTACTAAGGGGACTGCATAGGGGGCACCACTGCTGGGGGCATTGTGTAAGGGACACCGCTACTGTGGGCATTGTGTAAAAGGGGCACTACTGTGGGCATTGTGTAAAAGGGGCACTACTGTGTGTCGTAACATAAATAAGAGACACTACTTTATGGTGTAATGTGAATCAGGCCCTATGTGCGGTGTAATGTGAATAAGATTGTGCACTGTGACTTTGGGCCGTAGCCCACTATGTAAACAAGTACTGTGAATCTGCTGGCCGTACCCACTGGGTGGGTGCACTACTTTTCATTTCTGCCACTGCTGTGTGGCAATGTGTCATAGATGTACTTTATACTGTGGTGTCTGTGTCATTGTGCCGCTGCTTTGTCGCTTAGTAACCAGTCAGCTCACTGCAACCTTTGGCCAATAATGTTGAAAACAATATTATAAGCTGTGATATGGTCTAAATTGACTGGAAATTAATGTTATTGAGGTTAATAATACTCTAGGAAGAAAAAAAAGACCAATTTATGTGATTTTAGCTTTTTTTGTCAATTTTTGTAAAAAAAAATCCAAATCCAAATCCAAATCCAAAGCCAGTCACCGCAGTTTGGCAAATCCAAATCCAAATCCAAAGCCGGACGACGAATTAGAACCAAATCCAAATCCGGCAAAAATGGTCCGGCGCACATCCCTATATGAAGTATAGTGTATGTAATAATTCTGACATATACAATCACAGTATTTCCCTTATATGTAGCACTAGGGCCATCCTGCTTGAGCTGAATGTTTTTATTTTAGAAGTGGGCTCCATTCCAGTTCATTTCAGCAAGTTCGGGTATCTGGGGGGCAGAAAAAGAACCTTGCCCTGCTCTGGACATATATGTACAAATTGGTCTCTTTATGTACTGGCTCACACATTTTAAAAAATCAACAGGTGGTGCTAATTATTTAATTTGTGACACTGAAGGACTCTTAAAAACATGCAACTTTAGTATTATATGCTATTTCTATTGTGGCCATCATGGTGTGGGCTGGGGAGGGGGGTTTCCAGGCAACCGGAACCCGCCCAACCCCCACCCCCCTCCATTCCCCCGCGTTTGCCTATGGTATATTGCAGTAGCAGGTAAAGGAGAAGTTAGTGTGGGGAAGGGGTGTGATGCGGGACTGGGAAGTGGGGATTTTCTGAGATCTAGGAATAAAGGCCTCCATACATCAGCAATCTGAAAACCACAATTTAACAATTTGAATATTTATTGCCCGATATTAGGATTTCCCAATCGAGCATTCTGCACCCATACATTACAGATCTTTTTCAGTGATTTGCAGATCAATTGCAGAAAATACAGATCTGCCAATCTTGAAAGGCCCATCATTTTAATAGTAACGGTCTGCAAATCTGCTGATCATGTCCATACACAGGGGCGAATCTATAATGGGTGCAGGGTGTGCGGGGCACACGGGCCCCTGGGTCCAGGGGGACCCCGCACCGCACACCCTGCACCAATAGTATTACTTACCTCTCCAAAGTCCCACGTAGGCGCGGCGGTCCGGCGCTGTAAAGGCAACTGAAAAATGGCTGCGCACAGCTCAGTGCGCTGCTGGCCGCCGGACAGAGAGGAGGGGGCCCATGTCGGAGACTGCACATAGGCCCCCTCCTCTCTAGAAATGCCCCGTCCATACACTAACAATTTACAGCCCCAATCGATCTGTGAAATCCAACATGATGGACAATCTGTCACAGAAATGTCACAGAAGAAATAAACTGTACCCCTAATTGTTAAACATATTCCTTTTATTCTTAAAGAACAACTAAACATGCATAAAAAACTTGTATACAAATAAATTACTGTTATCTACAGCTTAGTTAAATTGTAAAGGTTAATGGAATATTCCAGAGTTATAAGTTCAGGTAGGTTGAAGAAGACATAGCTCTGATTTTGACCAAAGCAGTGTGAATTCTAATATATTCTGGCTGAATTCTAGTAGAATGAGAAAAGTTTTATACCACCATATGAAGGTGATACTGTACTAACTAATAAGATAATTGATTTTTGCTGGAGAAAAGGTCATTTTTAATGTTCCCTGCTTTCTACAAATCTGCACTACTATACAATGAGTTGTTAGTGCAGAAGTCCCACTGGGAAAATTGTTATAATTAATTGATGACATGACTGCTCCGTATATATATCCTTTTTGTTGTTGAACTTTTTTGCAGGCATATTGAATTAGAAAATAGCACTGCTTTCATGTCAAATTACTCATCATTGTGTGCTTATTATTAGCAATTCTAATTAGCTGCCCGGCAGAAAAGCATAACAACATTGTTTCAAAGCCCAATCTAGTTCAAATGACTCCATAAAACCTAAATCACGTTAAGCCACCCAACCTAGCACTGAGGTACTGGAGATGCCATCCGGTGATTTAAGGATAGGGTCAGGAGTTATGACAACAACAAGTAACTGTCACTTTACACTGAAGGTTTTGCTGATATTGGGGGCCCACTGGAAGAATAGATTTTTTATTTCAAATTTCTCTCAAGTAGATGGGTGCCCACTGTTTCACTAACATTTCCACAGCTTGATTTTTAAAGGGACTGTAACTGTATATATTTTAAAAACATTATATATATATATATATATATATATATATATAATGTTTTTAAAATACAGTGACTTGGGGAAGGTCCTGACTGTAAAGGGACATGTGAGTATTATGTCATTTGGTTATAGCAAAATAAATAGAACATTTTAGAGTGTGCAGATAACAATGTGGCCAACACAAACACCTATTGGCTGATACATGTTAAAAGAACCACAGGTGGTGCTAATTATTTCATTTGCGATACTGAGAAGAACATGCAGCGATAGTACATTTCTATTATATTACTATTTCTATTGTGGTCATGGTATTGGCTGGTGAGAGGGGTTTCCAGGCAGCCAGAAACCCCTCCCCCCTGCATTTGCCTATGTAGTCTGTACAGAGGAATAGTATAGAATTATGTCTAGCATTTGCCTTCTCTTGTACTAGGAGCAATTTATAGGAATACTGGGTTAATACTATTTTATAGGCAGGATTTGTTATACTATAGAGCAAGGGATTATAAATAGAGAGCGAGGGATTATAAATAGAGAGCGAGGGATTATAAATAGAGAGCGAGGGATTATAAACTGTCACATTCAACACCTTGTTCTGCAAACACTGTAGATTGTCTCTGTCACCATTTGGCTTCTTTCAGTCAGAAGTAACCTATGACCCTGACACACAAACAGAAAAAAGAGCCCATAAAAGCCAAAGGCCCTGAACACCTCTTTCCAATATATCAAGACCAACCACTTTGTCCCGGAGAAACACAATTGTAAGCAGTACTGGTGCTAATCAAACTAATTTGTCTAAAACCACCATCGGACACTGAGCTTCAAGTGCCTCAAGAATTTAAATTAAATACAACATGGGTAAGTGGGGTGTTTTTAATTATTTTAATGCTTCCTGCCTGCCCTTGTTTCCTCTGTGTTTCTCACCTTGTAGCGTAGGTAGAGGAAGGGGATACCAGCCACTGTAGTGATGTCGTCATACACACCACGCTGCATGTTGCTGCTCCGCTGTGTCGGTTTGAAGGCATTTAGCTGTGCTGAAACATGATCTGAAACTGATGTCGGGGCCATTGTAGGATGTACAACCAAGCAACTAGTACCTGGAACTCAGCGATCATAAGCATGCATGACTAGACTGCAAGTAAGCCAGAAACACTGCAGGTACATAACATATCAGACTTTTAATACAGCCCCTTATAATCTAGAACCGGTCATATGATGTCAGTTAGTTTCCTGAACCCTAATGATGGCAGTCCAAAGGAGCATACATAGAAGAACAGAGGGAACAGGAATGGGCACTACAAGGCTATTGTTTACAAAGATTAACAAGAAAAAACTATTACTACAGACAATTAAATTATTGCTACAGACAATAATATAGCAATAGGTTCTTTGAACCCCAATATTTTCAATTTACTTGAAAGTGTACAAACGCGACTAAATTCTATTGGGATGCACCATAGGTCAAGCAAACACATCCTGTGCAGCATGCTGCACCAACTGAAAGCACATGCACATACTATTAGTAATAGGGGGCATTCCTGCCAACCTGAGAGACCATCAGAAATACTCATGAAGAACAAATGACATGCCAGGGGAGCCCTTAGTGAATGTCAGTCAGATGGAAGAATAGTGGATGCTCTCAAGATTAGTGGATTTTCTTAAAATTCCCTGGTCATCTATGGTCACGGACGCAATGTAGGTCACAGATTACAATTTTAGATTTTCAGAAAAGTGTGCAAAACGAATGTTTAGATAAATAACAGTAGCAACATGGTTTCCATTTGGGAGTTAATGAACATCTGAGAGCCGTCAATGTGGTCTCTGAGAACTCTGTCCTGATAATGGCTAGGTCAGGAAGTATGGTAGAGAACAGTGGTTTTGCTTAATCAATAGCTGCAGTCCTGCTGACACAGCGGCTTATCCCTTATCCATTTGAGCATGTAATTTACACTCCATGAATTAGCAAGCTGCCCTTTTAATGTTTAAGGGCACAGGTCACGCATTCGCACAAGAGCCCTGACGTCCATCGGAAGGAGCCGGACAGGGGTGAAGGGATCCGAAAGGATCCTTCTTTGAAACCCGGGACTAGGAAGGAGCGGGTTGCAAGCCCGGGGCAGGAGCACTCGCCACCTGAAGATGGTGAATGCTCCAGCACTCAAGCTCCGAAAATATTGTATTTTCGGAGCTTGATAAATTCTGTCCCCATACTAGTGTATGGGGACAGCATGCCATTCCACCAGAGGAAGGTAAGCAAGAGATATCACAGATATCTCCTGCTTTACCTTCTTGATGAATGGTCCGAATACTTAATTAAGTGATGATAAATAGTGATGATAAATAGACTCCTAAACAATATAGATAATTGGTTCTATCCAAAAGGACTCATATTGATTGGGACTATGCATTACTTATATACTTAAACACATTGATCCACCTTATTGGGACTGATTCAGAGTAGTTTAGCTACTGCAGGGATATACTGCAAAGGCGCTTATACCATTATGAAATACAAAAAGATAGTAGAAAATATATAAAATTTAATATAATATAATACACATGAACAAAGACTAGTTTTGTCTTTGTTCATGTGTATTATATTACATAAAATTTTATATATTTTCTACTATCCTTTTGTTTTTCATGATGGTATAAGCGTCTTTGCAGTATATCCCTGTTTTAGTTCTCTTTTTGTATTGGAGACAGGCAATCTCCAATTCTGCAAGTTGGCAGCTGTATCCTCTGAGCTTACTCACCACAGGTCTCCATCAGGCGCTAAGGTTATCTTGTGATTACTCTTTTTTTTGTAGTTTAGCTACTGCACCTGTATATTAATCCCAAGGCCAGTGGGTGACCTATTGAGACATCCACCAGCCAAAGCACGTATCCGCTCATGTGCGAACAAAGGCGCATTAAGTGGAAAATCCATCGACCGCACCATCGGACATTGCACGGATGCCCCTGCCTATGGCAGGAGCAGAATGTCCGTGGGTCTATGGTTGGCAGTGTCAGTAGAACTGTGACTTTAGATGCAGTTCATAATACCGACACAGCTGCCGCCATTAATCACCACCCCCCTCCCAGTCCCTGCCCAGGAACGCCCATCGTAATTTAATTGCTCGCCATGCAATATAGATATGTGTCACCCGACGGTAACTATTAGCATGCATGCACAGTGCATCTCGGATGCATGAGTAGAAGTAAAACATTGGGTGTTTGCACCTAAAGATTTACTAGCGTCCACCTCTGAATCAGGCTCATTTGATAGGTGTGGTCCCCATTTTATATATTTATGTCTTTTGGCTTCTGTGTTTTTTTTTTCTTCTTTTAATGACACAAGGGTTAGTGTCACCAGCTGCAATACAGGCCAATATCCACTTGAGCAATCCTGCTCCAGCCACGTTAATGTGGCTTCATTTTAAACCATTTTGGTACTGTTTTTCTCAAAGACAACTACTCAGCATTATCCTTGTTGTAACCTGTGTCAAACAGGTCATGCTACAACATTGTCTTAATGACCAAGGTATGTTTATTGTTTGTATTATCACGATGTGTCTTACAAGAGAAAGCTAGAAAGAGGTATACATTTGTGCTGTTATACAGTACTCAGACTGAAACCGCAGAATAATGTGAACAGAATGTTCCTAAAAATGTCCTTTAATACTGGCAGCAGTACAAATAAATACAATACCTTTAAATTGAAATAGCACACAAAGAAAAGCTCCATGGGTAGTTTGCTCCAGATGTGCACACCTTACAATCAAATAAAATCTTGATAAATAGATTATTATTTTCTCTTACCGGATGCAATTTATATTTATATACAAATTTTGTGGGTCATTTGGAGAATAGCACGTTATTGTTCATGATTAAAAACATTAATACGGAATGTGTTACTTGTGTTAACAAAAGCAAAATAACAGTCTATTTGTTGGAAAATGAATTCTTAAGATGGCGAAAGCGATGCAGTCCCCATTGCCGGCAATGGGGACCCAGAACTGCCTTTCCAGCTTCAGCGAAGCCTTCCAGGCACTGCAGGGTCCCCGCCGGATTAATGTGCCATGCACATGCGCAGAAGGACCGCATGTGCATTACACAGAAGCCCGTCGCTGGCAGCATGAGCGGAGTTTCGCCAACGACGAGGACTTCCCTGGACCTCACCGGAGGGATAAGTATTGATGAATACCAGTGGCATTTTAGTTTGTATCACTGCGATATTAAATGAAAAATGCAGCTGATATTAAGCTTCGTTAGTAAATGGGGCCCATAGTGTCTGGAAAAAAACCATTTAGAATAGTCCAAAATAATAATATTTTATTTCTGAACTTTTTCAGTGTAGTTACTCAATTTATAGTTAGCCATTTTGAGAATTCACATACTGTAACTAATGATGATGAATAGATTTAATAAGATAGCATTATGTGATGCCTCTTTTTCCTAATATACTAATGGTGGCATAATTTTGAGACAGAAAATTTGGCATGCATGATGCTTACTCATTACTTTAGAAACATCTTGTATATTTATATGGGTAAAACAGTTACAGGAGTCTATGCCTTCTAGCTGTGCTGCAGGGGCCTGAATTCTAGAAAAACAAAAGTTCTGCTATACATTTTCAGTAAGTAAAACTGGGAATTCCACTTCCAAAAACAGATTGTAACAATACAGAATGATAGCTGGAATCCGCAAAATCTGACCTTTTGTGGTGTAATGAGCCTGATGGTTTGTGTACATCTCCAGTGGTTACTAATTGGCACATGCTCAGAATCTGTACTGCGCATGTGCCGACATCGCTGTACTGTTCAGGATCTGCACTGCGGATATGCCAGCATACTGCGCATGTGCCGACATCGCTGTACTGCTCGGGATCTGTACTGCACATGTGCCGACTTCGCTGCAGCATATCAACCGTTTTGTGGCGCGGCGGCGATGTGGTAAATTTTACAAAACGGGGAGAGGTGTCGTCGCTTTGCAGTCATGCTGAGGCTATGGTCTGTGTTTTTCTATGCAGCTTTCCTGGCCCCGGCAGGGGAGTTCCAGCGGCCAGTTTGAGAAAGTTTAGGCTTACTTAGATGGCTGATGCCTACGCCCATCGCGACCGACAGTCGCAATGGTGATCTGATAGGGGACATCTTTTGTCTTTGGGCACAGCTGCTGTACAAAAATATGTTAATGCCTGCAGGAGGCTTCTGAAGGAAAAAATCTCCTCCTGCCAGCATCTCAGATTCGATTTCTGCGTCCGAAGATGCAGGATTGGATCAACATAGTGACCATAGGTCGCAATGTTTGCAGCATCAGCTATCTGGGAAAGCACAAGGTTACTGAGAATGGCCAACTCCTGCCCACTTGAAAGACAAGTAAATATACATCGCCCCAATCCATCCCTGCTCAGTGGTCATCTTGGATCACGGAATAAAGCCTCCCTGGAGTTACATTAAGCATTGAGTCTGCACAGTAGTGCACTCCACTATCACCAAATATAGCACAGACAGTTACTAATATGAGAGGAGGAGACATCAGACCATAAGAGGTAGAAATTAATGTCATCAGCAGATTTGTGGTACTGGAGGACAAATGAGCAAATTAGTTCAGAAGAGGTGTACAGTGAGAAAAGTAGATGGTCAAGAAGAGAGCCTTACGGAATCCCAGGAGGCAGTGGAAGTTAGAATGCGCCAGAGGTAGAGATACTAAAGGAGTGGTTTGATAAGTAGGAAGGTGACAAGGAAAAACTGTGACCTGAAGACCAGTGGAATGAAGGGTGTATATCTAAGTGGGTGATCAACAGTGTCAAAAGCTACAGAGAGGTCCTCAACAATGTGTAAGGAAGAGTGACCCTTCACTGCATCGATTACTTTTGTACAGTCTCAGTGTAATGTTGAGGATAGAAGTCCAATTGCTGAGTCAAGATGAGAATGAGAAGAGAGAATGTGAGTTAGGTGGTTGTACACAGATTCTCAAGTTGATCCAGTAAAGAGGAGGAAAGAAATAGGATAGTACTACAGTTTCAGAAATAGATCAATATTTTTGTAGGATTGGTGACATGAACATGTTGTTAAAGGAGTATAAAAATGTGACAGTGGAGAGAAACATATTGAATATGTGAGCAAGAGGTGGGTAGGTAGTTACTGGAAGGAATGAACTGAGGGTATATAGGGGAAAATAGGAGAGGGTGGGGGGAGTTTTCTGAATTTGGAAAATATGTTGTTGAATGTTTTTGTCTTTGGCACAATCATAGGCGTAAGGTAAAAAGAAGGAGGTGGGCAGAAAAAAGGGTTGATGGTGGCAGGGATTAGACAGGAGTTAGAAGATTTTAAATTAGAGAAGAGAACCATACTTGTTTGGCATTTGAAAGGCCAGTCCAGTAAAAATTAAATGATGAATGTATAGTAGAAGAAGTCTGCTTTAGTGTGATATTTCCTCCAGTGGTACTCACCAATGAGGAATCACTTTTGCTGGTGGTGAATATTATACTATGTAATGGTTGGAGCAGCATTGTCGGAGACTGAGATTGTTTTTTTTTTTTTTTGGACAGAGAAGCTTGTTTAATGAAAATGAGAAGAGGAGCAGGTTGAAAGTATTTTGGGGTCACTCTGTGTGTGTGGATTTGTGTGCAGGTATTTGTGCACAAGGTGAGACTAAAATAAAGGACGTTATAGTGGAGAGTTGGAAGGTCAAGGAGAAACTGGTGAAGAGATGAGAATATATGGGTAGCGTGGACTTCTACGGAAAAGAAGTAGGAGGGTTCCTGGGGTATGACTGGGAAGGTGCAGTAGGGAGAGTGTAGGATGCCTCTTCCACTATCTTGTTTGTTATGGGAGTGTTTTGCTGTAATGTTCATATAATGTGGAAGTAAGGAAAGAAATAAACCCACTTCAATGAGATTTCTCAATTTTGCCTGGAGCAACGGGGCATACAATACAGATTCATGACAGATGAACTGCAGTGCATTTGTGTAGAGTAGCACAATGAATTTCTGCATGTGGCTAGATCCCTCTTCCCATATACTCAAATGGGAAAGAACGATTCTGTGACAAAGGATATGGTAGATGAATGGAGTATCTGGACTGGGCTCCGATAGTGATTGGTGTTACCTTCATCAACTGTCATTGATGAACTAAATGTGTAGGCATGTGCGGCTATTGGGAAAGCACTTTATACTGTTAACTGTATTTAAATCCTGTTTTTAGTTACCTCATTATTCCCTCTGCGCAGTGCTACATCCTGTAATAATGCTGTGATAAACTCTTTCCTGTTTGCAAAAGGAGGGTTCAGTCCTCATGGCTAACCGGGGAACAAAACTGTATGTAAGCACAAAATTCTTGTCCATCGACCAGTAAAATTTAGATCTGATTTGTTGTCTCCGCCTTTCTCAGACTGGACCACTTTGCAGATCACTCATTGGAATTGGTCGAGTATTTCAAGTGTTCACTTGAATTTATGACAAGAATAAAGACCGCATTTGGCATTACATAATGATAAAGATAATATGTTGTGTATGTGAAAGTACACTAACTTTATGTGGTTGTTCTTAACAACTTTTGAGTTCACGGTTCTTAAAGATTCTGCTCTACTCCTACAAGATGCATACGCTTACTGTATTGTTGTGAGTAACAATACTTTCATTCATTATCTGGATGTCCTGTGTTGAACCCAGTATTCTGAGCCAGTAACCTGCTACCCCACAGTCCTGATCTATAGTAAGTGGTCAGGAGGAGGCATCCACAATCACCAGCAAAGAGCAGGGGGCAGGTGAAGTTGTAACTCCAGGCCCACCATGAAAATAGAAAAAAACACAATACCTTTGGTGCAAAAATTATTTCAATTAATTCACAATCAAAATAAGTATAGTGAATAACAGCTGCAGCGTCTATGAGATCAAAGAAATCTCAAAATGCAAATAAACACTATATGACACTATATAATAAAAGATAAAATGAATTTGTTTCAGAGTATATTTATAATATATTTAATATAATTTAAACTTCAACAATATACAAATAAATAATTCCTTCATGAAACGAAAATATTCTAATGTCGGATTAAAACTCCTGTTTCCTACATGCTACACAATGTATGTATCCTCTAGGCCACAGTAGCTTTAAACAAGATGCATAGATACTTTTGAAAAATCAGATAATATATATTTCTAGATGAGACATATTAATTAGCAAACAAAATGTAAAAATATATGCAATATATTTAATATACCTCAAACTTCAACAATATACAAATAAATAAACCAACTGTAAAATATGCATGTATTAAAATGTCACAGTTGTGTTTGGCTGTGGATCCGGACTAGGTGTTGTAGTTGGAATGTGGTCTGTGAGGCTTGGATGGAAACTGTGAGATCAATTATAACTCTTCTACATGCAGTCAAGAGATTAGAGAGAGACATCTGGATAACAAAGAACTATGTGAATAGCTATCTGGGGATACAAAGACGAGACAGTTCTAGGTTTGCAGACGCTGGCGACTCAGGGCCTGTGATGAACCAAATTAGATCAGGATTACGGAGCTGGTGGAACTAGCGAGTCTCTGAGATAGAATCGATGAGGATGCTGTCACTGGGATGGAACCAGATAATACAAGATCCGACAATTTTGCAGACACTGGGATGGAACCAGCTAATACAGTAACCAGTGTTGAAGCGGATACTGAGATTGCGCCAGTGATACAGGATTCAAAGCCGTGGTTTTCACTGGGATGGCACCAACAATACAGGAGCCAGAAAGCACTTGAGATGGATACCGTGCTGGAAGTCTGTTGGCTGAAAGTAACCATGGAAACGCAGACAAGCTTGCATCAGGTTATGAGACAACAAAGCACTAGCAAATTGGAAGTGTCCTAGGAGCTCCCTATATACCCCTGGCTGTCCAGGGATTGGCCGAGAGCATCATGTGATTGCAGCCTGGCTTCTGGTTGGTGATAAGCTAATCACGTGATCCAGACTGTCATGGCTGCACCCATCTCTGATTTTGGAGGAAACTCAGGCGTAGAGCACACTGTGGACATGCAGAGAGAATGGCAAACACTAAAGGACTGGAAAGAGTACATCCACATAATCTCTGCAGTTCAGGTTCAGCATACCAGCTGCTCTGCTGTAACTCTGCTGTAATCAAGAATCTGCAGATCTCACAGACAGAGAGGCTTTCAGGTGTATAATCAGTCCAGAAGGGAATCAGGAATTAGTAATGCTGGGCATACACTATACATTTATCTGTCAGATATCTGTCCAATCTGACTGGTTGGAATGAAAACCTGGTAATGTATGGGAGAAAATGACAATAGAAATTTGCTCCCAAACACTAGAAAACAGGCCAGATTTTCCTTCCCACCAGACAGATTTGACAGATATCTGACAGATAATTGTAGAGTGTATGCCCAGCGTTACACAGAAACATGCTGCAGCTTGTATACTGAACAGATCTTTTGGGCAAATCTGGACATCCTAACCTGCAGAACAGGTGGCAGAGGCAAGTCACAGCACAAACTAGTAGCATATGAGGGATACAAGTAAGGATCATTACAGAAAATAATTGACAGGATATATGCACAGTCTGCTAAAAAACAAAGAACCATGAGGATTATCAAAAAAAAAAACATACAAATCAAATAGCAGACCCTCAAAACATGTCACAGTCCATTAGGTACAAAATGCTCTGCTCCTGGACTTCCCTCGTAATGTATGATTGCAGACACCTGTGCTGAAACACCCTTCTCATCAGTTACCTAGTTCAACACAGGTGACTGCAATCATACATTAGGTGGGAAGTCCAGGAGCAGAGTGTTTTGTACCTAATGGAACAGGTCATTTTGGAGGGTAGGAAATAGTATGAAATCATTCTTATGGAACCAATTAGGGTGTATATCCCACAATAATACATTTATAGTTACTCCAAGTCCCCAGATTCAAATGGTGACAACATATATGCTAAGGGATAAAAAGTCATAAAAAAAACCCAAAGAACCTACAAGAGACTTGGGGCAGATTTTTTGTCCTGCAGGTCCTCCACTCCAATTGGGGATGAGCCAACCGGCCTGTAGCTACCAGGGAGGAATAGACACAAATGAGGTGGAGCACAATAATGGACACAGATGAGGAGGGGAGTAGACAATAATCATGGACACAGTTGAGGAGAAGGAGGGAACACAATAATAAAAACAGATTAGGAGGAGGATAGGAAGAGAATACCATAATGGAGACAGATTGGGGGGGGCACAATAATAGACACAGATGTAAATGGGGAGAGAACACAATAATACAGATGAGGAGGAGAGAATAAATAATGGACAAAGATGAGGAGAAGGGGGAGAGAATACAATAATGGACAAAGATGAGGGGATGGGAGAGGAAGAGAGAACACAATAATGGACACAGGTAAGGAGTAGGGGTTAGGTAGACACAATACTGGACACAGATGAGAGAGGGGGAAGAAAAGCACTATAATGAGTCACTCACCTTAATCTGGCACTGGTAATTTGTAATTCGTATGGCTCGGACCAGACAATGGCCCTCATTCAGAGCCGTACGCTCTGAGCAGAGCGCACGCTCTGAATGAGGGCCGGCCTCCATGAAAATGGAGCGTCCTCCTGGACGCTCGTATAGCTGTGGGTCACCACCCACAGGCTATACGAGCGTGCTGTTTGATGGCCGCGATGGTCTTGACCATCGCGACCATCGAAACTGCGAGCCGGAGCCTGCGGTTGAGAGCCAAAATCACTCCCACTGACATCACTAGTGATGTCAGTGGGCCAGCTTCTGCCAGGAGGCGTTCCCGTGGGAACGCCCCCATCAGGGAGGCACGCCTACCAAAGGGGGCGTGCTGTCAATCAACATCGACAGCACGCCCCCTTTCATCAAACACAACGAGCGAAGGACTTTCCTTCGCTCGTCGCGTCTGGCGCATGCGCACGACGGAGCTCCCTCCGTCGTGCGCATGCTCAGTCCAGAACATCGACCCACTTGCGAGCGGACAGCCGCTTGCGAGTGGGTCTGAATCAGGCCCAATATACCCTGTGTCCTTTTTAAAGTCTTCCTCTAATAAAGGAGGTCCTGAATGCATGGCAACTGTACACAATTCACTTTACCCGCTCTCTTTATGAAACACGTGAGAGAACCTCTGAAAGCAAGAGAGAAACTGTACAATTGTCATACCATAAGTGATTCCATAAATCAAGACATTCTCAATTATACGTACAATGGTAAAAAATACAAAGGGTTGCTTTACTTAGACACGTCGTCCTTTAAAGAAAAGGCATTGCTGCACCTTTTTTTTATAAAAACTTAGTATTTAACGACCATGATAGGTCACTCGAGATTTGGATCCCCAAAAATGTAAATGATTTCACCACCTCAATGGGTAAACCATCTAAAATCACTTACAGCTTAAGCTGCATACACACGTAAAGATTATCTGTCCAACCATCCAACTAGTTGACTGGTTGGAATGAAATCTGGTAAGGTATGAAAGTAAATGACCATCAGCAATTTGCTCCCAAACACCGGAAATTGGACAAAAACTGTTGTTTAACAAATTGTTTAGATCAAACATTTAACAAACTTGTCTGACGACCATTTTCATCAGTTTTCTGGCATTTAGGAGCAAATTGCTGATCATCAGTTACTCCCATACCTTACCAGATTTTCATTCCAACCAATCAACTAGTTGGATGGTTGGACAGAAAATCTCTACGTGTGTATGCAGCTTTAGGCATTTTACTTCCCTTGCTAAAATCAACTACAGACTCTTTTGTTTTCAAAGCATTTAAAAGTAAATGATTATTTCTACTTCACTATGCTAGCTTTACTAACTGGTTTCTTGTTCCCCTTTGCTTATCAGACTAGGGGGCCTATTCATCAACAATAAAATAAAGTTTTTAAGGATATTTTCTTTAATTAACGTTATTTTAGTATTCATGAACACACTTAGCACAGGAGATATCACTGATATCTCCTTGCTAAGTCCCCCTGCGTTAATTTCCACACTCCCCATACATTAGTATTCGGATATGGAAATTATGCTATAAATAAAATTCCGAAAATTATGTATTTTCGGAATTTGATGGAGTTACTATTCGCCACTGTGAGGTGGCGAATAGCAGGTGACACTTACCTGCTCCCAGCTGATGAGGTCCCCCGGCGTCTTCCTCCAGCACTCTGGTCCGTCCTCTGGCTCCTGGGGCTGTGCTGTCACGTGTTCTCCCAGCAGAACACAATAAAGTGTAGAAAAAAAAATGTATTTTTTTTTTTCTAAACTACTGTGGGCTGCTGGGAGAACACGTGACTGCACAGCCACCAGAGCCGGGGGCACTGCAGCGGGCAGGTAAGTGCGGGGACAGGGGGGACGGTGAGCGGGGGGGAGGGGGTTGGGGGGGGAAACAAACTTACAGCCGCTGTAGGCAGTGCTGCGCATTCGCTGGCTTCACGAATGTAACAGCGCATGCGCAGAACGAATTCCAGCTGCGGTAAGTTAGTGTAGAGAGAGATAACTATCTATTTCCCCAAAAGCTGTCATCGCAAAAATGACAGCTTTTCGAAATAGATAGTTATGGGGAGGAGGAATGATGAATTCCTCCGGTAATTAGGTAGAACTCCATGCGTGTTCTAAACCTAATTACCTCCAGAGTGTTTTAAGGTATGATGAATAGGCCCCTAGATGGTGATACCATCTGCAAATTTTACAATCTCAAGAGATTGCAAAAATTATACACAATCATATGTAAATAAGGAATAATGCATCCCTGTGGGGCACCTGTTCTTAATTTTAATGTTACTTCTCCCAAAGTGAAATAACCCAACTTGAGGTCTGTTTATCAGAAAATCTAAAACCAAATTACAAGTTTACCATTTTAAAACCAGGTCAATTAATTTGGATACCAAAGAAACCAGGATTATGGTATTAAAAGTAGAACTAAAATAAACAAATAAAATACTAACCTTGCTGGAAATGATGTGTGCAGGTGTTGGTAACACACCAGCAGATGACTCAAACAATGAACAGCCCAGTTACTTAAAAAGTGGTGTTGGTTTGTTGAAAGATAGCAGGTACTCACTGTTATATGTACACTGGTACTGGAGCGGAGCTTGAGTGGATTGGGGTTTTATACAGCTCACCAGCTGGTGCAAATGGGTGGCAGTGCAGGATGCTGACATAAGCATTATATGCAGGTATTAACCAGATCTGTCATAGGAGCTAAGTATGAGACGTCTGTCTCCCACCATGTCAAGAATTGATGACCCCTGCACATGCTTGCAAACTCGGTGGCCATCTTGGGACAGGGAATGAAGCCTCCCTGGAAATCAGGTAGACTGGAGTCTCCGTAGTAGCACACTCCCCTTTCAACAAGTAGAAGACTTCTTCTACTCTAGGTGAGTCAGCACAAACAAAACAGTAAGAACAGTGTCATCCGTGGTGCAATTTGCCCTATAGGCAAATTGAAATGGGTCAAAATCAGCAGCAACATGAAACTTAATGTGCCACAACATGAAGCGCTCAAAGGTGATAGGAGGATAATCAATTAGAAATTTTGGAGTTTTACATTTTGAGACGGGAACAATAGTTCTTGCTTGAAAGCACTTTGGAACCAAGCAGTGAGCGAGTGACAAATTAAAAAATTTAAAGATTCCTCCTAACTGCTCAGAACACTTTCTGAGAACCTTTCCTTGAATCCCAGTCCAGGCCTGCAGCATTACCAGAATTAACTCTGTTGGTGAATTTCTGGTGGCCAAGTAGCAGCAGTAACTGGTTGTCAGTAGCGGTGGTTAGTAATGTCAGTAGCGGTGGTTAGTAATGTCAGTAGCGGTGGTCAGTAATGTCAGTAGCAATAGTCAGTAATGTCAGTAGTGGTGGTTAGTAATGTCAGTAGCAGTGGTTAGTAATGTCAGTAGCGGTGGTTAGTAATATCAGTAGTGGTGGTCAGTAATGTCAGTAGCAGTGGTTAGTAATGTCAGTAGCGGTGGTCAGTAATGTCAGTAATGTCAGTAGCAATAGTAGTCAGTAATGTCAGTAGCAGTGGTTAGTAATGTCAGTAGCAGTGGTTAGTAATGTCAGTAGCTGTGGTTAGTAATGTCAGTAGCGGTGGTCAGTAATGTCAGTAGCAATAGTCAGTAATGTCAGTAGTGGTGGTTAGTAATGTCAGTAGCGGTGGTTAGTAATGTCAGTAGTGGTGGTTAGTAATGTCAGTAGCGGTGGTTAGTAATGTCAGTAGCGGTGGTCAGTAATGTCAGTAGCAATAGTCAGTAATGTCAGTAGTGGTGGTTAGTAATGTCAGTAGCAGTGGTTAGTAATGTCAGTAGCGGTGGTTAGTAATATCAGTAGCGGTGGTCAGTAATGTCAGTAGCAGTGGTTAGTAATGTCAGTAGCGGTGGTCAGTAATGTCAGTAATGTCAGTAGCAATAGTAGTCAGTAATGTCAGTAGCAGTGGTTAGTAATGTCAGTAGCAGTGGTTAGTAATGTCAGTAGCAGTGGTTAGTAATGTCAGTAGCTGTGGTTAGTAATGTCAGTAGCGGTGGTCAGTAATGTCAGTAGCGGTGGTCAGTAATGTCAGTAGCGCTAGTCAGTAATGTCAGTAGCAGTGGTTAGTAATGTCAGTAGCAGTGGTTAGTAATGTCAGTAGCTGTGGTTAGTAATGTCAGTAGCAGTGGTCAGTAATGTCAGTAGCAATAGTCAGTAATGTCAGTAGTGGTGGTTAGTAATGTCAGTAGCGGTGGTTAGTAATGTCAGTAGTGGTGGTTAGTAATGTCAGTAGCGGTGGTCAGTAATGTCAGTAGCAATAGTCAGTAATGTCAGTAGTGGTGGTTAGTAATGTCAGTAGCAGTGGTTAGTAATGTCAGTAGCGGTGGTTAGTAATATCAGTAGCGGTGGTCAGTAATGTCAGTAGCAGTGGTTAGTAATGTCAGTAGCGGTGGTCAGTAATGTCAGTAATGTCAGTAGCAATAGTAGTCAGTAATGTCAGTAGCAGTGGTTAGTAATGTCAGTAGCAGTGGTTAGTAATGTCAGTAGCAGTGGTTAGTAATGTCAGTAGCTGTGGTTAGTAATGTCAGTAGCGGTGGTCAGTAATGTCAGTAGTGGTGGTCAGTAATGTCAGTAGCAGTGGTTAGTAATGTCAGTAGCAATAGTAGTCAGTAATGTCAGTAGCAGTGGTTAGTAATGTCAGTAGCAGTGGTTAGTAATGTCAGTAGCAGTGGTTAGTAATGTCAGTAGCAGTGGTTAGTAATGTCAGTAGCAGTGGTTAGTAATGTCAGTAGCTGTGGTTAGTAATGTCAGTAGCGGTGGTTAGTAATGTCAGTAGCAATAGTAGTCAGTAATGTCAGTAGCAGTGGTTAGTAATGTCAGTAGCAGTGGTTAGTAATGTCAGTAGCAGTGGTTAGTAATGTCAGTAGCTGTGGTTAGTAATGTCAGTAGCGGTGGTCAGTAATGTCAGTAGCGCTAGTCAGTAATGTCAAGTTAGTGATGGTAAGGGGAAACCAAAGTAAATTCTGTCATATCCTTGTGCACAAATACATTGAAATCTCAGTTTTTGGTTGAAATAGTGTTTAGAGTTTAGACACCAGCTTACAGATTGAACTTCACATGACATTTGACACATTCTAGCTATTATCTTCTAGAAGGTGCTAGTTAAATGTTAAGTAGAATCTTATTGGTTGCTATGGGTAACATCTCCACTTCTAAAAACTCTCACTTTCTGAAATATTCTGTACCCCAATGTCTACAAGAATTCTTATCTCTTGTCTGAATGACATAAATAGTCATAGTTGCTGCAATTAAGCTAGCACTAAATATTTTTCCCTCTAGTACAATTGTGACAACATTACAGTTTAACTAATAAGAAAACTGCTGCTGACAATAAAACCAAGCAGATATGTGCAACTGAAAAGCAGATTCCTATAGATGTGTCAGCTGCATTCCTTTAATTCCACAAGATGTTTAATATATGACCCAGAGGTTGAGACAAGCAGGTGCACCTTTCATATAATGGAATTGGGACTGTGAAAAGCACTATGCTATCTTGGACTTCCAATTTTGATCAAGCAAACTTCTATACATTGCAGACAGACACTCAATTACAGATGCACTAAAGTGCACAAGTACAACTAATTTGGTGTTTTGATGTACAGTATGTAACAGTAAAATAGTTTTGTATGCATTTGCCTATTTGAGTGTTGCTTGACATTTTTCTAACACTGTGGAGGCGATTCCAATGTTCTGCCGGCTGCTTTTTTTTTTAAGACGACCGACAGAGTAATTAAATTGTTGCTCTGTCAGGCCGCGATAGCCACCGGCGCCGGTATTTCTGCACGCACTCAGGAGTGCGTGAGCAGAAATATGACTGAAACACCCTGGTTAGGGCGCGACAACCGCAGATAGCACGCCCTAACCAGAAATTAAGACGGGTTTAGCCGTTTTACACGGCTAAACCTCGTCTCATAATCGGTGAAGAGGGCGATAATTAATGAGCATCCAGAACAATTGAACAATAAACTGGGCGGCCATTAATTATCACGCCCAAAAAAACATTTGAATCGCCCCCTGTGATTTTTATTTTTAACTGGTATTTTAACTGATATTTAGAAATGAAGATTACCGCCTCCGGCCACATAATTTCTGTCTCCAGTTCTTTTATGTTGCTTTTGGTTGATTATACATCACTCAGTACTTCTAATAAGCAGTAGGTATTGTGGTAAGCTGTCCCATCATTTAGCAGACTGATACTAATACTGATGACTAGATTACATTATTTTACTAGAATAAAGTTAATATGAAGTTATATATATAATACTGAATACTGTACTAGGTGACCTGTTATTGCAACACTGTCATTCCCCTAATGTTCATATCTTTTTTTTATCCAGTGCTTGGTGGAGTGCCAGCTTCGTGTTTGTGCCAGGCCTTAGAACTTGACTGTGATGGAGCCAAATTACGCAGTGTCCCTTCTGTCTCCTCAAATGTGACCATGATGTGAGTAAAATAGGATAGTCTGTCTGAACGAATTAAACTCGTCCATTGTGTCCACTTCAGATATCTTAGTTTTTCAAACACATACAGTATATATAGTATATTACACATAGTATAATTGATTACTAATATTTAATTGTTATTTATATCCCAGTTCGTGATTTGCTAATTATTGGTACTTATTTTCCGATGACTTTTTGATTGAAATTAAGGACATACTAAAATGTTTTTCATTTTTATAGTATGCTGCTCTTCCTATTTTAGCTGTGACACAAACATTATTACAGAGCTTGGTTGATAACCTCCTGCCTCTAGGGTTCATTTAATAATGTGCACTTAAGTTCATCAGACAAGTGAATGTTAATTGATTGCCTTAGGTCAGTTTAAATTTTGCACCTAAATGTTGTCAGTTAATGACCACTAATGACTATTCATGGCGTCATTAGAGGCAACACTGGGGAGGGAACTGCTTATATTTGCATCCCAGAGACCTATAGCTAAGCTACTGAGTTCACGTGTGATAGGAAGTTTTATGGAGAGACCAGGTTCCATTATGTAGCAGATATTCTACTGTTTTTCTTATGAAATTCTGCATATCTTTGATATATTCAGCAACAGAAACAAAAGAATATCCGCACAGACCCTAATGACAAGTCCCAGTATTCAAATTATAGTTAAATACAAGACTAATAGAAAGGGGAGGTGCACCTAGGAATACCGACAGATACAAATTAAAGCAAAGAGAACAAGTATTCCTGTTATGGGGCACTCACGGACTAGTAACAGTTATCCATATATCATTTGGTGACCCATAAGAGATTTTAAAACATAACCTTTACTAAATCCCTAAAATAAGGTCAGCAAAATATTTTTATTTTTTTCAGTTAAGTTTAGAATTGTGTATACGTAAATTAAAAACCTGTGTACAATTAAAATAGCAAAGGACAGCTCTTCTGGAAAGAGTCCTATCTGCGCATGTGCGCGGCGGGGAACACTGGGAGGGATCTGATTGGATCCCCTCACAGAAGAATGTAGAGAGAAGCCCATAGGCCTCTATTAGGCACTGTCATCTATATATGGTGTTGACTACCGTGTCTGGAGCTTGGTACATATGGAAAATACAGCCAAAACTCCGAAAACTTCAGTTTTCTGAGTATTGACTGCATTTTACACTTAGTACATCACACCCCAACTGTTTTGCAGGTGCTATATACTTACCTGCACTGAGCATCTTCATTGGAATTTTGTTTGCCTGTAACTAAACCCAGCTCAGGCAACTGTTTGGCACATTTTACCGTGTAGAAAAGGAACCATGTACTCTAAATATTATGGTGCTTATGCAGAATTAGTAGCAAATTTAAACAAGGCACATAAAGGAGCAAAGTTGCACCTTGGCAAAACCATGTTGCCCTGTTCACTGTACATTAAACATAGCTGATTTATTAAAACAAATATATAGAGGTTTTGTTATAAAGCTAAAAAACAAGACTCTTTGGAGAGGCCCTGGCACATTGTACACACCTTGGATGCCCATTTTTCCCTTGGACCCTTACTCTTACCACGTCTTTCCCCACCATCCCACATTCCAGCCAGGTCCGCACCACAGCTCATAGATGTTTATTGAGAAGTCTGATGGGCACAGTGATAAATCCAATGATGTCATTACTGAAATAGTTGTGACGGATATAAAATATGATCAAAAATGTATTTGTTAAAAAGGGTTAGAAAGTTTTTTTCTTTTATATTTATGTCTATCATTTACAGGTTATTGCAACATAATATGTTAAAGAAACTTGGCCCAAATGGATTCTACCAGTATAAAGACTTGCGTAAACTGTAAGTCTACATTTTCAATTTTAATTTGTATCAATGTCTCTCTTGTATATGTCCTTTATTATAAGAATAAAGATTTCTGCATACCATTGTCCTCACATTCATGTAATGCTGCTGCTGAAGGCATCCACTTTGCACTGTGAATGTGCTGTCTATGAAACTATGAAAGCTTAATATGCTTATTAATGGTTGTTAACAAGGTTTTATCACAATTAGTAATGCTTCCTCTCAGCTAATGACTTTGTTTGACTCAGTTGTTTTTTTTTCTCTTGGCCTTTGCTAAATAATATTCTAAATTCTGGTATGGTCCATTATGCTGTCAGCAAAGAAAAGTAATGTATTGAATGACAATCATTTTTCATCTTAGATTGGATTTGAAGCCAATGAAATGACCATGATCTGTTTTTTTAATATATATACGGTAACGGAAGTATCTTATGATTATATAGTGTTGATTGAGAAAGCCATCTATCAGAAAAAAATTAAATGACCAGCACATTTCAAAAGGCTTTAGGTTGCTTATACTGTACATATTTTTATTGTTTTTGCTTTAAAAGGCGCTAATGCAAACTAGTGTTAATAGTGCAGATATTATCAATGACAAGTAGGCATAATGTAAAAAATACAGAATTTTTAAGTGGCCAGTTATGTGGAATCAGTCCAGTTAGAGATAACAGCATTCCCCTGCATCCTAAGGGCGCTGAGATATCGGTCACGCCCTTAGGGCGCTGAGATATCGGTCACGTCCTAAGGGCGCCAAGATATCGGTCACGCCCTTAGGGCGCTGAGATATCGGTCACGTCCTAAGGGCGCCAAGATATCGGTCACGCCCTTAGGGCGCTGAGATATCGGTCACGTCCTAAGGGCGCCAAGATATCGGTCACGCCCTTAGTCCGCTGAGATAGCAGTCGCTCCCTGCGGTCCTTACCTCTTTCATTTCAATTGCAGAAAGCCAATAAGAACTAGAATTTGATTCCGGTGAGGTAAAGAGCCCCAAAATTTCTGATGGAAGTCCTGGGGGACATTATAACTCAGATCCTTACAGTTATTTCTGATGCCAGGTCAGTTGGGACACGTTATCATACATTACCTATAGATCAGGTCATACAACACATATATTGATCACATCTCACTCCCCAAGTTTGTAGCAGATTTTGCTTGCATAGTTATCCTTATTACAGTGCCAGCACTGCACCAATTCTGGAGCAACAATTCCCAGTGTTTCTAATTTAAAGTCATCAGTGGAATTAATCATTATAAACCTCAGATTTGTCAACAGGTTTATCTTTATCTTCTGTTTGAAAATGGAATCCATCAAAGATTCATTTTCTATCCTGTACCCAATGGACTGAAGGGCAGGTGCATATCTTCACAAAGCATAAATCCATGTACCTATTTGTTACAGTAGGGCAGAGCGAGGGGGCATTGGAACAGCAGCTGACAGTCAGTAGGAGGTGACCAGGCATATGCATATGCCCTGGGCCCCTCTGATTGGCTGCTGCTGGTGAAGGGGACGGGGAGAGTATGGAGAAGACAGGGAGACAGCTGTCTTCCCTGCTCTTCTCCCCTCTGGTGGCTCTTTAACGCCATCCTGAGATGGAGAAAATATTTTTAGAAGCGAAACGGAAAGCGATGTGTGTACTTATCAGGGGCACCTTCTATGAATAGGAGGAAGCAGTCAAAAGCCCTTTTATCACTGATAAAGGGCTTGTAACTGCTACATGAATAGACCCCTTAGAGACATGCTCTCCATTAGGAAAAATTCTGTAGACCTTGGGCAAGCATGTTCAGCTGCCTCTCATAAGAAAAGCATCCCTATTTCACTTGTATCTCCTCATTATCAAATGGATCAAAGGATAAAATAGAGATAAGAACTTGGTGAATAAGACGCCAGAAAAGTAGACTGGAGAGCTCATTGTCTGCCCCTTCCAGCACAAAGACAATGGGGCAAGTTCAAACAAAATAACTAATCCAATTTTATGAAGATAAGTCATGTTTCCATAGCCTTCCAATCTCATCTAAAGCAGTGGTCGAAGTGGGAATTTTGAAGTGGGGGTATGGAAAAACTAAGGTTGTACTTATGCGCGTGTCGAAAAATGGGGGATGGCAACTCATCAGTGTAGTGTACCCTATTGTAGTACCCGTTATACGCATTATGCTACACAATAGTAGTGCCCCTTATACAATGTTCATAGTAGTAGCACCACCTATACAATGCGCACAATAGTAGTGTCCCTTATGAAATGCCCACAGTAATATTGTACCCTGTAGTGCCCCTATGCAATGCCCACAGTACTAGTACCCATTATAGAATGCACACATTAGTAGTGCTCCTTATACAATGCCCAGACTGCATTGTACTAGCACCAGCAGCAGCTGCAGAGGGCACTTGTCCAGACAAAATTACAGTCACAGGTGAAGAGGTGGGCATGGAGTGGAGGCAGACAGGGAAGCGGGTGCATAGGTGAGAAAGAACTAAAGGTGGGTGAAGATTCTGAGATAGGCAAGGATGCATTCTAGTAGCTGGGAGAGGACTGGAGGTGGGCAAGGACTAGTTGCAGGTGAGGAGACGAGTGTATTGAAAGGAGTGGACTGGAGGCAGATGAAAAGGCGGGCGAGTAGGCAGGAGAGGACTAAAGGCAGGTGAGGAGGTGGCAGAGGAGTGGATGGGGACAGATGCAGAGGCGTACTGGTAGGCAGGATAGGACTGGAGGTGGGTGAGTATTGGAGGCAGGCAGGTGGGTAGAAGGGAGTGGACTGGAGGCAGGTAAGGAGGCGGTTAGGTAGGCAGGAGAGACTAGAACAAGCATTAGGCAGTGAGAAGGTGGGTGGGAGATGACTGGATGGAGGCAGGGAGACGGGCGAGGAGGCTTGCTAGTAGGCAGTACAGTGCTGGGGGTTGGTGATAATTAGGGGCAAGTAAGGAGGAGGTGAGTATGAGGGGAGTTCAGCTTGTAAAGTGAAAAAAAGTAAAATTTCCAGGTGCTACAGTACCTGTCTGGATTATTAACACTTCGGATAGTCCGGATATCAGGTCCTCTGAGTAGTAATATTTACTCACCACAGTGTGTCAGACCTCCCTTGCAGCTCCCTGTGCACTAATAAGCTAATGCTGGTGACAAGCATTGGCTGCAGCTCCACCATCTCCCGCTCGTGGCTATACTCCTTCCCCCCCTCCCCCCACAGCCAAACTCCCCCCTGCTCCTCGCCCTACTCTCCCCCCTCCGTGGCTGTACTCACGAGTCCCGACTCCCTCCCCCACACGGCTGTGCTACCGAGTCCCAACCTCCCCCCCCGCGCGGCTCGCAGCAGTACTCCCGACCTCCCGCTCCTGGCCCTACTCCCTCCCCCTGCTGCTGTACTCACGAGTCCCAAACCCCCCCCCCCTCTCCTCCATGGCTGTGCTCCCGAGTCCGCAGCTGCCCTCACGAGTCCCGAAAAACCACTCCCCCACCCTTTCACGGCTGTGCTCCCGAGTCCCAACACCAGTGGCAGTACACTCTTGCGGAGGCAGTATAGCACAGGCTGCCTTCCCTGTCAGGATGCAGGTAGCTGTGGTAAGAGCAGCTGGCTTTAGGGGCTGAAGCTGTACTACACTGACACTCTGACAGCCTATGTCAGAGTGTCAGTGTCAGTGTAGCGGCCAGATGGAGGCATGTAGCCTGCTGTCCTTTGAAGTTAAAAAAAAATGCTTTAGTGCTCGAAGTGCCGGTATACCGTACCGTTGTATACCGGCACACTTCGAGCACTGATCTAAAGGGAGGTGTGGTACAAGTTTGGATGAATGGTATGATGTGTATGACTTGTATGGCAGCAACCTTTATTAAAAAAAAAGGCAAGTAGGAACAAGGAGAAATGTAGCTGACAAAATCTGTTGAATATCTATATATTTGCCAAATTATAGTTATTATCTATATTAATAGTACACCTAAAGAATAAATTCCACAGCAGATTCTCTGAACATGAGTAACAGTAGTATATTATGCAATTGCTACTATTGTTCAATTCAGTGCTCGAAGTGTGCCGGTATACAACGGTACGGTATACCGGCACTTCGAGCACTAAACCATTTTTTTTTTACTTCAAAGGACAGCAGACTACATGCCTCCGCCTGGCCGCTACACTGACACTGCTCATAGGCTGTCAGAGTGTCAGTGTAGTACAGCCCCAGCCCCTAAAGCCAGCTGCTCTTACCACAGCTACCTGCATCCTGACAGGAAAGACACCTGCGCTATACTGCCTCCGCAAGAGTGTACTACCACTGGTGTCGGGACTCGGGAGCACAGCCGTGAAAGGGTGGGGGAGTGGTTTTTCGGGAATCGTGAGGACAGCTGCGGACTCGGGAGCACAGCCATGGAGGAGCGAGGGGGGGGTTTGGGACTCGTGAGTACAGCCGCGGGTGGAGGGAGTAGGGACATTAGCGGGAGGTCGGGAGTACTGCTGCGTGCCGCGCGGGGGGGGGAGGTTGGGACTCGGTAGCACAGCCGTGTGGGGGAGGGAGTCGGGACTCGTGAGTACAGCCACGGAGGTGGGAGAGTAGGGCGAGGAGCAGGGGGGAGTTTGGCTGCGGGGGGAGGGGGGGAAGGAGTATAGCCACGAGCGGGAGATGGTGGAGCTGCAGCCAATGCTTGTCACCAGCATTAGCTTATTAGTGCACAGGGAGCTGCAAGGGAGGTCTGACACACTGTGGTGAGTAAATATTACTACTCAGAGGACCTGATATCCGGACTATCCGAAGTGTTAATAATCCAGACAGGTACTGTAGCATCTGGAAATTTTACTTTTTTTCACTTTACAAGCTGAACTCCCCTCATACCCACCTCCTCCTTACCTGCCTCTAATTATCACCAACCCCCAGTACTGTACTGCCTACTAGCAAGCCTCCTCGCCCATCTCCCTGCCTCCATCCAGTCATCTCCCACCCACCTTCTCACTGCCTAATGCTTGTTCTAGTCTCTCCTGCCTACCTAACCGCCTTCTTACCTGCCTCCAGTCCACTCCCTTCTACCCACCTGCCTGCCTCCAATACTCACTCACCTCCAGTCCTGTCCTGCCTACCAGTACGCCTCTGCATCTGTCCCCATCCACTCCTCTGCCACCTCCTCACCTGCCTTTAGTCCTCTCCTGCCTACTCGCCCGCCTTTTCACCTGCCTCCAGTCCACTCCCTTCAATACACTCATCTCCTCACCTGCATCTAGTCCTTGCCCACCTCCAGTCCTCTCCCAGCTACTAGAATGCATCCTTGCCTATCTCAGAATCTTCACCCACCTTTAGTTCTTTCTCACCTATGCACCCGCTTCCCTATCTGCCTCCACTCCATGCCCACCTCTTCACCTGTGACTGTAATTTTGTCTGGACAAGTGCCCTCTGCAGCTGCTGCTAGTGCTAGTACAATGCAGTCTGGGCATTGTCTAAGGAGCACTACTAATGTGTGCATTCTATAATGGGTACTAGTACTGTGGGCATTGCATAGAGGCACTACAGGGTACAATAGTACTGTGGGCATTTCATAAGGTGCTCTACTATTGTGCGCATTTTATAGGTGGCACTACTACTATGAGCATTGTATAAGGGGCACTACTATTGTGTAGCATAATGCGTATAACGGGTACTACAATAGGGTACACTACACTGAGTTGCCATCCCCCATTTTTCGACACGCGCATAAGTACAACCTTAGTTTTTCCATACCCCCACTTCAAAATTCCCACTTCGACCACTGGTTCAATTAAATAATGACCAAAGGAGGGATGGGGGGTGATTATGCCTGTTTCTCTTCACATAAGGATCCACCACATTACTGGATGCAGATGACTGGAGGTAATTTATATGACGTGCTTCAAACTCGGCACTTTTGCTGAAGGTCAAGAAAATAAGGACTGAGATACCTCATCTGCATCATAAGCATCTTGCACAGCAGAAGCATACTGAATTATACAGAACTTTTCTATATCACTTAATGTTCTCAGCAGTACTGCTACAGATCAAGACAATTCAGACTAAGGGCCCAATTTACTACAATCTGCATTTAAAATGCGGTTGTAGTGACATTTCCGACTAAATTTGCATTTTCTGAAAAAATACAGGGAGAATGTGTCACCGCCAGATACCACAACCACCCCCCTCGCCACCCTGCTGGCTTACAAATAAAGGATTCTCTTCAACAAGAGCAAATGCAGCCCAAATATTACAGGTATGATTAGAAAACTGTTTGAGAACTTTACACTAAAGATTCAAATAGAAGTGCTTGCCTCCTTAACTCCAGAGTCAGAACAGGCAGGAGAAATAAATACAGAGAGCATTCTAGTGTCTGATATACAATACAGACAGCATTCTAGCAACCGCTATATAATAGAGAGTATTCTCTTGACAAATTGCATACTGCTGACTGCTATTAAAGCCTAGCATGTTCTGGAGGCAACTATAAGATACAGACCCCAAATCTCTGATTATTTTACATTGCAGGTTCCCCAAGATGGTGGCTTTTAAGAGAAGACACGCCATTTAAATGTATAGCATCTTTAGGATTCATATATGTAGAGAAATTGGTTCCGGTGCTTCTTAAACCCTTCTATGTTTTCCTAAAATGTTGTCTGTAGCCAAAATGGTGTCTGCAGTTAAAATGGTGTCTGTAAAAAGTGCTGATTCTAATGATGTGCTAAAAAGTTATAAAACCTGGATCTGATTGATTAGTTGTATATAACCTGTTTAACCAACAGTATATTTCAAAACTCTGACTAAAACAGACAAAGGAGCGCTATACATAAAAAACAATTTATTACATATAAATATGCGACATAAAGGATAAATTTAAAAATATAAATATAGAAATACAATAAGAACCACACACAAAAAAAAAGAAAATTAAAAACAAACATACAATACAGACTGGTTCAATACAATATAAATGCCTTTTAAGAAGACACAGGAGATACACCCCTGCAGAAGGTGTCACACACTTGTATGGTATTATTGAAATTGGTACTTAGTATCAATATGTCTCACCCTCTGACGAAACCGCAAGGACTTGCGGCGGAGAAATGCGTAAGGGCTCCTTTCACATACCACCAGCTGGTTCTCTGTTATGCCAACTGACGAGCGGTCCTGTAACTGACAAGCGGTTCAGCCAAGCACCGGAGACCCATGTATGGGATTAACATTACCAGCCTGCAAAGCTAGAACAACCTCGGGAGTGACGCCCGTGTAAATTCCATCTGACTCCAACTGACGGATCAGTACACTCTTTACAAAAGCTGGCCGGCGGTAAGGTATTACCGCTGAGACTGACTCATGAGAACCAGTCTCTATCTCATTTTTGCATGGACAGTGCTGTATATCATCGGGGCCAAAGTCCACACTATTGAATTTGTGTCAAAGAGAATCTTAAACAGAGTATATTAATTACCTGTTATTACTCATCTGATGCCTACTGACATATTGATACTAAGTACCAATTTCAATAATACCATACAAGTGTGAGACTATAAGCCATAGTACTATTGGAGATCCAAATAAATTACCTAAGCACTAGCTCCAACAACTCCATATCTATACATACAAATGTGTTGTAACAAGTCATAGTACTACTGGTGATCCATATCAACCATCTAACCGGATGTCAGTGACTTTATTGTGGAACCATATTCATTCATTGGCACACTTTATGTAATGACATAGGAGACACCTTCTGCAGGGGTGTATCTCCTGTGTCTTTTTAAGAGGCATTTATATTGTATTGAACCAGTCTGTATTGTATGTTTGTTTTTAATTTTCTTTTTTTGTGTGTGGTTCTTATTGTATTTCTATATTTATATTTTGAACTTTATCCTTTATGTCGCATATTTATATGTAATAAATTGTTTTTTATATATAGCGCTCCTTTGTCTGGTTTAGTTAGAGTTTTGAAATATACTGTTGGTTAAACAGGTTATATACAACTAACTCTTACCTTAGTAAATTTACCCCCAGAGTGGTGAGAAGATGCACTTCTAAAAAGAAATACAAAAGTCATGTTTCTTCAAGAGAATCCTTGTTCAGGAAAAAACATTTCTTCCCAGGTATTGCCCGTAGCTGGAATACCTCATTAAGGAGGACGTGATCGTTCTCCGCAACCATACTGGCATTCCAGACATTCCTGCACTGTTTGCTCCGGAGATTGATCCAGCTCTAGCTTCACTAGTTGTGGATAAAACACAGAGCGACACTAAAGATAAGTTGCTTAGAAAGATACTGTTTAAAGTCTCAGACGCCGCTGGCCCACTTTTATTTGTTGTTCCCAACCTGACAGACTCTCCAACTTTATAGATGGGGTGAAAGTCCGCTTTAAAGCCCGTAAATACTTCACAGATCTGCGGGGCCCCCAGCCTCCAAACTGGACCTTAGGATGGTCAGTCTGTCGGAGCCAGCAGTTCGACCTGAGACCAGCGAGGGATCCCCAGAGCACTAAGAGAAGGTTTCTGTCGGACACGAGTGGCAAGTGGTGCAGTGTCCGGCAACTCCAACTCCTCTAGGAAAGACTGAGGATATGGTAAGTCACTTGTGTACAACCACTTCTCCTTGTCTTTCTTAAGCAATAGCTGTCTGAAAGCATATTACCACAGACGGTGGTTGCTAAAGATCATAGAAAAAGGTCTGTCCCTTTTTTGTTTTCCACACTAAATATTCCCCTGCACAAATAATGCCAGTCCTCTGCTAGACAGGGTCCTATCCCTAGTTTTGCATCAAGGCAAAATCGAGCTAGCAGACATTTCCAAAAAGGGTTGGGTCAGCCACTATTTTCCCCTGAAAAACAGGATGGTGCCTACAGGCTCGTTTTAAATGTCAAATCACTGAACCAGTACATAAAGCCTCATTCGTTCCTTATGGAGGGCCTAGCAGACGTGCCTATACTGCTTGTCATGAACGATTTATGTATCAAAATAGATCTCAAAGAAGCCTTTCATTCAATCCAAGTCCATCCGCATCACAGGAGACTCCTGAGATTCCTTTGGAATGACGCCTTCTACCAATGGACGGTTATGGTGTTTGGCTTCTCAAACAACCCTTACATGTTCACTCATCTCATGAAGGCTGTAGGGACACATCTCTGTCAGAAAGGAGTCCACTGCATCATCTACCTGGATGTGTCCACTCAGACCAAGAAGTCCTTCTGTCTCGCAAGGACTTCACTTTGTCTCTCCTCCAGAATTTAGGTTTCACTGTGAACCTAGACAAATCCATATTAACGCCTTGCCAATCAATCATTTTCCTAGGGTTCCACATAGATTCCCCTTCTTTCTCAATTTTCCCCCAGACAAATGGAGAGAAGTTGAAAACTTTGTCAGCTTTCCATGAGAGATTTAGCCAAGGTGATAGGGAAAATGAGAGCTTTGGATCCAGGTTTTATCCATGCTCCCCTCATATGCAGACATTCTCCAAATCTTCTTTCATCTCTCCTTCGACAATGGTTTGTTTGATCATACATCCTCCTCTTACCTACCACAGTGCACAGGAGGATTCTCAGATGGACAACCCTTCCGCAACCTCATCCTAGACCCCTGTTAACCCCTCTCCCAAATATCGTCATTAACTCTGACCCCTCTCTCACAAGCTGGAGAACATTCACAAAACAAAAAGCAGTAAGGGGGAGGTGGTCTGCACGGGAATCAACAGCCCACATCAACATATTGGAGTAAAGGGCCGCCAAACTAGTCCTATCCTCTCTAGTTCCCCCAAATTCTCGGGAGATCTCAGTTCAGCTCTGCCAGGACAACAGGACCACAGTCCTTTACCTCAAAAGAATGGGAGGCACATGATCCCACACTCTCTGTCAAGAGGCAGTAGACATCTGAAACTGGGCGGTGCCACGATCCATACTTCTGTTTGCAATATATGTTCCAGGGGAGCTGAACGAGCTAGTCAATTCCCTATCCAGAAACCACCTCACATTGGATCGGGTAATTCTCAGGCCAGATACCTTCCATAGTAAAGGCTATTGGCCAACCAGATGTGGACCTCTTCACAACCCCATTGAATGCACAGGTCCCAGCCTTTGTATACAATATCTGGACTCAAGGAGCTCTTCACATGGATGCCATGTCCTTTCCATGAACTGATTTTATCCTTTTATATGCCTTTCCCCCTCCTACCATGCTACTGAAGGTGTTCCACAAAGTCAAGGTGGACAGAGTGTCTCACCTCATTCTGGTATACCCATGTCTGGCCCTCCAGAATCTTGATCATCCAGCTCCAGAAGGGACCCAAACTTCCCCTAGGACTGTCCAAGGACTGTTTTCAGAGGACTTCCACAATGCATGTGAATAGCGGCATTACTCGACTGCTAACTAACGCCAGTCTCTCAGCCTCTTCCACGGCTTTGATAAATGCTTCCCTCAGACCAAGTATGAGGTCTAGATACCAATCCACCACAGATGAGTTTATTTCCTGGCAGAACTCGCACGTGCCAACCTCTGGCTCCCATTCTGAACTCAACTTGGCGATAAATTTTTTTACCACTAAATTCGCAACAGGCCTAGTTTCCGCCATGATATGCACATATGGCTCGGCCCTATGACTGTTAATCCCTGGCTTTACAGAGAACAGAGCGCCTCCTCCGCATCCTCTCTCTGCCTGTTCCCATCTTGCCCACCTCATTAACCTCTCCCTCTCATCAGGTACTGTTCCTTCTGTATTTAAACATGCCCTTGTCTCCCCCATTCTTAAAAAACCTACCCTTGATCCTAACCTTCTTTCTAACTACAGACCCATCTCTCTCCTCCCTTTTGCCTCCAAACTCCTTGAGCAGATTGTCTACAAACGCCTTACCACTTTTCTTTCCTCCCACTCCCTCCTTGACCCTTTTCAGTCCAGCTTCCATTCTCTCCACTCCACTGAAACTGCCCTCACGAAAGTCAGCAACGACCTCCTTGCTGCCAAATCCAAAGGCCACTATCTTCTCATCCTTGATCTCTCTGCTGCTTTTGACACTGTGGACCACCCTCTCCTGCTGCATATCCTTCACTCCCTTGGTCTACGTGACACTGCCCTCTCCTGGCTGTCATCCTACCTCTCTGACTGATCTTTTTCAGTTTCCTCTCATGACTCCTCTTCCCCCCCACAGCCTCTACAGTAGGTGTTCCCCAAGGTTCTGTTCTTGGACCACTCCTATTCTCCCTCTATACTTCCTCTCTAGGTGAACTCATCAGCTCTTTTGACTTCCATTATCATCTCTATGCTGATGATACTCAAATCTACCTTTCCTCCCCTGATCTCTCCCCCTCTCTTCTGACTCTTATCTCCAACTGTCACTCTGCTATCTCTTCCTGGATGTCCCAGCGATTTCTTAAACTTAATCTGTGTAAGACAGAGCTGATTGTCTTCCCACCCTCCCACATAACCTCACTTCCCACTATTCCTTTATCAATTGATGGAATAACTATCTCCTCTAGTCCCAAGGTGTGCTGTCTTGGAGTTATCCTGGACTCATACCTCTCCTTCAAACCACATATTCAGAACCTTTCACAGTCCTGTCGTTTCCATCTCAAAAATATTTCTAAGATCAGACCCTATCTCACCCAGGATACTATTAAAACCCTCATACACTCACTGGTCATCTCCAGATTGGACTACTGTAACCTCCTCCTATCTGGCCTACCCAAATCCCATCTCTCTCCTCTTAAGTCTATCCTTAATGCTGCTGCACGGCTTATCTTCCTCTCCAAATGCTCTACATCTGCCCCCCCCCACTCCTACAAGCCCTCCACTGGCTCCCCTTCCCTTTTAGAACCCAAGGTTCTCAACTCACTTACAAAGCCCTCACCCAATCTTCTCCCATATATATCTCTGATCTCATCTCCCTTCACTCTCCTCTCCGCTCTCTTCGTTCAACTAATGCACGCCACCTTTCATGCCAGCTGATTACTTCCTCCCACTCCCACCTCCAAGACTTTGCCCGCGCTGCTCCCCACCTCTGGAACTCTCTCCCACTCCCCATCTGACTCTCCACCTCTTTGCAATCCTTCAAACGGGCTCTTAAGACCCACTACTTCATCAAAGCCTTCCAGCTAACATTCTAACTCCCTGCTACATGCTCCTTCCTCCCCATCTACCCCATCTGTGTCACCCCTGTTTGTCTTCCCCTCCCTTTTAGAATGTAAGTTTTTATGAGCAGGGCCCTCTACCCTCTTGTGCTTCTCCCTACTTTAGTGTCATTTACTTCTTACTCACCACTATGGCAGCTAACACTTGGTTGCTTATGCTCTGTTGCTTATCTGGGTGTTATGGTCGCTAATGTAGCAATATATATCGTCCATGTCCTTGTCCTGTATTGTATTGTTCTGTAAGTCGCTTGTCTACAACTTGTTTATGTACTTTGTAAGGCGCTGTGGAACATTTGTGGCACCATATAAATAAATGATAATAATAATATACCTTAGGTTGCTTAAGGGCATTTTCTTCTCCAGGCCATCATGCCCTAGCTACTCTTCCATTTGGGACATTTCTAAACTTTTTTAGCTACTTTCCCTTCCTCTGCTGACATTTTCTGCATTTCACGGAAGCTGGCTTCTCTGGCCATTGCTGCCAGAGGCACAGAGCTTTCATTTATCTACACTTCTGAACCATGAGTGAACCAGTGAGTTTTCATATCATTCTTAAAGGACACGCGAAGACCAGTTTTATTTGAAACCCCCTGGTGGAATTCAACCTGGTCAAAGATCTATCTGATCCCAACCTCTGCATAGTCAATTGTCTATCAACTCACATCACATTCATAGCACTGATTAGATGCAACATTTCCAACCCCTTTATCATGTGTCATAAGCTCTTTCATCCAGCTAGGCCTTCTGAAATTAGGGCCTGGACTGTTTCGGCCATGCAGAGTTTAGGGATAGACACCTCTCTCTTCAAGAGTCACTCCCTACACAGAGCAGCCATTACTTCAGCTTTTGCTAGAGGTCTACCCTTGCAGTCCATAATGCAGGCTGCACATTGGTCTTTCAAACATACTTTCAGTAAACATTATTGGAGGCCTCCGGACACTCAGTGGATGGAATTTCTTAGAGCAACCAGCAGGTATGTGCTAGTCTGCCCACCAGCTATTGCTAGGTGGCAGGCCTCCCGATGAACAAACACTAGTTTGCAGGAATCTATGATCTGCAAACTCTCTGTTCTATGGAATATGATTGCCACCTAGCAACAGCTGGTGGGCAGACTACCACATACCTGATGGTTGCTCTAAGAAATTCTATCCTCCCACCCTACTCATACTTTACCTTGCTAGGTCTTTTGGTTGTGTTCTCTAAGCTTCAGAACTTTTTATACATTATCTATCCTTGGTTCCAGGCACTCTGAGAGGACAGAAGAAGCTACAGGTCCAACCATCAGGAGAACAGATATAACTTTGTCCTTCTCTTTGGAAGTTTCCGCAACATGATACTTCCTCCTACCCATTCTCCGTTGGTCTCTACAGTACATGGTCTCCTGTCTCTGTTGGTAGGATACAGGGATTAGGTGGACCTCAGTCTCAATTTGTTCTACTCAGGATTGCCATCTAACTTCTGTAAAGTCTGACTCAGGTGGTGGAGCCTATCTCCTATGTTACCCTGTGCACGTATACGTGACCACCACGCGGCACGTGTGACCTGTCTATGTGTGCACTTGACATTGCCATCCCCTGGTGAGAATTAAAGGAAAGTTTTTTTTCACTTTGCCTTCTCAACATAGTCGGGAGGGTTGCATCTAACCCACCAGCTGTTGCTAGGTGGCGATCTTATTCCCTAGAACAAATAAAGTGTGCAGATCATAGATTTCTGCAAACTAGTGTTTCTCAACTATGCAGCAGTGAAAACTGAAGAAAGCACCAAATTTTCAGGGGAAGGACAGCTGCAGGGGGCATCTCAGGCATCTTCAGGGGGAGTTTTTTCAAGCTGCTAGGGCAGTGCAGCTGGAGGTGGTTGTTTCTAGGCACCAGGAAACCTCACTCTGTACACATATGTTGTTGCAGCCAGAGCAAACATTAGTATATCTTTATGCAGAAAGACATTTTATAAATCAGCGTCGTCCCTTCCCTCACAACTTTGGAAATTAATAACCAGCACCATAAACTACAGTGCTTTTGCAGAGTAGAAAAGATCATGTAGCCCCCTGTTAAAGTGATAACTAGCACATGACTAAGACCGGATCAGCGCCCACTTGGAAACTTATGGCCTGGAATCTCCCTGTCTTTTTGGACATCAGTCCCAACCTGTACAGTTCATGTTTGTAACCTCTGGGGGAAAATATGGGCTCAAAAAGCATGCTAAAGTGATGAATAGCTGTATAGATCTTCCATGGCACCCCACACATGGCGGTTTTCACTAGAGATGCTATTCCGAGTCAGATCAGAGTCAGGTTTTCCCGTCTGACTCGGATTCGAAAATGAGGCAAAACATCATCAATACCCTGTTGGATTCTCCTGGGCTGTGCTGTGCTATCCTTCCAGGGGCTGTGTTGTCCATCCAGGGGTGTGCAGGAGTGTGTTGTCCATCCAATGTGCTGTACATCCAGTGTACTGTCCATCCAGGGGTGTGCTGTGCTGTCCATCAAGGGGTGTGGTGTCCCTCCATGGATGTACTATCCATCCAGTGTGCTGTCCATCCAGGGGTGTGCTGTCCATCCAGGGGTGTGCTGTCCATCCCGGGTGCGCTGTCTGTCCAGGGGCTGTAAAAAAACGTCAAGAAAAGTAATAAAATATAAAAAATTTAAATAAGTAAAAAAAAACAGTTAAAAGTTGATTTTTTTTTGTGCTGTACCACAGTGTATCCATATAAGCACTGTGATGCTGCAGGCCGTACCCTCCCCCCTCCCCCAGTGTATCCATATAAGCACTGTGATGCTGCTGGCCATAACCCAGTGTATGCTTCCGTACCCTAGTGTATACATTATATAAGCACTGTGATGCTGCAGGCTGTACCCCAGTGTATCCATATTATCCATATAAGTATTGTGACCCTGCTGGCCATACCCCAGTGTATCCAGATTCCATATAAGTACTGTGATGCTATTGGCCATACCCCAGTGTATCCAGATTCCATATAAGCACTGTGATGCTATTGGCCGTACCCCAGTGTATCCAGATTCCATATAAGCACTGTGATGCTATTGGCCGTACCCCAGTGTATCCAGATTCCATATAAGCACTGTGACACTGCAGGCCTGACCCCAGTGTATCCATACAACTACAGTGATGCTGCAGGCTGTACCCCAGTGTATCCATACAAGTACTGTGAAGCTGCAGGCCATACCCCAGTGTATCCATACAAATACTGGGACGCTTCAGGCTGTACCCCACTGTATCCATATAAGCACTGTGTTGCTGCAGGCCGTACCCCAGTGTATGTTTCTGTACCCCAGTGTATCCATATAAGCACTGTGATGTTGCAGGCCATACCCCAGTGTATCCATATAAGCACTGTGACACTGCAGGCCGTACCCCAGTGTATGTTTCCACACCCCAGTGTATCCATATAAGCACTGTGACGCTGCAGGCCATACCCCAGTGTATCCATATAAGCACTGTACACTGCAGGTCGTACCCCAGTGTATGTTTCCACACCCCAGTGTATCCATATAAGCACTGTGACGCTGCAGGCCGTACCCCAGTGTATGTTTCCACACCCCAGTGTATCCATATAAGCACTGTGCATTTGTGCCGTGCGTTTGTGCCACTGCTCTGATGCTTACTTTTCTTTTGTTTCATACTGTATTTATTTCAACTAAAATCACAAATAGGCATTCTTACAAAATACTCTTATGCCATTTTCTCAATGTTGATTTGTAGATACCAACCTGGTGGGCTTGGCTTTCCTTGATCATAATAGCAATGTTTGGTCAGATGCAACTCAAGCACCAAATGGAGAGGCTATTTTGTGATGGTATCTGGAGATCCTATTCTGAACCACCTAGTTGATTTTGTGTGCAAAACATGGGACATATTGTTCACCCCTCCTCTCCTCTCCTACCTATAAATTTGCTTTGGAATAAAAAAATTAAATTAAATTTACTGCAAATCAACCCTTCTATTCCCTGCCTTCAACTACATACTGTACATACTCCATCTCCTTTGGGCCTCTTGATTAATGAAAATATATGTTTGTGCCTTGTTGGAAGTTGAACTGCCGCTTAGCTTAGTCAGCCAGTTAGCTTGGTGCAACCTTTTACCCTAAACTGTATGAAAACAATATTGTGAGCTGTGATGTGATCAAAATAGACTGGAGACGAGTTGCAATGAATGTTATTGAGGTCGTTAATACTGTAGGAACCAAAAAAAAGCCCAAATTATGTGATTTTAACAGTTTTTTCAAATTTTTGAAAAAAAAATACAGATCCAAAATCAAAACATGCAATGGTGGTTTTGGCAAATAAAATCTAGATCCTAAACGTGAAGGAGATACAGACCCAAAACCAAAACACGGGGGTCGGCGCATATCTCTAGTTTACAGTAGTAATAGTTATATCAAAAGGAAGAGTCACAAGAGTGACAAATATGCTAAACTGGTGATCCCAGTGTTTGTATAACTACATATCCCAGCAAGTTCGTACAATCACCAGCATAGACATGGCTGCATGTGGTTATTATGAAACAAGTGGTTGCAGGATAGCTGACATAGAACAAAATATAAAGATGCAAACAAATGGTTAAATACATTTTATTAAAATACGTACGCCCCGAAAATATTCTTTTACCATTTTATTTAACAGGAAAATCCTTATCCTCGATGCAGTCTATAGTAGGTATAATGGAAAATAATGTAAAAGTATCAGGCAGAGGTACAGAGCCCCGCCTCCAAATGACATTGAAGTGAATGGAGTGACAAGCTTCTGTTGCTTAGCTCATTACAAATGTTTTGTCTACACTGGCGGCATTTGATTGGCTGTGGGTGTTGGACCTCCAAGATAAATCATTTCATTGTCTTTTAGTGATGGGGTTCCATAAGAAGTATTTGCATCTGTTTAATAGGGCTTTCATTTATTTTCAAATTAGGGGTGAGCGGGTTCGGATTTCTGAAATCCGAACCCCCCCGAGCCCCCCCGATCCGAGGCCGATCCGAGTCAGGCTCGACTTTTCCCGCCTGACTCGGATCTGAAATCGAGGCAAAACGTCATCATCCTGCCTTCCGGGTCTCGCGGGTTTTGGATCCTATATAAGGTACCCGCGTCGGCGCCATTTTCTCACTCGGCTGTGGACAGTGAAGAGGGAGGGTGGGAGTTAGGGCTGGCTGGGCTGTGTAGTGTAGTGCAGTGTAGTGTTGTGCTGTGCTGTGCTGCGCTGTGCTGCTGTTGTCCATAGGGGCTGTGTCCACTCCTTCAAAGTCCATAGGGGCTGGCTGGACTGTGTTGTGCAGACAGTTGTCCATAGGGGCTGTGTCCACCACAAAGTCCTGTGCAGTGTCCCAGTCCTAAAGGGGTGCTGTAGTGTTGTCCAGGGGTTGCTCTGTCCATCAGGGGTGCTCCCCCCAAGTGCAAAAAAAAAAAATATTTTCTCTGTGTTTGTGAATTGTGTGCACTGTGGCTGCACGTGCATCAACAAAGGAGCAGCGCCAAGCGTGCGCCTGTGTCCCATTAGTAAAGGGCCGGCTGGCTTGTCCGATAAAGGGTGCTGTAACCCCCAAAGTACACTCCAAACAAAAAAAATATATATTTTCTGTGTTTGTGAATTGTGTGCACTGTGGCTGCACGTGCATCAACAAAGGAGCAGCGCCAAGCGTGCGCCTGTGCCCATAAGTAAAGGGCTGGCTGGCTTGTCCGTTAAAGGGTGCTGTAACCCCCAAAGTACACTCCAAACAAAATAAAAAAATATTTTCTGTGTTTGTGAATTGTGTGCGCAGTAGCCGCACGTGCATCAACAAAGTAGTGCCAAGCGTGCGCCTGTGTCATAAGTAAAGGGACGGCTGGCTTGACTGTTAAAGGGTGCTGTAACCCCCAAAGTACACTCCAAACAAAATAAAAAAATATTTTCTGTGTTTGTGAATTGTGTGCGCAGTAGCCGCACGTGCATCAACAAAGTAATGCCAAGCGTGCGCCTGTGTCATAAGTAAAGAGCCGGCTGGCTTGACCGTTAAAGGGTGCTGTAACCCCCAAAGTACACTCCAAACCAAATAAAAAAATATTTCTGTGTTTGTGAATTGTGTGCGCAGTAGCCGCACGTGCATCAACAAAGTAGGGCCAAGCGTGCACCTGTGTCATAAGTAAAGGGCCGGCTGGCTTGACCGTTAAAGGGTGCTGTAACCCCCAAAGTACACTCCAAACCAATTAAAAAAATATTTTCTGTGTTTGTGAATTGTGTGCGCAGTAGCTGCACGTGCATCAACAAAGTAGTGCCAAGCGTGCACCTGTGTCTTATACGTAAAGGGCCGGCTGGCTTGTCCGTTAAAGGGTGCTGTAACCCCCAAAGTACACTCCAAACAAAATAAAAAAATATTTTCTGTGTTTGTGAATTGTGTGCACTGTGGCTGCACGTGCATCAACAAAGGAGCAGCGCCAAGCGTGCGCCTGTGTCCCATAAGTAAAGGGCCGGCTGGCTTGTCCGTTAAAGGGTGCTGTAACCCCCAAAGTACACTCCAAACAAAATTAAAAAATATTTTCTGTGTTTGTGAATTATGTGCACTGTGGTTTGCACGTGCATCAACTAAGGAGCAGCGCCAAGCGTGTGCCTGTGTCCCATAAGTAAAGGGCCGGCTGGCTCATTTCTTAAAGCGTGGTGTAACCCACAAAGTGCACTAGTCTCCAACAAAAAAATATATATATTTTCTGTGTTTGTGTGCGCCTTAGCCGCACGTATATATCAATATAACATAAATGGAGGACCAAACTTTCGCCGATAAAAATAAAATAGGGAAAGATCAAGAACCACTTCCTCCTAGTGCTGAAGCTGCTGCCACTAGTCATGATATAGACGATAAAATGCCATCAACGTCGTCTGCCAAGGCCGATGCCCAATGACATAGTAGAGGGCACATACAATCCCAAATGACAAAATTCAGGAAAATGACCTTGAAAAAAAACATTTAAATCATCTGAAGAGAAACGTAAACTTGCCAATATGCCATTTACGACACGGAGTGGCAAGGAACGGCTAAGGTCTTTCTCTATGTTCATGACTAGTGGTTCAGCGTCACATGATGATGGAAGCCCTCCTCCCGCTAAAAAAATCAAACGAGTTACGCTGGCAAAAGCACAGCGAAGAACTGTGCGTTCTAAGAAGATATCACAAATCCCCAAGGAGAGTCCAAGTGTGGTGGCGGTTGCGATGCCTGACCTCCCCAGCACTGGACAGGAAGAGGTGGCTCTTTCCACCATTTGTACGCCCCCTGCAAGTGCTGAAAGGAGCACCCACAGTCCACTTGCTGATATGCAAATTGAAGATGTCACTGTTGAAGTACAACAGGATGAGGATACTGGTGTAGCTGGCGTTGAGGAGGAAGTTGGCGAGGAGGATTCTGATGGTGATGTGGTTTGTTTAAATCAGGCTCCGGGGGAGACTGTTGTGGTCTGTGGGATGAAAAAGCCCATCACGGTCATGCCTGGGCAGAAGACCAAACATTCCACCTCTTTGGCCTGGCAATATTTCTATCCAAATCCGGACAACTGTCTTTCCATATGTACCATATGTAAAGGTGAAATAAGTAGGGGTAGGGACGTTAAACACCTAGGAACATCCTCACTTATACGGCACCTGCAGTGCATTCATAAAAAGTTACTGTCAAGTTCAGAAACTTTGGCTAAGACCGTAAGCAGTCCAGGGACACCTAAATCCCGTTGTCCTGTTGTATCCAAGCGCCTGCAAACCACACCGTCAACTCCCTCCTCGTCAATTTCCTTCTTAGTCAGGATTGGAAGTAGTCCTGCAGGCCATGTCAGTGGCATGACTGACTCTCCTATCCGGGATTCCTCTGGAGGATCCTGCATTGCTGCGCCTACTGCTGCTGCTGCTGCTGCTGCTGTTGCTGCTGCTGGGAGTCGTTCATCATCCCAGAGAGGAAGTAGGAACACCACTACTTTTACTAAACAATTGACCCTCCAACAGTCCTTAGCGAGGAGGATGAAGTACGACAGCAGTCATCCTGAAGCAAAACGTATAACTGAGGCCTTGACTGCTATGTTGGTGTTAGATGTGCGTCCGGTATCCGCCATTAGTGCAGTGGGATTTAGACAATTGATGGAGGTAGTGTGTCCCCGGTTCCAAATCCCATCTAGATTCCACTTCACTAGGCAGGTGATACCGAGACTGTACAGAAACATCAGAAAAAGTGTCCTCAGTGTCCTGAAAAATGCGGTTGTACCCAATGTCCACTTAACCACGGACATGTGGACAAGTGGAACAGGGCAGACTAAGGACTATATGACTGTGACAGCCCACTGGGTAGATGTATCACCTTACGCAGCAACAACAGCAGCGTCACCAGTAGCAGCATCTCAGAAAATCCAGATCGTTCCAAGGCAGACTACGCTGTGTATCACCGGTTTCAGTAAGAGGCACACCGCCGACAACCTCTTAGAGAAACTGAGGGAAATCATCGCCCAGTGGCTTACCACACTTAGACTCTCCTGGGGATTTGTGATATCTGACAACGCCACCAATATTGTGCGGGCATTACATCTGGGCAAATTCCAGCACGTCCTATGTTTTGCTCACACAATAAACTTGGTGATGCAGAATTTTCTGAAAAGCGACAGGGGCGTGCAGGAGATGCTTTGGGTGGGCCGAAAAATTTCTGGCCACTTTCGCCATTCAGCGACTGCGTGCCGAAGACTGGAGCGCCAGCAAACAGTCTTGAACCTGCCCCACCATCACCTGAAGCAAGAGTTTGTGGCGCGGTGGAACTCAACCCTCTATATGCTTCAGAGGATGGAGGAGCAGCAAAAGGCCATTCAAGCCTATACATCCACCTATGACATAGGCAAAGGAGGGGGTATGCACCTGACTCAAGCGCAGTGGAGAATGATTTCCGTGTTGTGCAAGGTTCTCCAGCCCTTCGAGCTTGCCACACGTGAAGTCAGTTCAGACACTGCCAGCTTGAGTCAGGTCATTCCCCTCATCAGGCTTTTGCAGAAGCAGCTGGAGAAAGTGAAGGAGGAGCTAAGACGGAGCGATTCCGCTCAGCATGTGGGACTTGTGGATGAAGCCCTTTATTCGCTTTGCCAGGATTCCAGGGTGGTCAATCTGTTGAAATCAGACCACTACATTTTGGCCACCGTGCTCGATCCTAGGTTTAAAGCCTATGTGGTGTCTCTCTTTCCGGCCGTCACAAGCCTGCAAAGACCTGCTGGTGAAAACACTGTCAGCTGAAGCGGAACGTGACACGTCAACAGCTCCTTCTTCATTTTCTCCCGCAACTGGGACTGCCAGGAAAAAACTTAGGTATCCTAAGCAACCCGCTGGCGGTGATGCAGGGCAGGCAGGACCAAGTTTGGACATCTGGTCTGGACTGAAGGACATGGCAACCATTTCTGACATATCTACTGTCACTGTATATGATACTGTCACCATTGACAGAATGGTGGAGGATTACATCGGTGACAGCATCCAAGTAGGCATGTCAGACAGTCCGTACCTGTACTGGCAGGAAAACGAGGCAATTTGGAGGCCCTTGTACAAACTGGCTCTATTTAACATGAGTTGCCCCCCCTCCAGTGTGTACTCCGAAAGAGTGTTTAGTGCAGCCGGGAACCTTGTCAGCGAAAAGCGTAGGAGGTTGCTTCCACAAAATGTGGAGAAGATGATGTTCATAAAAATGAATGATCAACTCTTCCAGGGAGACCAGCCTCCAGATCGTACAGAGGGACCTGTGGTGGTGGATTCCAGCGGGGACGAATTAATACTCTGTGAGGATGAGGATGTACACAACACTGAAGAGGGTGAGGAATCAGTGGATGAGGAGGATGAGGACGACATCTTGCCTCCGTAGAGCCAGTTTGTGCAGGGACAGATTAATTGCCAGCTTGTTTTGTGGGGGCCCAAATGAACCAATAATTTCAGCCACAGTTGTGTGGCAGACCCTGGCGCTGAAATGATTGGTTTGTTAAAGTGTGCATGTCCTGTTTATACAACATAAGGGTGGGTGGGAGGGCCCAAGGACAATTCCATCTTGCACCTCTTTTTTTTCTTTGCATTATGTACAGTTTGGGGCCTAGTTTTTCAAACTGCCATCCTGTCTGCCACTGCAGTATCACTCCTAGATGGGTCACGTGTTTGTGCCGCCTACTCGTGTCGCTTAGGATAGTCATCCAGCTACCTCGGTGCAACCTTTTGGACATAAAAACACTATTGTGAGGTATGAGGTGTTCAGAATAGACTGGAAATGAGTGGAAATTAAGGTTATTGAGGTTAATAATAGCATAGGAGCAGAAAAACACACAAATTCTGTGATTTTAGCTGTTTTATGCTTTTTAAAAAAAAAATACAGATCCAAAACACAACACCCAGAACCCAAAACACAGAAGGGTGGTTTTGGCAAAACCAATCCAGATCCAAAACACGAAGAAAGATCCAGATCCAAAACCAAAACACAAAACACGAAAAGTGGCCGGTGCACACCCCTATTTCAAATTAAAAACATCAAAGTGAGGATTTTCCTGTTTAATATTAAAGTGTTAAAAATTAGGGTTTGCAGGTGTTCAATTTACTAGCATTATTTAACCCTTATTTGGATCCTATTTTTGTATTTAAGCAGTTCAGGGCCTGATTCAGCAAGGAACGCGCAGGAGAGAACGCACACACTCGGCGGATGGTTTAGCTCTGCGCATGTGTATGGATCGCAGTGCATATGCACAAACTAGCTATTGCAATGGCTACTGCGTGTGCAGAGGCAATGCAGACCCAGAGAAAAGTGATTGACAGGATGTGCCGTTTTGTGGGGGTGGTCGGGCAAATGCAGGCATGTCTGTGCGTTTGGATGGTGTTTTAGGGGCGTGCATAATTAAGCCCTTTGCGGCGACGGCCGTAGCCTGAGGTCTAGTTGCACGCAGGAAGAGGCACACATCCTGCGTGGAGTCAGGTCAACCACTAATATGCTAATGTGTTTGATGGTTCTCGATGTTACCGATGTTTCTGCTGTCTTGTGTGGTACAAAAGAACGCACGTTAAGGGAAATGGGAAGTATTGTGTTTTACTAGGCATCTGCTTATTCTGCGTGCGTATGCATTTATTAGCATATCCTCGCAGCGGACGGGTGCGTGCATCTGCGTCTGTGCGTTCCTTGCTGAATCAGGCCCTCAGTTAAGTACATGTTCCACAGCAGCCACTGTTGACCATGACCATGCTGCAGGTTGTAGAGACTTTACATTTCACTGTTTTAGACTTGTTTCTGGTCAGTCTCTTTTGTTTATCCTTCTTATGCTGTGATTTGTACCTGCTTGATTTAAATGCTATTAACCTGGGTAAATCCTAACCACAGATGTATACTACAATAGTTTCTATAGGATGTCTTTGTGCTGGTAATTATTGTGCTGTTCATGAACTGCTTTCCCCACAGTTTTGACAACAGATTTCTGTGTAAAAAACAAACAAACAGTCTCCACACGGATCAATCTCTATACTGTTCTGTATGTCACTGCCTGACACCACCTCATCTCCACCCAGCCCACCACTCCTGACTATCAGTAATGGGAGAAATCAGAAGCATTCCATATATATATGTATGTATATATCTATATATATATATATATATATATATATTATATATATATGCACACACACACACACACACATATATATATATATATATATCTTTTAAGTATATCTATCTCAACTCTATCACCTATTTAGTTATCTATCTATACACCTTATACTGTATATATCATGCTATTTTATATCTATCTATGTCATATTAATTAGTCTAGTGTGTGATTTTCCTTACAAAACATTTGTATAATGCTGCTCCGCACTGTCAGACCTTACACTGACTGCCTGTCTTTTACTGAATCCAGTGTCAAATACTTTTACAAACACACAATACGGAACTAACAAAAAAGATGCAGCAACATACTGTATATCTGTCACAGTATCTCCCAGCTTGACCGCCCCTGCTCTGCCCAAGACCTGCACATCTCATCCACACTCATTACCTGCTCCCATTCCCAGTTACAGGACTATTCTCAGTCCGCTCCACTCTGTGGAGTTCCCTCCCCTTACACAAGACTTTCTTCCAGCCTCCAAACCTTCAAGTGTTCGCTTAAAATTCACCTTGTTTACCAAATGTCCAAAACACTTTCTATCGTTATGAGTTTATGCTAATTGATAATCACCTCTCTATATAATTCAATCATAATTTACATTTCTTCTTCTTCTTTATTCAAACAACCTTCTGACCTCCAAATTAGCATTGTGTAACTCGATCATATAGCTTCCCTAAGCATTTAAAATTGCATACTGGCTGGACAGATATGAACTATATGGTACTGTACTTATCCTCATGTATATTGTAAACAAAGCCCTCTTCCCTGTCAGGACTGCAACTATTTCAGTACATAAAGATAGACTACTTTTGCCAAAGTTCCATTGTGGTCGTTGGAGGAGCTATCCTGCTTGTTGGCATGTTTCTCATTCAGGGGATAGAGTGTTAAAGTTATCATCTGTTTCCCAGGTGTTGTCAGGTTGTGGGATTCTAGATTGCTGATTATTTCAAACCTGATTCCATTTGGGTCACATGTTCTGAAACTTCCTATGGATCACAGACCTCTAGTATAAAGCCTGTTACTAACTGTGTTTCAGTGTCTGTGCAACGTTGCTTTCAGGTCTTTTCTAGGACTCCTGCCAGATCCCCGCTGTGCCTGTGGATTGCTGTGGACTTTGTTATATTCCAGATGAACTTCTGATGTCAGTCACCCGCTGCACTACAGGGCACAGCATTCCTATTGCCTAAGTATTGCTTATTGCTCCATCACTGCAGTTTCACCATTTTGCTGCACTATTTAATTTGCCTGTTGTCTTTCCGTTCCTGTGGATATTGAACTCATCCTTGTTACAGTTGTCAACTGCACCGTTACAGTGTCATCTCTGCATCACGGGGCTCAACCCCGCTCCGAACCCTAGCCACACTACAGGGTCCAAGCCTGCTACAATCTTCTCCGCATCACGGTGCTCTACCCCGCTCCAAACCCTAGCCACACTACAGGGTCCAACCCTGCTACAATCTTCTCCGCATCACAGGGCTCAACCCCGCTCCGAACTCTAGCCACGCCGCAGGGCTCAGCCCTGTCCTGGAATCTCATCGCCTTACAGGGCTTAACCCTGCTCCGACTTCACTACCCCACAAGGCTCAAGCTTGCTTCATCTCTCACTGCACCGCAGGGCTCGGCCCTGTCTCGGAACTATATTATTCTGCAGGGTCCTCTCTGCTCCGGATTTCCATTAGTTCTCAGAGTTCTACCCTGGCAAAGGTCCTCAATGTCATCCTGAGGTGTTAGCCTCATTCTGGATTCGGGGTTCCCTACCACGTTAGTTCTTGTATGTTAAAGACTGCATATATATTTGGGGATTCTCTCATATACTTATTATTGCATATGTGAACCTCTGTGCTGTTTGAGACTTTATAAGAGACCTTGCTGATTATAATTCTTTTGTGAATAAATTCTATTTTACTTTTATCCTGTGCTACTGAGTTTCATGGAAAGGTCATTCCTAAGACCACCCCAGTTTATTGTGCCTAGTAGGTCTGCCACCCTCCAGGAGTCTCAAGTGTCGGCAGCCGTGACATTCCCTCTTTGTCTGTTTATTAATACTCTTGTTTTACTACTGTGTTTGTTCCCAATTGTATAATGATATGTAGCTTGGTATCTATTATCTCCCTATTATTTCATATACATATCTGAAAATTGCATACATCAGTTATTACAATTTTATTTACTGGTCTTCGAAATGATCATCCTTACAATCCACTTTGATGACAGATATTAGTCTAGCCGCTGTATCCAAACGTTTCGTCTACTGCCCTGATGTGCCAGTTCCTACATTGGTAGCACATGAATGTGTGATCCATGTGAAATGTGGTGGCAGGGTTGGCCTGTAAGAGACTGCACTCATCTTGTAGTCTCAGGCTTGACTCTTTCAGCACTCTATCTATGGGAGCCAACTCATCAGCGGCGTATCTTCCTATTGGCCAGGATGGCACTCTCCGGGGGCGCCCGGCCGAGGGGGGGCGCCGGCGGTGCCACCTGCAGCCGGTACTGCCTGTCAAAACTCTATGCTGCTGATCTGTTAACACGACAACGAGGGAGGGTATAGAAGTGGGACGATCGCCGACCTCACAGTAGCCTGTTTAATAACAGCAGTGCCTGGATTAGGTAGGACCGGACCAGTCAAAACTGAAGAGCGGCTTCATTTCCAATCCTGCTCCTCTCCTCTATCAAGCTCCACCCTATGATGTGTGCACTGCCACTGTGCAGCTTCAGCGCTGCTGCTGTAGAAACCCCGTCCACCCCACAGCAGTATGAGCTGCTTCACTGTCGCAGCAGCCACCTCCAACCCCCCTCCCCAACCCCCGCAGTGTGGGCTGCCGCTGTAGCCAGCCCCATCCACAGCAGTGTATGCTGCTGCACTTTCCTAGCCCCCCCTGCAGTGTGGGCTGGTGCTGTAGCCAGGCCTGTCCACCCCACAGCAGTATGAGCTGCTTCACTGTCGCAGCAGCCACCACCAACCCCCCTCACCAACCCCCGCAGTGTGGGCTGCCGCTGTAGCCAGCCCCATCCACAGCAGTGTATACTGCTGCACTTTCCTAGCCCCCCCTGCAGTGTGGGCTGGTGCTGTAGCCAGGCCTGTCCACCCCACAGCAGTATGAGCTGCTTCAATGTCGCAGCAGCCACCTCCAACCCCTCTCTCCCACCCCAGCAGTGTAGAGATGTGTGTCGACCCCCGTGTTTTGGTTTGGTTTTGGATCTGGATCTACCCTGGTTTTGATTCTGGATTGGTTTAGCCAAAACCTCACCTCCGTGTTTTGTTTTCGTGTTTTGGTTTTGGATCTGGATTTTTTCTAAAAAAATCATAAAAACAGCTAAAATCACGTAAAATGGGCCTGTTTTTGTTCCTACAGTATAATTAACCTCAATAACATTTATTTCCAGTAATTTCCAATCAATTTTGACCACCTCACAATATTATTTGCTTAATCTAGTTAAGGCCAAAAGGTTGCATCCAGCTAGCTGGATACACCAATAGTGCACTTACTGTGACAGCAGTGTCGGCAGAGCGGGGTTGCTGAAGGTGTCCTCAGTACATGGAATGGCAGTGCTGCGGTACTGGCAGTGTGCTCAGTGAAGGGTACCGGTGATGTCAGCAGTGCGGGGGAGCCAGCGGTGTCTTTAGTGTAGGTTTGCTGGCTGTGTCGGCAGTGCGGGGGTGCAGCGGTGTATTAGTGCAGGTTTGCTGGCTGTGTCGGCAGTGCAGGGGTGCCAGCGGTGTCTTTAGTGCAGGTTTGCTGGCTGTGTCGGCAGTGCGGGGGTGCCAGCGGTGTCTTTAGTGCAGGTTTGCTGGCTGTGTCGGCAGTGCGGGGGTTGCTGGCGGTGTCCTCAGTACATGGAATGGCAGTGCGGGGGTGCCAGCGGTGTCTTTAGTGCAGGTTTACTGGCTGTGTCGGCAGAGTGGGGGTGCAAGCGGTGTCCTGAGTGCAGGTTTGCTGACTGTGTCAGCAGTGCCGGAATGTTGTCAACGCAGGGTGCCGGCAATGTCAGCAGAGTGGGGGTGCCAGCGGTGTCCTCAGTGCATGTGTGCTGACAGTGTCGGCAGTGCAGGGGCGCTGGTGGTGTCCTCAGTGTGGGAGTGTCGGCAATGTGGGGGTCGCTGATGGTGTCCTCAGTACGTGGGGCAGCTGTGGTGTCGGCAGCGGGGGATGCTGCCTGTGGGGGTGTTGGCAGTGGGGGGTGCCGGCAGTGTCAGGGGGCGGGGGATGGCGGACGCCATCTTTTTCTCTCTCCTAGTGCATTTTCAATGGGCTTAACGCTGATTGGCTGAGAGCCGTGACAGACGGCTCTCTCAGCCAATCAGCGTTAAGCCCGCTAAAAACAAAACCTCGCGACCCGACAGCGGGGTCGCGAGGTTTTGCCTCGGGTCAGGGATCTGGGGCAGGCAGTGAGATCCGAGCTGCGCCACCCCGGATCCCCAAAATTCGGGTGGGTTTGGATCTCTGAGATCCGAACCCACTTATCTCTGCTAAATATATGTTGTTTACATTTGGAGTTGGTTTTGCGGATTGTGGGCTGTACATGTGGGTTCCACGGGGAGCGTGGTGGCTCAATCGCGCCATTGTGGCCCCGCCCCCCGTTGTATAGAACCGATAATACACACACTGTAAAGCAGGGGCGAGGCTTTGATGACGCAATTCAGCGCGAATCGCATCATGGCCCCCCCCACACTTTTCCACAGTGAGTGTGCAGTCACGGGGGAGAGTGGGCGGCAATGGAGGGGTGCAGGCCGGTTCCGGGAGACATGCCTAGTCTTCTGAGTGGTCGGAGGTGCCACCCGATTTTCGGGAGGCTCCCGACCATTTCGGGAGAGTAGGTAAGTATGGTACATTGTTCAAAGTTTTGAAGAGTAAATGGAGCAGTCAATAAGCCAAAATGTATAACTAAACATGCGAAATGTCCATATATAGTACAGGAATAATTCAGGGATGAGAGGAAGTGGATAGCGTTTCTCAAAGTTATTTCATTGAGACCTCTGCAACCTCTGCAACCATATATTTTCTGCACAAAGAAAATCTGTGCTCCAACTGGAGAAGTAGATGGATGTACTGTATAAATGCACAAAATAAATTACCCTCAATGTAATCTAGCAAAGTTTGAATTCCAGGCTCAGATAGTGAGTAATGTGCCCAGGGATGGAATATCAGCCCCTCAGAGCAGACATACATAGCAATTACAGTTAATTCCACTATGGAACAAGAATCTTATTGCAGATTAGAAAGCTTAGTTTCTGATGTAGTTGTGCAATGAGGGTCATTATCAAAAGCTTGTAGAAACAGCAGGAGGGAATTTTAGTGTTACTTTTAGTTGTTAAAACTATGCTTTTTCCTTTTGTTTTGGGAAAATGTAAAATGTTGAACCCATCATATGGAAGCCATATTTTCTATTAATAAAAGAACAGCAGGTATTCAGTAGCACACAAGAAACATGTTTACACATATTGTACTGACATACAAAGTCATGGTAAAGCTAGGGGATTGATCATATTGGTGTGTGCCCCAGATGTGTGAATAGTGCTTCTAAAATGATGGGCAAACGGCAACTATCTTTCACTCCCCTAAAAATGCACCCACATTGTGGAGTACACCAGTGATAGGTGTGAGTGGCGTTTACTTGTAGTGGTGAGCAGGACATACCTCTCAAGAGCCCCAGCAGTCAGGACAGAGTCCAACATTTAGTTGGTTTTCAGGAATAAGGTAAGTTCATGTTATTTTTATTACATGGTATTTCCCAGGTAATATCATCAAGTGGCATTAGAATTCCATATACAAAAATTGCACAGCTATTTTTTATTAGTACATTGTATTAAATTGTTATTTTCCTGTATATTCCTATATCTGCTAAAGTGTACTGCACAAACTGTTGTTAGTTGATCATACAATTAGTCTTCGTGTATTCTCTAGCACCATCTAGTGTTCATCAATATATTTACTTTCCTTTTTTAGTGAAATGTTGTTTTTCATTGTCCTAGGTATCTACAACATAATAAAATTAGGACTGTTTCTGTGCATGCATTCAGAGGTCTCCACAACCTAACAAAGCTGTAAGTACCATCCAACAATATGTGGGTGTTGTCATTTATGTATAGTTTAGGTTATATGAAGTATAGTATAGTTAGGTTTCATGAAGTTAAATACAAACATTACTTGTGATGATAAGTGATAGCTATTCACATACCTTTCCAAACCAAAAACACATTTAATATTAAAATAAAAAAGTACAAAAACATGATGTGGAGGTCAGAGCAGTTTCTAAACCACAGGTTCTCAAAGTCAGTCCTCAGGACCCCAAACAATGCATGTTTTCCAGGTCTCCTCATAGAATCATAAGTTAAATAATTAGCTGAACTTGTGGATCTTTTAAAATGTGTCCATGAGTAATGAATACACCTGTGCACCTGCTGGGTGAACTGTGTGGGGTCCTGAGGACCGAGTTTGAGGACCTCTGTACTAGACGATATGAATCTCAGTGTGAACAGTCAAAATGTTTCCCCTCCCAAACAAGCATAAGATAGTAACCTTGCGCGAGCCGAAGGTACGGTGTGTGGCCCCACAATGTGGGTGTGGTCTCACAATAAGGGGCATGGCCTCAAAGGAAAAGATGACCTTATGGCTTATAAGTAAATTACTTTAACATCACCATAGGATTAGGGACAACAAAGCCAACTGCTGTTTTCCTGTACAGATGAAATCATCCAGTCAATTTAGCCATTTTATACCCAATTCCAATCAAACTGTGAATCATAAGGCTCATCATTTTTCCATAAATGCCTCTTACATCGTATTATGCCACACACAGTAATGTCCTCACATGTTATGCCACACAGTAACATTAATTTAAAATTTCCGAAGCACACCATCAGTCCCCCCCATCTCCCCCACAGGAAAAAAAACACACACACATTGGCCTCCATGGGAACAAAATACACATTAATTGGCCTTCACAGGAATAAAATACACATACATTGGCATCCACAGGAATAAAATACACATACATTGGCATCCACATGAATAAAATACACATAAATTGATATCCACATGAATAAAATACACATAAATTGGTCTCCACAGGAATAAAATACACATACATTGGCTTCCACAGGAATAACATACACATACATTGGTCTCCACAGGAATAAAATACACATAAATTGGTCTCCACAGGAATAAAATACACATAAATTGGTCTCCACAGGAATAACATACACATACATTGGTCTCCACATGAATAAAATACACATAAATTGGTCTCCACAGGAATAAAATACACATAAATTGGTCTCCACAGGAATAAAGTACACAAAAATTGATCTCCACATGAATAAAATGCACATACATTGGCCTCCACAGGAATAAAATACACAGAAATTGATCTCCACAAGAATAAAATGCACATACATTGGCCTCCACAGGAATAAAATAAACATACATTGGCCTCCACAGGAATAAAATATATATAAATTGGTCTCCACATGAATAAAATGCACATACTTTGGCCTCCACAGGAATAAAATACACATACATTGGTCTCCACATGAATAAAATACAAATACATTGGTCTCCACATGAATAAAATACACATACACTGGTCTCTACATGAATAAAATACACACACATTGGCCTCCACAGGAATAAAATAAACATACATTGGCCTCCACAGGAATAAAATATATATAAATTGGTCTCCACATGAATAAAATGCACATACTTTGGCCTCCACAGGAATAAAATACACATACATTGGTCTCCACATGAATAAAATACAAATACATTGGTCTCCACATGAATAAAATACACATACACTGGTCTCTACATGAATAAAATACACACACATTGGCCTCCACAGGAATAAAATAAACATGCATTGGCCTCAACAGCAATAAAATACACATACATTGGTCTCCACAGGGATTAAATACAAATACATTGGCCTCCACAGGAATAAAATACACATAAATTGGCCTCAACAAGAATGAAATACACATAAGTTGGTCTCCTAATGAATAAAATACACATACATTGGTCTCCACATGAATAAAATACAAATACATTGGTCTCTACATGAATAAAATACACATACATTGGCCTCCACTTGAAAAAAATAAACATATATTGACCTCCACAGGAATAAATAGACACAAATTGGTCTCCACATTAATAAAATTCACATACATTGGCCTCCACAGGAAAAAAATACACATACATTGGTCTCCACATGAACAAAATACACATACATTGGTCTCCACATGAATAAAATACAAATACATTAGTCTCTACATGAATAAAATACAAATAAATTGGTCTCTACATGAATAAAATTCACATACATTGGCCTCCACAGGAAAAAAATACACATACATTGGTCTCCACATGAATAAAATACACATACATTGGTCTCCACATGAATAAAATACAAATACATTAGTCTCTACATGAATAAAATACAAATAAATTGGTCTCTACATGAATAAAATTCACATACATTGGCCTCCACAGGAATAAAATACACATACTTTGGTCTCCACATGAATAAAATACACATACATTGGTCTCCACATGAATAAAATACAAATACATTGGTCTCTACATGAATAAAATACAAATAAATTGATCTCTACATGAATAAAATACAAATACATTGGTCTCTACATGAATAAAACAAACATACATTGGCCTCCACATGAAAAAAATAAACATATATTGACCTCCACAGGAATAACATAGACATACATTTGGCCTCCACAGGAATAACATACACATACATTGGTCTCCACAAATAAATATTATCCCTTTTTAAAAACCTAATACAGTGGTATTCTAATGAATTGGGACAATGCATGTTTTTAAAAATAAATAGTATGTTTTGGTAAATTCCTAAAGATTGAAAAAGAAAAAAATATTGAATTTGACCGGAAAAAAAAAATACATATATATATATATATACCTTCTAATTATACTTGTGGCATCGAGTATATTGGGAGGATGAGTCCTACTTTTAAAAAGAAAATTTGATAAACATCAATGCAGCATCAGAAAGAAAAGCAGCACACATTTTTCTATAAATATTTAATTCTATTTTTATATAGACATTTTATAGAAGAGGATGACTGTCATATACCTGAAAGAGCAATACTGTATATAAAAAAATTCAATTAGGCCCTAGGGTAGGTGTTTTTAAAACAAACATAAATATTTGGAATTTACAGCATTGTTACTTGGTAACAGCTAGCTTTAAGGAAGTTTATTACAGTAATGAATTTTAATAGAGAAGTATACTATATTGGTTGTGATATTTTTGTTGTATTGATTATTGCTGTAAAATAAACTGTTTGATCTATTTGCACTGTCTTTCTGTTGTATCATTTTCATAGAATGAACTACAATACGTTTGAAATTAAACATGCTATACTTTACTATTTAATCGTTTGGTCCTTTTATAAACCATCTTTTTGTGAGGTGTCTTAGTGGGGAGTTTTATATTATACTTTATGTTGTACCAGCTTCTTTAGAAAGACAGGATATGACTGTAAAGGTAAAAGTCTTTCTCCAGTTTTGTCTGCAGGATTTAAAACGGCAATACTATTAAATGCAAAACACACATATTTTGCATTTAATATCAATGCAACTTTAAATGTGGGGTCTATTTACTAAGCAGTGTTAGGCGACAGAGTGAAAAGTGATAAGGTTCCAGCCAATCAGCTCCCAACTGTCATTTTTCAAACACAACCTGTGAGATGACAGTTGGGAGCTGATTGGCTGGTACCTTATCACTTTTCACTCTGTCTCCTAACACTGCTTAGTAAATAGACCCCAATATCATTTGTAAACCCACCACTTAGTAAATATACACCTTAGTGTGTTTTATCTGTATATTTCAAATATTTTGAATCAACTCTTTACCCAGTATATTTAGAGCATGCCACTGAATGGAAATTAACGTTTACAGAAGTAAGTTCTCCTGAATGTCTTATTTGTGTTTAGTACCCAGGGAGAATCTTAAGCTGGGTACACACTGAGCGATTCAATCAAACGGCCAATATATATCGCGTGCGATGCGGCAGGTGTGTACCCCCAATATGTCTGGGAACGACGTCGTTCCCAGGCATATCACATCTGTCTGTACAGCACAGCAGATGGCCAATATATCTGCACCTGGCTGTGTGTACGGACGCCCATACAGGGACCGCCGGTGATTGGCAGCTAAACTGGGCTCAAATGCCCTCCGGGTAGTGATGTCAGGGAACACACATCGAGCGGCCGATCAGTAAGTCTGTATAGGTTACCTGATCGGCCGCTCTCAGCGGATCCACCCGTCTGCGCATCCTTCGGCACAGTGTGTACCCGACTTAAAACTCCCTGGATTCTTTTATTGCTTCAGTGCGCATGTTTCAAATATGAACATTTAATTTCAGTTATTGTTATCATTAATTACTTCATCAGATATACTGTATGCCTAAATGCTCATTTGAGATAATGAAGAAATATCTTGCATTTATTTTTTATTTTTATTTTTACTATATTTATCATTATTTGCAGTTATTTGAGTCACAATGCTATAACCACGCTTAAACCTGGAGTATTCCGAGATCTCCACAAACTGGAATGGTTGTAAGTTTTATGTAAATGTACAATGTGTATCCTAAATATTGATTTTCATCATCTTACTGTATTGTGCTGACAAAGGGGCATATATATCAAAAAGAAGGTTGCAGGATTTCCCCAAAAACAGCTGTTTACAGAGGATAGCAGTAAATATTAAGTAGCCCCTGATTGTACGTAGGGGAGATCGCAGCTGCAGTCCCCCCATTTTCAATAGCAAAAGCAGCCCCCATAGGCTAAATTGTGAGATTTAACAAGCTCCGGAATACGATAACTGTAACTATGACTTTGCTTCCAACTCTTCACAGGGGAAGGGCTTCCTTGGAAACTCTCTTCCTGGCACATGAAGACTGACTATTACAAGCAAAAATATGCATTCTGGCTTTGCTATTGACAACAGTATCATATCTCAACCAGCAGCGGCTCCTTACCTGTCTGGCCAGGGCGTTCTGTAATTGTGCACATGTGCAGGATAGCAATTCCGCACAAATTAGCAAACTGCAGCCCCAAGAACATATTTGCCTACCCTCCCGATTGGGCAAACCTCCCAAAAATTGGGTGCCGATCCCGGCCTCCTGGAAAGTCAGGCAAGCCTCCCAGCGGCCACTGACCCATCCGCCCCCCGCCTCCTCGGTTACAATAGAAACCCCCGTAGCAGTGAATCGCATCATCATGGCCCCGACACCTTCACAATGCCGTTAAGTTTGCCATTATGAAAAGGGGGCGGGGCCATGATGATACAATCGTGCAGTCACCCCCCCATGCTCCATCCCCAACGCTGCATCATCACTGCGTGGCGCCCCCTTTCTCCCGTGACACAACCCCCGCTGTGGAAGCCTGACAGCTCCCTCCCAGAAGGAGGGAGTTGAAAGTTGGCAATTATGCCCTAGGAGCTGTTAAAGGAAGTGGCTTCCCATGGGAAATGCTCTCTGCTATCACTGGCAGTCCCAATGGGAGAAAACATATCCCCCTGAGGCTGCTTGTGCGGCTGTGAATAGCAGGGAGCACTTCCAATAGGAAATCACTGCCCGTCACTGCAGGTGGCGGATTTAAATATGCGGAATGTGATAAATATGCCCCTATTATATCATCTAGAATTTAGAATATCATATAACAAGCCATGTTAAGTCTGCAGTTAGTATTTTTTTAATGTGGGATATGAGATATATGGCATACTGTACACCTACAGTAAAGGATATTGTAAGCTAACAATTAATTCTGTGATGAAATAGAGGCAAAATTTTGCAGACCAAGTGCTTTTATAGAGGTTTCTGTGTTACATTTTTATGGAACTAATTTATTTATATTGCATTATTGATTAAAATATACAAGTATTTGAAAGTGCTATTGAATGGGTGTCTCCCAGCTCACTGTATAATGGAGATGTGAACACTACATGGAGATGTTCAACACCAGGGAGGGGGGCAGGAGGTTGGGGATTTTGATGAGTAAATTTGTTAATAAGTTCAAAGTGGACAGTTGGTCATATAGTTTATAATATCAGTGTAAAAGACCAAACAGACAACAATTCTGTGAATTCCAATCAATTACCCTGGAGGTTTGTCAGAGGATGTCTATAGGCAGGTGTCATTCCTGTAAAATTACAAGGAGGTTTAGCTCAATAGAATCCAAATGCTACCAAGATGCCTAAGCACAATGAATGAAAGCAGCCTATTTATACCTCTTTTCCACCAAAAACCCGGGTCCGACCTGGGTTTTCAGACATGGTTCCGACCCAGGTCACAGACCATTTACACAACACCATCGATCTAGGTTATTTTCAGGTCAGCCCCATTCACACTGAACCTGGGTCTATCCTGTAAAACTAGTGAGGTCATAAAATGTGGGAGGTGATTGCTCCACAACCACCAATCAGCTCATTTTAGGCATGACCCAGGTCGGATAATCTGGGTTGTACCGTTCAATCTGCACCATTACCCAGGTCCATCCTGGGTCCGACCCTGGTAGCTACCTGGGTTGGATTGCCAGGTCCCTTTTACACTGAGCTGTGACCCGGGTAGACCCAGCAAAAACCCAGGTTTTTGCTCTGGTGTAAAAGGGGTATAACTCACCAAGGACTATATCAACCGTCAAAACAATTTCTCCATAATTCATGTTTTAAGAAAGAAATCTGTGTCAACTTAAATATATTGAGGGAAATTGCATAAGGTCTTTGAGTCATATATAACTGCTGTGTAGAGAATCTATAGTAATCAAGTACCAACTGGAGTGAGGCTTATTAATGCAATAAAAAATTATATCATATACAGTATTTTAAGTTAAAAATGTAGGGAATTGCTTCAGAACCCTTTGGACCCCCCAATGACTAATTAGGCAATTGGAAGTTTCCAATTAGCTTAATTAATCCAGTAATTACATGTTATTGGTTGTTAAATAAAATGGCCTAAATGAAAAAAATATATATTTTTTTTATTTACGCACCCCAAATTTAATTACAGTATTTATTTAAAAGAAAAATGAACACAAAATTATCTTCTTTTTTTAACTTTTTGGGGCATTTTTCATTTTATCCGTTTGTAATTAAGCAAAAAAAAAATAGTTTTTTATAATTTAAAAATCAAAAAAGCACAAATCAGCCATTTGCAACATTTTTTAAATCAAAATAATTTTCTTTGGGACTTTAATAAATATTATTACTGTAATCCAATATTTTTTATTTTTTTAGGGTACAGGCTGTTTAAAAAAAAAAATCCTCTGGGTTTATGCAGTAAATATTACCACAACCACTTTTTTTAGAAAATGGTCGCTGTGGCCACAGTAATTTTTACCGCGCAAATCATGCATCTAATTGGATATGCCTCTAATTGTGCAGATGGTTATGACCTGTTTACTGAATGGGGAATCCTCTGTCAAAGGAAAAGCAAAAGATTTTGGACTACTTTCTGATCAAGTTCTGAATAATGCCCAAGGGTAACTCCCTCCCCATATAAGCATAAATGCTGCCCCTGTGAGTTACCTCCCAAAAGAGCATGGTATTGAGAACACAAAAGAGTTTTCCATTTTCCCTTTCCTGGAGTACAGCAGAGTATACTATATACATTACCTGTTTTCATTTAGCTTATGACTTTATATATTCTCCTATACGGATACACATAATATTGGGAAAATAGCTATTCATTGATTCTCAGAATTCAAAATGTAATTTTTCATCTTGCTTTCAACAGAGTCATTGAGAACAACAAAATTAACCAGATCTCCCCCCAGGTGTTTCTAGGATTGGATTCCCTTATACTTCTGTAAGTCAGTTAATTATAATTTCTGATGGAAAATGTAAACAGTTTTATTTGAGTAATACAAGTTGCTGGCATATAGTTTTTTCATACAAAAGAGATACAGTTTTGAAATATATTGCAGTGCCATTCATATATTATAATATGTAACCTTTGCATGGTTCTGAAGTGGGAAATGATCCACGAAGGTCCTAGGGCTGTCCATTATATTAAAGATTTTACAGCTATTGTTTTAGAGATTTTACATTGAGTCCCAAAAACAGCTCCTCTCCCCCCTAAAAAACAAAAAACCTTGCTCTTTAATCGATGCAGTGAAGAAAACTAATTCCATGGTGCTGCATTCTCTATTATCACTTCAGCTTTATTAGACCTTGTCTGGTATGGACATGAGACAATCGTTGTTAAGTACTGTATCTGGAGAGAGACTATGAGGAGTTTGCTCGAAGTTTAATAAATTATTATTATGGTTGTGTTTCACAATTTCATTGTATATGCATATGCCAGGAAATTATACAATATACTGTGTTTGCTTCAATTACTATAACATATTTCAAAGCTTTTTTTTTTACTTGAAATTAGAATAGTTTAAATGTTTTGAGCTCATTAGCTAATTCTTTCTCATTTTAAACTCACAAGACACACCCTAAGCTCTACCTCCCCACAACAATAGAACAATCAAACTGCTGCCCACACATCAACAATAAAATGGAGACCACAATGTTAAAATATTATTTAGCTCACCATCTGCCCCGACTTGGGGTTTAAAAGCCATCAGGCTTACTTCAGCCTTCCGTTGTTAGTATAAGCTGCATCTACAGTGACCCTAACAAATACACCTAAAGTACATATTTGGGGGGTTTTTTTTTTGGTAAAAAAAAATTAGAATATGCACAATTAAATGTCATTTAAAGTTTGTCATTGCCTAGAGAATTTTTTACATTATACGTATACATTTAGCACAAAAATGTTCTTGCATTCAAGTGTTCTAAATCCACAGAAAAGTTTATGTAGCTGTCATTTTGCGGTTTGCACCAGATGCACCTTAGTTACTTAAAATGCCAGAAATTGATTAATACATTTAGGTAAAACTGGATGGGAGAAGTTATAGAATAAAAAGATCTATACTTTTCTGATCTGCTTGCAAATTGCACATTTGATTATATTATTTTGGTGTAGATAGCTACAAAAGAGCATAGCATACACTCAAGCAAAATGCAAGGAAAGGTAAATAGCCCAGAATTGCATTACAGTTGTCACATATGACATATTCACAATAACATAAATTGAAGAGTCATAAATATATATCTCCTATATGTTAACTAAACCAGTTGGAATAACAGCATTTCCTACCAGTCAGACCCTGAGAAGACTAATATATGGCTCCTAAAAGTATAGAATAGATTTGGCTACCATCAGAGGGAAGGCAAATGTTTTTAATTTATATGAAGCTATAAAGAAAGTAATGATTAAGATTTACTGTAGTATCATACACCATAGGTCAGTTAATACACATTTTCTAGTGTGATCCTTAATTCACAATTGATTGTTCTATGTATTTCTCTTACAGAGTAATGATGAACAACTTCTTGGGTCGATTGCCTGATAAACCTCTTTGTCAACACATGCCTAAACTAAACTGGCTGTAAGTATAAACAAGGGGGACACAAATGATGAGCTTCATTATACCCAGTACATGAAGTTTTCTACCCTGATGCAGCTGATATTGTTGCTTCTTATATTGTGTAACAATGTTCTGTGTATTAAAGTATGAATATAGGCATTTATTTTTGTATAATTTTAAATGCCATCTATTTCCTATTATCCCATAAAACGTTTCTAAGCCCATAAACTTAGCTTGTTCATCAGTCACCATTATTAAATATGCTATTTATTTTAATCTGTTTTTAATTTTATAGAGATTTTGAAGGTAATAATATTCCCACCTTAAAGAACGCAACCTTTAGTTCCTGCGCTACACTAACTGTCCTGTAAGTAACTCCATTCTGAATGTTTTATCATTAAAGAATACTATGCAAAATAAATGACATGTTTTTTCATAGCTGAACATTGCAGATTAGTTTTGGGTTAGTAAATGAAACTTGTACAAAACTGATCCCACTGCTCATCCTGATTGTCATTTATGTGGCCAAATTGTTTGAGATATGGCCATCTGCATTCAATGCCTAGAAAATGATACTGCTAATCTTGATAGGATAATTATCGGGCATTGTCATTAGTTCCTCGGCATGCATGCTGCCATATCCAACCAGCCTCCCATTATCTGCTGTAATATCACAGTGTGCGTGGCCAGTATTACTTACAATACTTTATAGTATTAAAAACAAATGGAATATGATATGAAAGCCAAAACAAGAAGATTAACATTTTTGATACATTAGAACTGTAATTGATTTATTTTAGCAATTTACCTGACTTCTTTATTAAGTTATAAAGACGTCTGGATTAGTTCTTCATGCTGCAAAATGGTTGCTGCATCAACAAAAGCTCCATCTATGACATGAAGTTTAGTGGTTTTCACAGTGGGCAGATCTTACATCAACCTAGTGACCAGACGACTAGTAAGAGCAGAGAGTGGCCATGCATTTTTAAATACGCTGAATGGACCATCAAAGTCCAATTGCGCAAAAATTAAGCATTTTGCTATATGCATCCAGTAAGTTAAGTCTCTGACATTGGTTTCAGGTTCTGGGTGGACCTGGGCAATGCTTACTGCATTTAGGACCCGCCAGCTGTATTAAAGAATCGTGTGTAGGTACAGACAGTGCAGGTCTGCGCATGCATCTAAATCCCTAAAAGTCACACAGTGCATACATCCCACAGTGTTAACACGCAGAGACACTGGACCGATTGAATGTATTGGTGGCTAAGTAGATTCGCAGAGATATTCATTGATATGGGCGTGTTATGGGCGTGTCATGGGTGTGTAGCAGGAGTGGTTTAGGACTCAGATGCTTAATTACGTATATATTGGAAGTCACACTCTGACGGTGATTCTGCACCTAGAATGGGGCTGGTGCAAGTCCCAACGGTGCTTCCAATGGTTAAAACTGCTGCCACTCAAAGTGAGCATTCCAGCCCTTCTGCAATCAGACGCATGGCTGTACACCAGGGGAAGGGTGGATACTAGCATTAGCATAGAGTCACTGACGCAACACAAGCAAAAGACGCTACGTCCAAATCAGAATCAGCCGCAGTATCACATTTATTTCCGAAGTCTACAAAACAGCTAACGCACTAATTTCCAGAAGAACTATACATGCTATTTGAAAACTTATTATTTTACATGATTCTTACTGAGCACTAAGCAGATTTTTAGCTTTGGATTTGTCTTTTGAAGAACTAAAAAAAATAATCTCCCACATTGTAATGGATCAGCATAAATTAACATTTTGCAAACACGTCATAATTATGGAATAAGTAAATGAATTACTATATATGACAGCTAAAGCCAGTCAATTTATCGCTGCATTTAATGTCATAAATTTTTTTCCTGGACAGAGCAAAGTACTGTAATATATTTCCAGGCTATATTCACAGCAGACTTTCATAAGAAACATAATGAAATTCCCAAACTTCATTAGTTCTGACTGATACAGCTTCATTACATAAAAGATTTCTCTTAATTTCGTACACTTAATTACATTGTGAGTCGGTGAATCGTTATAGAATCTCTTAAGGTAGCATGTTTTACATTTCATTTGAAGGAAATGATTTGCAGCATAGTCGGTAATCTGTCCTTAAAGCCTTTACACCACATGGATGGATATAGACAGTTTCCACCACCCCCCCACCCCCACTCTTCTGAGTTGCTTAATCACAATATGGGAGTCTTGTTAATTACAATATGTGAGTCACTTAAATGACAGCAATTTGTCAGAGTTTCTGTACTAAGGGGTTGAGACATATAGACAAAAGTAGGCAGTGCTAAAGGCACAAAGGGGTGCAGTATATTTTGTCGACATTCCTTATGTCACATGAGAATGTTGACAGGTTGTAATGTTGACATGCAGCTTGTCGACATTGACTACGTTGGCATCCATCATGTTGACATTTATGAAATGCCGACATGATTTGAATGCTGACAAACTTTCCCTGCTGGTTTAATGATGACTTACCTGGTACAGCGGGTCTAGCAGCTCCATTGTTGTCTTCCAGGTCTGATGGTGATGTCCTGATGATATCAGCTGGATCATGTTTGACTTCCAGCATCAGTATGACTAATCCTAACCTCTAATGCACCCCCTAGTGCTTAACTTTACCCCTCCCCCCCTCGTGCCTAACCCCAACCCTCCCCTCAGTGCCTAACTGTAACCCTCTCCACCCGCAATCTAACCCTAACTCTCCCCCTAGTGCCTGACCCTAGCCTTCCCCTCAGTGCCTAACTGTAACCCTCCCCTCCCACAGTCTAACCCTAACCCTCCCCCTAGTGCCTGACCATAACCGTACCCTCCCACAGTCTCACCCTGACCCTCTGCTTCCGGACTTTGCAGAATGTCAACATTTCACATTATGCGGGTGCCGACATATTCAATGGTGATATTTCAACATCATAACTGTCAACCATATGAATGTCGACATTGTAAATTCATCATAATGACTACATCCCCTTTTTATTACCAGTGCCCTGATTACAGCAATTTCATAATAATATATTAAAGGGGCACCTGAGCGACACTTGGTTGTCCTGCTGATATGTAGATTTATTAGGTTACTGTATGTGTCTTTGAGTCCCCCCAATAATCTTTGTTTTGCAGAGTTCTGCGGAAGAACAAAATCCTCACAATAAGTGGCAACACCTTTTCCTCCCTGTCTAGACTGGATGAGCTGTAAGTACAGAATGTCCAGCTACATTTTCTGCATGTCAGAAAACAACTCATCTAAATATGTGGCTATGATATACAGTCTGTGCTAGTTGAATATTACTGCGAGGTTGCTAGTACAGTAGATTAAATGCTATAACTGGCAGGATGTGACATACAGTTTGTCTTTATTGATGTATGCAGGGACCCAAAATAGTCTTGGAAAGTTATTTTATAGATACATTTCCCAAAAGTGAATAGTGGGGATTCCTCTGTATATGCAAACCGCGTATGTAGGGGAAGAGTCACCGAAGCCCACCACTGAATCCCTTAAATGCACAATTTCCATTGCTTTAAGTTTTATTTGAATATCCTGTCCCAGTATATGCAATCTTATTTTTGCATGTGTGTGCAATGTACATGGGATGAGGGGTTCACTACTGTAATTTCTGTATGGATGTTAGAAGTCACTAAGGGGTTTTGACCTTATAAAAGAGTGAAGCTGGTCTCAGAAATTTCATTTATAAAGAATGATCTGATGATATTGTAAATACTGTAACTGTTTATATAGACATTTACAGAAGCTTATACGTGTATTGCCAAGACTTGTGTTTTATAAAATCTATTCCTGGTGCTGGCCCATATTCAGCCAGGTATTACCTGATCTACCAAGCTACTAAATGGTACTAAATGGTGCACCCCGCAATCTACATCACCTTAATGTATTAAGGGCTGCATGTATCAAGGGATGCGGGCATAATCCTGACCACGGGAATTCCAGCGCTCAGAATGCTGTCACTGTAATCCCGACACCTGTCAGAATCCCAGCGCCGGTATCCAGACCGCAGGAAGGTAAGTAGCGGAGTTAGAGGGAGGGTTAGCGTTAGGGTTTAGGGTTAGGCACCAGGGGGAGGGTTACGGTTAGGCACTAAGGGGGTAGGGTTAGGTTTAGGGTGTGGTGGAGGGAGAGGTTAGGTTCAGGCACCAGGGACGGGGGGTAGGGATTCTGACTGCCGGGATCCAGAACGCTGGCAACCTGTACCCAACCCTGTAGCATGCATCACATTTTGGATGAGATACATTCAGTGGCATAAATTCATCCCAGACACCCGTAGGCAAGTTAGAATTTGGTGCCCCCCCCCTCATCACAGCTGCTGACACTGTAATGTAGCAATTCGCATGCAGACAGGCTATAGATAGATGAAGGCAGCAGCTGATGGTCTGACATGGAGCTCTCCACTAGTGTATGGTGGCTTCTCAGGTGCCAGGAAGAGGTGCCATGTATTGGGCGGCCATGACGGTACACTCCGGGTACATAGTTACAGCCATAAGTGAGGTAAATGTTGTGGGCAATGGAGAAGGTGCCCCTTCAGAGCTGGAGCCCGGCGGCAGGCGCCTCCATTGTCTCCCTTAGTTCTGCCCCTGGATACATCCCACCACTGTTCGCATGGATAGTGGGGTTTAGTAACGCTGTATGCATGTACGAGTATGTTTAAAACCGCAAAGAACAGCTCTTCCTATAAGATCTGTCCTTTGCAGTGTGAGGACTTCCGGGTTTATGACCTTTACAGTCCGTTATGACCCTCGGTGAACACTGCTGTGTCTCGCTCTATGGAATTTCTATTAGGCAACATAGTTTTCAGATTTTTGACCACATTTTAGGCTTCTGCATTCGCCTTAAGCCTTACACCTTCCTTAACAATTGTTAATGTTAGCATAATAATATTATAGTCGTTTCATAAGACAGTACTGCATTTGTGCTGCATGTCTGCGGCTTCATAAACAAACTTTTCTGTCTTTATAAATTCATATACTGTACAGTTGAGTAATGAATCATTTACAGAAAAGTTAATAAAGAATTGAAACGTATGATATCATTACAAATGAAGAAAACATGATAAAATAGCACATTTAGTTGTTCGCCTAAATTCAGTTGATAACCATTTGCTTCTTTGTACATTACCAGGGACTTGGCTAATAACAGAATTAAAGCATTTTCTCCATCTTTACTCAAGGACATGAAGGAATTATCACAATTGTAAGCTGTTTGCATGTTATTACTTTATTGCATTTTAATTGGTCGAATTAACATACATAATATACTCCTGTAAAGACATTTCATTATGAAGAGCTTGTTCTACATCTGTCATTGGTAAGCTGTTCCATTAAGCTGCCATCATTTAAATACCTTGGGGCAAGTAACTCATATGTGATGGTATCTATAAAAGTCAGTCAGATAGTAGCTTTAACCTAATTTTTGTTTGACTAATGAAAGCCACTATTTGATTGCCTGGAGTAAGCACCATATTAATATGCTTTGTTTCTGTACATGAGTGTATATTGCATTTATTATATTAGTCTATGTAGAGATATAATAGCCATCCCTCATAAAAGGACCTACCTCATCCAATCTTGTTCTTCATCAAGTCCACATAAACCTGGGAATATCATTTTAGAAGAGGGACAATCAATATTTTTTTTATTACAGCAGCCCCATCACTTGTAAAGTCCATCATTATTTTACAGGTTCAGTATACCCTAGTTTCTTATTAAAAAACACAAACTTAATAAAATGTATGTTCAAAAACTATTTAAACTTGTATGTACGCTATACTTTGCAGCAAAACATGGTATATCACAATATTGTAGCTTTCAATCAATTTAAGACAACTCAACATGAATGTTAATTTCTCCCTGTGAAGTAAGATTCAGATTTATTCTGTTTTATTGCATACAGGAATATTTCCTATAACCCCATACAGAAGATTCAAGCAGACCAGTTTGATTATGTACTTACACTGAAATCCCTGTAAGTATTATAATAGCACAGTGTGAGAATGAGGCCTAGATACTGAATCTTGTTTCTTATACAATACTAGAAAAGTAATCTGATGACTATATTTAATCAAATGTGAACAGAATGTGAACAGATTCAAATTAAATATAAGAGTGTAGTTGCACATTTCACTAGGGGTGTACTAAAGGAAAAATGCGGTAAACACCCTGTTTTCTGGGTTTGTACCGCATTTCCATATGTACTAAGCTCCGGCCGCCCTATTATCGGTGCAGAGGGTAACACCAGAAAAACCTGGCGTTACCCTATAGAAGCCTATGGGCTTCTTACCGCATCCCGCACCCGACACTTCCCTGCCACCCTGTAGTTGTTCAGCAGTGGCCCCACTCACCTTAGTGTCTTGGTCGCCGACCCGTGCTCCTCCGTGGTCTTCCACCTCCTCCTAATCTTCCGGGTGCAAGGAGGAGGAGCCCGAGACTTCCTGCACAAGTCACCAGCATGAAGTTCCCGGGGGTATGGAGGGGGCGGCTCTTATCACAAGCGCTGTTCTTTGCAATACTAATCACATATGTTAGTACATATGCGAGTAGTAAGGTTGCGGTGACTGGCGGTAAGTACACCACAACCTTAGTACATCGCGGCCATAGGGGCATATTTAGTAAGCCATAAATCCTGCAAAAATGTAAGTTTTCGCTGGATTACTGTATGTTAAGTTAGAGTTAAACTGCTATGTATTATTCCTCTAATGCCTGAGATATCACAGATAGCTTTAGCAATAGCAGATATATTTGGTTATTAACAAACTACTATCATGTTCACTAAAAGAACCATCGTTCCTATAGTTCCCACATCTCTGGGGATTGCAATGTAGGGCTAAGATTTTCAGAGTTTTTTTCCATTAGCTAACTCTACCTTCAAATGGTGTTAGCAGGTTCTCCCCTTCTTCATTTGGCTAAGGTATTTGTGTGCATGTATAGCATGTAGGTAATCCAAGAGCAACAATGGACAATTTAGAGTTCTATTCATCTGACCCATTGGCATTTCTGTAATGGGTGCAGGATGTGCAGTGCACACGAGCCCCTGGGTCCAGGGTGACCATTTTCCCAGACATTTGTGTATGCGCAGAAGAGCAGTCTCCAGGAACATAGCATGGGCGACATGTTCCCAGGGACCTGCGCATGCGCAGTAGACTCCAGCACAGTCTAGATTTGGGATGTAGTTATGTTACCGTGTCCGGTTTGCCGCCCGCCAGAATCCTGACAGTGGAAGCCCGACTTGGGATGAAAGATAGGCGTCGAAATAATGACACCTATCTTTATCCCGACCTCGAGATCCCGACAGCCAGCATCCCGACCAAAGGTAAGTGGGGACACGTTAGGGTTAGCCGCAGGGGAAAGGGTTAGGTTTAGGGACCCCGGGTAGATTAGGGTTAGGCACCCCCTGGGGAGGGTTAGGCTAGGGGAAAGGGGGGTTAGGGTTATGCACCACCGGGGGAGGCTAGGGTTAAGCACCCCCGGGAGGGTTCGGTTTAGAGTGTGAGAAGGGGGGGTTAGGATTAGGCACCCCGGGGGGAGGTTAGGGTTAGGCACCACCGGGGGAGGTTAGGGTTAGCCACCACTAAGGGAGGGTTAGGGGGGACAGGGGAGGGTTAGGGTACTTACCAGCCCCAGTTGACATGTAGAGTCTTTGGTCTTCTGGCGTCGGTATTTCATCCGGCCGCTAATCAGCCACCAGTATTACATACTGATTCCCTAGATTCAAATACTGAAATACACAAAGATGTAGGGTGCAGTTGTGCAAGTGCCACAATTGGTAAAGCCAAGTGTCAGCTTTGGCTACTGATTAATTTTTTCTTCATATACTAAGGAAGGGATGTTCTAAGCATGGCTTTGTGGATGCAGTACATCCCGCCACTTGTCAGGTACTTACCGGCGTTAATAACACCGATATCTTCCTAGAAATGCAGTTAAGTACAGCTCTCCCAATAAGAGCTGTCCTTTGTGATAGAAGAATTTCTGAGTTTATGACCCGGGAGACGGAAGTCCTTCTGTGCATTCGCAGAATGAATTGTGCCGCAGGGGACACTGGGGGGGATTCAATTGTACCCTATTAGTGCAGAATGTAAAGAGAAGCTCCTAGGCTTCTATTGGGTCCAAGCTCCCAAATATATCTCATTCCGGAGCTTGGTACAAATGGAAAATGAGGCCAAATTCCAAAAATGGTAGTTTTTGGATTTTTGCCCGCATTTTCCTTTTAGTATATCCCACCCTATGTTACTAAGTATATGTTTTGTTTTATGTTGCAGAAGCCTTGAGGGAATTGAAATTCCAAATATTCAAAGAAGAATGTTTATGCCCCTGAAAAACCTCACTCACATGTAAGTCATAGGCCTTTGCATGTAAACCTCTAGTACAAAATAATCACAACCTGATAGGAATTGCAGTTTAACAACAGCTAGAAAGACATTTACTTGCCTGATTCTGAGGTGGGATTAAAGCAAAAGAGAGCAAGTAACTTGGCACCTGGACAAAGCATGTAGCAATGCAAGGGGTGCATATACATTTATATTTTTGCATTCAGGGTAAATAGTAAATACTGGCTGCTTTTGCATGTAGCCCATAAATGCTGGACAGATTTATTTATTTTAACACTGCAATTTAGATGTCAGTTTGGACACACCCCTCTCACATCTAAATCTCTGCACATTTTACACCCCCCCTCCCCCCCACCTACAGGGCAGCATGGTTTTACTAAGGTGCACAGCTACCTGCTCTTTTTGCTTTGTGTATGGTCACCTACACACAGACATGTCTTTCTACTGCTCACATTAATGTTTGCCAGATCAAGCATAGGAGGTGATTCAGAGGTGAATGCAGCCACGCAGGTAAAGCTTCCACCCAATGTTTTACCTCTGCACATGCCTCTGTGCATTCGTCCTGATGTTTAATGCTGTGCTGGGAGATGCAGATCATAATCCCGTGGAGATCCATGCAATTTCATTGTGCATTTCTGGGTGGTAAGGGAGGGGGGGGGGCTATGAGTCATAGGTGTGTCCCAGACGTGTGCCTGTGTCTATAGATGCAGTTTCACTGACACCTCTAGCCATGGGCACTTGGAAATTTTGTTTCTGCCATAGGGCGATGGTGTGCAGATAGTGTGTCTTTGTACACATATCAGCAGATTCGCGCCAGTGGACGTCTCAGTTGGATGCCATCGGCTGCAGCATTATAATAAAGACACAGTAGCAGTTGCCGTTACTGCATTCACCTCTGAATCACCCCTATAGTGTACAAAATAGTACAGCTGCCTTTAGGCTCTGCACAGAATTCACTTACGCAAAGTAATATTTTTGTTTTTCCATTTGCCCATGACACAACCCTTACTTTATAATGAATGTTATACTACTTTTAGTTTTCAATACATAGCTTGTAATAAAGAGAGGAAAACAAGAGATTATCCATCATTATTAAAGATCAACTCCAGCAAAGTAACTTTTCCATAGATGCACCCTCCCCATCACTAGTACCACTGCTGTTCCATGTGTGCTTCACCCCCTGGAGTCTGCTCTCTACTGCTGTAACATCAGTGGCAATTTTAACACTATGGGGCTAAGTTGAACAGGAGGGTGAGGTGAAGAGTAGCTCCTATTGGCTGGGGTGCCATAAAAGGTTCCTCCAGGGTACTCAGAGTTGTGGGTGAGCGGATTTCAGTTAATGTTGGTAGTTTTATTAGTTACAAATTACAATTACCATTGAACATCAGCAAAGCAATCTGCAGATACCTGCTGATCAGTCCCTAGAATTGTGTTATGCTGCTGCCAGCCGGGGGGCAGGACTACACATCAGCACCAGGGATAAGATGGAAGAAGAAACAGCTAGTAGACCATATGACCTCACCAAGCAGCATGTCCATGTTATCGCCAGCTAGAGTGGTTAAATTAATAAAGCCATTAACTGTTTACATTGCTTACAGTGTTTACATTGTGTATTTATGATGTAGTATGGCATATTGATGACCATTAAGATTCTTTGATTTTTTTCATTTTTTTCATTGTTATTGTTTATTTGTGACACTATAGTAAAATATTTTAAGTACCAACATTTCTTCTTCTTTGCAATATATTCAGATCCTCTTTTATATATATATATATCATTGGTTATTCTCATAGAGATAGTGCTAAACACACGCACTAAACACACACGATACATCAAGGGTGAGCGCGGTAAACTCCCCTCCTTCTCCATTGTCTCTTGATACGAGAAGAAAAGCAACCTCTCTCTTTTTTACCAGCGGCACACCCAAGTAACCTCTAACCTTTAACCCCATCCAGTACGCAAGGGACCCAATACAATATTAAATTAATAAAGGGTGAGCGAAGAAACCATTTAATTATTTGTGATTATGTATCTCAAGTACAACTTTCCTTGACAGAAATGCTGTTTCCTATAAACTATTGATTACTCAGCAAACATGACGCCATGTGCAAGCTGTAATAGCCTGGCAAGTCACGTTATAATTGATAATTGGTGGGAAGAGTTCAAAGCATTTGATGTTAACAGACCAGTTTCATTATTTACTTATATAAATATTCAAACAAATGAGGTTGCTTATAAAGTCATGCAGATACTGTTTCTTTCTTAAGAACAAATCTCAACAGTTTACCTGCATTGCACTTACTGTATATACATTTTGTTGCTGTTGCCAGATATTTTAAGAAATTCCAGTACTGCGGCTTTGCCCCCCATGTGCGGAACTGCAAACCAAACACAGATGGGATCTCATCTCTGGAGAACCTGCTTGCAAGTATAGTTCAGCGAGTGTTTGTGTGGGTCGTTTCTGTGGCAACCTGCTTAGGGAACATCTTTGTTATCTGCACACGACCTTACATCAGATCTGAGAACAAGCTACATGTCATGTCCATCATTTCACTTTGCTGTAAGTAACACAATGATATACTAATTACAATACAAGTTAGCGCTCGCTCAAGTGTAATTTAAAGTTAGTTTTTGTGTTTGCAGAGGACTTTTCACAGCATTTCACCTTGTCACAGCTTAGTGCCCCCCCACAAGAGATTCCACCATTTACAATAAGTGCAACATGGCAAATATAGATCGTACACTGCTTACATTGATAGGCAGCTCCTGGGTAGATGGCTTTAGTACATCTGCAATACTCTAGAAGAGCATGGGAACCATTGGCATAGCTACAGTGAGTGCAGGAAGTGCCACTACTATGGGGACTACAAAGTTCTAGCTATGTCCCAGATGAGAACTAAATATAATCAAAATGTATTTAAAGTACTCTGTGAAATATGCTCCTCATTTTGTTTTTGATGACTACACTTTGCATGTGTTGTTGGTAAAATTAGACCTTAAGTATTCTACTTGGAATGCTCACCAATGCACTAGGAATGACAAAGCCTGGAGTCACTGTACGCCACTTTCACTCCAGCCAATTACAAGCAGCCAATATTTGAAAAGCTTGTGATTGGCTGGCAGTGAAAGGAGCACCAAAGCACTCCAGGTGGTGTCAGTTTGTAGTAATCATTCCTAGTATGTAGGTAGGTCATTTTGATATTAAGATTTTTGGGGTTTGGTTTTCTTTTCACTACAGCAGATTGAAAAGGAAGGAAGAAAATAAGATTTTATTTTCCATTTTGACTATGATGGATCAAAAAGAAAATATCTTATTTGATATTTTTATTACTCAGCACTGTACATGCAGAATAAGAAAGCAAATATTGTACAAGAGAATATAATTCTCTATAATTACCAAGAAACTATTACGTTTTTCAATTTGAATGGCTGTGGTAGTGAGCGGGAGGACCAATCAGAACCACTTTCTCCATTACTGTGGTTCTTTTGCCCACCCTGTTACCCTCTGCAACATTACATAACTCTAGTGTTTGACCGGAGCTGTGATAAGAACCACAGAGCCACCGTCCCCCCTTCCCCCCAAAAAATTATACTGCATGGAGGGAGCAAACACGGTGGCTACAGGGAGTTGAAAAAACAGGTTGGCAACATTTACAATTTGAAGGTAACACAGTTTTAATGAGCATTCAATTTAAAAAACAGCAACACCTGCATTCCTCTATATAACATTATTTCATTTCTATTACATATTTTGTGCTTGGGATTTTTTTGTTATTCAAAAGGGATGAGTACGGGATGCCGGCGCTCGGGATCCTGGCGGTCAGAATACTGACGCCGGCATACTGACAGGGTTAGGATACCGACATCTGCTGGTAGATATCCTAACCGTCCTCCTCCCCTAACCCTCCCTCCCCGGTGCCTGAAGCTGACCTCCCCCCTTAGTGCCTAAACCTAACCTCCCCCTCCCCGCATCCTAAACCTAACCCTCCCCCTTAGTGCCTAAACCTAACCTTCCCTCTAGTGCCTAACTCTAACGCTAACCCTCCCCCTAACCACGCTACTTACCTTCAGGATTCTGCCATTCTGACAGGTGTCGGAATTCTTGCGCCGGCATTCTGACCACCTGAGTCCCCGTGGTCGGGATACTGAGTGCATCCCATTCTAAGCTATGGTTAAAATGTTATTGTTCTCTTTAAATAACTTCTGTATAATTATCTTTTGTGTACCAGGTGCTGATTGTTTGATGGGACTATACTTATTTGTTATTGGATACTATGATCTTAAATACAGAGGTGAATACAACATGAATGCCCAGGCCTGGATGGACAGTACACAGTGTCGGCTGGTTGGATCACTAGCCATACTCTCCACAGAGGTTTCAGTCTTACTTCTTACCTATTTGACTTTGGAAAAGTACATTTGTATTGTGTATCCTTTCCGGTGCCTGAAGCCTGGAAAATGGCGGACGATCACAATGCTGATACTTATTTGGATTATTGGTTTTATTATTGCTTTTATACCCCTCAGCAATGAACATTTTTTCCACAACTACTATGGAACAAATGGGGTCTGCTTCCCACTGCACTCTGAACATCCAGAGAGCACTTCAGCTCAGATATATTCTGTAATCATCTTTCTTGGTAAGTCATTTACTGATTGCCTATAGCAACATTTTGATAGCTATTTGGTTTTTATGTTCTTCACAAAGTTGTATGTAGGGCCAGATTATCCACAAGGTGGAAGAGGTGGCCTAGTGGACACCAGGGGGCCTGTCTCTCACCACCAAAGTTGTCAGCACATACCCTGACCCTAGTATCTGATTCTGGGATACAGGGTGGACTTAAGGATCACCTGCTGAGCTGCTGGAGGACATTATTATCTGTGCCTCTAGGTTTAGCCTACAGCTTCCTGTCTGGAGGTACCCATCTGTCATTGTGCTTCAGCAGGTGATCCCCCTGTGACAGTGAGGTGGAACATCTGTGTGGAGGGAGGAGGAGATCTGTATGAGGGGGAGGGGAGGAATCTGTGTGAGAGGGAAGCGCTGTGTGTGGGGTAGTGGGATCTTTGTGAGGAGGGAAGAGCTGTGGGGGATGTGAATACCAGGGTCTGTGTGAGGGGAGGAGAGCTGTGTGAATGGGGAGATCTGTGTTAGAAGAGGGAGAGCTGTGTGAGAGATGAAATCTGTGCATTGCAGGGGCATGCATAAATTATCCACTGTGATCCCACACGCAGTCTGAGGTCTCATAGTGTGCGATGAAGTTAGAAATTCCCGAATAAGGTCAGAGCTTGTGCAAGTGTGTGCGAGGCTGCGATAGTACTCAATTGTACCGATAGCTTTGATGTTCTGCTAAGTATTACAGATGTGTGCAATGTAAAGTGAGCGCCCTTATGTAGTGCTGAGTTTGCATTGCAATCGCAATGGATTAGCATTCTGTCGCAGTTGAACTGCGTGCGTACGCAATATTGCGATCCGTAGTGGATCAGGCCCTCAGAGCTGCAAGCAATGCTGATATTTACGTAAATTTTTGCTACTGCATGTGCACAAAAATTGCTGAAAACTCCTATGGCGCATGTGTTACACAGAGTGTACACACAGTGGCACCATTTCTATGGAGATATGATGGAGATGCATGGTATGGGAAATGTCTTGGTGATGGGCATTCCTGGGTGGCTACTGGAAGGTAGCTTAGTGCACGCACAAAATAGATGGTCCATCTTATGGACATGTTATGTGAGTGTCACGGGCAAGTTAGTGACTATGGTTGGGTAAACAGACGCTCAACCTGCCAAGGGCAGGTGCAAATTTCTATGGTTCGGCATTTTAGCATCTAGGGACACTGACAGTGTCTCAAAAGGAGGGTACAAGGGGAGGTGTATATTATACACACACACACACACACACACACACACACATAGGTCCATGCTAGGACCGAAACAATGATTGTATATTGGAATATGGCATTGGCTGAATAAAGCTGCTGCTTTGTTTAAAGTCTGGTGAGTGCACCCAAACTTTTATACTAGGAACCGAATTTTAGATCTACTTGGGTTGCCACCCAAGCATTACGTATTATTGTTAGTGTGGCCTCTACTTTATATATAGAAGAGTGACTCGGAGAGACCCGACAGAACCAAATTTGGAGTTTCCAAGTAGAATTGAGTCCCGGCTCGGAAACTCCCGCCACATTCAGTTCTTAAGACGAGACAAAACTTAATTTTTCTGGAAATCTCATATCTCCTGTGTATTGGATTGCATATAAGTCCCTCCATTGTGATTAAAGGCACCATTTTACACAGGAAAGTGCATAGTGAGGGTTGTGGGCTGTATCTGGGCTGCAGTAGTCACCATTAGAGAGTGTTGTAGGTGGTTGGAGTAAGTGGAAAACAGGTGTAAAAGAAAACATCTTTAATCCTGTATCTTTGAGGGTTAGACACTAGCAAGTGATCTGAATTACAGCCTCCTGCGTATATTTGTTGAAGTGACCTGCACTTACAATTGTTTTTCACACAGGTATCTGTATCTACACTGCAGTATATTTTGGGTATGAGGGCAGAGACAGTACTGTGATAAGGTTTTAAGCTTGGCTGAACAAAAATCTAGTTTGCTTAGTGTTGTGTCTTGGTGGACAGAAAAGCACAGTCTTTTAAACTGTACATTTCAAGGAGAGATAAATGGGCTGACACTATACTGTAGCTAGCAATCTGCACAGGTTCCTCCTAGTTGTATTTGAGCCTGAGCTGCACTTACACATTTGAAGTGTATATAATATATATCTTATGCATTAGGGCAGAGACAATGCTGTGATTGCAAGCTTAACTGACCAAAAAATATTGTGCTGTGTCTGAGTGCACTGCGCTTTTATAATTTTAAAGAATAATTCTATTTAGATATTTCAAGAGAGGATTATGTGTTTTAAGAGGCAGTGTATATTACTGTACTTACTTGGTGTTGTGTTCCCATCCGCTGCACCCCAAAATAAAAACAGTTGAGAAAAAATATTCTGGTTTCAAAATAAATATAAAGTATTTTAATAAATCTGTATGGTAAAGGTAACAGTCCCTAATTTCCCTATCTCATTGTACATTCACTTGGTATGGTGGCAGTAACAAGTTCAAGTACAGTAGCGTTACTCCTGTCCTGGTGTAAATCAATCATGAATCAGTCTCTACTCTCTAGAAGAACATATGCATTGCACAGGCAGCCAGCCACCCGCAGCAGCCCTTGAGACTAGAGGCACACCACTGCCGTCATACTAATGTGGCGTCAATCGCAAGCCAATTAGAGCTTGCGGACCGACAGCCAATGCTGATTGGCTGCCGATTCGCAAGCTACGTTTAGCTCATGACCGGGCCATATTAGAATCACGGCAGTGCTGTGTCTCTATTCTCTAGTCTCAAAGGCTGCTGTGGGCAGCTGGCTGCCAGTGTGGCTCTAAATCTACACTTGTAACCACCTGGGTCCCCGCCTCCTCGGTGCCTCTCTCAAGTCTAGTTGCAGTCCTGCTGGCATTCATAGTACTTCTTCAACATCTACTTTTAAAGAAGGTCAAGGGGTAAGAAGAAAGTGTAACAAAGTGCACTGCAACTCTAATGAATGTTTGACAATCTTTAAGAAAACATTACCTTTAACTATGAAGGGAAAAGTTACTGCTGAAAAATTAAAAATTACCAACAAGCCATCCACCACATGCAGTGGCAAGGAAAGGATCAGCCCATGGCCTTTATTTGCAAGTTGTTGCCCTACTATTGCGAAAGCCAGGGCCAAACACTGTCAGGCATCTTCTGTAATCTTGCATGCACCACCTTCTTGCTGCAAGTCTAGTCGTGTCACCTCTAAAACAGGAAAATCACTGCAGAAAAAGAACACTAAAGCTGAAGAACAAATTGTGTGTTCACAAACTTCACTGAGGAGAGTCTAAAGGTGTCCACGAGTGCTATGTGTGAGTCTATCATTTCTGATTCTGAGACTGTAATCCTAGAGAAGCATCTTTCCACTATTTCTCAACCCTCTGCAAATGTGAGAATGAGTGTTAATAAAAGTAACTATTTTGGAATTTGTAATTGTGCAATAGCAGGATGAAGGGGATAATTGTGTATCTGACACTAATAAGGAAGTTGACAAAGGGCCTGATTCAGAGCTGAACACTCTGACCAGAGCACTCGCTCTGAATCAGGGCCCTCCTCCATGAAAATGGAGCGGCCTCCTGGCCGCTCGCATAGCTGTGGGTGACCACCCACAGCATATGCGAGCGGCCAAAAAGATGGTCGCGATGGTCTTGACCATCGCGACCATCGGACTTGCGACGGAGACCCTGCGGTAGGGTCTCCCTGCCGCAGGCCCTGGAGTGATTTTGGCTCTATCAGAGTCAAAATCACTCCCACTGACATCACTAGTGATGTCAGTGGGGCCAGCTTCAGACGGTAGGCGTTCCCATGGGAACGCCTCCTGTCTGGCAGGCACGCCCACCAAAGGAGGCGTGCTGTCAATCAACATCGACAGCACGCCCCCTTTGGTGCGAGACTCGGAGCGATGGAAAGCCCGTCGCTCGTCGGGTCTCGCGCATGCGCAGTGGGGAACATCGACCCGCTTGCGAGCATCCTGCCGCTCGCGAGCGGGTCTGAATGACCCCCAAAATTCAGGAGGATGATGTTGTTTGTGTCAAAGTAAATCATCCACCAGTGGCAGCACATCATGCCAGTGATAAAAGCACATTGTCATGCCTGGGCAATAGACCAAAAAAGCCACCTCTTCTGTGCGGAAATATTTTTACCCAAATCTTGACATCTGTACCATTTGTGAAGCCAAAGTAAGCAGAGGTAGGGGCGTTAGCTATCTAGGCACCTCCTTCCCTGTTATATCATTTGCAGTGAGCTCATTCAAGTGGTTTATCAAAATCTGGCAAATCACATGTAACAAGCAGTCCAGCATCAGCTACCAGCACATGGAATCTCCAACACCTTCATGATAAACCTCCTCATTAGAGACTGGAGGTAGTACTCCTGCATTAAATTTGCAAAGGAAAACTGACTTTCCTAATGCAATCCATGATTTCCAAAAATAATAATCCTTGCTGGTTAGGGCTGATGCTGCTGGGGATGAATCTTCATCACATAGTGGGACTAAGAAGACTGGTAGTTTCACACAACAATTGTCTGAGAAACATTAATTTGCAAGAGGATCCAAGTATGACAGCCATCATCCTTTTGCATAGCAGATCACCTAAGCCATGACAACTATGTTAGCATTAGATCTGTGTCCAATATTCTCCATCAATGCATCTGGTTTTAGACGGTTATGTGTCCATGCTACCATGTTCCATCTCAATTCTATTTTACCAAAACAGCACCTCTTCACCTGTATCGGGACATTAAACAAAAAAAGTAATTCTCGGCCTCGAAAATACCATTGTACCGATTATCCGCTTAACTACAGATGTGTGGACTAGCGGTACTAGTCAAACTGAAGATTACATGACTGTGGCAGCCCACTGGGTAAATGTATCGCCTTCAGCAGCAATATCTAACACAGAACGCCAGCTCATCCACAGGCAGGCTACCCTCTGTATTACTGACGTCACTAAGAGGCATACTGGTGTCTATCTGTTAGAAAAAATCATTGATGTGATAGCAAAATGGCTTACTCCTAAGGATTTGTCATTTCTTAGAATGCAAGTAACATTGTTCGAGCATTACAACTAATTGAATGTCAACATGTACCATGTTTTGTGCACACAATAAACTTGGTGGTTAAGAATTTCTTAAATAATTACAATTTCATGCAGGATATGCTGCCTGTGGCCCATAACATTTCTGGGTATTTTTGGCATTCAGCAACAGCATGTAGAACATTGCAGCAGCTGCAAGAACAGTTCAATTTACCATGCCACCAACTGAAGTAAAAGGCAATAACCAGGTAGAATTCCACCCTTTATATGCTTCAGCGACTGGAGGAACAGCAACAAGCATTCAGGTTGTACACATCAAGCCATGAGATATGGAGAAAGGGGACATGTTACAACCTTACTGCAGCACACTGGAGAATACTCTCAGTTTTGCAAGCTACTGAAACTATTTGAAATTGTATCCTATGAAGTGAGTTCAGACACTGTTGCCTGAGTTAGGTCGTACTCTCAAAACTCAAGTAAACTACTAGAAAAACAGCTAGAGAAGCTGAAGGAAAAAAGTAGGAAATTAAGCGATTCCGCTGGTCTTGTAGATCAAGTTCTTTATATACGTTGACAGGACCAAAGTGTTTGCAACCTTTTTGCAATTGGATCAGTACATTTTGGCAACCATGCTTGTTCCTTGATGTAAGTCCATTGTAATGTCTTTCTTTCCGACTGACACAGATCTTAAGAAATGCAAAGAGCATCCTGGAGAGCAAGTTGTCAGCTCAAGTGGCACATGGCACAACATCTCCTGCTTCAGTTTCTCCTGCAAATGCTGTTGCCATGAAAAAACTGACCTTTTCCAAGAAACCCTCTGGTGATAATGATGAATCAACTCACCGCATCAGAAAGCAACATTATGACATCTTGTCAGGCTTAAAAGAAATGTCCACACATATTGACACCTCTACCGTGAATCATTCAGTAAGCACCAATAGAATCATGGAGGATTACTTTAATGATAATATACAAACTAGCAACTCACACAGTCCCTTTGAATGCTGGCAGGAAATAATGGCAATTTGGAGCCCATTGTATGAACTAGCTATGGTTTCCTTAAGCTGCACACGCTCCAGTGTGTACTCGGAAAGAGTGTTTAGATCATAAAAAAAAATATTACAAATTCTATTTGGAATAGCTATGCCGCCAATTACAAACAGTGGGCCTGATTCAACAGTGCATGCTAGTCCACTGCTGAATGCAGATTCCCAATGTTCGGGAATCTGCACAGATGCATGACCTGTTCTGCGCATGTGCAGAATGGGTATGCGATCCCACTCACAGACTGGCAGCAGGCTGTCAGTGATTGACAGTCTGCAGCTGTTTGTGGGCGGGGAGGGTGCAGCGATGTCCTCCGTTCCCCAAAACGGAGGCGTGTTGCCACCATTGGGGGGGAGGGAAGAGGTCATTATCTCTGTTGGCTGACGGAGATTTCCTAGCTTCTTCATCTCAACTGTGGCAGCTGGTTGCATGACCCCATTGCATCACCTTAGCTGGCCGATGTCCTGCAAAGTATCCAATGCTGTGTTAGACAACACAGCTTGGATACATAATGCAGCAGGAGGCGTGATGCTTCCTGCTGCATTACCATATCCGAGGTAATGCAGGTCCAGAGACTGTAACGATGAATCAGGTCCAGAGACTGTAACGATGGATTCCAGTAGGGATCAGGTAATTTTGTGTTATGATGATGATGTTGATATTAACAGCAGTGCTGATGAGGATGATGACATTTTGAACATTGAGGATAATTAACACTGTTAGTCTTAAACCCATTGGTAGCTTAGTTTAACCAAACCACCAAAATGTTTTCTCCTGTGGGAATCCAAACAAACCATGCACTTCAGCCACAAAAGTGGCAGTCCCTGTTGCTGAAGTGCTTGGTTTGTTACACTGTGCATGTACTGGAAATCAGAGCTGCTAATGTCAGGATGACACAATCAATTTGCGTACATTTGTGGGGGTTTATTTTGCCCTCAATTTGGTGGTTAGGGCCTATTGTAACAATAATGTCATCATGTTTTAATTTTCTCACCATTTTATTTTTGCCTCTTGAATTTGGCTCGTTATATGAATTTTTAAACGTTCCTTAAAGAGCCCATTTTTTATTTTTTTTTGCCAGTTTTTGCCTTTTGGTCCAAATGTAACCCATTTGTACAATAATTTCACAATCCAATGTCAGATTTTTGGTGTCAATTTATTGCTCAAACAAAAAATAAATTATTAAAAAATTTGGGGACATCTTTTTTTGGCAAAGATCTGTCCCAAAATCAAACAAATTGGCCCAACATAACTGTTGACATAAACATACAACAAAAAATTAAAAACATTTCACAAGAAAGGAGCGTGAAGTTTTGACCAGAAAGGAATATGAGCCAAGCACAGAAGGATTGTGGGAAAAGTCGCCATTGCTGTCACCGTTTTTTCACCCGTTTGGATGGGGGAGGGAGGGCGCCAGACCGGGTCCGGGATGTCATCGGGCTGGCCTGTCCAGAGGCAGATGTTGTGGCCTCTGGACTAGGCACAGGGCTAGGCACATTTGGAGGATTGGCTGATGTTGTGCCAGAGGTGGAGGATCCTGATGTTCCGGCAGGAAGGGAGGTCGGCTCCACCATGTGCTGGCGAACGAGCTGCTCCAGGGCATTGGCGATGCGGATGTTGGCCCTGGTATTTTCCGCTAGGGCCTGACCAATGGTCACGTTGGCCGCAGCATTTTGCTCCTGGGCCTCAGCCACCCGTAGCAGACTGGCGTCCATCCTCTGCAGAATCTCCGTATGGAAATCCGATTTGAAATTGAGTTCTGTGAGGAGGGACACTGCCTGCGAGGGGGATTGCCCTGGACTGGCTTCTGCAGGGTCCTCAGCCGGATGTACTGGTTCCTCCCCTGCCGAGCCAGCAGAAATTCGGCGGCCAAGGCTCCCCTCTGGAGCAGACTCATCCGCCTGTGTCTCTGTTAGGAAAAAAGAGAAAAGACTCACATTAGAATCTACATATTGGCACAATAACATTTCAGAGTTGGTGACATCAAAAGATTTACCTGGGACAACATGAGGAGCCGCAAAGTCTGGCATGTCCGTATCCATGTTGGACACGCCAAACACCTCCACAAGCTGCACACACCCCTGTGCCAGCTCTTCTAAATCCGTCAACTCCAATGACACAGGGGTGGGACCCCCACCTGTCCCCCTTGCATGCCTAGCCCTGTCCGCGAGTTTTTGCTTTAGGCGATATTTGAAGTCGCCCCATCTGTGGGAAAAAATGGAAGCCATTATCCTTTTGTTTAAAATGGTGTTTGTTTTTAGGGGGGGCAAGTGTTTACTTACCGCCGTTTGACATCCCGGGCTAGACGGACATAATCACCCACCCTATTGACAGCAACGGCTACCTCTTCCCACATTCTCCCCTTCTGGCTTAGACTCATATTCCTGTCTGCCTGTGGCAGGATGTCCACACACTTCTGTATCAAAACCTCCATCTCCTTTCTTGTGAAATGTGGCTGCCTTTTTTTTTTGGCAGCTTTGGCCGGAATACTGGGCCCAGCAGCCTCTTCCATGTCATCCTCCTCACCTATTTGTGTAAATATTCATATTTCACAAAATCACAACTTGCCCAATCTTATGTTTCAAATTAATCATTGATACAAAATGCATGAAAGACTTACCGCCTGACTCTTGGGCATTGTTTCCCTGGTCTGTCGCCATGTCTGAGGTCCAAACAAGAAATACACCAGAATTTTAATGTGTTTTCGTGACGTATTTATACATGCGTCCTTATTTTGCGGCCGCATCATTGATTGTGCGTTCCTATGATCCCTCCTTAATTTGTGCGGGAAACGAAACACTATTTATGGCTTGGTGTGTCTCGAGTCGAGGTGGCGTTTTTGGATTGTTGGAGGTTACCTTGGCTGGAGTTTCTTGTTTGCGGATAAAGGAGTTGGCGGTTGGAGTTTATTTTGTTTGCTAGATTTGCGTTTTTATTTTCCGTTCTCTTTTTTTAATTTTTTTTTTTTGCCCTCGTTTCTTGATTTGGTAAGTTTTGTGAAGTCTAACTTTTGATCAATTGTTGTCTCATTGTGTTTCTTCTTGTTTTTAATTTTTGGATCCATAATTTCATATATTTTAGCTTTTTATTAATTTCGGACCCAAAGACCTTTTGATTTGGACTCTTATATATTTGCTCTTGGTAAGTCCATTTTTTATCTTGTATTTGTGAACTAATTAGCGCATTTTTCTCAGTTTGTATAGTGACTTGTATTTGCGAACTAATTAGCGCATTTTTACTACTTACTATTGTGACTTGTATTTGCGAACTAATTAGCGCATTTTTACTACTTACTATTGTGACTTGTATTTGCGAACTAATTAGCGCATTTTTACTACTTACTATTGTGACTTGTATTTGCGAACTAATTAGCATATTTTTACTACTTACTATTGTGACTTGTATTTGCAAACTAATTAGCACATTTTTACTACTTACTATTGTGACTTGTATTTGCGAACTAATTAGCGCATTTTTAAATGCTTATTAATCCTGTAAAATTTTTTGTGGTTGCCCTTTCGCTTTTTTGGCAAACATTTCAACCCATTTTGATGTACTGTGTGCAATGTCGTTTAGCTCTTTTGCCAAATGTGTGTTTCGCATATTTTAAGTTTTGTCTAGCACAAAATTTAGAAACAAAAATGCACAGAGTGAAATTTGTCAAATTATTTTTGTGATTAATTTCAGTTTGGACGTATCATGACAATACCCCGGCATGTAAGCAGCAATGGATGGTATCATCAAGCTAAGTTGTTTTTAATTTTCTTTTGGGGTGGGTCCAAAGCCTTACATTCCAATCTTGCCATTTCAGGTTGATCTTGGGCGGATTGTTCTGGCCATGCTCCCGGAAGCCGACCAACCTCAATCTCGTCCCAGGCGTAGGCATCGTAGGCGTGCAAGGCCCCAGATATTTCGAACACGTGTCACCCTTTTTGGAATGCCCGATGATGAGGTTTTAAGACGCTACCGTCTTCCTCCCAAAATCATCATAGACACTCTCTCATTAATAGAGAGTGATCTTGAGCGGCAAATTGACAGTCCTACAGCAATACCACCACTTACGCAATTTATGGCGGTGTTACATTTCTGTGCCTCAGGATCGTTTCAAACAACGGTGGGAATAGTGGCGGGCATCTCACAATCCTCCTTTTCCCGGATCCTGAGGGCAGTGATGGAGGCACTTTTCAAGCACCTCCATCATTTTATTCAAATGCCTTTGGATATGGGTGCCCTTAGTGTGGCCAAGGCCAATTTTTACCAAATAGCTGGCTTCCCACACATCATAGGGGTTGTGGATGGTACTCACATACCACTTCAGCCTCCAGCACGGCTGGAGGCCATATTTCGAAACAGGAAACACTATCACTCCCTGAATGTAATGGTGGTATGTGATGCCTCCCTCCAGATCCTGTCCCTGAATGCAAAATTACCAGGAAGTGCACATGACTCCTTCGTCATCCGGAAATCAGGGATATGGCACAAATTAACCAACCTACAAGCTGGTGATGCGTGGCTTCTGGGTAAGTGGAGACCTTTAGTACATAACAATGTTAAGCTTGATACACAGTGATCCTGATGTTGTCTATTCTTTTTCACAGGAGACAGTGGATACTCTTGCATGCCCTGGCTGCTCACTCCTTATTTGGCTCCCACACCAGGTCCACAAAGTGAGTTTAATACCGCACTTACAGCCACCAGGCAAGTGGTGGAGTGCTGTATCAGCCTTTTAAAAGGCCGATTCAGATGCCTCCACCGCTCTGGTGGCGAGCTCATGTATTTGCCGGATATGGTTTCGAAAATTGTGGTCCTGTGTGGGATCTTTCACAACATCGCCATAAGGAGTGGTGTTCCAATGCAGCCAGAGGATGCCTTACCTGAGGATGGCCCCCCCGAGGTTGGTCGGAGGTCAGTATGTGGGGGGGCCATACGCGATGATGTGGTGGCCCGATATTTTAGGTAATTATTGATCAAACAACAGTGTGTATACCCAATGTGTTACAGTTTTTTAACGTTCATCTTTTTTGATATTAATTCTTGCACCATCTTCTGTTTGTTTGCATAATCTTTGGCACTCCCACGATGACTACTTCCTGCTACCCTTCAAAAACCTTTCTGTTGAAACTTCGGGAATATATTCTGACACCAATATTGCAACGCCATATTTTTGAAATCATGTGGGCATGGACCTTCGTCAACCAGTTCTTGATTTGTTGTGTGTTTGTTTCATGTTTTTGGTATGTGGTGTTTTTCTGATTATCACTGTGTGTTTTGTTTGTGAGTGACCACTTTGTATTTGATTTCTGTTGTGAATAAATATTTGGAGAGTGTAATTTGTTTCCTTTTTGGGCACGTTAGAAGCAAGTGTAAACAAACTCCCAAACGTTAATTTTACCTAAGGGGTAACCCAGTAATGAAGCAAGTGGAGCTAAAATGTAATATGTTTTCGGGGTACTAACCAACACAACAAGGAATCGTGTACAATCAGTTGCCTTTGTAAGATTGTCCGAAGCAGTTTGGCCACCAAATAGGAACCTGAAAAATGGTGTAAACTATCATGTTGACCACCACAAAAAAGGAAAATGACATTGGTACTGGGAGGTGTTTCTTGTGTCTGTTTGCATTCAAAATAGAACACACAATCTGTAGTGAGATTCTGTGGCAAACCTTGCTTGAAGAGTCTACTTATGTCAGTGTAAAGAATCTTGGATTTACTCCAAACGCATGAGACAGAGCTTGATTTAAAACAGATTTATTAAGAAACAATTTGTAAAAAAATAAAAAAAAAACTAATTCCTAAGGAGGACCAACAGATGGTCAAGGCCCTGCATAAGCCCGGTGACCTGCTCCCGCATACGGCCCACACAATTCACTATCTCTTCCCGACGCCTCTGTTCCTCTGTGGGTGACAAAAGTTTGGGGATTAATAAATCGATAATGAAGCAACATTGTAAAAAAACACAAAACAAGCAACCCAAAACTTACAAGCTTGTGGGCCAAAAAAACATTACACGGATAAAACCCAGCACCCCAAAATGTCTAAGGGCAAAAATACAAGGGCCCTAAAAAAAGGCACACAGGTGTGATATGTGTATGGTGACATCAGCAGGAACAGGTAAAGACAACCCCCAAAAATACCCTAAGGCGACAAAAAGTCAAAAAAAATGGGGACGACACATGATTACATACAAACAGTTTGTGGTGTCCAAAATAAACTTTAAAAACATACCGTTCTCCAAAACGACAGAGCCAGAAGCCACTCCCTGGACCACCTCGGAGGTGGCTACATTCCCCAACCCGAGGGGCAAGGTGTTTTCGGGATCCTGGGAGGGGGTATTTGGAGGAGGGACGGATGGAGGAGAGGGGGAATTGGGCTGGAGGGGAAGTAGGCCTGAAATTTCGGCCACAGGGTCTGGGGAGGAGGGGGTAATAGAGGAATTGGGGGTTGGAGAGAGGGGCCGGGACCGGCGTCTTGTGTGGCGATGCCGCCGTAGTGTTTGCTGTGCCCCTAAAAAATGACAAAAAAATTGTGGTTAGTTTCAACAGGAAACCAAAAAAAAAAAAAAAAAAAAACACAATAGGACAGACATGAAAACATGCACATGCAGATATGACTGCAATGACTCAATAGGACAGACATGAAAACATGCACATGCAGATATGACTACAATGACTCAATAGGACAGACAAGAAAACATGCACATGCAGATATGACTACAATGACTCAATAGGACAGACATGAAAACATGCACATGCAGATATGACTACAATGACTCAATAGGACAGACAAGAAAACATGCACATGCAGATATGACTACAATGACTCAATAGGACAGACATGAAAACATGCACATGCAGATATGACTACAATGACTCAATAGGACAGACAAGAAAACATGCACATGCAGATATGACTACAATGACTCCATAGGACAGACATGAAAACATGCACATGCAGATATGACTACAATGACTCAATAGGACAGACAAGAAAACATGCACATGCAGATATGACTACAATGACTCAATAGGACAGACATGAAAACATGCACATGCAGATATGACTACAATGACTCAATAGGACAGACAAGAAAACATGCACATGCAGATATGACTACAATGACTCAATAGGACAGACATGAAAACATGCACACGCAGTTAGGGCCCACAAGATAAACTTGAAAACCACAGTCCAGAACACTTACTTTCCGCAATCTGCATGCGAAAGCATGCCAGCAAGCGGGGCGTCCGCGGGTGCAGGTCCGACCACCTGCGCTCCAGCTGGCCAATATGTCGGCGTGAGCCGAAGGAGCGCAGGCGTCGACGTACCTCCGCATATGCGGAACGCTTGCGCCTATTGGAGATGGGTTGAGGCTGACTGGTGATCCTCCTGTCAATCACCTCCGTCAGCACCAGCAGTTCGCGCCTGGTGAATGCGGCGGATCTCATGATGGCAATGGTGTTTTTTTGTCAAAATAGTTTTAATAAAGCACCACAAAAAAATTTGATTGGCTAATGTATTTGGGAAATTAACAGGACAAATTCTATTGGTTAGTGTATGAGTCATGTGTTCGACAGGGCCACAAATCTCTTGAGAGTTATGATAGGCTTGATGCAGTGACATGCGTAAGCAAATTTAAATAAAGAAATGAACCACAGAAAACTTGTGGGGAGACAAACAAATAGAACAATTGTTTAATTGGGGCTAACATGTCTTTTGACCAATAAAAGCGAAGGTTTCAGCCGTACGTATTCTGCGAGCAAATACAAACACGGACAAGATTAAAGTTTATTGCATTGTGTTGAAAAAAAAAAAACAATTAAGCTAATTGATGCATTGATTGGCATGATACGATTGAGGGAGGTAGGCCGAAAAAACGAGCAGGTAATCGGAATCTGACAGTCCCACTTCCGGTTTGTACTTGTGCGTGCGTTCCCTTCAAGCCATTTCGGGGATGTACGCTCGCTATTTGGCACGCTCGTTAGTCAGAGGAGGGGTCGCCTGAGTTTGGGGCGGATTTTTAGCTGCGTAGGAAAATACGAGCGAGTGCTTGAATTTAAATATTTTTTTACGTACGCCGAACGTGCGTACGCCCACTTGCGAGTGGGTCTGAATCAGGGCCAAGGTTACAAGTCTTCATGCGATTATCACTAATATGCTCCTGTACAATTAATGTGGATAGTGATGGTGACAGTATGACTATGTGTAAACAATTATGGAGAATAAAGAAGACAGCGGATTATCTCTTCCAAACCAAATATATGGAAATATTAATATGCACCCTCTGGTATTGAGGCTCTCTCTTACATTCCCTTTATTTGACTATGATGAGCACAGATCGTCCAAGTTGCTCATTTCAGCTTTTCCTCCTTCAGTACTCTTCTCAACTCTCTTCTGGAGGTAACTCCAGCAGCATATATCTCGTTCTTGGCAGCCCCTTGTCACAGGTGTTTTTCTGTATCTTGCAAGACCATCCATCACCAGCTTCTCATCCAGGGGTATAGGACCCATTTCATGCAGCTTCTCCACAGATACAGAGTTTGTAACATTGATTGCAGCCTGAGTTGTGATAGACACATCAGCCCCCACTAATATAGCATGTAATGCTTATGTAGCTTCTGGTGGCCATTGCTCAGTTTGCATTTGAAAACTAACATTTGGAAGCTTGGTTTTTAATAATTTTTTCCATGTTTCCTATTTACTTTTCCTTATAGTAAATAATTGTTTTATCTCCACTAAATAATACTCCATCTCCAATCACCTGTACTGGCTTCTGGCCTGCCAATTTCTGTTTGGAGTAAGTTTGATGGTGATCTAGTTTCTGTTAGATGTTACTCAGGCAACTGTATTTGCCTGAGGTCTATGATTTGCTGTTTGGAGATGTGAGTTGGTAATATATTATATTTTCTACTAGACTTTAACTTTTAGACTATTAGTTTTTGATTAATGATTCTATAGGGCTGTATAGTTTATTAAACTGCGATCTGGTCTGCCACTGCTTTGCAACTGTTTCATAGATGTACTATTTTCTTCTAAACTGCCATGTGTTTGTGCTGCTGCTCTGTCCCTTAGTTTAGCCAGTCATCTCGCTGTAGTCTGTGGCCTATATTGGTGAAAACAATATTGTGAGCTGTGAGGTGGTCACAATTTATTGGAAATGTCTGGAAATTAATGTTATTGATGTTAATAATACTGTAGGAACACAAACAGGTCCAAATGACCAGATTTTACCTGTATTTATAAAATGATGAAATCCAATAGCAAAGCACGATGACGATGATTTAGAACCAAAAGACAGGGGTTTGCGCATATCTCTAATATATATCTCTAATATATATAGCACACATATGGAACAAACTCCCCCCCAAAAAAACCTTTCCCCTTGCAAATCCTGCTTTTGCCCCTCAAATTATACATACAGGTTCATTGGGATGGTGTTTTGGTACATCAAGGCTAGCAACATTCCAAATGTAATACTTTCTACTGTTATCCTCCCCCACCATTCTTCCTGTATCTAACATTTGTGCTGTATGTGTGGTATTAAAAATATACAAGGCAAATATTATGATTTTACTCATTAGGGGGGAGATGTTCTTATGCTGGATACACACTGTCGTCCAATCCCACAGATCAGAGCGGCATATCAGGTACATTGTCTATTGTGTACCCATGATACGTGTGCTCCTGTGGGTCATTAGCGACATCGCCTGTCGCCCCTACTGCAGGGCCGATGGGGATGTCGCTAATGATGTCATGCTGCAGAATGCAGCATGGCACGTCCCTCCCCCCGTCAGACCCGGCAACGGCAAGTGTGTATGCACTTGCCACGTGCTGGGTCCTGTCGCCGGCGATGTCGCGTTTTGTACACATCGTCTAATGTGTACCCAGCTTAAGTCTTGGAGAGAGATTAAGTACCAATCAATCAACTCCTAACTATCACTTTATAGGCTGTGTTTCAAAAATTACATTAAGGGGCTGATTGCTTGGTACTTTATCTATCTTTACTTTATTTCTCTCTAAGGCTTAGTTTATTTACCACAATGAGAGCTATAAACAAGTGAAGTACTATTTTAGATGTCTTCAGTAAGTAAACGTGCAAACAGTGAGGCATGCAGCAAGACAGGAGGAAGAGGCGTACAAGTCCGGAAATGAAGTCAAGACAAGTTGCAGTAATGTTTGTAACAAATTGTATATGCTGTGCTAAAATTTAGCAGTCTTCATAGCTTCATAAATATTTGCAATGTTAAGTAACAAGCAAAGCTAGTATCACTTAAGGCTTAACGTCAATGAATCATTTATTTTAAATGTCTGCTGTAAAGATGATGGGCTTTGCTGGAAGTTTTTTGCTGCACTCTTTCATAAGTAAAACGTTCTGTCTGTACGAAAATGATAATGATAAGGGGTCAGATCTGTGTCCCCAGCAGAACTTGCACAGAGCTTCATACGCGTCTTCTAAAGGCTTAGTAGTTTCACTTCTGTAGTCAAGGTAAAGCCGAAATCTTTTGAGTAGCTTTAAAAAGAATTTATTGATCAGTATCTGGATATGTTATCATATGGGCGAGCAGGAAAAGGGCCCCAAAGCCTGAGAGTCCTGGAGTGGGATTATCTGGGGGAGAGAGATAACCAAAATGTAACCATATGAGGCACAGAGAACATAAATAAAAGGAAAGAAATGAACTGATGGTTTATCAGGAGAATGCAGGTAAGGTACTGAGGCATATCATTAGCATTAATGTGCATTTCAATCCATGTAGAACTCTCATCAATATATTTTATTATGTAAAATATAATTTGAACTAGGAAAAATAAATACTGAGATCTATTATATTTAAAAGGACTTTACAAACAACAACAGTACACCTATATATACTGTAGATATTGGGTTGGCTCATTTCAGCTTCTACTTCCATTGATGTGTACCCTGCTGTATTTCAATTATAGGGGGGCATTAACTGTTGGAGCAGTGATCAAATTTTACATACATAAGATGAAAAAAGTTGCATATTACAGAGCTGCAATACGTCCAGTGATACTATCTACGAGTTCCAATTTTGCTTTGATGAGCAAGAGGTCATCACCTGGGGATCTAGTCTGTTCTATTTTCAGCTTAATCTGATAAAGCAGAGAATAAGATTGTACAAGACTAACAGGGATATTCAATATGGGAGCGATAATATAGTTTTTTGCGTTAATATCACTGGTTTTAGTTTTACACCGTATTCAATTTCAAAGACTTATCGCAGTTTTGAAAAGTCTTTGCTAAAAAACGGGGATAAGTTTTCACCATTGAATAGGTGTCGAAAAAAAGTGCAGAATTGGGGTTTAGGGGTGCAGGCATAAAAAAAAATAGCCTGCACCCCTGAGAATGACATTTAAAAAATAACTGTGTCAAAAAAAGTTTTTAAAAAAATAGGGACACCACAAAAAATTAAGTTAAAAATTGGGGTGAAAAAATAAAATGGGAAAAAATTGTTTAAGTACAGGAAAATAGGTTCAGGGCTATTCTGCAAGGATGCGGCAGGTGTTTTCTAGAATAGAATTATAGCGGCTCTTCTGCATCACTTCTTCAATGTCGGGAAAAAAACACCTGCTGCGGCTATTTAAAACCCCGACTTTCAATTAAAGGCTAAAACGGGGGTACCCATAGTGATCCCCCATGTCTTTACAACTTTAGGGGGGTCTTACAATTATTTTAAGGAAAAATTTGTAACTTTACGCAAATCCAACTTCGGAGTTTCCCGTTTTCGTTTAGTTGAATACAGGGATAAGCAGGAGCGCGCACCATACCTTTACGCAGAAAAAAACTCCGATATGAAACGTTAACTTCGCCAGGGAAGTTAACCTTTCATATCGAATACCCCTCTTTGAGGGGTATTCAATATGGGAGCGAAAAGTCCGTGCTGGACTTTTCGCTCCACATTGGAGATTTTCCTTGGATAAAGTATCGGGCGCGCGCCCACTTTATCCCCGTATTCAATATAAAACCTACGAAAACGGGAAGCTGCGAAGTGGGATCTGCGTAAAAAAATAAAATTTTCCTGGAATAAATTGTAGGACCCCTATAAAGTTGTAAAAACATGGGGGATCACTATGGGTACCCCCGTTTTAGCCTGCAAATGAAAGTCGGGGATTTAAATAGCCGCAGCAGGTGTTTTTTCCCGACATTGAAGAAGTGTTGCAGAAGAGCACTTAGGTTTTTTTTTTTCATTTTTTTAAGTGGTCCCATCAAATTTGGGGTACATGAAAATGGGTACTAGCATATTTTTATGTCCCTAAAGTAAGTTTTAAAAAATTCTGCAACTATGCACCTGCCGCTAATAGCCTATTCTAGAAAACACCTGCCGCATACTTGCAGATTAGCCCTGAACCTATTTCCCTATTTTTAAACACTTTTTTCCCAATTTTTTTTTTTCACCCCAATTTATAAATTAATTTTTTGGGGTGTCCCTTTTTTTTCAACACAGTTATTTTTAAAAATGTCATTCCCAGGGGTGCAGGCTATTTTTTTTAAGCCTGCACCCCTAAACTCCAATTCTGCACTTTTTTTCGCCACCTATTCAGTGGTGAAAAGTTATCCCCGTTTTTTTTCAAAGAGTTTTCGAACCTGCAAAAAGTCTTTGAAACTGAGGGTCTGATTCAGAGCCGGACGCTCTGACCAGAGCGCTCGCTCTGAATCAGGGCCCTCCTACATGAAAATGGAGCGGCCTCTTGGACGCTCGCATAGCTGTGGGTGACCACCCACAGCTATAGCGAGCGTCCATGATAATGGTCGCGATGGTCAAGACCATCGCGACCATCAGGCTTGCGACGGAGACCCTGCGGTAGGGTCTCGCTGCCGCAAGCCCTGGAGTGATTTTGGCTCTATCAGAGCCAAAATCACTCCCACTGACATCACTAGTGATGTCAGTGGGGCCGGCTTCAGGCCGGCTTCAGACGGTAGGCGTTCCCATGGGAACGCCTCTGTCTGGCAGCCACGCCCCCGGCACGCCCACCAAAGGGGGCGTGCTGTCAATCAACATCGACAGCACGCCCCCTTTGGGGCGTCGCTAGCCGGGTCTCGCGCATGCGCACGACGGAGCTCCCTCCGTCTTGTGCAGTAGGGCACCATTGACCCGCTTGCGAGCGTCCTGCGCTCGCGAGCGGGTCTGAATCAGGCCCTGAATACGGTGTAAAACCAAAACCTCCAAAAATGACGTAATTGGTGCGAAAACATCGCAGAAACTGAGTTTTCGCTCCATATTGAATACCCCTATAAAGCTGGGTACACACGTCAAGATTTTCTGTCCAACCATCCAACTAGTTGATTGGTTGGAATGAAACTCTGGTAAGGTATGAAAGCAAATCAGCAATTTGCTCCCAAATGCCAGAAAATGGACAAAAATTGTTGTTTGAACAAATTGTTTAAATCAATTATTTAACAAACTTGTCTGAACAAACATTTTCATCTGTTTTCTGGCATTTAGGAGCAAATTGCTGATTGTCATTTGCTTTCATACCTTACCAGATTTTCATTCCAACCAATCAACTAGTTGGATGGTTGGACAGAAAATCTTTACGTGTGTACCCAGCCAGCTTAACCAGCTTCTGCACATAGAACCTCCAGTGTACATTCTGTGGAGGTCACACAAATATGTTAGGGAAGAAGGAGGAACTACAATGTATTCTACACCACAAAGTCTCCCTCTAGCCTAGGTATTGGCAATAAGCGATTGCTCACCCTGCTCTATCCTAAAAAAATGACTGTAAATAAATGATTTAATTAGTGCAATTAGTTGGTTACTGGTTAGAAGTGAGTGATCCCTGGATCTTGATGTTTTGGTCAGTGGTGGAGTTTTCACATTCATATGTAATGAGGACAAGTGGCAGTATTTTGTGGTAAGTGGCAGGTCTGGAAGCACATAGAAGAATTTTTAAACAATTTGCACCTGAGAAGCATTTTGGGATGAATGATGTGGGGGATGCAGAGGTTATTTTGGGTCTATTTTATCACTGTAATTAAGGATAACATGTGTATAGTATGTTACATTGAAACATTATTGTTTCATTATAATCATAAAGTATCTATTACATGTTACATATTAGCTGCTTGTCACAGTTGGTGTAGTTTTCTACAGCCACGGATATTTGGTTTGTTTACTTTGATTTCAATTATGTTCAAATTACATGTACACTGAAGTGCCAAAAGTCATGGGATATCAGTATATACAGGTAATGGTAGGTGGGGTCACTGTACTGTGTCATATTGGAAATGCTCAGACCTGCATCAGTTGTAATCTGACATCTCATGAGTCAGTTTGAACACCAACTAGGCTGCTCATGGCAAGGCGATGTGGATTTCAGAGTTCTTACAGGGAATGATAGTGAGTGCCCGACGGATGGGACTTTCTATTTCTGAAGTTGTGCGGACATTCAACTTTCCTTCATCTACAGTGTCACGTGTGTACCTCATGGAAGGCATTACCACCCACCATGGACAGCACAGTTTCTGACCACGGGTGCTTAATGATCATGACTAGCAGGGTCTGAACAAGATTGTCCGTGGTAAAAGACAAGCGACATTGGCTCAAATCACAAAGACACAGCCCCTCACCTGGGCTCATGACATCAAATATTGGACTCTGGAGGACTGAAACATGTAGCGTGGTGAGATAAGTCATGGTTCCAGTTGTTTCAGGCTAATGGTAGGGTTCGGGTGTGGGGCAGACCCCATGAGGCCATGGACCCAAAATGTCAACAAGACACCGTGAAGGCTGGTGGTGGTTCCATAATGGTGTGGATTGTGTTCACATGGCATTGGTTGGGTCCGCTGGTCCGTCTGAACAAGTAATTGACCGGTACCAGCTACTTTGCATTGCTTGATGACCATTTACAGCCTTTCATGGACTGCACAATAATGATTGTCCAGAATTGGTTTGAGAGCATTCTGGAGAGTTCTGATGAATGTTGTGGCCACCACATTCGCCCGACATGAACCCAATCAAGCATTTAGGGGATGTAATGGAGAGGTCCATTCGCACCCAAGATCATGCACCTACAAATATCAGGGAGCTGTGGGAAGCTATCCAGACAGTATGGGTCAACATCTATTCGGAGGTCTTCTGTCCACTTGTGGAATCGATGCCACGTCTAGTTGCTGCGCTTTGCCGGCCTTGAGAGATCCTACACAATACTAGGCAATAATTCCATGACTTTTGACACTTCAGTGTATTATTCTTTTTGACTATCACACTTATACAGCACTATGGGTCTGATTGCATGCATTGCTAATCGCAGATTCCCAATTATCGGGAATCTGCACGTGCACAGGACCCATTTTGCGAGTGTGCAGAATGGGTCCTGCGTAGTCGCACGCAGTCCCTTCTGTGCCTCTGCCTGATTGACAGGCAGAGGCATTTAAAGGGCTGTGCGGGGGCAGGGGCAGCCGGCGTTCCCGGAAATGAGCGTGTCCGCCCCATTTTCCAGGAGTGGCAAGCCCAGGCACTGCATCGACTGATGTAGTGTCCTGGGCTCACAAGCTTGAAGATTGTAAGCAGGGGCCTCCTAATGCCACGTATCCACTAGGCGATTAAAATGAGCGATTGAACGATAACGACATAGTTATCGTTCATTAACCGTTCCCAAATTGGGCATGAAAATGTTAAAATTGACCAGCAATGCGCGCTCCCGCTGGTCGTTTTCGACATCAATCATCACCTGAACATGCCGCCAATCTGCCGATAACGACAGATTGGGCATGTTCAGGGATGAGGGAGGGTGCCTGCACTGAGCGACATATTGTTCAGTGTTGGCACTACAGGGAATGAGGAACGACTGTACGATTACAAACTGCTAGTGGATACGCACCTCAGCTCTCTGGAGTTATGATATATATATATATATATATATATATATATATACACACACACATACACACACAATAAATAAATAATATGCCAACACATGCACCAAATAGTTATCAACAGAGCCTAAGAATGCTTGTACTGTACATCATAGTAACTACTGTGTTTTGGTTTATTCCAACAGGTGTGAATTTGGCAGCTTTTATCATCATTGTGTTTTCCTACAGTAGCATGTTCTATAGTATCCATCAAACTGCAATAATGGCAACTGAAATACACAATCACATCAAGAAAGAAATGACTCTGGCCAAGCGTTTCTTCTTCATCGTCTTCACAGACGCCCTCTGCTGGATACCCATCTTCATACTTAAACTTCTATCACTGCTTCAAGTTGAAATACCAGGTGGGTTTACATTAAGATAGTGAGCTATCTGTATAGAAGATGATGTTGGGCAGGCCTGGTCAACCTGTGACTCTCCAGCTGTTGTGAAACTACAAGCCCCAGCATGCCTTACCAGCTGATCTGTGGGAGAGTATGCTGGGACTTGTAGTTTCACAACAGCTGGAGAGCCACAGGTTGGCCAGGCCTGATGAAGTGTCTAAGAGAGCCATGACAATGCATTTGTGACTATTAAATACTAAAGAGTAATCATTAGTTCCGTCTCCCTCTCATTCATAAACTCTGCTCATTCTCTAAGGCACATACTAAGGCACTCAGGTTCTCCTATGCTAGTAAGTTTATGTTAAATACACTATATAAAAACCTACAATATTTATGTGGCAATGCAATAAAAACCCTGTCTGTTTCAGTAACAATGGTCTTCCCTGCTTGGGGCTGATGCAGAGTCAGAAGTATCTCAGGCGCACGTTACTCAAAAAACAGGCATTAATAATAGCATAATTTCACCCATAGGCAAAGCTGTATATAAGGAGGAGTCTGCAGGGGTAGCATATTCACGGTGCACCTGGTTTACTACTAGTCATTATCAGCATGTGCCTAGATCAGGGGTAGCCCACCCTGAATCCTCGAGAGCTACCAACAGTGCATGTTTTGCAGGTCTCCTCACAGAATCACCAGTGACATAATTAGCACCACCTGTGGATCTTTTTAAATGTGTTAGTGAGTAAGGAATACACCTGTGCACCATTTAGGTGGTGTGGAAAACGTGAACTGTTAGTAGCTCTTGCGGACTGAGGTTGGCTACCCCTGCCCTAGATACACTATCAATGTTTCCCAGACTCATTCCTTAGGGAGCACTAACAGTGCATGTTTTTTAGGTCTCCTCATATAATCACAAGTGAAATAATTAGCTCCACCTGTGGATCTTTTAAAATGTGTCAGCCAGTAATGAGTACACCTGTGCACCTTCTAGGACAAATGGAAACCATGCACTGTTAGTGCTTCCTGAGGAATGAGTTTGGGAAACACTGCACTAGGTGGAAAAGATACGTCTTCCGCAGGCGTAAATTCTTTTCTGCATGGCCTGGAGTTGCAAGAACACTCATTACAGACATTTTTACTATGGGAGAGTACCATTTCTGTCCCCAGTTCCACCTCTTGTAAGAGTTGTTACTCCTAAATGGAATACGACTCTACATAACTACATTTGCATCCGTTCATTTTCTGAGTATGAGCTAACAAAATGCGTTACGCAATCAGCCGTAAATTCAACTGTGCATCAGCCCCCTTAAGAGAAGGGAGAGTTAAGGCAAACAAGCATTGAAAGTATATGTCTGCCCCGGGGCAGTGACTCCCATGACATTAAGTGACCCAGCTGTATAAGAATGCATTCTGATCCCAGGGTCACCGCCCCTGGTGTGCAGATTATAGGATTAAATGGACCTCCAATTCCATTAAATATCTCGGAATTTCCCTTCCCAAAAACATACATAATTTATATAGTTTGAATATACAAAAGATAATTCAAGAAGCCCTGGGGGAATTGCGGAAATGGCATCATTTAATGTTATCATACCTAGGACGGGTACATTTAATAAAAATTAATACATTCCCAAAACTCCTTTATCCACTTCAGATGCTTCCGATACTGTTGTCAGTAGTGGATGAAAAACTAATAAACACCACATTTAGAGATTTATTTGGCAGAATAAGAGACCGCTCATAAGCTTGATCAAATTACAACAGCCTATAGCCAATGGGGGAGGGTAAACCTTCCAAACTTAAAATTATATAACGAGGCAGGTGTTCTCCGCTACATCCAGGACTGGATTAATGGTACAGATACACAACTTCGGACATTGATCAATCCTTTTTACCACATCAGCACCTTTTATCAATCCTACACAATCAACGTCAGAGTCTCAGAATCCACTCCTGATGTCTTCTTGGATTGTTTGGCACAAAACCAGAAACAAAATGGGTCGTAATAGTCACCACTCGCTATTTTTCCCATTGATAGCCAACCCCGAATACCAAAATGGCCAAGCAGCGCAGCCTTTCCTTTCCTGGTTTTCTAAAGGTATATCCCAGGTTAAAGCTCTTTAATTACTCCATACAAACATTATCTTCAATGTAAAGGGAAATGTTTTACAATATATTTCATAATGGATATGTATCACCACATCGTAGATTTTTAATTGGGATCTCTGATTCTGGGGCTTGCCGTAAGTGCATGGGCCCAGATGCCACAATCATGCATTGTACGTGGGATTGCCCACTTATAAATTATTTTTGGAAACAGGTTAGACGATTCGTAATGACCTACCTCCTTAGTGACATGCCTCTTTCAGCAGAATGGGCAGTTCTGGGATATATGCCCCCTACAACCAAAATGGCGCAAGAAAGTAAGAGGTTGATGCTTATCATTTCTGCAGTAGCCCATAACAGTAGATTACACCAGTGGATTCACGGGGAACCCCCATCCATACAATTGTTCAAGGCGAAAATGTTCCACGTATTCCACATGGACTGGTTAGACGCCTCATTACACAAGGAAGAGCATACTGAAAAAATGTTTCACATCCGGGAAGGATTCATTGATTCTTTATCAGGGGACCTTAAAACTCAGTTACATAAATGTTTTCACTCCACAAGTTGGTATGAAACCAGATTGTTATCGGGAGATGCACCAATTGATATGCAAACAACGGTTTCTTAGATCTTGGGGGATGTGCCAGCCGTGCCTATTCATTTTGACTTTGATTTTTGATCCTATTATGTTTCTCACTCTTTTTCTGTTTTGAGAAATGTTGTTGGTCATTTATATTTGTATGTATACATGTAATTTATTTTTCGATGTATACAATGTTAATTGCGACACTGTTGAAGAAAGTATATAATTTTTGTGTCATTTCCAAAGTTCTGATATTAAAAGAAATGTAATAAAAAAAGAATGCATTCTGACAGGCAGAAATAAACAAATCATTACAAAGTTTTTTTTACTGCTGTGCGCAATCAGTGGATCACCAAATCCTGCTCTGCAGCCTGCACCTAAGGGCCCACTTACCCCAACAACTGATTGTTGCAATTTGGCGATCCCCAGTTGTTGGAGTCGGAGGATTGGTGAAATCTAACATGGTGGTTTTCATTGATTTGCCAATCACGATCAAAATATGATCGTGATTTGCAAATCGGTGACTTTTAACGTAGAATTTTTCCGACCCTCTGATTGATCAGCGGACATCAATCAGTGGCAGACGCAGGATTTCTAGAGGGGGGTTTCCAAATGCGTGATTTTAGAGTGAGTGTGGCCAGTCCATGAAGAGGGCACAATTACCACTTATCCATCTTTAATATGCATTGTGTGTCATAATTCCATCATATACAGGACCAGAGATCACAGTAAGCCATTATATGCAGCAGTAGGGCCTTCCTGCCTGAGCTGAACGTATTTATTTTAGATGTGAGCATCATTCCAGGGCATGGGAGCAAGTCCGGGAGTCTGGGGGAGCAGCAGAAGAACCTAGCACTGTCCTGGACATATATGTACATATTGGGCTCTATAGCAGTGCATCCCTAACAGTGCGTGTTTCCAAATCCCCTAATTGGTGCACAGGTTATTTATTACTGGCTGATACATGTTAAAAGATTCACAGGTGCTGCTATTTATTTCATTTATGATACTGAGAAGAACATGCAGCGCTAGCAAAATTCCATTATATTACTATTTCTAATGTGGTCATGGTGTGGGCTGGGGAGGGGGATTTCTAGGCAGACGGAACCCCCCCTACACTTGCCTATGTCGATGGCCGGCAGTCGGCATTTCCGACTGGCAGATCAGAGTTTCTGATGCAGTCGGGGGATCGTACAATCAGTCGTTAGATGTATGGCCCCTTATGGAAACTGGTTCTTTTGAATATCCCTTTTCCTAGCTCATGGTGCTGTGAGATATTGCTAAACTCTTGTTTGAGCTTGAACCTGCACATGCAATTGATTAGATTTCCTGCTCTGCCAATATATAGAAAATACTACACGTGTAGTTCTCAGTGTTATAAAATATACTTTCATAGTGGAGACACTTGTTTTTCTATTTTCTTTCATACCAGATCGTAATTAGCTGTGAAATATTTGGCGCTTCTGTGCCACTTTTCTGTAAATATGACATGGATTAGATCTCTGTGTTCTGCAGAACAGCTGTGTCATGTTAAGTTACAGATAAGAAATAAGAAGCAGTTTGGCTTGGTAGAAAATATAATGATTTGTGAAATGTTTGAAGCGTTTGCCAGAATATATACACAATCAGAGGCCGCATCACGATCTCATGACAGCTATCAACTTCTAAAGTATTTTACATTTGGTATTTAAACCAAAGACATACTACTAATCATTAATGGTAACAGATGTTATCGGTAGTGCTGAATTCACAGTGTTTATATCAGGGAGTAAGTGGAACACATAACAGAGAGGAACAGAATCAACTAGAGAAACCTCCCATACATGTAACAATTTTTTTTATTTATTACATTTTAAAAGACTTTTTTAATAAAACTTTTTGTTGGAGATTTTCCAAATAATATACATCCAATGGAAAAATAAAACAAGAAAGTGTCAGCAAAAGACAGATGTTAAAGGAAGTCTAAAGATAATTATTTTGCAGTTAGTCAATTAGGGAGCAAAATAAAGATTGGAAATAGCACATACAATTGTCAGGTAAATGAACAGTAAAGCTGGGCATACACGTCCAGATAAAATGCCTGCCAGCCCGACAGACAGTTTATCTGGCACCCTGCCAGCCGCAGATGTCCGCGGCATACACTGTGAGATTTCTCACAGTGTATTAGCCCTAAATCTGCGCTCCGCCCCCAGGGGAGGAGACATTTCCCTGTTCCTTCCATGGGAAGCAACACAGGAAGTGTCTGTCTGTTGGCCGCGGCTGGGCATACACTGCCCGATGCGGCCGACAATTTACCTCTTAAATATCGCATCGGACAGGCATACCCAAGGTGTGATCCTCTACCCTTCAAAATGTCTGCTCATTACCCGTAATCTCAATAATAAAAAACACAATGACGTAAGCACTCCACACATATCTCCTAATAACCAGTCACTGATTCAATAATCTAATTATAGAGCTGTGTAATGCCGGTAAAGGCTGGCCAGGCCACTGGCTGTTTTCCAATTGCCCATCACAAATTTGTTGTATAAAGGGCAATAGAATATTCTCTGCAATGAATACTAGTCAAATGGGGCTGTTGTTGTATTTTATTATATATTTTTGACAGAATTTTTTTTTATATGTTTCAATAGATATACAATTACCCCACCACACATTTTCCGGTTGTGACACTTGTAAAAGAGCATGAGTGACTTTATTGTGTAGAACCCGAGACAAATCATAAGATTGCCTGGGTAATAATAAATAACAAAACCACACACTCTTCAACTGCCACCTACTGGAGGAAGATGATTACTGACATTTTAATTGACCTAAAATTTGAATCTTAGATGGCAGGAGTTTTAAGACAAAACATGTAAAATTATTTGCGGTTCACATAAAATTTTCTTTCCACGACATGGTATATGTGTATGCAGTATTCATGGGTTTTCATGCTCTCACATTTCTCTCATTTTGTGTTCCAGTGTGTTTATTTGTGTACAATATAAGAATTCAGACAGAATTCTAAACAAGTTTTCAAGGGGCGCCATTTTTTTTATTTGCCTGAACGATATTCACCCTAGTTATTCCTCTAGTTAAGATGTGTCCCCATAATTAGTGTGACTGAGAATTTACAACTCTCATCACTACAGCACTTGAGACAGAATATGCAGACCACATATGTAATAAATTAAATAAATAATTATCCATAGTTAGACTGAGCTGCTCAGGGTCTGTGAGTCTGGGCGCAAGCACAAATACACAAGTGGCCAACAAAATTTGAAACAAGATTTTGCTGACAGAAGGCTCAAAGACTAGTCTTCTCTGTTTGCCCTGGTTCATACTGTGGGGTAGCTATGGATAAAATACAGCTTCACTCGATCTCCAACAAAACTGAAGAGGGTCAGGACAGCAGTAGTCATTTACCAATAGGGCTGACTTGAGGCCCGTTTAAGTGAAGCGGATGCATGGGCACCAGCCCATAGAGTGCGCAGTGCGACCACTGAATTCTGGCCTGGTAAAACTTCTGGCCCTGGCCACGCTGGGTTCATCTTCCCGCACAGACGTGGCCTGGGCCGTGACAAATCTTTGAAACAGCTGTGTGGCGTCACACGATTTTTACCTTTTTGGGGCCAAATGTGTGGAGTTTTTTTCCTGTGGGGGTCAATGTGTGTGTTTTTTTCAATATGGATGCCAATGTGTGTGTTTTTTCTTTTCCTGTGGGGGAGCATGTGTTTTTTTTGCCTGGGAGGGGGCAATGTGTGTGTTGTTACCTGGGGAGAGGGCAATTTTTGTTTCCTGTGAGAGTCTGTTTCTTTTTCCTGTGGGGGGTCAATGTGTATTTCATTTTCCAGTGAGGGGCCAATGTGTATTTCCTTTTCCTGTGGGGGGCAATGTGTATTTCCTTGTCCTGTGGGGGGCCAATGTGTGTTTCTTTTCCTGTGGGGGGCCAATGTGTGTTTCTTTTCCTGTGGGGGCATATTTTCTTTGGTTGATATTATTCATTATGTAAACAGTTGGATTGAGGGGGTGGCTAGTAAACCTGGGGCTACCCTGTGTACAGAGCTTACCCCTCCAAGGAGACATTAGAAGAGACAGTGCTCTACACAGTGGCATATCTATAATGGGTGCAGTGTGTGCGGGGCACACGGGCCCCCGGGTCCAGGGGGGCCCCGCACCGCACACACTGCACCCAACTTACCTGTCCGTGGTCCTGCGTCCGGTGTGTGAGCGCTGCACAGAACACCGGAAAATGGCCACCGTGGTCTTTTCCGGCATTCTGAGCAAGTGCAGTAGACTCCGGACACACTCTAGTGCCCGGAGTCTACTAAGGCTCCGGTGGCTGGCCAGCCGCGTCAGTCGGCTGCCAGCCACCAGAGAGAGAGGAGGGGGCCCCGCACGGTGAGTGCACACGGGCCACCTCCTCTCTGAAGATGCCCCTGGCTCTACATATTATTTAGATTAAGGCAGTCTTTGAAAACCTAACAGGAGAGAAAAGCTTAAGCAATTTTAGAAATTATAATGAGATTAATCTCATATATGTTTTATCAGATAAACTTTTGCCCTGCCAGGATTAAATGTTATAGTGCAAAAAACATTTGAGTAATGAAGATGTCAGGATTAGACATAGGGCCTGATTCAGACTTGGGAATAGAGTAAGATATCTCTCTCAACTGATCATCTTGGTGAAACCATGCTGCCCTGCCGGTGGGGCAGATTTAAAATGTGCAGAGAGATTTAGATTTGGGAGGAGTGTTTCCAAACTGACAAGTAAATTGTAGAGTAATAATAAAGCTGTGGTAGTATTTGTGGGCTACATGCAAAAGCAGCCAGTATTTACCCCACAAATTACTGTATTTACACCCCTTGCATTGCAATATGGTTTGTTCAGGTTCACAGTTGAGAGAGATATCTCACTCTATTCCCAAGTCTGAATCAGGCCCATAGTTTGCACTTATGTTTCTTCTTCAGGGTCCATAGGGCTCCACCGGGAGACAATGGGTGTAGGTGGTAATTAGAGGACCATACACCAACAGCAAAGCTTTTCTCAATCCCAGGATGCTCCAGTCCTTCCCCCTATACCCTGCTCACAGCCTGAAGGCAACTCAGTTTCGTTGGTGTCTGGCAGTAGTTGTATCACTGTTAGAACAGTGGGGCTGCTATAAGCAGCCCAAGCTTTATTTTTATGATTTTTTTTTTATTTACATTTTTTTCATAATAGAGCAAGCAGCACTAGACAATTCTCTGGACGTCTGCACTACTGTTCCATCATCCCTCCGTGGCGCCGCGACTCCAGCCCTCAGCAAGGTACTCTCAGCGGGGCACTGGGGGAACCTAGCTAGCAGGGCTCCTCGGACCCCAGACTGCAGCCGGGACTCAAGGAGACAGGTAAGGCGAGGACCAGTGTCTGTGCGCAGTCTTACCTCCAGTCTCAGGAGACAGACCAGAGGCACTGTTGTGGACACCGGTTCCTCCGGGACTCCACTAGACCACCAGGGTATAATATACTGGAGCAGGGGACATACTAAGGCCAGGGACCCAGTGGTTGATGTCAGCATAGGGGAGAAGTTCCTCTCCATGCGGCCCCTCCCCCAGCTCAAGGCGCCATTCCACTGCGGTCTTGCTATCCCTGAGCTGCTCCTCCCTCACCTTCCGCCCCCTCAGAGACTCACGGCAGCGATTTTTTGCATCAGCCTCAGGCAGTGGCGTCACAAAGGGGGTGTGTGCTGCACCCGGGTGTCACCCGCCGAGGGATGACACCAAAGTGCAGACTCCCCCTCAGTGACAGGAGCCAGGTGCTGCACTGTAGAATTACGTGCAGCACCCAGCTCCTGTCACAGTAAGGGAGCCGGCACTACAAGTGCACTGGTCCCCGGGGGCAGCCCGTGCCTCCGGGACTCCCGGAGAGACTAAAACCAGGTTCGGTTGTATGGCCCCACCCCCACCCGTGAGGCCATACCCCTTGTCACGAGGCCACACCACCTGTTTCCCGGTGCACAGCAGTGCCACGCACACTGCTAAGCTACCCGCACCGGGTGCTTCAAAAGGCGGGGACACCACTGACCTGAGGTCTCTCCAGGGTTCATTGTACCTCACATCTATCTATATTTGTGAGGGCTGTAACATACTGTGTATCTGTGTTGCGCTCTACACTGTGCCATATTGTACATATATCTGGGTTGCTCACTGCACTGTGCCAGATTGTGTGCTACAATTATCCTTGCAGCTTTGTCTAGCAAAGGCAAGAATAACAAGCAGCCTACAGCTCCTACTCTGGTGTCCGGCAAGTCCTGTTTAGCAGGCTTAGCTTCAGAGGACTTCATTCAAGATGGTCTATGTGCAGCTTGTTATACGGCACCTGGCTTCTCAGCCCCTGAATCCTCTCCGACCCCCCTGGGCTTCTTTTTTACAGGTGTTGGCAAAAATTGTGGATCACCTAGTGGTCCCTGTGGTAAGTACTCCCTGCGAATCCTTTGCCTCCCCCTTGGGTAGACGTATTTTCTAACTCAGGGCCTGATTCAGAGCCGGACACTCTTTCAGAGCGCTCGCTCTGAATCAGTGCCCGCCTATTGTATTTTTAGACCACCCACAGCTAGTGCGAGCAGCCAGGATGATGGTCGCGATGGTCAAGACCATCGCGACCATCGGACTTGCGACGAGACCCTTGTGGTAGGGTCTCATTGCCGCAAGTCCCAGTGGACTTCTTGCTCTTACAGAGCAAGAAGTCCACCCACTGACATCACTTGTGATGTCAGTGGGGCCAGCCCCAGACGGTAGGCATTCCCATGGGAACTCCTCCGCCTGGGCAGCTACGCCCCCGGCCCACCCACCAAAGGGGGCATGCTGTCAGTCAACATCGACAGTACGCCCCCTTTGTAGCGAGACCCGGAGCGACGGCTTGCTCGTCGCTATCCGGGTTTCGCGCATGCGCATGACGGAGCCGCCTCCATCGGGTGCATGCGCTCAGGGCCAACATCGACCCGCTCGCAAGCGGGCCTGAATCAGTGCAGAGTCTGGCAGCTACCTCTACAACCTAAATAGAAAAGGCAGAACCCACTCCTAGGGCAAAAGAACCACTATTTAAATGACAGAAGGTAGTTTTGCCAGAGTTTCCTCAATCGTATCAGCTATCTGATCATATGTGTAAAGCATGGAATATGCCTAGTAAAAAGTTTCAGCTGCCATAATTCTTAATTTCCTTTTACCCTCTTCCACCTACTGATTGCACTAAATGGAAAGTTCTCCCTACAGTGGTTTCCCACGTGACACCTCTAGTTAAGAACTCTACTTTACCTATTCACACTGCATCCTCCTTAAAGGAGACGGATAGAAGGATGGAAGCTTGCCTGAAGTCTATATACTCTCTTACAGGAGCTATTACTCGTCCTCCCAGGTTCTATGGCCTGGGTGGCAAAAGCCATTGAGAGTTGGGCAAAGGCCCTAGAAGATACATTTCCCTCTGATGCTTTGAGGAAACAGCTGTGCTACAAATCTCACATTAGAGATGCAGCCTCCTATTTAGGAGAGACGGCTTTGGATACTTGCCTCCTAGCTTCCAAGGCATCTGCTACTTCCATGGTAGCCCGCCGTATTGTTTGGCTTCACTCATGGAAAGCAGATTCGGAATATAAAAAGGCTTTGGAGTCTCTGCCATATTCTGGGGAGATCCTGTTTGGCCCAGAATTGGACAAGATTGTGACTACCTTGGCAGCTTCCAAGATGGCATTCATACCCTCTGCATCTACTACGAAGCCTAGGATGTCATCCTTTAGGTCCTTTCGTCCCCAGGGAAAAGCTAAAGGTCAGTCCTTTCCACCGCAGTCGGCATCCACTAAGGCCTCCAAGTCTAGGACCAAACAAACCTGGGCTACAAGACGTCCACCTACCAAATCTGAGGACAAGCCTTCAGCCTGATGGGGCGGGCCTCTCCCTGGGGCCTCCCAGGGTGGGAGGCTAACTTCTTCAGTTCACCCAGTTCTCGTGTCAGACCACCTCAGATGCCTGGTTAAAAGAAGTTGTCTCCCACAGGTATGCCCTCTCATTCCTGAGATGGCCCCCCCCCCAGCAGTTCTTTTGCATAGGACCTCCTTCGGACCCAAGCAAAGCCCTGCTCCCCCAGAAGGCCATTCAGTCTTTACTGCTCTCGGAGGTAATAATTCCAGTCCCCTCATCACAGAGAGGGAAGGGCTATTATACTACCCTTTTCTTGGTTCAAAAGCCCAACAGGTCTCATCGGCCTATCCTCAACCTCAAGTCTCTGAACAAGTTTATCAGGGTGCCCAGGTTTTGTATGGAAACCCTACGCTCTATTGTCCCGGCCATGGAGCCTGGGGACTTTATGTTGTCCCTGGACATTCAGGACGCTTACCTACATGTACCTATAGCGCCTTCTCATCAGCAGTATCTCCGGTTTACTGTCCTACAGCAACATTACCAATTTCAAGCACTACCTTTTGGGCTTTCTACAGCTCCTCGGGTCTTTACCAAGATCATGGCAAATATGGAGGCCTATCTTTGTCGTCAGGGGATCAGACTGTTCCCATACTTGAATGATCTCTTGCTCCTAGCAAGCTCGCCAGAAATTCTTCACCGCCATCTACAAGTAACCATTGCCTTTCTACAAACACATGGTTGGCTGATCAACTGGAAAAATTCTTCCCTGATCCCTTCTCCAAGAATGGTACATCTGTGAGCCTTCCTGGACTCTCAGACTCAAGGAATCTTCCAGACAGCAGACAAAATTTCTATAATACAGCACAGACTGCACAGAGTACTCCACAGTCGCCGAGTGTCAATTCACTCTGCAATGCAGACCTTGGGATCCATGGTGTTCACCTTCGATATGGTGGACTTCGCTCAGTTTCACTCCAGGCCCCTACAACACCTGATCCTCTCCAGGTGGAACGGGCTGCTTCTTCTGCTCAGATTCCAGACAATGGGCCTCTCTCCGGAGGTTCGCCTGTCCCTATCCTGGTGACTACAGACGTCCCACCTAAACAAGGGTTGACCCTTTTGGATCCTGGACTGGACACTCCTCACCACGGTTGCAAGCCACCACGGGTGGGGCGCAGTGACCAGCCAGCACTCCTCCCAAGAACGCTGGACTCCAGCCGAGGCAATCTTACCAATCAACGTCCTGGAACTCTGAGCCATTTACAGGGCCCTCACTCTGGCTCAGGATATTCTTCAGGGCAAGCCAGTACAAGTATAGTCCGACACGGCAGTGGCCTACCTCAATCACCAGGAAGGCACTTAAAGTCAGTTAGCATGGCAGAAGTGTCCCGCATTCTCACCTGGACCGGACATCATCTCCCAGCCATCTCCGCAGTGTTCATCCCGGGGATTCTCAATTGGGAGGTGAATTTCCTCAGCCGTCAAGACATGCATGCATGGGAGTGGTCTCTCAATCCAGAAGTTTTTCAGCTCTTGGTGGACAAATGGGGCCTACTGGAGGTTGGCCTCATGGCCTCACGACACAATCTCAAGCTTCCAGTGTATGGGGCCAGGACGAGGGACCTGACCCAGCCTTCATGGATGTATTATCTGTGAAGTGGACCTTCCATTTGGCTTACCTCTTTCCTCCAGTCTGCTTTTCATTGAGTTCTTCGGAAGTTCAAGCAAGAAGGGTGCATGGTCCTGTTGGTAGCTACGGCTTGGCCCAGACGCCATTGGTACTCCGAACTTCAAAGTCTCTCCATAGACGTTCCTCTCCAACTTCCTCTTTGACCAGACCTGTTGTCTCAGGGTCCCTGTCTACATCTGGACCTGGCCTGTTTGTCTTTAATGGCTTGGCTCTTGAGACATTGCTCCTAAGATCTAAAGGGGTTTCTAGTTCTGTGGTCCAGACCATGCTCAGAGCGCATAAACCGGCCTCTACCAGGATTTATCACCGGGTGTGGCATACATATTTCCAGTGGTGTGCTACTAGAAACTATGACCCTCAGGTTTTTAGGGTTTCTAGAATCCTTGCCTTTCTTCAAGCTGGATTGGATCTCGGACTCCGTCTAGCTTCTCTGAAAGTGCACGTTCCTGCTCTGTCCATCTTGTTCCAGCGCAGAATTGCTCCTCTACTGGATGTTCACACCTTCCTACAAGGTGTTCTACAAATACAACCTCCCCGTGTCCCTTTTGTGGCTCCTTGGGATTTGTCAGTGGTTCTCCACACACTTCAGGAACCTTCATTCAAACCCCTGGATTCAGTAGATGTCAAATGGCTCACTGCAAAGACTCTGTTTCTTCTGGCTATATCATCTGCCCTTAGGGTATCGGATTTAGGGGCGATTTCCTGATGCTCCGCATTTCTAATCTTTCATCCGGACAGGGCTGTTCTTCAAATGAGCCCTGGCTTCCTTCCCAAGGTAGTCTCTTGTTTCCACCTCAATGAGGAAATTGTAGTTCCGGCCTTTCAATCACCAGACCTCTCGGCAGGTGAGGCCTCTTTGGATGTGGTCCATGCTCTGAGGATCTATGTGGACTGTACTAGTGCATCTGGAAATCGGACTACCTCTTTGTCCTGTATGGATTCCACAAGGGATGGCCAGCTAACAGACTTTGGCCAGATGGCTTTGCATGACTATCTCACAGGCTTACACGCAGACTGGCTTTCCTGTGCCGGCTACACTATCCGCTTATTCTACTCGCTCTATGGGTCCCTCGTGGGCAGCCTGCTGTGGCGCGTCTGCAACTATGCAAGGCAGCCACGTGGTCTTCTGTCCACACCTTTCTTAGGTTCTATGCCTTTGATATATTTGCCTCTCAGGATGTTTCCTTCAGTCGCCGGGTACTCCTCTCAGCTCAGGAGCGTCCCCGCCCTTGAACAACTGCTTTCGGACATCCCCATTGTCTCCCTATGGAGCCCTATGGACCCTGAAGAAGAAAAGGAGAGTTATGGTAAAACTTACCCTTGCTAACTATCTTCTTCGAAGTCCATAGGGTCCACAGGGCACCCTCCCTGACGCTCCTGGCTTCTGTGGGTCTCTTCTCTTGGTCACTTGTTTCCTTCTCTGTGTGAAGGTGTGATTCTTCAGTGTACCAGTCTTCCTTCTCTCCTCTCCTGCTACTGCCTTGGGCTCGGTAACAAAACTGAGTTGCCTTCAGGCTGTAGGCGGGGTATAGAGGGAAGGACCGGAGCATCCTGGGATTGAAAAAAGCTTTGCTGTTGGTGTCCGGTCCTCCAAGTACCATATACACCCCATTTTCTCCCTGTGGACCCTATGGACTTCGAAGAAAGAGAGTTAACAAGGGTAAGTTTTACCATAACTCTCCTTTTTCTGACATTCAAGATCTAAAGTTATCATTATGTTTGTACTAAGTGGGAAACTGCAAAACTAGTGGACAGCTCCAAAACATATGCAATAGAAATAGCCCGCGCTCAATCACAGGTGGTGGTATTTTATAGTTTGCAGATGTCACAATAAATACAATAAACAATAAATTAATTAATTCACAAGGTGATTTACTTTTGGGTAAAACTTAATGTTGCATATGTATAATACAGATTATGCCAATACATGTATACATATAGGACAAAGACAGGACAAACCAGGACACCAGTAAGGACAGGATCTAAAATAAAGAAAATGCACTCAAAAATCAATAAAGCTCCAAAACATATCCCTACCCTACCCCAAATGGCTGGGAGGCTCCAGAAAATCAGGTGGTGCTCCTGGCATCCGGAAAAGTGGACAAGTCTCCCAGTTTTGGGGCCACCCAGCGGTGCATAGGCGGCCAATGACATGATTAGCAGTGGATTGCGTCATCGTAGCCCTGCCTCCCGCTCCACAATGACGGCAATCTCGGCATTGCATAGCGGGGCCACGATGATGCAATTGCGTCATCACTCCCCCGCCAACCTCTGCCAAGTCCCGCCCTCCGCAGTGCCGACCTGGCTGCCTCCTCCCAGAGGAAGCAGCCAAAAGCACAGCAATTATGCTCCAAAATAGTTGAGAGCATATTCATTTAACCATGATTTAATGGATTTAGTACTGCTGTTTTGGAATGTTGAGGTGTGATCTGAATTTAGAGGTAGAAAAATATATATTCCTTTTTTTGAGGAAAAAATGTAAATGGCTTCAATACCAAAGGGAGAGTAATTTTTTGTTATAAACAGTGTATATTGGGCCTGAGTGAGAGTTGTACTCAGTGCTGCAAGATCGTATGCAGTGCCCACAAGATGCATGTGATGTCATGAGATTCTCTTGAACCTGGGAGTGAGTCTGGTTGTGGTTCAGTGAAGGGAACTATGTACAGGAAATTTGGTGGGCAAATGTAGATCTTGCGCATGACGGTATGCTAGGAAGGACTGGATACTGAACTTGAGTTAATGTATGAACTGGTTTGGAGCAGGCACTAGTAACTGGAATCAGACGGGTACAACCAAGGCACTGGAACTGGACTAGGACTGCCTGGAATGTAGAAGGCGTCAGGCTAGGACTGACTGCACTTGGACCGGACTGGGACGGGCTGGAACAAATGAGGAGTCAGTTTGGGACTGACTTTGCACTTGGACAGGACTGGGACCGGCTGAAACAAAGGATGAGTCAGGCTGGAACTGACCTTGCACTTGGCCGGCTGGAATGGAGTCTGAGTCCACAGGAATCCAGCAGTGTACACCAGTGTTTCCCAACCTCAGTCCTCAAGGCACAGGTTTTAGTGATATCCATGCTTGAGCACAGATGGTTAAATCAAAATAACTATGGTACTAATATACACACCTGTGCTTAAGTATGGCTATCCTTAAAATCTGGACTTGAGCACCGTGGTTGGGAGCCCCTGGTGAACATTGAATGCAGAGTATGATGGATTAGCTGAAGGCTACTAGAGCAAGGCACAGGTTATACTGGGAGTGTAATGGAGCATATGGGAATCTGTGGATCACCAACGCAGAGGAACAGAGCTTCTGGAACAAGATTTGTACACAGGAACCTGGAGCCAAGGGATATAGCTGTAATGGCAATGTTGCTCTGGCAATTCGCTGGGAACACTGCACGTCCTTTTATCCCCCCTGCTGCACTGCAGTTGGTGGAGCAGATCAGCTGACAGCTACAGGACTTGCAGTTGGGGAAGCTGAGGTCAGCTGATCACAAGTGTCATGGCAGGGCCCAGTACACGGAGATGGCGGGCAAAGTTGCGGGGTGCTGGCATGGAAACCTGGAATACACTGAAGACAGCAGCGGGCGGCTAGAGGAGTGGCGGCGATACCGCCCGCTAGACACCTGGAGGCAGGCTGACCAGTGCGCCAGTAAGTAATAGAGCGCAAGTCTTCGCGTCCTGACACAGCATGATTGAAAGGCTGTGGTCATTTGCGGGTGAGTAAGGGGTGACGCTGCCTGCATTTTCAGAAAGATGAGCGTCCATCTCTGAATCAGGGCCATGCTACGCTTAGAAAGAAAACTTTAATCTTAATGGACTTTTCCATTTTAATACAAAGAATGTGACCATGTGAATCACATTTGCAGCAATCAGAAATGTGAATTAACTTTAGTACTGACACTGTATCCTTGGAGAAATAAGGTTATCAGGTACACATTTGTCATTTTAATTTTCAGTTTAAGGGCTCTATTTATTAACATTATTTTTACTAAAATAAAGTGAAAAAGGGTGTTTTCACACCCTTTTCACATTATTTTAGTTTCACCTGTAGTTATTACAGGGCAATTGGAGTAGAATTAGTAAAATTCTACTCCAAGCCCTAAGTATCACTTATTTTAAGTAAAGCAGATCGCATTTCCCATAATTGTAATGGGAAATGTGATCCGACCTAAGTTACTAAAAATAAATTGTAAAAAAATACCGGGGGAAGCCCTGTGATAATAACGCCACCTGGAGGTGGCGTTATCCAGGGTCTCCCCCGGTTACCGGGCTCCCACTCTGCTCTAACGGGGAGAGCAGAGGCGGGAGCCGGTACCAGTAATCAGCTGTGTGGTCTAAGCAGACCGCAAGCTGATTGCTGTAAAAAAAAGAGAAAAAAAAATTAAACATTTTTTTTTTTTACTTACCTGAATCCAGGGACCGGTGATCGGGCCTCCGGTGATGGCTCCTCTCCGGTCAGCTGGTCTCCCATAGTACACTGGGGCCCGGTCATCAGGTGATCGGGTCCCAGTGCAGTATGGGAGATCACCTGATCGGGAAGCCCGGAGAAGATCACCGGAGGCCAGGAGGATGCAGGTAAGTGTAATGAAGGGAGGGGGGGGTCGCGGGGGGGGAGGGGGAGTCGTGGGGGTCCGCAATCGCGGGGGGTGGGGCTTAGAGTCATTGGGGGGGTAGTAGCGGTGGTCGGACGGCGCATGCGCGGGCTCTTAGTCGCGGTATTTTTTCCGAAAATACCGCGACTAGAGTGCGGATGGGATCCGCAGGGACAGAGCTTTATCGCAAGCTCTGTCCCTGCAAGGAATTTATAGTAAATCCCTGTGATATTGCCTGAATTCGCAATGCGAATTCACTCGGTAATATCACACTACAATCCGCATTCAATATGCGGATTGTAGTAAATAGAGCCCTAAGTAATTTTCTTAAATTATACTTGTGTGCCTTTTAGCTTAACTATAATCTTAACGTCTAATATGTATACCAAATAGCCCAGTCGTTGATCATTTGAAACGTATTTTGGAAAGCCTGCTGAAGACTACAGTTAATTTCTGTATTACTTCTCATTAGCTGGTACATTTTCTCTAATTATTGGACAGCTACTATCGGAGCTTTTGTGGAATGGAATGAGAAGAGAATATTAGCTCATTTCTATTGTTAGAAATTAGATAAATATATGATTAATGTTTTTGTTTTATAAATTGTGTTGAGTGTAAGATGCTTAAATCCCAAGCAAAGTGATTATATGATCAATATATGGGGATTGGTAAAAATACTCAGGGCCATGGTTTGTTGTGTCACAGCAGCTTAAGTGACTGCAGTACGACACTGAGAAGTAGCTTTATCTGTCTGTAATGAAGAGGATATGTAATGCTCTATCACACTTTACATTTTAACAAAACTGTTAGTGAATATTGAACCATCTATTGGATTTCTTGACTGGTATTTGAATATTCCAGATTTGGTATTTTAGGTCCTTTATATAAACTAATACTCAATTTATTGTATCTTTCAGGTTCCATTAGTTCCTGGGTTGTGATCTTCATACTGCCAATTAACAGTGCTCTGAATCCCATTATTTACACTATTACAACTAGACCATTTAAGGAAATGATCTGTCAGATTTGGAATAACTACAAACAACGACATTCTATTAGGAATAATAAACAAAAAGCTTATTCAGCCTCATTTTTCTGGGTGGAAATGTGGCCACTACAAGACATTTCTCCAGAAACAATAAGACCTGAACTATACACAGATTCTGAAGTGTCAGTCACCACTCATGCAACAAGGCTGAGCTACACATAGCACCTAGTAGGAAGAATCATTGTGGACTATTCAACATGGGCAAGTGGCCCTTAAAAGGAAACAAAAGGGTCATTCTGTCTTCTTGTAAGGATTAATATCGGACAATGGGGAAAATTAGGACTATCCTCTAATCAGGACTTGATGATAATGGGAGAAAAGAGAACAAGAATATAAATTTTTCTTTTTTTATTTAAATAGAAAATATTACAGTGATGTCTGGATTCAACCACTGAAAGATTGACGCACAGCAATGATCAGAAAACAGACATGATAAAGCCAGCAAATACACAGTAAATCACTATATACTTTATATCACAAAGCCTGTATGTCAGGGCTTCTGTATTACAATACAACACCGTTATAAGCTACACCCCATATTCCATGTTGTTAATGTGCAATTTCTATGCTATTTTATCAATTTATAACCAGATCATTTCTACATTAGGTGATGATACATGCAAATGCTACTGCTAAATATCCTTTAATGCTAATATTGCAAAAACAGTAAGTAGCAATTAAAATACAGGCTCCTTCATGCAGGTAAGACTGACTTATTCTATCTTTCAGCACAAGGCAGCTGTCCTGTAATTTTCCCTCGCTCCAGGCAACATTCAGCCCTAGGGATCTTGCTATATCCGAAAATAATAAGTTATGAATCTCACCTGCAAGCAGTTTCTCACTTACCAAACTATATACAGTATAGTATTGTCACCTTTACCAGTTCACTTGAAATAATATGAGAAAAGTATTATTGTGTGCTGCAGCTGGATCACAGAGATTCTCATGTGTTAGGCTGGGTACACATTAGGCGATATATTGGACAGTATTTCGTTTTGAGGCAAATAGAAACGACATATCGTCCACATCGCATAGTGTGTATACTCAATGGCGCGTTCATCGCATCTTCACATTTTTTTTCATGCTCATCAGATGGGAAGATGTTGTGAACGATAAGGTGCACATGGTGCAGTATGTACACACAATCGCACAACCACAAGATATATTGGTCCAATCTTTCCTCTGACGACATCACCTGAACTGCCATTGATCTACACGGTGATTGCAGTGTGTACAAAAGAAAAGACTAATTGGATACAATGCTCTGACATTGTGCCGTCGTTTGGGTCTGATTCCATAAGGATCGCAATTGCAAAGCTGCCTGCAGGCTATAGATATATGATGTATGCACGCAGCCAGCTTTGCGATCCTTGCAGATATGGTAATGCAGTAGGAGGCATCACGCATCCTGTGCATTACTTATCTGAACTGCATTGTCCTACACAACATCGAATAAACTGCGTAACATCAACCGATTAAGGTGACCCATGGGGTGTCAGTCAACCACTGCAGTTTAGAGGAAGAGGCCAGGAAATCCCCGTCAGCCGACAGAGATCCTGGCCTCTTCCCTCCCCCCAACGGCGGTGACACGCCTCCGTTTTGGGTAACGGAGGCTGTTGCCACCCCGTCCCCACCTTAAATGGCAGCAGACTGTCACTGACAGCCTGCTACCAGATTACGTGTGGTCCCGAAGACCCGTTCTGCTTATGCGCAGAACGGGTCATGTGCCTGCGCAGATTCCTGAACATCGGGAATCTGCATGCACTGCTGAATCAGACCCTGTGTACGCTCTATATCGTGTGTTCTGGGGTGAAGGGATATTGAAACGACCATTGTGTCTTTTATACGTCGTTGTGATGTGTACCCGGCCTTACTTTATTGTCATGTCTGTCCTTTTGTACAGTACTCTGAAAAATAACTTATCAACTTAATGTGGGAATTAAAAATAATAATCAAGCTATTCCTGTACTAAAAAGTATTTTACAGAATATATAAATGTATTATGACCCAACTGTCCCTGTATTGAACTCCATATTGTATTTCAAGAGATTTGATCTAAATTGCCCTTGTTATACATATTTATTGACAAATCCCTTTATTAGCTTTCCAAATTGTTGTTGCTCCTGTATCTATGACAACCCACTAGAATATACTTTAAGAAATGTGAACATTTTTGCCTGGTCATAGCTTGTCCATTAGGGAGATGCATCAAATATTCAAGAGTGATTAAGTGGAGAAATTGGCCATAACAACAACCAGCTTCTGTCATTTCATAGACTGCTAAATAAATGACAGTTAGAAGCGGATTGCTTTCTATGGGTAACTTCTCCATTTTTTCTCTCTCGAAGGTTTGATACATCTGCCCTCAGGGGTGGGAGCGCTGTGAATCTGCATACTTAAGGAGAGATGTATCAAACCTTAAACTGGATACACACACTAGACTATATTTCATCCGATCCCACGGATCGGAGCGACATATCTGGTACATCGTCTAGTGCATACCCATAATATGCGCGCTCCCACGGGTCGTTAGTGACATCCCGTTGGCCCTACTGCAGGGGATCGCTAATGATGCCATGCTGCAGAATGCAGTAAGGTGCGTCCATTTCCCGGACCCAGCATCGGCAAGTGTGTATGCACCTGCTGCATGCCGGGTCCCGTCGTCCGCGACATCGGGCTGGGTATACATTGTATGATATGTACCCAGCTTTAAAAAGATAAAGTACCAAACAATCAGCTCCTGTTACTATACAGGCTTTTTGAGAAAAGAGAGTTAGAAGCTAATTGGTTGGGCCCTATTTGATATCAAACCTTAATACCATCAGCATATTTAATTTAGTATTGCAGTGATACAAATGAATATGCCACTGATATTCATCATTACATACCCCTGGAATGAGATCCAGCGATGTCATCTTTATCGGCTGGGTCCTACACTCACCTGCGTGCAGCCTATTGCTGCCAGCAACTGGCTACTGTCATGCGCATGTGCATGACTGATTAATCCGCCGGAGAACCGGCAGTGCCTGGAAGGGTCACTGAAGCTGGATGGGATGCTCCCGGGTCCCCATTGCTGGCACTAAAGATGGCGAGAGCGATGCAGTGACAATCAGAGGTAATCTTAGATTATCGCTGTTTGTTGAATACAGAAAGGATGACATAACCCCTTTAGCGAGTGCTAAAGGGGTTATGTATTGTTGACAAATAGGACCCTCAATCTCTCTCCAAGCTTTGATACATCTTCCCCATAGGCTCATTGAATCTGTAGAATCATGGGCCAATCAGCTGATGCGATTTTCCACCTCGCTGTCTCCGTCATTAGGGAGCCACAGACAATACAATACACAGTGCTTTGTGGGGGTTGCAGTGGTGTAAATTAAGCAGGGCTCCATTAAAAATGGTATCTGTAAATCTGGCAATGCCAGTCTATGAAGGCATGCAAAAGTGTTTCTTCATTCCAAAATAATAAGTGGTGTACAAATCCGTTTGTTTTCAATAATAATCTGTAAAGAAAATAAAATGACATGATTTTAAAGTAATCAGTATGATTTACCGCCGGACCCATGACTGGCAGTTGGAATCCCGACAGTAGCATCCCGGCAGAGGAGGAAATACTGATCGTCCCCAGGTAAGTATATACTAACCTATGTCTACCCCCTAACCATCCCTTAGGGGTGCCTAACCCTAACCCCCCCCCCTTCCCCGCCGCCTAAACCTAACCTCCCGCGGGGTGCCTAACCATAAGTCCCCCCCGGGAGCGGCTATCCGCGCACTGCGTCTCTTTGATCGAGATGTCGGGCTCCCGGCGTATGTATAATGAAAGACGTCAGCATATCGACGCCTGTCTTTAGACCCTTGCCGGGATATGACAGTCGGGAAGTAGGCTGTCAGGATTAGGTCCGCCGGCTTCCCGACTGCATACCGATTTTAAAAGTGAAATACTCGGCAAAACAAACAGTCAATTTTCATCTGTTTTCTGGCATTTAGGAGCAAATTGCTGATCATCATTTACTCCCATACGTTACCAGATTTTCATTCCAACCAATCAACTAGTTGGATGGTTGGACAGAAAATCTTTACGTCTGAATTTTTAAACAGAACTGATATTAAAAGCAAAACAAGGCTTCTGAATTTCACAAGCATTGCCTAGAAAATGTGGTCACAGTGATTTACAACTAATTTTAATGATATAATGTATATTGTTTATTTTCTAAGTAAACAATTATTTTATTTTAGTCATGGTTTACTGTATTCATAGAATTACCTATATAAAAGTCCTGTCCTATGACCCTTACCTGCTGAAGTTGGTGCATTTATCAAGGTTAACAATAAAGCACCTCATTGTGTAGCATGAATGTGCAATTCCCCTAGAAACGTAGGAGCCGAATATGTACACTTCCATTTTGTATGGATCGCAGTGTGTACTGTCAGATTTGCTTCCTAAAAAAATACAATAACATTTTGTAATATTTGTTTACAAATTGTACAAAAAAATACAAAATAAAGTACTTTTTTTTTTTAACAGAATTAAACTGTGATCTATGATTTGTAAAAAAAAAAAAAAAAAAAAAATTCTTCTAGTAGTCTCTATACCAGGGCTTCTCAACTCCCATCCTCAATTTCTCTCAGTGGGTAATGTTTTGTGGCTTTTTTAATCATGCACAGTTAATCTATTTTGCTGGGTCAGTAATTATTCATCCTGCTTCCACAGATAGAAATCTTCAAAACATGACCTATCGTAGGTTGAACTTGAGAATCGTGGCTCTACACAATGCAGAGAGAGCCGATATACAACACAGGGAGCATTCAAGAGATATACAATACAGTGAACATTCAAGAAACAAAAATACAATACATTATAGTTACTGTACAATAGAAATATTTTTAGTGACCTATATAAAATAGATACAACATTCTTGCAGCTTATAGTTACAATTTCCATTCATATGATTTGGATGGTAATATTCTCCTCTGACATAATGGCATTCATTTACCATGGATGGCACTGGTCACAGAGCATGACAAATCATAAAAAGTATGATAATAAATGTAATTAGAAAAGTCCCACAATACATATAGAAGACTATTACTGACTTGGCATAGAAACACATTTATTTAAAACTTAAAAACAGGAAATCTACATATTCACCAACAATTTGAGAGCAAAATAGTGACAGTGACCACCTTATATTGTTAAAAGAAATAAAAAATTCCCAATCATTCACTTTTATTACAAGTGTAATAAAATCTAATGCTAAATGTGACCTGAGCCCCTAGATTTATTATAATTATACCTCAAACTTGCCCCCCACACTCCTCTTCATTAATTTAATTAACATATCCAGATATGACCCCCATAAAAATTTACCCCAGAACCTATTATCCTTCCTCTTAAAAAATTATTCCTCAAATTTGCCCCTCCCCCCCCTCTCCTCCTATTTCATTAAGATTTATTCCCCAGGAGCTTGGTCTGCAGGCAATCTGAGATTGTGTTCTTCCCAGGATCAATTTCATGGGCGCTCAATCCATTTTTTTTTTATTGTTTTTTTACCATGCAACCCAGCGCTGTCCTGCTCCAGGGGTCTGATACCCAAAATCAGAGTTGTGCTATGCTAACTTTACTGTGACAGGCACAGTAACAAGCGACCGCACCAGCCACTCTGTCCCCCGGTGACTGCAGAGGAGATCCGTTGCACAAGTGCAGAACGGATCTCCTCCTTATGCTCCAGCCCCACAGACACATCACTGCCAGAATCGCGCCCCAGAATGCCGTGCAAATGGCACTCTGGGGCGCATGCGTCTACAATTAAGTGCGAGGAGGGGAACATAGGGGGAGTTCAATTGATAGCGATGTTAAATAGCCCCAGGAAGGAGGTCCCGGAGCTATTCAATGGACCGCAATGCTAAGTCAACTAAGGATTTTATCTCTCAGCCTCCAGAAGTGACATCAGAAATCCGACTAAAGTGGCGGTCACGATGCTGTTTTACAGCTTTATCGCGGCGCTAACAGCATCCCAGCTGGCACTTTAGTCACGAGAACCGCCATTTTCCAACCTAACACCCTGCTTTAGTCGAGCTAACCGGCATACTCCGACAATTGAACAGCTCTGGGACCTCCTCCCCGGGAAATTCAAAATCGCAATCAACTGAATCGTCCCCATAGTTCCCCTCCAGGCACCGGTATGATGATCTCTGTGTGTGCAGAGATCAGCTGCAGCAGGGGGGACTGATGATCAGTCCCAGAACAGGGGGTGACCAAAAATCACATTCAGTAAATGTAGATAAAGCACATCACGGTTTCTTTGTGTTGAGACGGTTCCCTCAGTACGTATACAAAATTTAGTCGGCCCCCAAAAAATTATATTTCATATTTATTGGTATAAAGTCACATGAAACATACAGGATCCAAAAAAGTATCAATAAAGGTCAAAATAAAAAATTTTTGGGTCCTGAGCGAGCGTTTGGTATTGTCATGATCTTAATGTTTATTATCGAAGAGAGCTTTAGCAAGCTTTCCCAGCATTCTCAGCTGTCTGACTATACCAAATTGCACAACAACATTTCTTCATACTGTCTCAAAATGATGACTTTGCAAGGACCCTGCTGTACTGCGAGCTGCAAAAATATTACACATGGAATGCTTCTGGAAAAGTTTGTATGCGCAGAAAACAGGGAGTCGCTGTAGATGGTTATCCTGTTAGCAGAGCAACAGAAGCTCTTAGCCGTGTTTACTCTGTACATCCGACACATTTTGAATGCTTCTATCTCCGAAGTTTGCTTTACACCATTACAGGTCCTACTTCCTTCGAAGACCTTCGGACTGTTGATGGGGAAGTTTGTCACACTTTTTGTGAGGCCTGCCTAAGGACAGGTTTGTTGGAGGATGATGTGTAAACTAACATTCTTAAAATCCCGGGCAACGCCAGGTACTCCAGCTAGTACACTAATATAAAGTGTATTGCATTGATTCCTAACCACGATCCTCAAGGCACACTAACAGTCCTGGTTTTAGTGATATCCATGCTAAAGTACAGATGGTTAAATCAGAATAACTGAGGTACTAATTAAGTCACCTGTGCTCAAGTATGGCAAACCTTAAAACCTGGACTGTTAGTGTGCCTTGAGGACCGCGGTTGGGAACCCCTGGTCTATTGCTAACATTCTATATATTAAAACAAAGGATTAACCCATAGTAGTAACCAGGTCTCTGTAGATGGATGCCTGTTTTTATTAGATTTAGTATAGACAGAAATTGCTTTACTAACAATTTATAAACCTCATATTGCTGTCTACTGCCAAACTATCCATTATTTTTTTTGAAGATTCCATCAGTGAGAGGACTCACACACAGTTCAGTGTTTTAATTTATTGTATGTTATATATTTTTTATTGATGTTGTCATTAAATTTGTTTGCGATATTATTGATGCATTGATTTGCATCATTTTATGTCCACGATTCTATTTGTAAGTACTACATCTCAGCGCATCTTTCACCTTTTTATCAAACAGCAGTTTTCCATCATGCAGGATCTTAGTATTATACAGGGAGAGAATGAGAAAGGACGATTTAACTATAACTACGTTGTTATCGTTAAATAGTTTGTAAAATCGTTCATCTTATTAAGCTGAACGATGAACAATAATCGTTCATGCGCATTCACGTCTGTAGTTCATTGTCCATTCTGACTGTCCAACAAACGATTTTCGTTCAGAAAATCGTTCATGTTGTGCAAAATGGACAATAAACGATGAACGATTTCCATTCACTGTATGCATGAGTAAAAAATCGTTTTTGAAAATTGTTCATTATTTTAGTAACCAACGATTTCTAGTGAATGATTTTCGTTCACTTTTTCAAGGGAAAATCTGAACAAAAATCGTTCACTAAAATCGTTGGTTACTAACATCGTTATGTGTGTACGCACCTTTAAAGATAGATACTTCAAATGTCTAGATAAATCTACTAAATTGAGACAATTTAAACATAACTAATAAAAAGTTAGTCCGCAAAAGGTGAGCATAAAATACAAAGACATACACATATTGATTGCATTGAAGTCCATTAATAACACATTTTGCCATTAAAATGCTGTGTGCAATAAATCATGGACAAAAAAATATCCAGAAATATATTGATCAGACTGACCTGTGAAAAATTCAAGGTGAAATGCGCGACAGGCAGACTCGGGTCACGTGCTGTATACAAGTGACCTCCCAATATTGTTTTACTTTGCTATGCCAAAATGTAATCCTAATACCAATAGGGAGGATATCTGCATCCTTACCAAACTGTATTATTAATGTTTCAGCATGATTTGTCCACCACTGCTTTATGATCAAGTTTGATACCTAACATTGTGGATTAGTTATTACTTTATTAAAGTCATAAATTCTCTGTTGAACACAATGGATATTTCTTGCTGTTGTGTCTGGAGAGTCACTTATGAATTGATGTGTACATTTTTTTACATGCTCAAATGTTTAATTAAATTGTGAATATACCAACAGCAGAGAAATACCGGTAATCTTCACAGAGGACACTGTTAAGGTATTTATCTTAGTATTCAGGTTCATGCATGTATTCTCACACTGCTTTTACATTGAGGAAAGACTGTTCCTTTACTGAAAACCCTGCTACCCCGTATTTCAGTGTCTGCCAAGGAACTTAAGGTCTTATGTGTAATCTTTGCATTTTGAATTCTAGAACTGTGAATGCACCAACATCGTATTGCTTATTATCCATATTTGGGATAGGACCTTGATTTCCAACTGTATATCTGCAGATGATGGTCGTTCATACACACTGAACGACCACCATGTGTCTGGCTGCGTGTCCCAGCATCCAGGGGGCCTGCCAGACCCCCCGCGGCTACCGCTGTATGTGTACGAGCGGTCTGCAGACATATCTGTGCATCAGCTGTGCGCCGACGTTCACCGACATATCGCGGGTACACACTGGCCGACAGGCAGCAGATATATTGGCCGATCAATTAATCGGCCAATGTATCAGTCAGTGTGTACCCAGCATTAGATATGGTAAGAACTTACCCTTGTTATCTCTATTTCTACGAAGTCCATAGGGTTCCACAGGATACCTTGGGGTATAGGTGATGACGTCAGACACGGACACCACAGAGTTAAATTTTCAGCCTCCCAGGATGCACCAGGGTCCCTCTCCTGTATCCCACCCCCAAGCCAAGGCAATTCAGTTTCGTAACAAGCCATAGGCCGGAGGAGGAGAACAAAGAGAGAGAAGAAAGTCTGGAACACACAAGAATCACATTCTCACCAGAAGGAGACGGAGAAACCGGTGACCAGATCAAAGCCCATCTGCAGTACAGGTGCGACAGGGCGGTAGTCCTGTGGAACCCTATGGACTTCGTAGAAATAGAGATAACAAGGGTAAGTTCTTACTATATCTCATATTTTCTACTTCAGGGTCCATAGGGTATCCACAGGATACCTTGGGGATGTCCCAAAGCAGTATCCTTTAAGGGTGGGGACACTCCTGTGCTGTAAGGAGAATCCAACGCCCGAAGGAAGCATCCTGAGAGCCGAAGGTATCAAAAACATAATACCTTACAAAAATATGGACAGATGACCACATGGCTGCCAATCACCGCTGAGGCGCCACTTCGAGCTGCCCACGAAGGACCCACAGACCTAGTGGAAGAGCTTTAATAGAGGATGGAACAGGAAGACCTGTGAATCCATCCTGCCAAAGTTAGCATAGTGGCAGGCCAACCCTTTTTATGGAAACCAGAAAGGACAAAACCGAGAGTCTGATTTCCTAAATGGACTGGTACGGTCAACTTAAATTCGTAGAGCCCGTACCACATCCAAGGAGTCCTCACCAGCAGACAGGACTGGGGAAGTAAAGGCCGGTACTATAATTTCCTCATTGATGTGGAAACTAGACACCACCGTCGGCAAAAAAACAGGGCAAGTGCAAAGCACTGCCCTGTTCCTAGGAAAGATGAGAAAAAGGGAGGTCTACATGACAGAGCCCCCCATTCTGCGACCCTACTGGCCAAATCAATGGCCAGAAGGAATACAGTCCTAGCCGTAAGTCATTTGAAATCCACTGAGCCCAGTGGATCAAATGGCGGTCCTCGGAGAGCCCTAAGGACCACAGCCAAATCCCAAGGAGCCACCGGTGGAACAAAGGGATGCTGAATATAACGTATACCTTGCACAAAGGTGCGGACCTCAGGAAGAGTAGCAATCCTACGATGAAACCATACCAACAGGGCAGAAACCTGCACCCTCAGGTAAGCAAGGCGAAGACCGTTATCTAAGCCTACCTGTAGGAAAGCCAACACTCTGGATATCCGGAATACCCGAGGAGCATAGCCTCTAGGGCGACACAACTGAAAGAAAGTATGCCATACCTGATGGTAAATTCTTGCAGATAAAAGCTTCGGAGCTCTTAGCATGGACAGAGCCCCTGTTAACTATAGAGCTGGAAAAGGGCAGTCTCCACCGCCACACCGTCAAGGACGGACAACCCAGGTCTGGGTATCAGCCAGGATCCTGAGACAACAGGTCCGGGCGTAGAGGCAACAGCTTTGGAGTGTTAACTGACAGGCTCCGAAGATCTGAGTAATAGTGCCGTTTGGCCCACACTGGAGCTATCAGCAGGAGCGTGCCTTCTTCTTGCTATTACTGGAGGAAGAAGGGATAATGGAGTGACGAGGTACACAACTTGGAAGGTCCACTGGACCTAAATACGTCTACCAGAAGAGTCTCATCTCTGAAAGGCTCCACTTGCTCACCAGAAGATTGAACACCTCCTGATGAAGCGGACATTTCCCTGAATGCACGTCTTGACGGCTAAGAAAGCCTGCTTTCCATCTGAGGATTCCTGAATGAACACTGCCGATGATGGCAGGGATATAGCCTTCCACCCAAGCCAGAATTCGGGACACCACTGTTAGTGTCGCCTGACTTCAGGAACCTCCTAGGTGGTTTACATAAGCCATCATGATGGCGTTGTCAGACTGTACCTGCACGGTATTTCCGTGGAGGACCTGTCCTGCATGCTGGAGAACCTTGAATACTGCGCAGAGTTCTCAGATGTTTATGGGAAGCGCATAATCTGCTGGTGTCCACCTGCCCTGGAACAAGTGTGGACCCATCACTGCTTCCCAGCCACGGATAGTGGCTTCCGTCGTCAGAAGGACCCTGTCCGCTATCCCAAAGGGGGTGCCCCTTGTTTAGGCGAGCTTTCCGCAGCCACCAGTCCAGAGAGAGACAAACCTCCGGGGAAAGCACTATTGACCTTATCCTAGGGTGCAAGCCATCCCATCCGGAGAGGTATCAATTTTTTCTAGAGGTTTAGAGTTAAACTGGGTACTCTCCACCATGTTGACCAGTGACACCCTGGAACCCAGGAACCACATTGCCGAGTGAATAGACACTCGGCGACTCTGCAGGCAACTGCGTACCTTTGCCTGTAATGCAGAGATCTTTTCCTCAATCACAAAGATCCTCAGATGTTGGGATATGGAGCATCCTCTGTGAGGAATCAGAGAGGACCATTTCCAGTTTTATCAGTCCGCCGTAACGTAGCAACACAGATATTGTCCGTTGCAGATGGCACTGAAGTATCTCTGGAGACCCTGGTAACAACAGGAGGTCACCCGGATAGGGTAACAAGCGGACCCCCTGCATCCGCAGGTGGGCTGCCATAACTGCCGTGACCCTGGTAAACCGTGAGGCGCGGTGGCCAGACCAAGGGGCAATGCCAGAAACTGGAAATGCTTATCGACCACTGCAAACCTGAGGAAAACACTGGTGTGCTAAGAAAATAGGGATATTCAGGTAGTCACCCTGAATATATCCAACGACACCACAAAATTCCCAGGCTCCATTGAATGATGGAATGCAGGGTCCCCCTCCTGAACCGAGGAACCCTTAAGAATTTGTTGAAGGATTCGAGGTTGAGGATGTCCTGGTAAGACCCATTGGGTTTCTGTACCAGAAAGAGGATGGAGTAATACCCCGTTCCCCTTTGGGGCAACGGAATAGGTACTATAACTCCTGCCTGGAGCATAGAGTGTAACACCCTCAAAAATTACAGGGCCTTGTCTTGAATTGACAGAAGACCTGTAACGAAAAACCGGCTGGGAGGCCTTTACCGGGAGGAGAGGACATACCTTCAAGAAAATACTTCTCTTACCCCAGTGTCCGTGGTGGTCAGACACCAGCACTGGGCGAACTGGAGAAGCCGGCCTCCAACTCTGGGGTCCCCCGAGAGGAGGCCCGTCCCGTGAGGCTGAATGCTTATAGTCCAACTTGGGAGTAGGACGTCTTGTCCTCCAAGCCTGTTCTTATGGCTGAGCAGATTTCCTGGCTACTGACTGTCTTGGAAAGCTGTATTTTAGACTTACCCTGGCCTCACAGGGCCGAAAACACGAAGCCCCAGAATCCGATGGGACTGTAGCCGATGGCAGACACGCAGACGTAGCTGCTGCCTGCGGAGCCACAATTTTGTCCAGATGAGGGCCAAACAGGACCTGTTCCATAAAAGGCAAAGCATTCCAAATGGAATCTGCATCCGCTTTCCAAGAGCGCAACCACAGGGAGCGGCAAGCCGCTACTGCTGCCGAGCCACTACTGCTGCCGAGGAGATTCTGGAAAGGAGCATTATGAACGTGGCTAAGTCTCTGAGAATTTGCTACTATCCACCTGCTCTGCTGGAGAGTCAGTGTGCAGAGATCCAGTTACCTACCCAGCGCTCCATGGCTCTGGCCCGCAGCACACGTCCATAGCCGGCCTGGACGCCCCGCCAGCAAGGGAATAATTTGATTTTAGATATATTTGCACCTTGTAATCTGTAACCTCCTTCAAGGAGGACCTGGCGGGCATGGGCAACGTAGCACTCCTCACTAGGCGTATAACATGAGAATCTACCCGTAAAGGTAACTCCCATTCGGAAAAGTAATTATCCGCAAAGGGGTATGCCAAAGGTCAACCATTTTGAGGCTGGATCCGCTCACCCGGATTTTCCACGCCTCCTCTAAATGATCCACCTGACCAGATAGAGGAATTACAGTGGCAACACCCTTATCCTTAAAGAGGGCATATTTGGATTTAGCCACGGGGGATAAGTAATAACCAAAGCCGCACGGACTGCCCGTATAAGGCCAGGTATATAGACTTTAGACCCAGACTATGCCTCCTCTGCACTAAGGGGCTCGTGTCTGAAAAAGTCAATAATGTCACCGTCATCAGACGTCATGTCCTTAGCCGTCTGAGATCCGAAAGGCCGTTTAGAAGGCAGAAATGGTGACTCCTCCTGTAAAACGTCCATCAGGTGCTATACCATTTGGACAATAAATTCACCCACACAGGCTCCTGCAAGACCTGGGGGGACGAAAAACAAGATACACTGGGGTACCATCAACTGCCCAGGGATCCCTGCATGTGATGAAACCACCACTTGCTGCGATAACCCCTATGGGGAAACACAGGGAGCGTTGCCGACAAGGGCTGTAAGCATCTTAGCCAGCCGAGGGCGGTGACAGAAATGGGGCGTGATATATAATAAACATGCCCTCCATAAACCCTCAGCGTCTACATATCCCTCCGCTAACTGCACATTATATCAGTACATTATAGCTGGAAGAGGATATCCTCGTTCACTTTCCGACATGAGGAGTATGAACGGAGCGTATGTGACTTCCCACACAGAAAAAACACGTTTACTGTGAGGTAATAAACACCCTGCAACACCGCACCGCAAGGGCTGTAGCAGAAGAAGAACAGGGATAGGAAAATGGCTGACAGTCAGAAATGAAAGTACAGGCAAACAGCGCTAGCATTTAAGTCACATACAATGCAAAGATAACATCCTGCATTACAAGCACTGCGATCAACTACACAGACCAGAGCCTGGTAGGAAACAGTGCTGCATACACTGACCTTAATTGAAGGAGAGGTATGCAGGGGACCCGGACCGCAATGGCACCTTCCAGCAGCGTTTGCAGAGAGGAGGCGAGCCCGGGGGAGGAGCGCTGACACAGACCGCTGTGGAATGGCACTGTGCAGCGGGGGAGACGCCGGCTGTGAGACAGGGGAGGCGTTCTCCCCTGGCCTGCAATTAACCCTGGGACGCCGCGCTGTACCGCACATGCTGGAAGGTGCAGGATCAGTACCTGGCCCCACGCGCAGCCGGTCCCCAGGGACAGGGGCTGGCTGGCAACTTTTAGCCTGGGGGGCAAATGCATGCAGGCGGCCCTGGCAGAGGAGTGGCGTGTAGCCAGGGTGCCCAAAGGGCCCCCCTCAAGTATTCCAGGGAGGAGGCGGGTCCATATGGGATTAATGTAAGGTAAAAATAAAGATTAGGGGCAGCCCCGTCGTAGTGCCCATATGCAGTGCCCCCGTATGCCACAGGAGAGGACACCCTTATGCAGGCCTCCAGTAGTGCCCCCAGTAGTGATCCCCCCTATGCAGTGGCCCTTGTGCCCCCAGTAGTAAGCCCCTTATATAGTGCCCCCAGTAGTGGTCCCCCCTGTGCAGTGCCCCTTATATAGTGCCCCCAATAGTGGTAACCATTATGCAGTGCCCCTTAGTGGCCCCAGTTGTCTCCCCCCTATGCAGTACCCCCAGTATTGCCCTTCATATAGAGCCCCTAGCAGTGGTCCCTCGGTGCAGTGCCCCCAGTGGTAGTCCCCTCCTCCCTATGCAGTGCCCCTAGTAGTAGTCCCCTCCCCTTGTAGTGCCCCCAGTAGTAGTCCCCCCCTTGTAGTGCCCCCAGTAGTAGCCCCCCCTTGTAGTGCCCCCAGTAGTAGTAGCCCCCCTTGTAGTGCCCCCAGTAGTAGTAGTCCCCCCCTTGTAGTGCCCCCAGTAGTAGTCTCCCCAGTAGTAGTAGTCCCCCCTTGTAGTGCCCCCAGTAGTAGTCCCCCCCTTGTAGTGCCCCCAGTAGTAGTAGTAGTCCCCCTCTTGTAGTGCCCCCAGTAGTAGTCCCCCCTTGTAGTGCCCCCAGTAGTAGTCCCCCCCTTGTAGTGCCCCCAGTAGTAGTAGTAGTCCCCCCCTTGTAGTGCCCCCAGTAGTAGTAGTCCCCCCCTTGTAGTGCCCCCAGTAGTAGTAGTCCCCCCCTTGTAGTGCCCCCAGTAGTAGTCCCCCCCCTTGTAGTGCCCCCAGTAGTAGTAGTCCGCCCCCTTTGTAGTGCCCCCAGTAGTAGTCTCCCCTTTGTAGTGCCCCCAGTAGTAGTAGTCCCCCCCCTTTGTAGTGCCCCCAGTAGTAGTCCCCCCCCTTTGTAGTGCCCCCAGTAGTAGTAGTCCCCCCCTTTGTAGTGCCCCCAGTAGTAGTAGTCCCCCCCTTTGTAGTGCCCCCAGTAGTAGTAGCCCCCCCCTTTGTAGTGCCCCCAGTAGTAGTCCCCCCCTTTGTAGTGCCCTTAGTAGTAGTCCCCCCCTTTGTAGTGCCCCCAGTAGTAGTAGTCCCCCCCTTGTAGTGCCCCCAGTAGGAGTAGTCCCCCCTTGTATTGTAGTGCCCCCATTAGTAGTAGTCCCCAGTAGTAGTAGTCCCCCACCCCCCTTGTAGTGCCCCCAGTAGTAGTCCCCGCCTTTGTAGTGTCCCCAGTAGTGGTCTCCTCTTTGTAATGCCAGACCCCCCCCCCTGTAGACACACGTAATATAAAAAAAATAATAAAAAAAACACTTTCCTGAATCCCCGCTCCCACCGCCGCCATCTGCTCCTCCGTCTGTCCTCCCAGGCCGGGCCGCTCTGCATTATGGGAGAGACGTCATATGACGTCATGACGCCTCTCCCATTACCCACTGCAGGAGCCGGAAGATGGAGCGGCTCCCGCAGTGGGAGCAGCAGCAGCTAATGAGAGTCTGACAGACTCTCATTGGCTACTGATCAAAATAAACACACAGCTGCTGGCGGCTGTGTGTTTGTCACTTGTATAGCGCTGACCGAACTCCGTCCGGTCAGCGCTACACACGCAGTGCAGCCTGTGTCACAGTGACACAGGCGGCCCGCATGACGCTGCGGCCCGGGGGGCACATGGCACCCGGCCCAGCCCGCCACTGCCCAGGGAGCCCCCTGCCTGGGGACCAAAAAGGACTGTGTTACCGGCGGGTGCCCACCGCGGGAGACCGCCGCTTACCTTGTCCCCCGTACATCCGGCCACAGTCCAGGTAGCCGGGGTCACCGCTAGCTGTGACCAAAGCTACCTACCAGCATCCCCAGATCGGTACCGGCGTTCTGGTACCGGCGGGGTGTAGGAGCGACAGCATGGACGTCAGTACTGACTGTCCATGCTGTAAGGCTCATCTTGTGCAGCCACAGCTGCACTCTGAAGAAATCTTCTGGGGCTCTGTGAATGTGATCCGACCTCTGGCTGGACACCCACGAAACTGAATTGCCTTGGCTTGGGGGTAGAGTATAGGACAGGGACCCTGGTGCATCCTGGGAGGCTGAAAATTTAACTCTGTGGTGTCCGTGCCTGACGTCATCACCTACACCCCAAGGTATCCTGTGGTTACCCTATGGACCCTGAAGTAGAAATAGCAGTTTATCTCTGTGTTTATATACTCTCAGGTGTGTTACTGTTTGAGTGTCTTGCACAGTCTATTATTAGCAGAGTACACATGTTAATATTAAGTAACAATCTATCACTTAAATACTTTGGATTTTTTTTTGTATTACTATTTTGTCCTGCATTACGTTTACAAATGATGGAAAGTTGTACAGCAATGCAGAACGGAAGGCAGTACACCTTGTTGAAAATAAAAATAAAAAATATTATATATATATATATATTATATGAGATATGGTAAGAACTTACCCTTGTTATCTCTATTTCTACGAAGTCCATAGGGTTCCACAGGATACCTTGGGGTATAGGTGTGACGTCAGTCGCAGGGCACCAAAGAGTTAAGCTTTCAGCCTCCCAGGATTCACTAGGTCCCCCTCCTATACCCCGCCCCCGAGCCAAGGCACCTCAGTTAGTTACCAAGCCATAGGCCGGAGGAGGAGAAGGAAGAGAGAGAAAAAAAGATCTGGACACACACAAGAAGCACATTCTCACCAGAGGGAGACGGAAAAACCGGTGACCAGAGCAAAGCCCATCTGCAGCACAGGTGCGACAGGGCGGGAGTCCTGTGGAACCCTATGGACTTCGTAGAAATAGAGATAACAAGGGTAAGTTCTTACCATATCTCATATTTTCTACTTCAGGGTCCATAGGGTATCCACAGGATACCTTGGGGATGTCCCAAAGCAGTATCCTTTAAGGGTGGGGACGCTCCTGTGCAGAAAGGAGAATCCGCCGCCCGAAGGAAGCATCCTGAGAGGCGAAGGTGTCAAACCTGTAATACCTCACGAAGGTATGGACAGAGGACCACGTAGCAGCCTTGCAGATCTGGACTGCAGAGGCACCACGTCGAGCTGCCCACGAAGGACTCACAGACCTAGTGGAATGAGCCTTCACAGAAGGAGGAACCGGCAGACCTTCATGAAGATAAGCTTCAGAAATAGCCATACGGATCCAGGCTGCCAAAGTTTGCTTTGAAGCAGGCCAACCCTTTTTTACGGAAGCCATAGAGGACAAACAAAGCGTCCGACTTCCTAAACGAAGAAGTGCGGTCAACATAAGTCCTTAAGGCCCGCACAACATCCAAAGAGGCCTCACCCACGGAAAGACCCAGTGAGTTAAAGGCCGGAACAACGATTTCCTCGTTAACATGAAACTGGGAAACAACTTTGGGAAGAAACTCGGGCCGAGTGCGGAGTACTGCCCTGTTCCCATGAAAAACCAAGAAAGGGGGTCTACAAGAAAGAGCCCCTAACTCAGAAACACGTCTGGCCGAAGCAATAGCCAGAAGGAAAACAGACTTAGCTGTTAGCCATTTAAGATCCACTGATCCCAGTGGTTCAAACGGCGGTCCTTGGAGAGCCCTTAGGACCACAGCCAAATCCCAAGGTGCCACAGGTGGAACAAAGGGCGGCTGAATGCGGACAACACCTTGCATAAAGGGGCGCACATCCGGGATTGTAGCAATCCTACGGTGAAACCAGACAGACAGGGCCGAAACCTGTACCTTCAAAGAAGCAAGGCGAAGCCCATGATCTAGTCCCGCTTGCAGGAAGGCGAGAATCCGAGACAGACGAAACTCCCGCGGTGCACAACCTCTCGGTCGACACCACTGGAAGAACGCATGCCACACGCGATGGTATATCCTCGCGGAAGACGGTTTCCGAGCTCGCAACATGGTACGCACCACAGAGCTGGAAAACCCCCGGGACCTCAGCATGGCCGTCTCAACAGCCACGCCGTCAAAGACAGCCGAGTCAGGTCCGGGTGACGACAAGGACCCTGAGACAGGAGGTCCGGTCATAGCGGCAACCGCAGAGGACTGTCCACGGACAGACCCTGAAGGTCTGAGAACCAGTGCCGTCTGGGCCACGCGGGAGCTATCAACAGGAGCGTCCCTCCTTCCTGTTTGAATTTCCGGATTACCCGTGGAAGAAGGGAGACCGGAGGGAACAGGTATGCGAACCGGAACGTCCACCGGACGGACAGAGCATCCACCAGAGACGCCCCTTCGTCTCTTGTGCGAGACCCGTACACCGGCAACTTGTTGTTGTGCCGGGACGCCATCAGGTCGATCTCTGGAAGACCCCATCTGTCCACCAGTAGTTGAAAAACGTCCGGGTGCAGGGAGCATTCCCCCAGATGAGCGTCCTGGTGACTTAGAAAGTCCGCCTCCCAATTGAGCACTCCCGGGATGAAGACCGCTGATATGGCCGGAAGATTGCGCTCCACCCAAACCAGGATCCGAGACACCTCTACGAGAGCCGCCCGGCTTCGGGTTCCTCCTTGCCTGTTTATGTAGGCCACGGTGGTAGCGTTGTCCGACTGGACCTGTACCGGGTGACCCTGGAGAAACCGATGTGCCTGCTGGAGAGCATTGAAGACCGCAGTTCCAAGATATTGATTGGAAGCTCCGCTCGGCGTCCACCTGCCCTAGAACAGATGTGGACCCGAAACTGCTCCCCAGCCCCGAAGACTGGCGTCCGTTGTCAACATGACCCAATTTAGAACCCAGAACGGACGTCCCTCGCTGAGGTGGGTCGTCTGTAACCACCAAGCAAGGGACAGGCGAACCTCCGGGGTGAACACAATCGTGTGGGACTTCAGAGACTGAGGCAGCCCGTTCCACTTTCACAGGATCAGGTGCTGCAGAGGTCTGGAGTGAAACTGGGTATATTCCACCATGTCGAACACCGACACCATGGAGCCCAGTAACCTCATCGCCGAGTGTAGAGACACCCGGCGGCTGTGCAGACAACTGCGCACCCTTGACTGTAAAGCAGAGATCTTTTCCTCCGTCACGAAGATCTTTTGCTGTCCCGAGTCCAATAAGGCTCCAAGATGCAGAATCCTCCGAGACGGGATTAGAGTGGACTTCTGCCAGTTGATTGGCCAGCCGTGCCGTTGCAGCAGGGCAATGGTCAGGTCCAAGTGGCGTAACAGGAGCTCTGGAGATCCCGCCACCAATAACAGGTCATCCAAGTACGGCAACATGCGGACTCCCTGCAGCCGCAGAGAAGCCACCATGACCGCCATCACCTTGGTGAAAACACGTGGTGCTGTCGCCAGGCCAAAAGGTAACGCCCGAAACTGGAAGTGGTCGCTGCGGATTGCAAACCTGAGGAACTGTTGATGGCGCAAAAGAATAGGGACATGCAGGTAAGCGTCCTGTATGTCCAATGACACCATGTAGTCCCCAGGTTCCAGTGCCAGAATGATGGACCGTAGGGTCTCCATCCGAAACTTCGGTACCCGCAAAGACTTGTTGAGTGCTTTGAGGTTGAGAATCGGACGATACGACCCATTGGGTTTCTGTACCAAAAAAAGATTTGAATAGAAACCCTGGCCCCTCTGGGAGAATGGAACAGGCACTATAACTCCAGCCTGGAGCATAGTGTGCAATACCTTCCGCAGCTCCGTAGCCTTGTTCCGGTCTGATGGTAGACCCGTGGTGAAGAATCGAGCCGGGGGTCTGTGCCGGAAGGAGAGGGCGTACCCGTGGGAGACCACCTCCAGAACCCAAGTGTCTGTCGTAGTGACCGACCAACACTGGGCGAACTGCAGCAGGCGGCCTCCCACCCTGGGATCCCCCAAAGGGAGGCCCGGACCGTCAGGCCGCAGGCTTGTCATCTGGCTTGGGGGCCGGACGTCTGGTACTCCATGCCTGTTTCCCGGGCTTGACCGATTTCCTAGGGCCAGCCTGACGAGGAAACGACTGTGGTTTGGGCCTGCCCTGGGCCCTAGATGACAGAAAGGACGATGGTCCAGAACCAGAAGGAGCAGCGGCCGACGGGAGACAAGCAGATTTGGCTGCCGCCAGCGTGGCCACAATCTTATCCAGATCCGGACCGAAGAGAACTTCTCCGGTAAACGGCAACGCTTCCAAACCCTTCTTGGAATCTGCGTCCGCCTTCCAGGATCGCAGCCACAAGGTGCGACGAGCAGCTACCGCTGCTGAAGAAATTCTAGACACCAGAGTACTAATGTCTAGAGCCGCCTCGTTGATGTAGGTGGCCGAATCACAGAGATTGCCAATCAACTCCGCCTGTTCGGCCGGACAGTCGGAATCAAAAGAAGCCTCTAATGAATCCGCCCAGCGCTCCATAGCTCTGGCAACCCAGCAGATGGCCATAGCCGGCCGTGCTGCCCCCCCCGCAAGGGAATAAGCGGACTTCAGGCAGATCTCCACCTTGCGGTCCGTAGCATCGTTAAGGGAGGACATGGATGGCATCGGCAATGTGGCACTACGGACAAGACGGGTCACGTGAGAATCCACCTGTGGAGGGGATTCCCACTTAGCAAAATAATTATCCGCGAACGGATAAGCCACCGCCAGGCGTCTCTGCGGCTGGTATCTTTTGCCAGGCTGTTTCCACGCCTCCTCTAAATGGTCCACCAACTGACCCGAAAGAGGAAAGACTGTGGCATCGCCCTTCAAGTCTTTGAAAAAGGCATACTTAGACTTAGCCGCTGGGGGAACTTCGTCCTCAATCACCAAGGCTGTGCGGACCGCCCGATTAAGTCCAGGAATATATATTTTGGACTTAGCATCAGCGTCCTTAGTATGGAGAGGTTCCTGATCGTAAGGATCCAGAATCTCCCCATCATCAGACGTCCCTTCGTCATCCTCATAAGGAGCGGACAGAGACGCCACCGGCCGTTTATGAGGCCGCATCACAGACTCTCCTTGCAACACATCCGACAAGTGCTGTACAGAACTCGTCAGGGAGTTAACCCACGCTGACTCCTGAGAAACCGGGAGCGGGGAAATAGGGAGACTGTGGGGCACCACCAATTGTCGTGGGAAACCCTGCATGGGTGACGACACCACAGACTGCTGGGACAAACCCATCGGAGTAAACGCGGGCTGCGGAGCTAACTGGCCCACTAAAGCGGTTCGCGCCTGAGCAAAACAAGCCCAGGGCGGCTCCTGTACCGGTGCTGTAACCGTAAGAGGCCGCGCCATGGACAAACACTGCCGGCAAAGGCCCTCCGCGCTACCCTCCCCCTCCGCTAACGGTACTTTACACGTGGTACACTGTAGCCGGAGGGGAAAATCACTTTCAGACATGATGGCACCATGTATGTGACCCCTCTCACCAATTATATATTAAATAGGCGAGAGACCACCCTGCAGCACCGCACCGCAAGGGCTTAGCAGAAAGAACAGGGACAGTAATAAAGCTGACAGTCTTGAGAAGAAAAGTTACAGGCAGCAGCGCTAGCACAGTCACATACAATGCAAAGAAAATCAATTCCTGCACTAACAGCGCTGATCACTCAACTACACAGACACAGGGCCTGGTAGGACACAGCGCTGCATACACAGACCTGACCACAGCGGAGGAGAGGTATGCGGGGGGACCCAGACCACGATGCTTCCAATGCAGGCTTCCAGCAGCATTCACCATGCTTCTGAAAAGATGGCCGCCGAGGAGCAGAGAGAAGGCTGGCCTGGGGGAGGAGCGCTGACACAGGGCCAGTCAGCACAGTGCAGAGAGGGCTGTGTGCAGCGGGGGAGGCGCCGGCTGTGAGACAGGGAAGGCGCGCTCCGCTGGCATGCATTTAACCCCTGGGACGCCGCAGCGCTACCGCTCTGCTGCGGTCCGCTGTCCCAGGGGGTAGTGGAAGCGCAGGTTGGTCGCCTGGCTCCACACTGCAGCCAGTCCCCAGGGAGCCCCCTGCCTGGGGACTTAGGACCATGTGATCAGCGGGGACCCACCGCGGGACCCCGCTGCTTACCTCTGTCCCCCTTGAATCCGGCCATGGTCCGGAACATCTGGGGTCACCGCTAGCTGTGACCCCAGATGCCCACCAGCATCCCCGGATCAGTACCGGCGTTCTGGTACCGGCGGGGTGTAGGGAAGACAGCATGGACGTCAGGGCTGACTGTCCATGCTGTTCATCCAGATGTGCAGCCACAGCTGCATGAAGAAAAAGCTTCAGGGGCTCTTCTAGCCCCCACTCCAACAGGTGCACCCGACTCCGGCTGGGCACCAAACTAAACTGAGGTGCCTTGGCTCGGGGGCGGGGTATAGGAGGGGGACCTAGTGCATCCTGGGAGGCTGAAAGCTTAACTCTTTGGTGCCCTGCGACTGACGTCACACCTATACCCCAAGGTATCCTGTGGATACCCTATGGACCCTGAAGTAGAAATATATATTTTAAGTGACACCTTTTATGAACATAAATAAAAATCAGTCCATAATCTCTCCATTGCTGTGTTACCACACATCAACATCTGACCAGCTTTGATTATTACTACCCTATTTATGTAATGACAGTGATAATACAGAGAATTCCCATAGCTGAGCCACACCAACACTAGATACAATTTACTTAGAAGCCAATCTTCTCTATATACTTTCACAGCTTGGAAGGAAACCCAAATGGACACTTGGGAGTACACAAAAATGTACACCATGGTCAATGAAACAACTTTCTAAAATGATTGCGAGTTGCTGACATTAGTGAGTGTTTCCTCCTAACTTGTATAGACCGTTATGCACTCACATAGCTGGCTCCTATGCATGCAGACTAGATTTAAGTAATTTTATTACATGAAATGTGAAAAAAGTGGTGTAAGAAATACATATAGCACTTTTCCAGCTGAACCCCTCATGTGACAGAAAACTTCCTGCCACAGTCATGCTCACTGAAAGTCTGCAGGCTGTTGCAGGTCGGTCAACAGACTAGAGCAGTGGTGTCAAACTCGGGCCCTTCAGCTGCTGTGGGACTACATATACCAGCATGCCCTGCCAGTTTTAGCATGCCCTAATAGCAAAGCTCTGGCAGTGCATGCTGGGATGTGTAGTTCCACGGCAGCTGAAGGGCCCGAGTTTGACACCACTGGACTAGAGCAACAATTCTCAAACTGTGGGTCGTAACTGGAATGCGGTCAGGCTGATGACTCCTTGGACCTTTCAGTTATTTGATCTGAGGAGTCTGAAATCAGTTGAACTGTTAATTCAAGTTCATTCCTCGGATCACTGGCTGTGACATCTGAGGAGTCATCGGGCAGTCACCATTCCAGTGCACAGCCTCTCTTGTCCCACCCAGCAGGCTCTCTGTCTGTGAAGAAGTTGTTAAAAGTGCAGCCTGGGGGCAGGAGGGGAGCACTGCGCACAGACCCTATGACATGTGTCTGTGGATGACGGAACAGGGGAGCACGGTGTGGGAGGTGGAACATACATTAAACAGCCACTGCCTCTCCCTAGTCACCCATTCCATGCCACCCACTGCCTCTCCCTAGTCACCCTCTACTTCCCAAGTCACCCACTGTTTCCCCAGTCACACTCTGCCTCTCCCTGCCATCCCCCAAACCCTTGGACTAGAGTATTCCTTTAGTTATGGCAGCTTTCCTTTAATTATGGTCACAAATTACAAATCTTTGTTCAAACCAATTGTACTTGTCTTTTTTTATATTACTGTGCCAACTTCTCATCAAGTAAGGAGGGAAAAAAGGATGCTTCATTACTAGAGGCCTGTTTTAAATAAGGTTTATAAAACTGACTTGAAAATAACCAAAGCAGCACTTGATAACATAGTAGTGATCTTTGTGTTCTATTAATGACAAACTGGAGATTCATCTGTGACACTAATCACGTCATGGGTTGTAAAGATTGATATCCCTCCTTCAAAAAGTCTCTCCATGCTTTGAGGAAGCGGGCATTTGCTTTGCATTTGGCAGCGAGCTCTTCCACCTGGGATGACACAGCGCTGGTTGTTTCCAGAATCTTGGTTAAAGAGAAGGTGACCTGCAATATAACAGACATTGTACCACTTGTATTCAAAATTCCCCACATGTTAAAATCCATAATCGAATTCGCTAAAGTGCTATCAGTACTACCATGCTCAATCCCCGGATAGGTAATATTGTCTTAAGATGGCCTGTGGGCTACAATCGGCAATAATTTTGCAGAGAAGGCTCTTCAGATACGTCTCAGGTAGCCAGCACATACTGTAGGAACTCCTTGCCAGCAGCATTAGGCTGCGAATAAGACTGAGAAGAGGACCACTTATGACAAGGGTTTTCACTGGTGCTCCAAAAGGAGTCCCAGATTGATAAATAAGGGGCAATTTGTGCCCTGTACTACTTCAATTTACAGCAATGCAGAATGCATCACTGAGCCGCTAATGGGAAACAGGCCACTTATCCCTTGCATGAAGATTTAAAGGCACATCATCCTACTGGAAGGACTGCTAAATGTACCCTCTGGGTGTAGTAGGTAATAGTGCCGGCCACATGGCCGGTGGTTCAAATCCCGCCAGCGGAAGGCCGCCAGCGGTGAAAATCCTGATCGCTAATAAGGTGTAACTAATCCTAACCCCCATCCCCGCAGCCTAAACTTAAGTCTCCAGGGGGGGAAGGGGGGGGGTGCCTAACCCCCCCCTTCCCCTAGCCTAAACCCAAGTCCCCCCCGTGAGCACTAAAACCCGACGCCTGTCATTATACCTACGTCGGGAGCCCGGCATGCTGATTGAAGGTGCGGCGGGCGCAGACAGCCACACGTGGGGGGGGGGTTAGGTTTGGGGCTCCCGGTGGAGACTTAGGGTTAGGCACCCTCCCAGGAGACTTAAGTTTAGACTGCTTGAGGGGGGGGGGGGGGGGTTAGGTTCAGGCACTTGGGGGGGGATAGGTTAGGGGGTAAATGGGATGTTATACCTTATTAGCTAATCCCTGTCGGGATTTCCACTGCTGCAAGCGTCGGGATTTGAACCATTCATACTCATTCCTCTGTATGCCCGCAGGGCTAGTACCATTTCTCTGGGGACAATTGCACCAGTCATCCTTTGCTAAGAATCACAATTCCAGAAGAAGTAGCTGTGCTCACCTCCATTTTTAATTTTGGTAGTATTTAACTTGATGAGCATGTAAGAAGCTGGGTCACCTGTGCTACAGGACAGGGTCAGACACAAAGCTGTCAGTATAAAGGACATAAGGCAGCATATGGCAACCTTCCAGCTCTTGGGAATCTAAAGGAAAGCTGTTACTTGTAGTACCAAACATATGTAATATAAATACATATATATTAAAAAAAATTTTATATATATATATATATATATATATATATATATATATATATATATATATATATATATAGAATAAACACCGCAGAAGGATCACCGCAAGCAGCTGTGGCCGCAGCCACTGCTTACTGTATTTTGATCAATTCCACGTGCGGTTTGGTAGAGGTGTGGGAACATTGCAATGTAAGTAACACGTTGTGACTGCGACCTCAAACGCATTATTAGTACATCCCGGCCCATCTAAGAATTAAGCCACAATCTGTCCTCCTGCAAAAAGGCAAATAGTACTGTGTGCATATTCAAATCTCCCCCATCCCGGACCCCATGGGACACATCGGCCGCTATATCTCCTATATCACAAATCAGGGGTTCCGAACCACGGTCCTCAAGACACACCAACAGTCCACGTTTTAAGGATAGCCATACTTGAGCACAAGTGTCTTAATCAGTACTGCAGTTATTTTGATTTAACCATCTGCGCACAATCATGGATATCACTAAAACCAGGACTGTTAGTGTGACTTGAGGACCGAGGTTGGGAAACACTGTCCCAAACTCACATCATCAATCTGCAGCTCCACCTCCTCCAGCATCTCCTGAGGATCTCCCGGCTCTCCGTGCAGCACTGCTCCAGCCATGTCACAAAACGCGGCAACGCGCACGGTATTAATGGCAGTGATTGTGAATGATAAATACTCCCGGGAGGACGCGGTACCGGGTTCGAAAGCAGCGCGGAATAGGAATAGCATGCCCGCCACAGCCAATCCCTGAGTCCGCTGTACAACCAATCAGAGGACAGCTTTGTTTTTACCAAACAAAACGAAACTTTATTAGAACAATACGAGCAGCAGTGGGCACACACATTACTGGAAAAGCTGTATACAGTATATGGTTATTCCCATCGTTCCTAGCGTCTGTTAGTAGACGGCACTGCCGAGAGGTGGCGCTGCCGTGATGTTTCTCTATGTTTGTAGTAGTGTTTCTTTACCTTGAATCACCTACAGCCCAGGACTACATTTCCCGGCGGTCTGTGCGCACATGCGCAATGTGCGGCTGCTTGAACTTGGCTGGCAGTGGCATAGTACGCAGCAGTCCTCCAAGACAGGCAACCCTATAACCTGGCAGCCGCTGTACACAGCAGCTAGTGTGTGACCCCAAATCTGCCCTCATCATGGTGCCACTCTGTAAGTATACAGTGCATGGGTGGGTATTGATCCCTTCCCCGTGGGCTGCTGTCAGCCGCCCAGCTATGGTGAGTTACCCCTGCAGCCATGGCACTATAAGTCCCGGTATCTTAACACTCTAGCTTGGCTTCCATATACTTGTAGTGCCACAGCAGCTGGAGAGCATACGCTTGCTCACCCTGTGCATTACTCGGCCCTGTGTGTACATGTATGTATGTATGTATGTGTGTGCCCCTTATGTGAGCACTGGGTACAGGGTGGGTAGTCATATGCAATGCTGTGTGGCATACTGTAATGCAGAGGAGGAGGATGTGCCCCTGCCTGGCATACATACATATGTATTAGCAGCAGCTCTCTCTGTCCCTCCCCCTACCGAGTACAAATCATAAACTAGGGTAAAGGTCACCGATATGAACACACATGTGTCTATGGGTACAGAGTACTGCTGAGCACTATCAGGCATCAGCATTTGCTGCAAGCAGCTAAAGGGGGATTTAAGTCCCTACTCTTCATTATGTAACTGATTTATAGTGTAAGCCAGGAATGGGGAACCTCCTGGCCGGGGGACTTATAAGGCCCTCGGAAACATTTGGTCTGGCCCTCTAAGTTTTTATTCTGCTAGCCTCATTTGGCTAGCTGGGTGCCTAGAATGGCGCACTGCAGCCAGAATCTATGCAGCAATGCCACCTGGAGCATCCTTAGACGGTCACACCGCTGCCCTTACAGCTCAGGATGCTCCGGGTACAACTGTAATCACTGGCGATTGTGGCCCTGCGCCTGTGTGACGTCACGTGGAGGGGGCATGGCCTGAACCAAGCCAGAGAATAATGTTATATATATACATTAAAATGGCCCTCGGCAGAAAAAAGGTTCCCCACCCCTGGTGTAAGCTTTGGATACTTATTAGGCCAGTGTGTGTGGTAGGCTATTCCCTCTCCTACAGGTGACTCCCTACTATAGTTTGCTGGGGAGATTAGTATTGCTCACTACTAGTGAAACTTTATTACCAGAGCTTATCGAACCAGGTCTATCGTTATATGTCAGAGGGCACTGTCTGCCTGCTCCACTGCTGATCCACCAAGGTCTTTTGCTTTTGTTACTGATAGAAATACAACAGCTCTAGTGAGGTTTTTGTTTGCAATGTCATTTCAATGCCATTAGTCTTCTGGCATATATCTTTGTTCAACGCTCAACGTTTGGTTGTCACTGTAATTAAGTTAACAGTCTAATGGCTTAGTGAGTAACTAGATAAAAAATAAATCTGCAACGTGACTCATAGTCCTCTCCTTCAATAAATACATAGAAAACAGTACTTAAAAAAATAAATAAAAAATAAAGATATATGGTACTTGGGTTCTCTCTGCAATGAGTCCGTAAAGTACACAAGTGTCCTACATTCATTATTATTATTATCCATCATGGTAATGTCTAACTTCACGGAGAGGATCCTGACGTCATCAGCCAGTGTCCAGCGTCATTCCCTACCATCCAAGTAGGCATAGAGGGGGAATATAACCTTGTGGCGAGCGTAGCAAGCCCGATGCGTGGCGAGCGGACAACTTTCTTCTTTAGGTGGGGACAACTTTCGGTACTTCTGTACTTTAAGTACCATTTAAAACATTCATTGGGTTCTCTCTGCAATGAGTCTGTACACAAGTAATATATATATATATATATATATATATATATATATATATATATATATATATATATATATATATATAATTATTAGACACACTTATAACAAGGGTGCCTCCTAGTGCAATAGCATATATATCCACCTCTGCATAAAGACTGGAAAGTAGACCCATACTAAAGGGCAGAAATATTTTGGCTCCTCTGATATCTCAAATGAATCCCAAAAGATTATTCTCCGTAAATATTTTCTTTTTCTTCTTTAATACAAAAAAACTGCTCACTGCAAAAAATCAAACTGGTTGATAGAATAGTTCATTAGTTCTCAACCTCAACCCTGGCAGCCATTCAACTTCTAGGGGTAATATTTACTATGCAGTGGTTTTCTAACCTGCCGTATCTTCTGTGGTTTTGGGCCCTGTATTTAATAGGGCAGTAATATTAAATACAAAACCAGATTTATTTTGTATTTAATATTACTGTCCTTTTTAAATACAGTGGTGTGAACTGAGAAAACACGGTGGCCTCATTGTAAATGTATCTCTTGGTCTTGAAATTATCCTGCCAGCTGCAGGGTTTAGTAACCGGGTATCTCCTAAATAGAAGCAGTCCTGGTCATCACACCTTGCCTTTCTATTAATTGGAGGTAGAGGGGTTTATAAGTAAAAACAAAAAAAGATCTTATACGGCTTGCACTGTTTTGTCCATATTGTTAAGTTATAATTAAAACTTAATGATGTTCTATTGTTGTATGACTTTCTCCATATAGCACATCACTGCTTACATTACTTAAAGCCTCTGAGGACATTTCTGCCTACGTTCTGCATCAAGCGATATTCTTCATCCTCTGTGCCAAAAATTACCACACATTATACCGTCTGCTCCCGTGAGCAGGACAAGAGATGGGAAGGTATTCTTTTCTTTAACTTCTGTACAATAGTGCAGAGGTTCCCAAATGCTCTCAAGGCACCCCAACAGCACAGGTTTTAGAGAGACCCATGGTTGAACACACGTGGTTAAAGCATATAGACTGAAGTACTAATCAATTCACAATGAATATACTTCAAACCTGGACTGTAATGGTGCATACACACTGGGCGATTAAAGTGGACGACTGAACGATATCATTATCATTCAGTCGTACACTTTATAGTCCATTTTTTCACCTAAACAATAACTATGAACGACCAACGATGCGCGTTCCCACAGGTCATTCATCTTTATCGTTCATCTGGCAAACATACAGGCCAACCTGACTATCTTGTCAGGTTGCTGCATGTTGGGGAATGGGGGAGAGACCCCGTCGCTGAACGATATCGTTAATGATATCGTTCAGCGGGTGTGCTCAATGTCATGAACGACATTGAGCACACCCTGCCAGGGACACACTAGATGATATAGCTCAGGGAGCATATCGTCTAGTGTGTATGCTCCTTTAGGGTGCCTTGAGTATCGAGTTTGGGAACCTCTGCAATAGTGCTTAGCAATGCAACACCTAGGATCATTTGTGAAATCCTGCAGATTAGGGTTATTTAGCATGCGTCCCTCCAGCTCATCTGGAACTACATATCCCAGCATGCCCTACAACAGTTTTGCTATTAGGATATGCTGAAACCGTAGCAGGACATGCTTGAGTGTGTAGTTCCACAGCAGCTGGAGGGCCATGATTGGAATACCCATGCTGTAGATAAAACACATTTATTTTCTGAACAAGTACATTATCTGTATGTGAGTTGACTATGCCTCTCACTTTTTAATTGTGCGGTTCTTCCATGATGTAATTATGGTGTAGGTGGGGTTAGTGTGTGCAATCATGTCATTTATGTCATTTGACTAAGAGTTATGCATCATCCATATATCATAATAAAAATTATCACACTTTCATTTCCTGATTTTCCCACCATTAATCATGGGCAAAGGCCTTGCTATTCATGAATGTTTAGTCATGTACCCTAGATATAAATAATTACAATTCTAACAAAGTAAAAATAATACTGAACAGAAAAAACATTGACTTGTTGACAAATGATTATTATTTTATTGTGTATGTATATTTAACTTAAATTAATATGATAGTTTAAGGTACCTTTTTGTAATTACCACACTGCTTCCTTGTGTTAGAGGTGAGCATGGAACGGTTTGCAGAAGAAGCTGATGTTGTGATAGTTGGTGGAGGCCCAGCCGGGCTCTCTGCAGCCATTCGGTTGAAGCAGCTTGCGGCTGAAAGTGAAAAGGAGCTGCGTGTGTGTTTGGTGGAAAAGGCAGCCCAAATTGGGGCTCACATACTGTCAGGAGCCTGTCTGGAGCCTAGAGCCCTGGAGGAACTTTTCCCTGACTGGAAGGAGCGAGGGGTATGTACTTGAGATTATAATCCGATCACTACCTAAAATCTGTAGATTGAATGCTGTTGACTGGAGGTAAAAAAAAATAATACAGTGCATCCATATAAGTGCAAAGTATAAGTGTGTTAAGAGGTAATATTTCATTAACCCTCAGTATCAGTGACCATGCATTCAGTATTAATGCCTTTTTCTTCTTCGGGGTCCATAGGGGATACAATGGGGGAAGGGGGGTTGCCTGGTCTGAGAGGTCTGGGCAACAAACAGTTAAGCTTTAGCTCCCAGGATGCATCGGTCCTCCTCCACATATACCCCACCCCCAGCCAGAGGCAGACAGTTTTTTGTTTGCTGCGGCAGGATACGGTTGCACCTTCTAACGGGGTCTGCTTCAAGATTTTATTTTTATGAGTTTTTTATTTTATTTCAGATCAAGCAGCGCTAGGCATCCTAATGAACGCCTGTGCTGCTGCTCCATCTGCCGGCGCCGGTAACTGGTCCGGTGATTTCGGTGGGCGCCAGCAGGGCTTAGCTAGCCGCTCCACTGGGGACATAGGACTGCAGCCGGGCAGTGGAGACGCAGGTAAGGCGATTCGTGTGTTGGCAGTTCTTACCTCCGGCGGTGGAGACCTGCCGGAGGGCGTTGCAGTGGGGCGACTGGTTCGTTCGGTGGACCACTGGGGCAAGTTAGATTTGGCTCCGGGACTGTGGCAGCTGCCGTTTTTCACAAGGCCAGCGCACCCAGGGGTTAATGCAGCACAGGGAGGTAGGCTCTCCCCCGGCAGCCCAGACGGCGATCCCTCACTAAGGGCTTTCCCGCTTCTGAGCTGCTCTTCCTCCTACCCTCCTCCCTATATGAGATGCTCAGTAACCATTATTTAGTGTTCTGCTGAAGCTGCTGGTCTCAGGAGGTTTGGGTCCAGTCTCCCTGTATAACTCTCCTCAGAGGCCAGGTTATACAGCGCTCAAATCATACCAACCTATTTGCTTGTGTAGTTGATTCAGAGCCCATTGTAATTCTATTCATATTTATTGTATGTGACATGTTCTAGCTCTGCTGTGGTGATACACTTTAACTTTCTGACTATCAGTTATTCCTATCACTGCTGTTTCTCCTTGACCCTCAACTACCAGGTGTGGAGGGGTTCAATAGTACTTCACATTTACTTGTACTTCTGAAGGCTGTCACTTTGCATTGTTAGCTTTACACTTATTGTGTGCTATTTACTGCCTATATCTTCTAAAGATAAGGATAAACAAGAGGCTGATGCCCCTTTGCTGGTTACTTGCAAATCCTATCCCTTCAGAATTACATACAGGATGGTTTGTGTACTAATTGTTATAGATTAACTCATCATCCACATTACCAGCTTCGGTATATGAGCCACCCTGGGTGTCGTCCTTATCCCAGGTTATGACGCAGCTAGTGGATCATTTATCTATTCGCATGCAGCCTCCCACCATGGGGTACCCACAGCTACTACAGTCTTCTATGTTAGTACACCCTATGCATCCTCCTTGGATGGATGTTTATGCCCACTCAGCTCAGAATATGGCTCAAACGTCTGCCGCCACTCAGCAAAAGTTACACGCAGACAGACCATTAGCCACCAAAGCACATAGGCAGACTGTATCATACTCTCAGTATACCCAGTTTTCGGATTCTGTCCATAAACATTCTGGAGCTTTGAGCAGTGTACAGAGCACTCACTCAGGTGCAAGACCTTCTCCAGGGCAGGCCGGACACAACTGCGATAGCGTACTTCAACCATCAGGGAGGCACACAAAGTCGGGCAGCCATGCGAGAAGTGACAAACATTCTGGTCTGGGCCGAATGTGCCCAGCAATCTCGGCAGTGTTCATTCTTGGAGTCCTCAACTGGGAAGCGGACTTCCTAAGCCATCAGGACATACACGCCGAAGAGTGGGCTCTCCATTACGCATGTCTTTCAACTCCTGGTGGACAAATGGGGCCTGCCAGACGTAGACCTCATGGCCTCACATCACAACCACATGGTCCCCAGGTACGGGTCCAGGACCAGAGACCCCTCTGCCGCTTTCTTGGATGCTCTGGCAATGAGGTGGGACTTCAGACTCGCATACCGCTTTCCTCCGATCTCCCTCCTACCGAGAGTACTTTGAAAATTCAAGCTTATGGAAACTGCTATGGTACATCCCCATGGCATCACTGTAGATCCCCTATGGACCCTGAAGTATAAATTAAGAGTTATGGTAGACTTGCCTTTTGTTAACTCTATTTCTTGGAAGTCCATAGGGTCCACAGAGCGCCCACCCTGACGCACCTGGCCTCAATGGATTTTTTCTCTCTTGATCACTAATTCCTTCATCTTCTGGGGCAGTGTTTCTTGAGAGAGTAATGTTCTTCCTTCTCTTCTTCACTGCTCCTGCCTTGGGCTTGTTTAGAAACCTGTCTGCCTGTGGCTGGACGCGGGGAATATGTGATGGAGGACCGATGCATCCTGGGATTTAAAGCTTAACTGTTTGGTGCCCAGACCTCTCCGACCTCTCCTGCATAAAGTTAATCTTTTTTTCTATCAAACACTTTTGTAATGGAAACCCAATGCACCTAAGGTTACTAGTTTCATTGGTACATGAGTTTAATCCCTAGCTTGCTGCAGGCACCTCCTCATCTAGGCTCCCTCTGCTAGTTTGAATTCCCTGAATTCAGAATATTTTATGTGCTGGTAGGCGAGGCTTGAAAACCTCACGCTACGGATAATCGATAGAAGAAAGCGTTGACGGATATAGCTTCTTGGTTTTCCATTATAACCAGCAAGAAGCTTGAAGTGGCATCTGGTCACCATCACGGCGGTCGGGATTCTGGCGCTCAGAATACCAGCACCAGAATACCGACCGAAGTCGGAATCCTGGCTCCAGAATCCCAACCCCTGGCATCCCGATGGTGAGGGTTAGGTACTAGAGGGAGGGTTGGGGCTAGGCTGTGTGTGGGTGGGGAGGGGGAGGGTAAAGCTGTGGGAGAGAAGTGTTCATACACGGGGCGATTTGTATCAGATCCGATCTCGCATACGATTCAATTAAAAATTCTTTCCTTGACATTCTGTACGATTTGTATTTAGACAAGATATGATTGTACAAACGACCATACGATCCGATGTATTAAGATGTGTCACATCGTACTGTTTGGTCGAAATCTTTCTGCAAAACCATCTGATCTACGATGCCGATACACAACGTCGGGGACACGCATCGCATCGTAATCGTGTATGAAAACACTACTTTTCACATGATTGGTCGCTACGATCAGTAGAAAACGTCCATATCGCGTGAAAATCGCCCCGTGTATGGGGGCCTTTAGGCTGCGGGAAAGGTGGGTTAGGCTTAGGGATAGGCTACAAAGGTCAGGATTCTGACTGCTGGCATCTCGACCGCTGGGATCCCGCACCCAACCCCTTGAAATATGTTATACTGTTGCTGGTACCAAATGGTTCCTTAATAGCAGTTTAGATATGTAGGGTGTAATTAGTGTTAGATTACAGGTAATACTATAGCAAACATTAATAATTAGTGGAGTTATCATTCAACAAGATGGTACTATTATGTTATCCCATTATGTTATATTTATATATCGAGTCCTTCTATTCAATTCAAGGACATTGATTTCTAAACATTACATAGCTCTTGGCTGGCATTGTTTTTAATTTTATATTTGATATTTTAAAAAGATATAAAGAAAATCCCTTTAAAATGTATTTTTTTTCCTTTTTTATGGCATTTAACTTTGATTCCAGTGTGTGTGTGTGCGTGCGCGCGCGCGCTTGTAGTTAACTGCGTACATACTACATCTGATATAATTCTGCTCTTCTAGGCACCACTGCACACTAAAGTGGCTGGAGATAAGTTTGGAATACTGACGGAGAAACACAGAATACCAGTGCCTATACTGCCAGGTATTTTTCATATTCATACTACATTCTTACCATGAAGGTGGAGGTTACATATGTCCTTTTGTACGATGGAGAAGGGAAATCCCTCCATACTTACTGCTTTCTGCTAAGCTAAAGACAAATGATTTTTGTGCTGCGCTTCTCTCTAACTATGTCCTATAACACATGCTATAAATCTGCACAGGTGTGTACCTACAGAAATACCAGTGTTATCATTTATATACACATAATTTACCAGTTGCTCTGTGGTGCTGAAAGAGCACGTGTCTTATTTCTGAAATCACTAGTTAAAGCCTAGCTGGGGCTATAATATACATATATAGTAGAATCATAGCGCAGTTCTGTAATCTCTTGTGAGTACATCTCTGCTTCTACATCTTATGTATTAAAACAAACCCTTCACATTCTTTCTCTATAGGGTCATTACTAGGTGATACTTATATGACCTGCAGATCAGTTCTCCTACTATTTATACACGTGCATAGCCAGCTGTGTTCTGTGCCACACCTTGTGTCACCACTAGCCTGTTTACATATGTCACTTGTCAGTACAGGGAAGGCATTGCAATTTGCTTTAATAGTTGTAATTATAATCCAACCCTTAGATACCGGTGATTTGTTTCCATAGTTCTTGTTCTCTTCCCAAAATTACTCATTTATTGTTGCCAAGTTTTTATGTTCTTAATTATCTACTGGTATGTGAGTAAAAACGAAATACAGTTTTTGATAATGCAATATTTCATTAGGTTCAGTAAAGGGGCAATTACAGTTTAATAATGAAGTTTGGTCAGTGGGACAATGTAGTTTAATTCACATCGGATATGTTCTTGAGCCCTGGTAATGTCATTGTGATAACAGCAGCCATGCATTAGAAACTGAATACTAAGAGTATTATTACACTACTATTTTTAACCGTGATTTGCCAGGTTGCTAGGTAGTGTGGCCGGCGTTGTAGGTTCCCCGCAAAAAGTCTGCTCTGCCCAGCCGCAGACTTGCCCATTCATCCGTCGCAGGCAGCGGAAGTTATTCAATAGATCCTTACCTCAAAGCAGATCCACCTGCAGATTAGTTACCTGCTAACACATTGACACGTGATGTACTATGGATGACATCACAAGGTAGAAGTGAATTATAAGTGTAGGAGGTAAAAAGTATCTATATAATCTTAATATAAATAACAAGAGATATGGTAAGAACTTACCTTTGTTATCTCTGTTTCTACGAAGTCCATAGGGTCCACAGGGTTTACCTTGGGGGTATAGCTGGACCTGGATCCACGGGCACCACGCAGTTAAAGCTTTAGCTGCTCCCAGGATGCACTTGGGTCCATCCTCCTCTATACCCCACCCCTGAGTCACAGGCACCTCAGTTGGTAAGCAGCCGAGGCCGGAGGAGGAGACTAAACAGAGAGAAGGAAGACTGGAACACACAAGAAAACCATACTCACAGAAAAGGGAGACGGAAAACCGGTGACCAGCAACGCAGCCCTTTTGAAGCCAGGTGCGTCAGGGCAGGCGCCATGTGGACCCTATGGACTTCGTAGAAACAGAGATAACAAAGGTAAGTTCTTACCATATCTCTTGTTTTCTACTTCAGGGTCCATAGGGGGTCCACAGGGTTGACCTTGGGGATGTCCCAAAGCAGTTCAACTAAGGGTGGGGACGCTCCTGTGCAGAAAGGAGAATCCTGCGCCAAAGGATGCATCCTGAGAGGCAAAGGTGTCAAACGCATAAAACCTCAAAAAACGTCTGAATGAAAGACCAAGTGGCTGCCTTGCACAGCTGAACAGCGGAGGCACCACATCTAGCAGCCCAAGAAGGACCCACAGACCGAGTGGAATGAGCCTTAACAGAGGTTGGAACAGGTAAACCTTCCTGTACATAAGCCTCCCTAATAAGAGAACAAAGCCAACGGGCTAAGGTTTGTTTGTTGGCAGGCCAACCCCTCTTATGAAAACCAAAGAGGACAAACAACGAATCGGACCTTCTAATAGAAGCAGTCCGATCAACATAAATTCTTAGAGCACGGACAACGTCCAACGAAGCCTCGCCAGCTGTAAGATCAGGGGACTGAAAAGCTGGCACCACCAGTTCCTGATTGATGTGGAACTTAGAGACAACTTTAGGCAAAAACTCAGGACGAGTGCGAAGCACTGCTCTGTCCTGGTGAAAAATTAAGAAGGGGGGACTACAGGAAAGTGCCCCCAACTCGGATACTCTCCTGGCCGAAGCAATTGCCAGGAGAAATACAGTCTTAAGTGTTAACCACTTGAGGTCAACCGACTCAAGAGGTTCAAAAGGAGGTCCCTGCAGGACCCGAAGAACCACCGCCAAGTCCCACGGAGCCACTGGAGGCACAAATGGAGGCTGGATTCTAAGAACACCCTGAAAAAAGGTATGAACGTCAGGCAGTGTAGCGATTCTACGTTGGAACCACACAGACAGAGCCGATACATGAACCTTCAGGGAAGCAAGACGTAAGCCCAGGTCAAGACCTGACAGCAGAAATGACAAAATCCTAGAAACCCTGAACACCTGAGGATCAAAGTTTCTGGACTCAAACCACTGAAAATAAGTGTGCCACACTCTGTGGTAAATCCGTGCAGAGGCCGGTTTACGCGCCCTCAGCATGGTACCGATGACAGAGCTTGAAAAGCCCCGGGACCTTAAGACGGCTGTCTCAAGTGCCACGCCGTCAAAGACAGCCGACCCAGATCTGGGTAAAGGCAAGGCCCCTGAGACAGCAGGTCCCGCTGAGGTAGAAGGAACGGAGCGTCGACAGACAAGCTCCTGAGATCGGAGTACCAAGGACGTCTGGGCCACGCTGGAGCCACCAGCAGAAACGTGCCCCCGTCCTGTTTGATCTTTCTTAGTACCCGAGGGAGCAGGGAGATCGGAGGGAACAGATACGCTAGGTGAAATATCCATTTCACCGACAGCGCGTCCACCAGGCTTGCGCCTGTGTCCCTTGTTCTTGAGCCGTACACGGGTAACTTGTAATTGTGATGAGAGGCCATCAGGTCCAACTCCGGCAGTCCCCATCTGTCCACGAGAAGTTGAAACCCCTCTGGGTGAAGCGACCATTCCCCGGGATGTACGTCGTGATGGCTGAGGAAGTCTGCCTCCCAATTGAGGACTCCCGGGATGAAGACTGCCGAGATCGCTGGAAGGTTGCGCTCCGCCCAAGCCAGGATCTGAGGCACCTCTGACATCGCAGCTCGGCTGCGAGTTCCTCGCTGGTGATTGATGTACGCCACCGTGGTGGCATTGTCGGATTGCACCTGCACTGCCATGTACACTGCCCACAGCACCAGCACGTTTATGGGAAGAACTGCTTCCTCCGCAGACCAACGGCCCTGAAGAGACAACGAGCCGGTCACTGCCCCCCAACCCCAGAGACTGGCTTCTGTTGTGAGCAGAACCCAGTCCGGGATCCAAAAGGGGCGACCCTCGATGAGATGAGCTGCCTGAAGCCACCAAGCTAGAGACTGGCGCACTTCTGAGGACAAGACCAGTGTCTGGGATCGGATCCGGTGAGGCAACCCGTTCCATTCCGATAGAATCTGCCCCTGCAGGGGCCTGGAATGGAACTGGGCAAATTCCACCATGTCGAATGCCGACACCATGGACCCTAGGACTCTCATGATCGAGTGTACCGACACCCTGGCACTGCTCAGGCAACTGTGTATCCGCAGTTGTAGGGGAGACACCTTTTCCGGAGTCAGGAAAATCCTTTGCTGAGGAGAATCCAGAAGGAGATCGTCCAGATACGGCAGCAGCCGTATGCCCTGGCCCCGACGGTGGGCGGCCATAATTGCCATCAACTTGGTGAACACCCTCGGAGCCATGGAAAGGCCAAAAGGCAACGCCCGAAACTGGTAGTGATGTTGCAGGATAGCAAACCTCAGATCCTCTGGTGTGCCGGTGCTTTGGGCAAATGAAGATAGGCGTCCTGGATATCCAGGGAGACCATGTAATCCCCGGGTTCCATCGCCAGAATGATGGAACGTAACGTTTCCATCCTGAACTTGGGAACCCTGAGGTATTTGTTCAGAGACTTCAAATTTAGGATAGGGCGATGAGAACCATTGGGCTTCTGTACCAGAAACAGAGTAGAATAGTACCCCGTCCCGCGTTGAGACTGCGGAACGGGAACAATGACCCCTGCTTGTAGCAAGGATTGTATAGCCACCTGAATCTGGGAAGCTTTGGTCTTGTCCAGAGAAGGACTCGTGCAAAAAAACTGGCGCGGCGGCGTGACCTGAAAAGACAGGGCGTACCCCTGAGAGACTACTTCTCGAACCCAGGCATCCGTGGTGGTATTGTGCCAACACTGGACGAATTGGAGAAGTTGGCCTCCCACTCTGAGGTCCCCCAGAGGGAGGCCCGTCCCATCAGGCCACAGGTTTATCTTCCTGCTTGGAAGAAGGGCGCCGAGCACTCCAGGCTTGCTTCTTGGGTTTAGAGGCGGTCTTAGCTGCCGGCTGTCTCGGGAAGGACTGACCTTTTGCCTAACCCTGAACCTGAAAGGAACGAAAAGCCGAGCTCCGGACCTTGGCAGGCGTTGCCGCTGAAGGGAGGAAAGCTGACTTGGATTTAGCCAGGGTATCCACTATTTTGTCCAAGTCCGAGCCAAATAGTATTTCTCCATTGAAAGGTAAGGCCTCCAGGCCCTTCTTTGAATCAGAGTCCGCTCTCCAGGACCTCAGCCATAAGGATCGGCGGGCAGACACTGCTGCAGCCGATACTCGAGAAGTCAGCAGACTAGCATCCAAAGAGGCTTCTCCAATGTAGGAAGCAGCGTCCCTCATCTGTCCCAACAACGCCCTCTGGACATCCGGAGCGTCGTCCGGAAAGGTATCTTCCAATGCGTTGACCCATCCCTCAATGGCCTTGGCCACCCAGGAGATGGCCATGGACGGTCGGGCCCCCTCTGAGTCCGATACATGTGCCGCCTGCGCCATTAGTGTGCGTTTTGACGCACTAGAAGGCATGTCAGTCTGCAACATTGACTGAAAAGCCGAAGACGCGGCCGCCAAATTTTGTACGGAGTTGGAGAGCACATCCACCCAGGGTGGAGGAGCCACCATAGGGGCCTGGAAGGGCACCACAGACTGCTGTGTCACAGGGGAAGCCTGTATATACATAGGCAACCCCACATAAGGACCAACAGACTGAGACCCGGGGGGACTGCGCAATAATTGGGGGAAGGCCGGCTGGGGCACCGCCCTAGTAGGAACCGCAGTCGGGACCGACAGACTGTTCGCAATAGACACCAGCACCTGAGAAAACATCGCCCATGGTGGTTCCTGCGTTATAGGAGGTTTTGATGGGCCAGGAACCACCTGGCACAGTCTACACAGGTCATCCTGTGACAAATCCTCCCTATCCACTCCTGCAGAACAGCGTCCGCAGGAGACCAACACCGGAGCCATGGAGTGCTCAATCTCCTCGTCCGACATGCCAGATATATTTATTTATATAATATATTTTGTCAACAGAGCCGAATCAAGCGCACTCACCAGTGTGCTGAACACAACAGCCCACAATATGGTACTGTGTAGCACACAACTGTATGTGACGGACCCCACAAATACGTGATTTATATAGGTGAGGTCTGTAGAAACGCCCCTCCCCCACACACCTGTAGGGCTTGTAGGAGAAGTAAAGGGATAGGTATAAGCTGACAGTAAGTAGAAATAAGCACAGACAGGCAGCACTAGCAAAAGTCACATACCATGCAGAGAAGATATACTCACTGCACCTTTCCACTACAATCAACCTCCCAGATTCAGTGTCTGGGAGGGCTATAGTACACTGTCCTTGATCGGGGGAGAGGTACACAGGGGGACCGGTCAGCGTGCTCCCTGAGAGTATCTGCGCTGCCGCAAGAAAATGGCCCCCAGAGACCTCAGAGGAGGAGTGGCCGAGTAACTGCAGCTCAGAGACGCCAGACTACGTGCTGAAAGGCGCGCTGAGCTGAGGGGAGGAGCCGCTAAACAGGGAAGGCTTCCTCCCCTGGCTAGCAATTAACCCCAGGGCTGCCGGATTCCCGCTTGCCATTGAAATCCCTGGTGGTCATGTGGTCTCACGGGGTATTCCTCCGCAGAGGGGGAGCCCGCCGCCATCGCTAGCAGCCCCAGGTCTGCCCCCTAGAACCGGGGGCAAAGGACTGCATTTCTGGCAAGACGCGCGAGCCGCCGCTTACCTTGTCCCCGGCGCCTCCGGCAGCAGTCCAGGGAGGTCCCCAGAGTCCGGCTAGTACGGACTCTGGCCTCCCGCCGCGATCCCCAGTGCGATACTGGTGTCGCGGCGCTAGTGGGGAATAAGAGCGGCAGCGTGGGCGTCTGTATAGACAGCCCTTCGCCGCCACTAAAGAGGAGGATGGACCCAAGTGCATCCTGGGAGCAGCTAAAGCTGGTGCCCGTGGATCCAGATCCAGCTATAACCCCAAGGTCAACCCTGTGGACCCTATGGACCCTGAAGTAGAAAATCTAATGTTATGAATTTGGTCAAAATCATGTAATCCCGATCTCATTTCTGAGTGTATTGAGTACCACTGTACACTGTATGTTTGTCTCCACATTTCCACCTTATTATTTATGGTCTTTGTTTAAATTATTAATAAAACATTTTATTTGGTGATTAGCTTCCAGTTTGAGGCTGTAATGGCTCCTTAATTGGATGTTTTCCTGTTACTCGTGGAAATTAATTGCTTTAACCAATGAGTATAGCATCTGGACTGTTACCCCACGTCCTCATTCATGTAACGCCTGCTACAGACCAGATGCAAGTGCTGAATTTCCTAGCCAGGGAACCATTACATACCTCCACTGGAAGCTGGCCTTGGAATTGTCCATAAAGAGGAAAATCGTGGAATTGTTCTTTCAAAATTTTGCCCATGTTTGTGATAAGGGACCTCCAGCAGAGCCTATAGCTGCTCTTACATTTAACTTGTCTCTCATTTCTGGAAGTACACGTGAATAACAATACACTGCCATAGCAGGAGTGGCTGTGACTCTGATGTGCATAGACGTTCACTCTCTCTTATGTACTTTCAGGGCTACCAATGAATAATCATGGCAATTACATTGTAAGGCTTGGACACTTTGTCAGCTGGCTCGGCGAGCAAGCGGAGGCTCTTGGTGTTGAAATATACCCTGGATATTCAGCAGCAGAGGTTAGGGTCTTTTTTATTTGCTTTGTTTTGTTTGAGAGCTATAGTGTGTTTGCTCCCAGCTATATTCAGTACAGATCCAATATAAATTAAAAATATATATTTGATTATTTTCAGGTACTTTTTCATGAGGATGGCAGTGTTAAAGGCATAGCAACAAATGATGTTGGAATTCACAAAGATGGCTCTCCAAAGGTAACATAAATGACCTTTACACATGGCTAAAGAGCAGATTACAGTCTTTCCATTGCGGTAAGAGGTTCCATATAAAGTGAATCTGTTACCTCAATGCAATCCATTCATTTTATTTATGTTAAAAAAACACAAGGAAAGATATGTTGTTGAAATGACTATAGGTTAATATTGCTATTGGTATATGTGATTGGCACTTTTCTGTGCTACAGGACAAATGACCGACTTAACTTTCCATCTTTGTTTCATCCCTGTAGCCGACATTTGAGCGAGGCCTGGAGTTACATGCCAAAGTGACCATTTTTGGAGAGGGCTGCCATGGGCATCTTGCAAAACAGCTGTACAAGACCTTAAATCTCCGAGAGGACTGTGAACCCCAGACTTATGCAATCGGGCTGAAAGAGGTGATAGTCATGCACATCATTGCTCCTTATTGTGCTACTCTGTACAATTCATTGGAGTAGATTCTGTAAATACTTTAACATCCAGTTAAGTAGACAAAGGCCCTCATTCAGAGCCGTACGCTCTGAGCAGAGCGCACGCTCTGAATGAGGGCCGGGCTCCATTTTCATGGAGCGTCCTCCTGGACGCTCGTATAGCTGTGGGTCACCACCCACAGGCTATACGAGCGTGCTTTTTGATGGCCGCGATGGTCGAGACCATCGCGACCATCGAAATTGCGAGCCGGAGCCTGCGGTTGAGGTTTTCAACCGCAAGCTCCGGAGTGATTTTGGCTCTATCAGAGCCAAAATCACTCCCACTGACATCACTAGTGATGTCAGTGGGCCGGCTTCTGACGGGAGGCGTTCCCGTGGGAACGCCCCCGTCAGGGAGGCACGCCCCCGGCACGCCCACCAAAGGGGGCGTGCTGTCAATCAACATTGACAGCACGCCCCCTTTGATCGGACACAACGAGCGAAGGACTTTCCTTCGCTCGTCGCGTCTGGCGCATGCGCACGACGGAGCTCCCTCCGTCGTGCGCATGCTCAGTGCATAACATCGACCCACTTGCGAGCGGACAGCCGCTCGCGAGTGGGTCTGAATCAGGCCCAAAATGCGGAAGGTGAGCCAATTTAATACTGCTATATTATTCCAGAGCTGCTATTCATCTAAAAAGGCTCCTGTTCTTGGCAAGCTATTAGCCACTTTTATTATGTAGAGTGCTAAATATAACCAACTCTATTTATATAACTAATGATTATGACGGGTGGTCAAATAATTAATCTTTTTCAGACACCACTTTCAGTTGCAGTCTGCCGTGGTAACGGGGCACTTGTTAGCCCTACTAGGTTACACACATATGACACCCACTTATTAATATCAATAATAGATTTGTCTAGGTTCAGTAGGGTGCAATAACATTATTATATATGACTAATTTTGAGGGGTACTAACCATGCGTTCTGGTGTAAAAGATAGACCGGAATTAGACAATTTCTAGATAGATACCAGATGTTAGACAGGGACAAAAGGGTCAACATGGAAGAAGGTTGACAGGTACAACAGAGAGAAACAATAATGGTCGACACACAAATGGTCAACGCATGTTTTTTTTTCCTAACCATAATCTTCATTTAACCCTCCCCTTAATGCCTAACCCTCCCTCCTGGTGCATGACCCTAACCGTCCCTTCCGGTGCCTAACCGTCAGGGTGCCTAACCCTAACTGTCAGGGTAAGTGCCTAACCCTCCGGTAAGTTCCTAACCCTAAAAGGATAAATAAGTAGAAAATGTGTTGGCCATTTGTGTCTCGTCCATTTTTTTGTGTTGACCTTAGTGACCTATTGTACCTGTCTACCTTCTTCCACGTTGACCTCTTGTCCATGTCGAACTATTGCCTGTCTATCATCTGGTGTCTATCTAGACATTGTTGACCTTTTTACTGTCTATCTATAGTCCGGATACCCTAACAATGAGCTTATTACGTTGGTATGATTATTTTTCAAGTGTCTTTAATTTAACACTATGCTACAGCATGGTCTGCAAATATTTAATTTTGAATGTAAGAATTTATTTTTTAATATAGATACACAGAAGAGGAGTTTTAATTATCTTTGCTTTATCACTTTATTCTTATGTAACACTACTCTCCTGTTTTTGTTTTATATTTTGCCTGTTTGAATTTTTAATGCTTATCAATTTTTTTTCATCCAGTCTGATTTTTCTTTTATACTTTCATGTTTCTCTGCATTTTTAAACTTTCTTTTATTACCTGTACAATAATTATTCTGACAATATTATTTTTCATGGCCCCAGTGGAAAAAGTTTCTCGTAAATGTCTAAATCCCTTCCCACCATTAACAACACCATGTCCCACCATAGGGCATGTAGTAGCTTTAATCTGCCAATCATATAGCAGCAAGTCAAATAAAAGCATGCAGACTTGGTCAAGAGGTTCAATTGTTGTTCAGAGTAAACACCGGAATGGGAAGGAATTGTGATCTAAGTGACTTTGACCATGGAATGATTGTTGGTCCCAGACAGCGATTATTTGAGTATCTCAGAAGAGGCTGCATCTCTTGGGATTTTCATGCACAACAGTATCTAGAGTTTACAAAGAATTGTGCACTGTGGGCAAAACATCTTGTTAATGAAAGGGGAGAATTGCGAGAATGGTTCTGACACAAGCAAGCGTTACAACAGTGACATACATAAGGGAATCTCTGAACACAAAGCATGTCGAACCTTGAAGTGCATGGGCTACAATAGCAGAAGACCACACTGGGTTCCACTTCTGTAAGCTAATAACAGGAATTTGAGGCTACAGTGGACAGAGACTCTCCAACACTGAACAGTCGGAGACTGGAAAAATTTTGCCTGGCCTGACAAATTAAAATTTGATGGTAGGGCCAGATTTGGCATAAGCAACTTGAATCCATGGATGTGTCCTACCTTAGGTCAACAATTCAGGCAGGTGGTGGTTTAATGGTGTGGGTAATGTTTTCTTTGCACACATTAGGCCCTCTAATTTAAATTGAACTTAGGTTAAATGCCTCCACCTAGCTATTGTTGCTGACCATGTGTATCCATTTATGGCCACATTCTACCCATCTTCCGTTGGCTACTTCCAGCAGGATATCGCACCACAAAGCCCACGTCATTTCAAGCTGATCCCATGTATGAGACAATGGGCCTGATTCTGAGGTTGGGAGTAGAGCAAAAAGAGCAAGTAACGGTGCGTCTTGATAAGCCATGTAAGGGATGCAAATACATTTATTTTTTGCTTGCAGGGTAAATACTTGCTGCTTTTGCATGTAGCACACACAAGCTGGACAGCTTTACTTTTGCACTGCAATTTAGATGGGAGTTTGGACACACTCCTTTCATCTCTAAATCACTCAGCACATTTTACATCTGCCCCAGCAGCATTGCTACATGGTTTCGCCAAGGTGGAAAGTTACTTGAACTTTCTTACTTTATTACCAACTCAGAATCGGGGCCCAATGAGAACAGTGTACTCCAATATTCTCCGCAGTCACCTGATCTCAATACAGTATATCACCTTTGGGTAATGGTGGAACAGGAAATTTGTAGCATAAATGTGCAGCCAAAAAAATCTCCAGCAACTGTGTGATGCTATCATGTCAACATGGACCAGAGACTGGTAAGAACGTTCCCAGCACTTTTAATCCATGCCACAAGAATTCCAGGTGTCCTGGGGGCAAAGAGAGGTCCTCCCAGTACTACGAAGGAGTATGTAATAGAGTGGCCTTTGAGTGTAAATGTAAACAGAAAAGGTCTGTATATAGGTTGATCTCCTTTTAATATTTATATTTTAGCTGTGGCTTATAGACGAGAAGAAATGGGCTCCAGGTCTTGTGGAACATACAGTTGGCTGGCCTTTGGACAGACACACGTATGGTGGGTCATTCCTTTATCACCTTAATGAGGGCGAACCACTTGTAGCACTTGGTTTTGTGGTAAGCATTTTCCATCTTGATGTATATGTCTCAGTACTTTTACAATAGTTGTCCAATGTATTTAAAATAGATAAAAACAGCTACAATGCAAATGTGTAGGTGAAGTGAAATTGGTGGCATATTAGTCTAATGCTAATTTGCATGTATGAATAAACACATTAAAAGTTTATTAACAAAAAGTACAGTTCATTCTTATTCCTATATTACCGGTTATGTGCACAGGGTTATTATTTTATTTATGGAACTTCCATATCTCCTTGTATATCCATTTATGGTGTATATATCATAGTTTCTTTGTGAAAAGTCTTCCTATATGTAGAACAAAGCCCAGACTCCCCTAGTAACCACACAATTACAGTTTTCTTCTGCTGTAAACTTGGCGTTTTTGTTGCAGGTCGGTTTGGATTATCAGAACCCATACTTGAACCCTTTTAGAGAATTTCAAAGGTGGAAACATCACCCCTCTGTGACGCCAACTCTGGAAGGGGGAACTCGAATTGCTTATGGAGCACGTGCTCTTAATGAAGGTGGTTTCCAGGTAACTGCATCCTTCCCTAATTTGCTACCACAATACATGTGAGTTATCATAACAGTCCAGATCAGTTCATTTACCCAACCTGTAGACTGTGCACTAGCATACCCCTCATGGTTTGCCATTAGAAATAAGGATGTCTGGAATTCAGCAAGTAGCTGTATCTGGAATAGCATGTGATGCAGTACATCTATTCTCTTTGGTTCTCTGACGTATGATTGTGCTTTCCTGAACTGCTAGGTGTAATGCTATCACAACTCTTTCTGCTCAGCATGTAACGTGCTACAGTATATTGACAACCTCTGTAAACTGATTTTTAGTGAGATTCTTACTGTGTGAATTAAGTGGCATTTTAGTCTGCCCTGTCTTCCATTACTGCATATTGAAAAGGAGATCTTTTAATGGTAACTATAAGAGAATGACCATCTGTTGCCCATGGAGATTGTCTAATTATGTTGCCCTGAAATATGACATCAGACCTGTTGTGTGGTTACAATTGAATCCAGCACTGTCCTGATCTAAACTCTTGTGCATAAGTGTAACACAACTCTTCCTAAACACAATATAATTCACTGAAAGTGGAGATCCCCTTTAAGCCGGAACACTAAGCACAGTGGCCTTTATAAAACAATCCGATTCCAACTATCCTTTATTTAGAAGGCGAAAACCAACATCTGGTTGTTCTGGGCAATACAAGTTTGCATGTGCGCTAGTTTTCCTGGACGCTTTTTTTTATTTATTTTTTTATTTTTGATAATTTGTAGCTCATATAAGCATAATGTATATAGCCATGATGAATATGAAAGCCTTTTATTCCTAAAGAAACTTTGTCTGGCTTTGAAAACAACTGGACATATACAAACACCTTTTAGAAACATTTTGTATGTATGGTTAGGTTCTGCTCTTTCAGCTACACTACACATAGGACGGTATTCAATTGTTATAGCGCGCCCGATCTCCCGTCTAAAGTGACGAGATCGCGGGGAGCTATTCAATTGTTGCAGATTTTCGTGCTGATCGCCCAAACAGGTCACTTTTCGCCCATTTTAAGTCGCACCCCCCTGGGGCTGCGAGCTGAAATGGTGCACCTGCCGTCTTATCTGCGTTTGATGTTTCCGGTTATGTGTGTGAGTGGCAGATGTGTGATGCTTTAGTGGGTGTCTGTGCACTAGATAGCAGGGGGAGTCATTAGCATATTTTTGCATTTGCGTTCCATGAGTGATCGCAGCTGCGATTGAATTTGGATACAAACATGAATCAGGCCCATGGTCCTATAATGGTCAGAGACCTGGTGAAACTCACCCTTAGACCAGTTACTATACGACTCAGGACTGCTCCTTTTAGCAGGCTAAAGCTGTTGCATATTGGTGCTTCACACTCTTCCTCAATGAGACAAGTGGAGAAGTGAACATGACGAGCTAGTACAGTAAGCTGGTACTCTAACCTGATTTTTACATTTTTTATTTTTGCCTGGACCTTGATCATGAGCCTTGAGAAACTTGGTGTTTCTCCTTCTCTTCCTTTTCCTTCTCGTCATTGTTGGATGCATGGGGTAACAAATGGGTCCACATGAAATAGAATAATATTGTAATTGTGATATTTAAGGAAACCTTTTTTTTTCTCCCCTACTTATTTGCTTGGTCAGTGCTTGCCTAAGCTCACATTCCCTGGAGGCCTTTTGATTGGTTGCAGTCCTGGCTTCATGAATGTACCAAAGATTAAAGGGACACACACGGCAATGAAGAGTGGTATGATGGCTGCAGAATCCATCTTTAAACAACTTACAGATGAAAACCTCCAGTCAAGTACTACAGGTATGAAGACTAAATTATCATTGTATGTGGTTTAGTCTGATGTCCAATAATTTGTAATGTTGTTATTTCTTGCTGACATTTGCTGTGATTTTTTTTCTTCATGTTATGTTTTTGTGTCCTCCCAATGATTTATTTTTAATATCTGGTCTTTAAAATAGTACTAAAAATAGATGAGTTCTATCTATGCAGAGTAGATTCGGTATGCGCCCTGCTGTTACTGTTCAGTGTTCCCTCTGGATCCAGTGTTGTGCTTGGTGCTACTGTTCTCAGTACCTGAGCGCCCAGCGATCATCCTGTATATCGTGTTTACCATACTGGAAGCTGCTACCATGTATCTTACCATACCGTGCTACCTACAGTATACACAATCCATGTCTTTCCTGGTGTAATGCTACACTAGATCCCTAATTGTCTAAATGTAGTCGGTATGCCGACACAAATTGCCGAATGACATCATGAGGGGGGGAAACAAGATTACAATTCGTTTTTGCTGCCTGTAATGCATATCTAGCTGATTACACTGTGGCTCAACCTTTTTAGGTTGTGGAAACTTCATGAAAGTAACAATGTTCTGCCTGTTTTCTCCCAATGCCTATAAGGCCAGTGACACCAGTGCATCTCAGAGATGTGACAATAAGCCTGGGGAGGGTGGGGAGAACCCCCTCTTGTTTTAATGGATGATAATATGAAGCTTCTGTCACTTTATGCTGTTATCTGTTCCAGCTCCTATTTGGATGCCAATCCTTGTTCTGAACCATGCAATATAAACTCACTACAATTATGAAAACATTACACTATACTGTACAACAACTTGCACATGGGGTATTTAAAAATCATTTTATTTAAAAAAAAAAAATAGGAATCTGTGTATATCCTAAGGGCAGAGAAAGTAGTATTTATACCTTTCTTATTTTTTCTTATTCCTTTTCTATTATTATCTAGGACTAAATGTCACTGAGTATGAAGAGAACCTAAAGAAGTCCTGGGTGTGGAAGGAGCTATATTCAGTGAGGAACATTAGACCTTCCTGCCACGGGCCTCTGGGATTGTATGGAGGCATGATCTACACTGGTATTTTCTACTGGATACTAAGGGGAAAGGAGCCTTGGACACTGAAACATAAAGGTACCATTGTGAAAACAAATTAGTCTCACTCTAAGCACCCTTCCACATTAATGGGTGTATTATTAATATAGGCAATGAGATGTGTGTGGAAAGGAACACCAACAGAAAGGAACAAACATACAGTATCATAACATAAATTCTTGTATTGTATCTTCATTGATGGTGAAGTGTATAACGGATAAACTATGAGTCCGGCTCTTGTGTCTGCAGAGTAGCCAGGGCCAGATTAACAATGGGGCGGGTGGAACTGAAGCTCCAGGCCCCCATTGAAAAGAGGCCCACAGGAGACTGGCAGCTTTGCCCGGAAAACCTTTTTCCTGTCGCCTAACATTTAAGTAATTCGGTCAATTCAGTATATGATGCCCTGGTGCCTTCCAAAACCAATCTATAAATATATACAGGGACTGGCATAGTGTAGAAAAAATACTTGTCACCACTTATTTTTTCTACATTGTGCCAGTCTCTGGAGTGCCGCCTCTCTCTGCTTTTACATACATTACATATGTATGTATATACGTGTGTATGTGTGTGTGCATGCATATATATATATATATATATATATATATATTATTACACTTTTATAAGCTTCACTTAGTGACTTTTGTTTCTCACTATAGGGTATAGATCCAATGTCTTCTTGGAATAGCTATTAATAAGATTACGTCCTTTTTATATAGATAGATGTCACATTCATGACATCACTAATTGACCCACATGCTCTTTAGTAGAGAGGGTTCAACTTCATGTGATTATTAAGGGAAGTGGATAGATCCTCTTCAGTTTTTGTACCCTGACGTCATCAGTTACTGTCCAACGTCATTCCCTACCATCCACATGGAGGGGAAATATAGAACTGTGTTGAGCAGAGCGAGCTACCGTGCCCGAAGTGTGGACTGTATGGGCCTGGAACTGCACTTCCGCCCTCACTTCACGTCACTTCCAGGTACAAAAACTGAAGAGGAAAGCTACCTTTCCAATCACTAAGTGCCATTTTTCTTTTTTTGTCACATTAATAAGGGGTATTTCCTTTTGTTTGTAGACTTTCACATTACACTGTTGATATAAGCTGAGTGGGGAGTGCAGCTGAGGTGACTAAAGGAAGGTGCTAGCCACACCCCCTGTGCAGATCACACTCCCACAGCACTGGTCATATCCCACCACATCACTAGTCACACCCCTTGAGGCAGCGCACAATAGACCTTTTGTAAATTTCAGCTTCAGGCCCATGTGGACCTTAATCTACCACTGGACAGGCACCAGCTCTGGATCACTGAGATGTGAGTTCAGGTTCTTCTGCTCTGATGCCCAGCCCCAGATTTTCCACATATGTACAATGTATTGATGATTTTACTGCATAGTGCATATACTGTAAATGTATAGGCCATATTTTCATGGCCTATTTGACCAGGTGCCTTGCATGATAATTTATAGGCTTATGGTCTGTGTGCTCATATTAGTTAAAGTAAAGGCACCTGTACATGTAGCTTACCGTTACACTAGGAACATTCCATCCATTAATTAGACTTTTAGGTTTTTATGTTAATGTACATCTCCTTTGAAACCATCTATGTATTATGTAAATAATACTGAAACCAAATTTGTAAGTCATGTAAGGATGTTGTCACACATCAGGGTCTGAGTCCCCATTACCAGAAGATATTTAGCAAACTAAATAGCAGCTTAAAATGGACCTATCTCCTAATACAGTGTTGGCTAACCTTGACACTCCAGCTGTTGTGGAACTATATATCCCAGCCAGCATGCCCTGCCACAGTTTTAGCATGCCCTAATAGCAAAACTGTAGCAGTGCATGCTGGGTTATGTAGTTCCATAACAGCTGGAGTGTCAAGGTTAGCCAACACTGTCCTAATATGTGCAGGCAGCAATTTTGTGGGCTGTATAGGTCCATTGGATACCACTGTTTTAAAGTGGCCATAACTCCTCTGAGTCCAAATGTGCTTTGCACTTGTATTACAATACCTTATTTTAATACTTTTTTACTGTATACATATAATATTTACTATTGATTTATTTACTGGAAGACACAGGGATTTATTTTGTAATATATGCCTTCTTATTACTTCTGAATTCTGCAATCTGCTCTCTGGTACTCCCCTCACCCATTTCTCTCATATACAATTCTTCATAAATGCCACAGCAAGCCTGTCCCCCTCCTCAATAGCTTGCAGATTCAGACTGGAAACTCGGTACTCCACTAGAGAGATCATATACAAAGTAATCCATTCTGTACAAACAAAAAATAAATGTGCCTTGGAGAGTGATAAAGTACCAAACAATCACCTCCTAACTGTCAATTTACAGGCTGTTTGAAAAATGACAGAGTCTCTCCCTTTCCCCCCTCTCCCTCTCTCTCTCCCTCTCCTGTTCCATGATAAGTGTTGCCTCTTCTGCTAGCTATCAATGGAGTCCTAACCATTACATTGCATTCCCTTTTCTGCTCTAATATTGCTTCTAGGGAATCCAATCCCAGTTTTGGGTGCCCAAATTCTCTGGGATATTCGGCATCATAGCCCATGTATTACCGGGATTCTCGCTGTCGCTGAGACAGCCACTCACAGTGACTGTCTACAGTCTCAGTGACCACATCCGCGAGCAGCACCGTTCCAGATGCAATGACTGTGTGTAACTCACATGCTGTCCTGCTGCCATTGTCACTCATTGATGGGGGCGAGGACAGACATCAGTCAGCGGGAAATGAGTGAGTGATGTGCTTAGTAGTATATAAAGCTTGCTTTCTACTTCAGGGTCCATAGGGTATCCACAGGATACCTTGGGGTATAGGTGATGACGTCAGTCTTCAGGCACCACAGAGTTAAAGTTTTCAGCCTCCCAGGATGCATCTGGGTCCCTCTCCTATACCCCGCCCCCGGGCCAAGGCATCTCAGTTTCGTCGGTGCCTGGCCGGAGTCGGAGGCACTGTGCAGAGGGGGGCTATGAAGAGCCCCTGAAGTTTCTTTTAAAGGCAGCGCTGGCTGCACATCTGGGAGTACAGCATGGAAGTACTGACGTCCATGCCGTCTCCCCTACACCCCGCCGGTACTGATCCGGGGATGCTGGTAGACATCTGGGGTCACGGCTAGCGGTGTCCCCAGATGTTTTGGACCATGGCCGGATCCAAGGGGATGCAGGTAAGCAGCGGGGTCCCGTGGTGGGTCCCCGCTGGTCACATGGTCCTGAGTCCCCAGGCAGGGGGCTCCCTGGGGACTGGCTGCAGCGTGGAGCCAGGCGACCAACCTGCGCTTCCACTACCCCCTGGGACAGCGGGCCGCTGCTGAGCAGCATGCGCTGCGGCGTCTCAGGGGTTAAATGCATGCCAGGAGAGCGCGCTTTCCCTGTCTCACAGCCGGCGCCTCCCCTGCTGCACACAGCCTCTCTGCTCTGCCTGATTGGCCACAGTGTGTCAGCTGTCCTCCCCAGGCCGGCCTCCTTCATCTTCTGCTCCTCGGTGGCCATCTTTAAAGCATGGTGAACACTGCTGGAAGCCTGTGAGCGGTGGCATTGCAGTCTGGGTCCCCCAGCATACCTCTCCTCTGTTTGTCACAGGTCAGTGTATGCAGCGCTGAGTCCTACCAGCCTGAGGGTCTGAGTAGTTGAGAATCAGCGCTAATAGTGCAGGGATTTGTTTCTTCTGCATTGTATGTGACTGAACTGCTAGCCTGCTGTCTGTACTTTCACTTTCTACTGTCAGCTTTATTACTGTCCCTGATCTTGCTCTGCTCATAGCCCTTGCGGTGCGCGGTGTGCAGGGTGTTATTCACACTATACCAATACGTATAGGTGTGTGTCACATACTTACCATCATGTCTGAGACTGATTTTCCTCTCCAGCTCATGTGTACTAAATGTAAGGTACCAATAGCGGAGGGGGAGGGTAACGCGGAGGGGTTATGCCCCCAGTGCCTGGCACTGTCACGGCCGATTATGGTCACGGTCCCGGTACAGGAACCTCCCTGGGCTTGTTTCGCTAAGGCGCTTACAACCCTTGTGGGCCAGCTAGCTCCGCCACCTGCGTTTACCCAGACGGGTTTGTCCCAGCAGTCAGTGGTGTCGTCACCCATGCGGGAGTTCCCGAGACAATTGATGGTACCCCACAGTCTCCCTGTCCCTTCCCAGGTTTCTCCAGAGCCTGCGTGGGTTAATACTCTTAACTACATCGGTTCAGCATTTGTCCGATGTTTTACAGGGGGAGTCTGTGTTGCGGCCTCATAACGGCTGGTGGCGTCTTTATCTGCTCCTTATGGGGATGACGATGAGACGTCAGATCATGGGGAGATTCTGGATCTATCTGACCAAGAACCTCTCCGTACCAAAGAGCCGGACGCTAAGTCCAAGGTGTATATCCCTGGTCTTATTCGAGCGGTCCGCTCGGCTTTAGTTATTGAGGATATTGATCCTTTGGTGGCCACATTCATATATGCCTTTTTAAGGATATTAAGGGTGAGGCTACGGTGTTCCCTCTTTCTGATCAATTAGTGGATCATTTAGAGGAGGCGTGGAAAAATCCAGGTAAACGGTTTCAGCCCCAGAGACGCTTAGCCGTGGCTTATCCGTTTGCGGTCAATTATTTTTCTAAGCGGGAATCCCCTACGCAAGTGGATTCACATGTCACACGCCTAGTCAAAAGTGCCACGTTGCCTATGCCTTCGATGTCATCCTTGAAGGATGTCACTGACCGCAAGGTGGAGATCTGCCTCAAATCCTTTTATTCCCTTGCAGGGAAGCATCCAGACCGGCTCTGGCCGTGTGTTGGGTAGCCAGAGCTATGGAGCGCTGGGCGGATAATTTGGAGGCGTCTTTGGACTCTGACTGTTCGGCTGAACAGGCCGAGTTGGTGGGCAATCTCCGAGACTCGGCCACTTACATTAATGAAGCGGCCTTAGATATTTGTATGCTCACCTCTAGGATCTCCTCTGCAGCTGTGGCTGCTCGTCGCACCTTATGGTTGCATTCTTGGAAAGCGGACGCGGATTCCAAAAAGGGATTAGAAGGTCTGGACAGGTACAATTTGGTCCAGATCTGGACAAAATTGTAGTTACGTTGGCAGCAGCAAAATCTGCATGTCTTCTGTCTGCTACGATTCCTTCTAGTGCTGGTGGGTCGTCCTTTTGGCCTCACAGGGTCCAAGGTAGGCCTAAAGTACAGTCCTTTCCACGGCAGGCTGGGGCCAAGAAATTGTCCAAGCCCAAGAAACAGGTCTGGAGTACCAGACGTCTGGCTCCTAGGTCAGATAACAAACCTGCGGCCTGACGATCCAGGCCTCCTTTTGTGGGACCCCAAAGTGGGGCTGCGCCTGCTTCAGTTCGCCCGGTGCTGGTCGCAGTGCATGTTCCAATTTCCCAGAGGGGCCTGGGTTTCTATTCCATTCTATTTTTGGTGCAGAAACCCAATGGGTCTTACTGTTCAATACTAAACCTAAAGGCCCTCAGCAAGTCCTTGAGGGTGCCTCTGTTTCGGATGGAGACCCTGCAGTCCATTATTCTGGCACTGGAACCTGGGGATTACATGGTGTCATTGGACATCCAGGACGCTTACCTGCATGTCCCTATTCTTTTGCGCCATCAGCAGTTCCTCAGATTGGCAATCTGCAATGAACATTTCCAGTTCCGGGCACTGCCTTTTGGCCTGGTGACTGCTCCACAGGTATTCACCAAGGTCATGGCGGCTCTCCTGCGGACGCAGGGAGTCCGACTGTTGCCTTATCTGGACGACCTCCTGTTGATAGCTTCTTTTACACCATCTGGATCTGATGATTGCGGTACTGCAACGTCACGGCTGGTTGACAAACTGGCAGAGGTCCACTCTCACCCCGTCTCAGAGGATCCTGCACCTCGGGGCCTTATTGGACTCCAGGCAGCAGTGGATCTTTGTGACGGAGGAAAAGATCCTTGCTTTGTAGTTGAGGGTGCGCAGTTGTCTGCAGTGTCGTCGAGTGTCGATACACTTGGCAAAGAGGTTATTGGGCTCAATGGTGTCGGTATTCGACATGGTGGAGTACGCCCAATTTCACTCCAAACCTCTGCTGCTATTGATCCGGTCCAGATGGAATGGATTGCCTCAGTGTCTCAAGTCCCAGACGATGGGGCTCACTCCGGATGTTCGCCTGTCTCTAACCTGGTGTTTGCAGACGACCCACCTCAACAAGGGTCGCCCGTTCTGGGTGGCGAACTGGGTCCTGTTAACAACGGACGCCAGTCTCCGGTGCTGGAGAGCTGTCACGGGTCCACACTTGTTTCAGGGCAGGTGGACTCGGGCGGTAGCGGAGCTTCCAATAAACATTTTGGAGCTCCATGCGGTGTCAAGAGCTCTCCAGCGGGCACAGCCGGTTCTCCAGGGTCACCCTGTGCAGGTCCCGTCGGACAACGCCACCACGGTGGCCTATTTAAACCAGCAAGGAGGAACCGGGAGAGTGGTCTTTATACCAGGACGTCTTTCGGAGTCTGGTGGACAAGTGGGGTCTTCCAGAGATAGACCTCATGGCGTCCCGTCACAACAACAAGTTGCCGGTGTACGGGTCTCGAACATGAGACGAAAAGGCGTCTCTGGTGTATGCCCTGTCCGTCTAGTAGACGTTCCAGTTTGCCTACCTTTTCCCTCCGTTTTCCCTTCTTCCGCGGGTATTACGGAAATTCAAATCAAGAAGGAGGTACGCTACTGTTGATAGCTTCCGAGTGGCCCAGACGGCACTGGTTCTCCGACCTCCAGAGTCTGTCAGTAGACGTTCCTCTGAGGTTACCATTATGACCGAATCTGCTGTCATAGGGTCCTTGTCTTCACCCGGACCTGACTCGGTGTGGCTGTTGAAACGGTCATGCTAAGGTCCAGAGGGTTTTTCTAGCTCCGTGGTGCAAACCATACTAAGAGCTCGTAAACCTTCCTCGGCAAGAATCTACCATCGTGTGTGGCATACTTTCTTCCGGTGGTGTAGACCTAGAGGGTATTCCCTTAGGGAGTTCCGCCTGTCTAGGGTGTTGGCTTTCCTACAGGCTGGACTGGATCATGGGCTTCGCCTGGCTTCTCTGAAACTGCAGGTGTCTGCCCTGTCAGTCTGGTTTCATCGTAGGATTGCTGCGCTCTCTGATGTGCACACCTTTATGCGAGGTGTTCTTCGCATTCAGCCACCTTTTTTCCACCGGTGGCGCCTTGAAATTGGGCTGTGGTCCTGAGAGTTCTCTAGGGGCCCCCGTTTGAACCACTGGACTCAGTGGACTTTAAATGGCTTACAGCTGAAACCATATTCCTTCTGGCCATTGCCTCGGCCAGAAGGGTTTCGGATTTAGGGGTTCTCTCTTGTAGACCCCCTTTTCTGATTTTTCATAGGAATAGGGCGGTGCTTCGCACTCGTCCGGGATTCCTTCCCGAAGTGGTATCCAGTTTTCACATCAATGAAGAAATTGTTGTGCCGGCTTTCAATTCACCTGGACTTTCAGTGGGTGACGCCACTTGGGATGTTGTGCGGGCATTGAGAATTTATGTTGACCGCACTTCTTCTTTTAGGATGTCGGACGCCTTGTTTGTCCTCTATGGCTTCCGTAAAAAAGGGTTGGCCTGCTTCAAAGTAGACTTTGGCAGGCTGGATTCGTATGGCAATTTCAGAAGCTTATCTTCATGAAGGTCTTCCAGTTCCCTCCTTGGTGAGGGCTCATTCCACTAGGTCTGTGGGTCCTTCGTTTACAGCTAGACGTGGTGCCTCTGCAGTTCAGATCTGCAAGGCTGCTAAGTAATCTTCTGTCAATACCTTTGTGAGGTATTACGCTTTTGACATCTTTGCCTCTCAGGATGCTTCCTTCGGGTGGCGGATTCTCCTCTCAGCACAGGAGCGTCCCCACCCTTGAAGGATACTGCTTTGGGACATCCCCAAGGTATCCTGTGGATACCCTATGGACCCTGAAGTAGAAAATATGAGATATGGTAAGAACTTACCCTTGTTATCTCTATTTCTACGAAGTCCATAGGGTTCCACAGGACTCCCGCCCTGTCGTACCTGTACTGCAGATGGGCTTTATTCTGGTCACCAGTTTTTCCGTCTCCCTATGGTGAGAATGTGATTCTTGTGAGTGGCCAGATTTTTTTCTTCTCTCTCTTTCTTCTCCTCCTCCGGCCTATGGCTTGTGACGTAACTGAGATGCCTTGGCCCGGGGGCAGGGTATAGGAGAGGGACCCAGATGCATCCTGGGAGGCTGAAAACTTTAACTCTGTGGTGCCTGAAGACTGACGTCATCACCTATACCCCAAGGTATCCTGTGGAACCCTATGGACTTCGTAGAAATAGAGATAACAAGGGTAAGTTCTTACCATATCTCATATTTTATTCTTAGCTGGCTAGCTACAGAGAGAGACGCTCACTGGAGTCTGTAGTAGATCGCAGTAGGGAGAGGAGAGAGACTTAGGGGTATATTTACTAAAGTGTGGGTTTTGGATGTGGAGTTGTTGCCCATAGCAACCAATCAGATTCTAGCTATTATCTTCTAGAATCTATAAGGTGCTAGGTAAATGAGTAGAATCTGATTGGTTGCTATGGGCAACAACCCCACTTCTAAAAACCTGCACTTCAGTTAATATACTCCTGAGAAAGAGTCAGAGTTTAGTGGTAGTGTGGGGGACAGTTGTATTTGCATTTCTTGATGTTGCATGCTTGCAGCAGCACTTTCAACCAAAGGACTCCTGAGGACAGTAGTCCAAAACTCAGGACTGCCACACACACTTAATCCAATAATTGGTAATATCCTGGTGGTGTAGTCCTATAGGCAAATAAACATTTAACAATTCAGATTCCAACGAGGCTAAAATAGGGACAAGCACACCACCTTGTTATGCAAAAAGAATTGTGTATCTTGCCCCTGGGATTTTAGCCCATTCCTCAAGGCAAAACTGCTCCAGCTCCTTCATGTTGGATGGTTTCCGCTTGTGAACAGCAATCTTCAAGTCTGACCACAGATTCTCAATTGAATTGAGATCTGGGCTTTGACTAGGCCATTCCAACACATTTAAATGTTTCCCCTTAAACCACTCGAGTGTTGCTTTAGCAGTATGCTTCGGGTCATTGTCCTGCTGGAAGGTGAACCGTCCCAGTCTCAAATCACAGCTAAAACAGGTTTAGCACCATCCATCTTTCCCTTGACTCAAATCTGTTTCCTAGTCCCTGTTGCTGAAAAACATCCCCACCGCATGATGCTGCCACCACCATGTTTCACTGTGAGGATGGTGTTCTTGGGGTGATGGTATGTGTTGGGTTTGCGTCAGACATAGCGTTTTCCTTGGTGGCCGAAAAGTTCAATTTTAGTCTCATCTGACCAGAGCACCTTCCTCCATACATTTGGGGAGTGTGCCTCATGCCTTTTGGCAAACTCAAATCGTGTCTTCATATTTTTATCACCATTTGCTTTTTTCTGGCCACTCTTCCATAAAGCCCAGCTCTATGGAGTGTACGGCTTATTGTGGTCACATGCACAGATACCCCAGTCTCTGCTGTGAAACTCTGCAGCTCCTTCAGGGTTACCTTTGGTCTCTGTGCTGCTTCTCTGATTAATGCCCTCATTGCTTGGTTTGTGAGTTTTGGTGGGCGGCCCTCTCTTGGCAGGTTTGCTGTGGTACCATGTTCTTTCTATTTGATGATGATGGATTTGATGGTGCTTCGGGGGATCATCAAAGATTTGGATATTTTGTTTTATAACCCAACCCAGAATTGTACTTCAACAACTTTGTCCCTGACTTGTTTGGAGAGTTCCTTGGTCTCCATGGTGTGATGCCTCTTGCTTAGTGGTGTTGCAGCCTCTGGGGCCTTTCAGAAAAGGTGTGTTTATACTGACAGATCATGTGACACTTGGATTTCACTAATTATGTGACTTCTGAAGGTAATTGGTTACACCAGAACTTTTGAGGGGCTTCATAGCAAAGGGGGTGATTACATATGCACATGCCAATTTTCAGAATTTTATTTATAAAGATTATTTTTTATATATATTTTTCTCATTTCACTTCACCAAATTAGACTATGTTGTGCAGATCCATCACATAAAATTCAGATGAAAAAAATACATTAATTATAGGTTGTAATGTAACAAAAAAGGTAAAAAGCCAAGGGGGTGAATACTTTTGCAAGGTACTGTAGATAAAGGAGAATAAATTGCTAAAGGGTATGATGATTTACCTTCCGACTCGACTGTCAAATAAAATGGAGTTGTGACTTATGCTCTGTAAATTAAGTCATCCAGGAAATAAGTAATTTTAAATTGTTGAGAGGGAAATTTCTGCTGTGTTTGTTGAATGGACTTCTGCTGCTAATAAAGATAAATTATATGAATATTATCTTACATGACCAAAACAAATTCTGGAGTTTGAGTCAGGTTAGAGTTCACGGATTGATAACTGTAGAAAAATGTTTTGAAAACATGATTTTATGAGTTTAATGTGACATTTGAAAATGATATTGTTGCAATCGTCACAGCTGGTCGCACTGTAATAATACGAGTTGAAAAACCTTGCAGCTTCTGAACCCCATTTTTAATTTTTCTTTCACCAGGTTTGGACAGCAATCAGCTAAAGCCAGCCAAGGACTGCACGCCAATAGAGTACCCCAAACCTGATGGGAAAATAAGTTTTGACCTACTTTCCTCTGTTGCTCTAAGTGGTACTAACCATGAACATGACCAGCCTGCACACCTAACGCTACGGGATGACAGTGTACCAGTCAGTAAGAATCTAGCCATGTATGATGGCCCTGAGCAGAGATTCTGCCCAGCAGGTGGGTACCATTGTATTTGAAACAAAATAGGTAATTAGGGGGGTATTCATGAAAGCTTGGAGAAAGATAAAATTGTGAGGTAAAGTACCAACCAATCTGCTCCTGACTTTACATACTGTGTTTGAAAAATGACAGCTTGGTACGTTGTCTCTCTCCAAGCTTTCATGAATACCACTCCCAAAACACAGGGATTTTATTTGTTTATTTTAAACTGAGCACCTGGATATATTTTTGAATTTTCTTTTATTTTTGTAGTAAATTGAGAAAAGAAGTATAATATCTATGTTTGAAAACTGATTAACAAAATATATTTTCCTGCATTCTCTAGTAACATATTAAATGCCCAGTTTGGTTAGAAAACCTAAAGGTAGGCCAATATGGATCTTACCAGATGACCTGAAATATAAATGGCAGTGTTAGTAGTAAAAACAATTGTATAAACTGGTAGGGAAAAAAAAGCCCAGATAAGTTTAAAATTACGTTTCTTGTTTTAACAAAACAATATTGTGGAAGATTTCTTCTACACCTTCATTTCCCAAGTGTGGCCGCTGTAAATTACACATTAACAGGTCAAATATAACAGAATTTTGTAAAAACTAGCGGCTAGTTGGTGAGTCTGTGCACTTGTTTAGATTTCATTTTCCAATGCATGTAAACACTTCAGACCGGCTGATATGAACCACTATTCAACTTTAATGCAAATAGGGGAAAGATTTGTATTGTTTACAATGTTATGAAGTGTAATGATTTCAGACCTGCTTGTTTTTTCCATGTGTTGTGCCAAAGAAAGGGTCCTCTATTATGCTCTTGGCCTATGAGCAGTATACTGGGGCAATTCAATTACCCATAAGGTCCCGTCTTGAGCAATGTGTATCGTAAAAAGACAACAACTCTCAATGAGTGACTATTATTACCTAGAATATACTCGGGAGAACACATTGTATGAGACTTCTTGATGTAAATTGAATTGCCCCGTGTCTTTTGCATTTACAGTTTGAAAATAAGATCCACACGAGAGTTAGTTAAGGTGCAACAATGACATGAGAGCCATGGCGGAAAGTAACTTTCTCTAATCCTCTTCCAGGTGTTTATGAATTTGTCCCTTTAGAATCAGGTGACGGGTCACGGTTACAAATCAATGCTCAGAACTGTGTACACTGCAAGACATGTGACATCAAAGATCCAAGTCAGAATATTAACTGGGTAGTGCCGGAAGGAGGAGGTGGGCCTGCCTACAATGGAATGTAAAGCGCACTGGACAGCAGTATTTTATCTGATGACTAAATGGTTCTGCCATCGGAGACCAGAGCTTTATTGGAAAGCCATTAATTGCTGATGAAGTTGTTATTGAATGTGATACCAGGGCCGAGGAGTTCCACTACTTGGCCATGTGCTTGTACTAACCTACTAATGGAGATTGGGCATTTGATTTTCATTTCAGAGAATGGTTTGATACGCAATAGAACGGCTTTTTTTTTTCTTTCCCCCATGGACTGGTCAGCTTGAAGACATGATACATATCAACTGCGGACAATGCCTTATTTAAGGAAGTGATCTAAAACTGAAGAGTTTTATATATTCTACAATTTATGTGTTTAAAAGAAAATAATTTTTACAAAAAAAAAAAATCATTTGCTCTGGTAAATTTATTTCTTTAATTACCTCCTTTTGGTCTGCAAAACTGTTCAGCCATCCTTGCAATAATCAAGTTGTATATTAGTTAATGTATGTATAAGAGCATGTGTTTGTAAATGGGCAAGTGCCTCTAAAGGGCACTCTGCATTCAAAATGAACACTACATGCTTGTTGTCAGAACATGGGTCTAGGCCCAATGACAAGTCAGTCTTTATACCAGTTACACCAATGTTTACATTTATTGCGATAATCTGTCATAGCCACTGACATTTTAAAAGATCCACAGGTGGAGCTAATTATTTCACTTGTGATTCTGTGAAGAGACAAGGAAAACATGCACTGTTTAGGGTCCTAAGAACTAGTATCTCAAAGGATATATTACTGCATGATAGCCAATAATATCGCTATAAACTTTCATTAATTTAACCTTAACTTTGACAAGTTCCTAACAAAGAACCAATTGATTATTGGGTTATTCAACACATTAACCATCACGTTAGCTGACTATACAGCCTTCATGCAGGATTGTGATAGGTCTGACCATAGCTCAGAGGTTCCCAAACTCCACCATTACAGTCCAGGTTTTAAGTAGGTCCATGCTTGAGCCCATATGCTTAAATCAAATTGACTGAGGTACTAATTAAGTCACCTGTGCTCAAGCATGGATATCCTTATAACCTGGCCTGTAAGGGTAGAGTTTGGGAATCTATGCTTTGTCCAGTCCCAGAAGCTGAACAATGAATAGAGAAGACAATATGCAGGAATGTCACACAGCTGTTTGTGCCATCTTGCTACTATTAGATTGAAAACTACTCTGCCTATCCCCAGCTGTCTGACAATGGGGAGACATACAGTCCAGGGAAAAATGTGCAGTGTCTTCACTTGTGTAGACAAATGGGCATCCATAGTAACAACATGAAAATTGACCAGCCACAAAACATGAATAATCCTGATGTTATTTCAAGGTCATATTACAAAATCACCACAAGCACATGGCTGATGGTATTAAGCTAATGCCAGGATAAACTGATGAGGGAGCAGAACCAATCCCATGGATCAACCTTCTGCTACCACATAGTCATGGGCATACATACCACCAATATGTCACACTTGACAATTAACCACATGACAACTGCTGGTATTTACTGTGCCTGAATTGTATATATTGTGATCCACACACACAATTTGAATGAGATGGTGTCATAGTGGATCCTTTCACTCCTGTTGAATTGGCACTGATACTTTTTGTAGGGTTGGAATTTCTTACATTTCCGTACACATGCAGCTGCGGGAAGGGGGGCGGACATTGCCCCAGCCAGCGGAACCTGCGGCTGCCTGGAGGATGATGGTTGTTCAGTGTATAAGAATGACCACCTACAGCTCACTTGATCTGCTAGGTGTGTACCCACCTTAACTGTTCATTGATAACCTTTATTGCCTCCTACAGAACTGTTTGCAAAGATTGTTACTGCAGCTGGTTTCTGTGGTAGGCTGTGATAGAGGGATTAGCATTGAATGCGAGAAGTTTCCCCAGGCAACATCTGGTCCTAGTTATTGACTACTTCAGTTTAGGTAGTCTACCAGTTACCCAGCTGTAAGTAAATTGGGGGATTGGTTATAGAAGCCATGGCAGCTTGTGATCTGGATTCTAATGAGCAGGATGAGAAATACGAAGTACAGTGAGGTACATATATATTTGTACACTGACCCAATTTTAGTTATTTTAACAGTTTCCCAAAACACATTAGTTATATAATTTTAAAGTGCAGACAATCAGCTCTAATTTGATTGTATTCACATCCAATTGGAGGGAGGGTTTATGAAATACAACTGTTTCATTTGGTTCCCCTGAAAATAGGGGACTGTATAAACATGGTTGCAAATCCTAAATTCATATATTTGTGTTCAATACCTTGAATGAAAGCTAGAATGTCTGCTTTTTATTTGCATCTCCAATGTTTAGTTTCAAATCCATTATGGCGGCCTACAAAGACAACATTATGAAATTTGCATCAGTGTCCAAATATATATATGGACATAATGGTATAATGATTACCAGGGCAAAGATTGGAAGAACAGGTGCTGTATATGAATGAGCGCTAGAAATTGAGATCACAAAAGGTTAAATTAGCCAAGTGGCTAATATATTTTATATGCAACACCATGCCTGGAGGAATCCTGTATAGCTGAGGAGTAGAACAATTGGCATTCATGACTTGTGCAAACTAATACCAGTGTTGTTGGAGAGGTCAGCTAACAAAATGTTGTGAGGGTGATCCTTGTGTCTACATGTCACACCTGACCTGCAGATACTGCTGAGCTGTGGTAAAAAGTCAGATTAGTTTTATGAATAAGAAACTAGCTGAGCTCAGGGACATGAAATTCCAGCACAGGAAGGCAGTAATAAAACAAAGACAACTTATTTACTTTGCCTAAATATGTGTCGCGCAGTCAAGAAGCATTCAATAGCAAGGTGGAAGGTAAATAGGTGCTCACATCTATGAGATGCAGAAATGGAAGTATACAGCACCTATATTGGGGCACTATTAGACTGCCTTAGGCATGCTTAAAGCAGAAGCTGGAGACTCAGATGGGCCTGAGTCATAGGAGGAAGGTAAGGGGACTAAGGGTCACATTATTATTATTATTATTGTCATTTGCTCCCATACATTACCAGGTTTTCATTCCAATGAGCCAGATTGGACAGACATCTGACAGATAATTGTATAGTGTATGCCCAGCTTTAGACAGACAATAGGTCAACAGGAAAATGGTTGACTTTTTTTTTTTCTAACCCTAATCTTCCCCATGGTACCTAAAGCAGAGTACACACTAAACGATATGTCGTCCATTGCGGTGGATCGGGAGACATACCGTCCACATCGGGCAGTGTACCTGCTATGTCGCTGACAATACGCACTCCCGCACATAGCGACATTGCGGGAGGCGATAGCAGCGGGGTCTAACCCTTAAAAAAATAAAAAATGTGTCGACCATTTCAGGTCAACCTTTTATCGCTGTCGATTTATTGTCTAACACAGAGGTTCCCAACCACGGTCCTCAAGGCACACTAACAGTCCAGGTTTTTAGGATAGCCATACTTAAGCACAGGTGACTTAATTAGTAACGCAGTTATTTTGATTTAACCATCTGTGCACAATCATGGATATCACTAAAACCAGGACTGTTGGTGTGCCTTGAGGACAGAGGTTGGAAATCACTGGTCTAACATCTTGCATCTATCTAGACATTGTCGACCTTTTTCATGCAGATCTGTAGTCCGGATACCCCTGGGTACAAGCATCTGCTACCTCCAGGACCAAAATTGGCTCTGAACATTTCAAAAAAACCAAAAAACAGTGGTCTGCACATGCAGGTGCTCAACGTCATATTGGATGCACCAGGCAGACTAAAGGTGCCCATCCACTAGAAGATAGGCAAAAGACTGCACGATAACGACATTGTAATCGTGCACTCGTTTGTCTGTGATGTGCCTACACTGAACGAGTAGTCGTTCAGTGTAGGCACAATCATCTGCAAACATGCTGAACCTGAGGTTATCGTCGGATTGACCAGCATGTTTGCACAATGATAGATGTCTAAATGACCAGCGGGAGCACGCATCGCTTGTCGTTTTAGACATTTTTTTTAAAATCTGCAAACGATTATCGAACGATGACTATCGTTCAATTGCTCATTTTAATAGTCTAGTGCAGGCCTGGAAACCTGTGGCTCTCCAGCTGTTGTGAAACTACAAGTCCCAGCATGCCTTGCCACAGTTTTGCTATTAGGGAATGCTAAAAGTTTGGCAAGGCATGCTGGGACTTGTAGTTTCACAACAGCTGGAGAGCCACAGGTTGGCCAGGCCTGGTCTAGTGGATAGGCACCTTAAGTGCTCAGTTTCTGTATTCAAGCATGGAAGCTGAATGGAACATGAGGCCCCCCCAACAGTTGAAAGACAATGCTTGAGGTAGGCCCCTAAATTGGTGGTGGTGTCAAGGCACTGTATCTGGAAATATTAGATAGGGATTAGTGTTTTTCTTTAGTGCTTTTGCAGAACCTTTGAGGAATGAGGACACCAAGTCACGACATAAGGTCTGTGCACAGCCTGTGATAAAAGCTTTTCTGCACAAAGTAAAGGAGCCTATTTATAACGTATGTGATTCCCAAACTAAGAAAAAAAAAAAAAAATCAGCCTACAGAACAATTTAATTAACTGAATGGGTGGAACAAGTTTATGCGGACCATACACTGTGAGAGCAAACTGTCCAACAGACAGACAGACTAATTTATCTGCCATTGTTATACATAGTTAGATAATTGGTGTCTGTCTGATGGGGAGTATATCCACTGTCAGATCCAAACACAAATGATCACATCTGTTGCACATGCTGGAAGATTTCTCATATCCGACAGAGCAACAATTGCTGCTTTGTTGTGGTCATACACTGCACTTATCTGCCCATCAGACAATTAGCTGATTGGACCGATAATTGCAGTGTATGGCTGCTTTTAGATAGGTTAAAAAAAATTAACAAAATCTCTTCTAAACATGGATGTAGATAGTTTTTACATTGAGAAAGGGATAGAGGAAGTAGAGTCAGGTGAGACACCTAGGATATGTGGATTATTTGTTTTAAAACATGGAAATGACTGAGTTAATAACATCTATATCAGCATAAAGCTGGCCACACATTAGACCAACTTACATTCAACCAGCCAACTAGTTGATTGGTTGGAATGAAAATCTGGTAAGGTATGAAAGCAAATGACAAAAAGCAATTTGCTCCCAAACGCTGGAAAATGGACAAAAACTGTTGTTTGAACAAATTGTTTAGATCAAGCATTTAACAAAACTTGTTTGACCATTTTCATCTGTTTCCTGGCATTTAGGAGCAAATTGCTGATCATCAGTTACTCCCCATACATTACCAGATTTTCATTCCAACCAATCAACTAGTTGGTTGGTTGGATGAAAGTTGGTCTAGTGTGTGGCCAGCTTAAGTATCTCTTTGTGAGGGATTCACCCGCACATACAGGGGTTCCCAGCACATCAGGTAAGTAAAGGATTTAATCCCTTTGATAATGAAGATATATGAAAGTAAAATCTATTTCCAAAGGTAGTTGCAGGTATGGCTGCTAGGGGACATAATACCAACTGCGTGGATTTCGGCACCAGAATCCCAACACCTGTCAGAATCCCGGCACAAGCATCCCGAAGGTAAGTAGCGGGGTTAGGGGGGAGGGTTAGGGATTAGGCACTAGGGGAAGGGTTAGACACTTAGGGTGTGGAGAGGTTACATTTATGCACCAGTGGGGTGTGAGGGAGAGTGTGAGGATACTGACCAACAGGTGTCTGTATCTTAACCCTGTCGGGATGCCAGCATTGGGATTCTGAACGCTCGGATCCCGAACACCGGCATCCCGTCTGCTAGAATTACTATTCCACTGATTGTGGTCCACTTAGAGGCCCATGGAGAGGCAGATGGAAAGGGATTTAAAAGAAAATCACATTTCCTCTGGCACAAGTGAGATGATGTACAGCCATAGCCTCGGGGGCTAGGGATTTAAGCTTATGGGGAGGTAACTAAGTGAATGTCACAAGACAGGTGATGCAGATTTTTTTTTCAAGCCACCATCAGGTCAGTAATTCTAGGATGCAAGATGTTATACAACAAGTGGGCAATACAACAGAGGGCCACATTGACTAAAACCTCTATAAAGGAGAGATGTTTCCCATACCAACTAATCTGATTCTAGCTCTCATTTAGCCTAGTGCTGGGCAACCTAAAATACTCCCAAGGGCTGAATCTGTGGCTCCAACCTTACATTTGGCCAGCAATACCCTTAATTTCAAGAATGAAAAAAAAAGCCCAAGAAGTACTTCAGCACGGCCTCCTCACTCGTCCTAAAATGACCCAACACGCCTCTTACTAGCTCCAGAACGGCCCCACGTGCCCTCATTCCTATTTGTCACAAAGTGCATCCACATGCACTCAGACCTCTCCCATATGCCCCCAGTCTTGCTTACCTTTACAGCAAGTTCTACTAGGTATTGCTCCATGTACTGCCCACAGAGGAAGGAGGGAAAGCCATGATCCCTGCATTATGCAGAAGACGGCTCTTATTCTCTTATTTATAACAAAGCAGTGTGACCTACCACAGCTTGGGGTGGCATATGTGGATCACACACAAATATTCAGCAGCCAGCAACCTAACTGAGCACTACTTGGTAACATATCATACATATTAAAAATACATATAGCCCAAAATAAGACATCTTAAAGGAGGTACATTCTAAAATGCACATCCTCAACGTTCTGCACTTCAAAACTTATGATCTGCCTTTCTATGTTCCAGGGTCCAAGTGATAAGTGTAGTACCTAGGGACGCCACTTGCTAGGGGTGGCTCAGCTGCCCCCATCGCTTCACAGCACCAGTAGTCTGATGAGGCCGGGTAACTTCCAAGCAGAGAGCGCCCTCCAGACAGGAAAGAGGAACTGCATGGTTTATGACAGGTGCAGGGTGCTATAATGAACACTACAATAGATGGGCTGTGCAGTCAGAATTAAGAGTTCTGACTTGTATCATAATATTATTATCATAATACATATTTCAAAGGTGTGTCTTCTAAATGAGTAATATTTGTAATAAATTGTAGTTTTTCTGTAAATGACAAGGGGGTGTATAAATGCACCACAGAGCCGAAGACCACTATATACTCTGATAGCGCCATTTAATTGCAAAAAAGTGAAATGCATTAAATTGATCTTTTTCCTATAGACTATCCAAGCATTATGTAGGTGTCCAGATGAACACAAATGTCTGTACACATGGGCTGCAGGATCTGTTTGTTGATGCCTTCTTGGGTTTAAGAGTACAGTTGTGCTGCTCGATGACCTGCAGGGCAATTTTCTTAGCTAAGGCTTTTGCTTCAATACATCCTCACATCCCAGTGGAAAGTTTAAATGAAAAGGCTACACAAACACCTTGAGGACATTGGTAAAGTAAAAACGTGCACCATCTATGGTTTACCAGAGGTGGGCACATAACTTGAATTTTTGATGTACAAGGAATGGTCAAAGGTTCTAGGCTGATAGCTACCTTTATAATGCAGAATCATTTACAAGATTCCTCAATACAGCACTGTGTGCTCCTGAATGTTATTGGATATTTGTGGATAAACCCGATTTGTACATTTAGGCCCGTATTCAATTCAAGGTGAAAACCCGTTATAGGTGATAATTTATCGCCGATGATGTCATTTTCGCCTATTGTAATTATCCGCATATTCAATTTTTCGCCAGTGCGAAGTCTTTGTAAAAAAAACGGGGATGCGTTTTCTCCAGCCTTTAGCTGGCAAAAAAAAGTGCAGAATTGGGGTTTAGGGGTGCAGGCTTAAAAAAAAAAAAAAAAAAAAAAAATAGCCTGCACCCCTGGGAATGTCCCCTAAAAATGATCTGTCAAAAAGTTTTTTTTTGTTTTTTTTAAATAAATTAAAAAAAATCGGGACACCCCAAAAAATGTAGTTTAATTTTGGGATAAAAAAAAAGAAAAAGGTGGACAAACTTCTAAAGTACCAAAATTAATTCCAGAGGGGTTCCCAAGTATGCGGCAGGTGTCTTCTTCATTGCGGGTAGTAGCGGCAGGTGCATTTTTGAAAAATTTGTAAAAATCATTTTAGGGATTTAAAAATATGCTTGCAACCATTTTCATGTACCCCAAATTTGATGGCCATGGTTATTTTTCCCCAAAAAAAATCCTAAATGCTCTTCATCACCTTCTTCAAGCCACATTTATACACCTGCCGTGGCTATTTAAAAACCCGACTTCCTTCAGCATGCAAAAACAGGGGTACCCATAGTGATCCCCCATGTCTGGACATCTTTAGGGGGTACCAGGATGATTTCCCAAAAATTCCCAGGTTTTTTCGCCACTTCCAGTTTCGCCGGGACCTGTTTTTGCATAGTTATTGAATATGGGGATAATTGGGCACGCGCCTGATACTTTTCCGCTTGGAAAACAGGCGAAGGAGGCGAAAAATCCAGCTATTGAATACGGGCATAATTTGTTAATGCAATAGTTGTTAAAATCGGCTACATTAGGTAAAATACCATTTTGTCTTTTAATACACAGCACACCAGCCATGTGTCACCATAATGAACCAAGGTGTCCAAGAAAATGCTGAAGTGCGTAGAAGCTCTAGATATCCAGTGGGACCTTCAGGTAACACACTGGAGAATTTGCTGCCATGGACGCCCCCTGTTTTCTAGTGCATGGTCTGGCAGCTACAGTGCAGACAGCATGGCAGCAAGGCTTAGTCCAAAACTGATTAAGAATATTTTATGGACCATTACACTCAGTGATTTCTCTTTGGTGCATCACAAACAAAGCAAATTTAAGGCAAGTCTCAAGTAGGAAGGACAGTAAACCATTTATTCTCTCAGGTTTATGAAAGAACACACAATAAAACAGAACCGCTACTCTCTCCTGAACGTTACATAGGAAGCAATTAGCCCCATCCTTTCGCGGTTACAGAGAATAAAACAAGCATTAGTGGCTTCACTGCTGGAAACTAACAGAAGCTAACACACAAATAAAAAAAAACTAAACTACACTGCACATCCCACTTGTTGCATAGTTCATGCAGTGTCACAACTGACAATAAAAGAAAGGAGATCGTAACTAAAAAAATTGTAAACATGAAACACCTGGGTTCAAACCTATGAAATTCATTTTTTGGTTTAGTATCAAAGCAATTCTTCTTGCAGATCCTTTGTGCCCAGATGCTGTAGGTCTCAGTACACTGCATGCCCATTTCACTGTAAACACTTATGCAAACATTTTTGCATATACAGCTTTCTCTTTTTCCTTCTGTTCTTTAATCCTGTGCTTGACTCGAAGGATTTCACCGCTGATAGCTGCAACAGACGAGAAGATCAAGTAAATGGTCAGGACATACTGTGGCCCCAGGTTTATGTAGTACAACATTTCCCAACCAGATTATGTTGTAGGTATAAACAGCAAATCGCTTATTTATGTAAAGGTGCAAATGTGTTCTTGGCAAGTCACCTATACTTGCACTGACTGGGAGAGCCAAGCAAGATTTTGAGATGCCTCGGTTTGTGCTATATTAAGCAAACAACAAGTCTCTGACTAGGGCATCAAATTATTGATGTAGTAAACAGAACACTGAGCTCTTAAATACATTCTGCGGAGTTACAGGATTTATTTATAACTACAGCCTGTCTGAATAGATCAATTGTAAAAGTTAGCAGCAGCTCTAATTAAGATGCACACATGATTTTGATGACCAATCTGTTTAAAATTGGATTGGACCATATACAATCATCAGGTGGCAGAACATGGTGCCCCATGCAAGATGTCTGTTTGGCGCTCCTTCTGGATGTAACTAATCTGCCCATCCATATTACTTGCCACAGATTTATCTACCCAACAGTCCACTACCTTTATCTCAGTAGACAGACTAACCTTTATCCTCAGGTGCTAACTCATAGGCCTTTTTAAGATCCTCCTACAGTAAAACAAAAAAAAAATTACAATTAATATGTTTGATACAAAGTAAATACACAATACAAATGCAATATGAGCTCTTAAAGTAATAGTTTACCAATGCTTGTTCATAATCTTTCAAACCCTGCCAGCCCTGGGCCCGTCTGTAAAGTGCTTTTGTGTTAGACGGATCGATTTCAAGAGCCTATTAGAAAAAAGAAAAAAAAAAAAAAAAGGTTTGGTTACTGAGCATCACACTGTAATCTAAATAATTCACCATTACTTTTGTTCTACAATAAGTGAAGCCAAAATGACAGCTGTGATATAGTTATGAGCTAATCTTTTATAACTGGTGCATATGCCTGCTGCTTCCGCTCCTAGCCACATTAAGTTATGTACAAAAATAGGATTTTTAGTCAAGTTACCGTTGAATCCTTTTCTCTTAAGTAGCCTGAGGAACACTGGACAATGGAATTGTAAATCCTAAAGCTAAAATTGTAAATCCTAAAGCTCCTCCCTCACTGCAATCCCACAATTCCAGTACTTCTTTAAAAGAGTCCAGAGAGGAGTAGCAGGAACTCCGTGAAACTTAAGAACAAACAAACCAGTAGGGTAAAAAAAGACGGTCAAGAACCAAAACCTTTGCACGACTGACCGTGAGGGAGGGATCGCAGTGTTCACCAGCCTGCTTAAGTGAAAAGGATTCAACGGTAAATTGATCAAAAATCCTAATTTATCTTGCAACAAGGCTGGGGAACACTGGACAATGGGACAAACCAAAGCTGCCCCCAGGGAAGGGAATGCTCAGGTTGCCTGACCGGAGAACTGTACGCCCGAAGTGGGTGCCGGCGGAGGCAAAAAAAACCTGAAACGCAAAAATGAGCAAACGTGCGGACAAGGGACCAGATAACTGTACATCGGACCTGTGCTGCTGGTCCCACGTTGCGCTACCCATAAGATTTCCGCCACCCTGGCCGAAGGCGATGACACCCGGTTTGATGGCGGTCGCCCCGCACCAGAAGAGGCATGAGTGATGACCGAGCGAATCCAATGCGCAAAAGTCTGCTGAGTAGCCCCCCAACCATGTTCATGCACGACGAAAGAACCTGCAGAGAGCAGTGCGGTGTACCAAGGACAACGTGTCCAAGGAAAATCGGCAGAACCAGCTCATCCAAGTCCCAGGAAGTCGCCGAAGAATGAGGAACCAGAAAGACAACATCCTGGTAGAAGTAATAGGCTGAAACAAGTGTCGGCCGGAATGTAAAAACTGTACAGAGAACCGTACCATCCTCTTGGAAGAGGAGAAAAGACAGCTTGGAAACCCTAAACATGGAACCATGCTGAGTGAAGGCAATAGCCATAAGGAAGACCAGCTTTCAAGCAACTAACTGAAGATCAGCTGATCGCCTCTACTCCAATGCCGCCTGTGTGAGAACAGATAGGACTAGAGCAAGGTTTCACGGCACCATCTGTGGCTGAAATGCTGGCTGAATATGCAGCACACCTAGTAAAAAGGATTTGGACCTTCGGAAGAAAGGCCTAACGCCACCGGAAAAAAAAGTGAACGGGCCAAAGTCTGTATAGTGACAAAATGTAGTTAATCTGCCTCCAAAACCCCCAGAAGGAAGGCCAAGAAACGAGATAGGTGAAAACTTGTAATGTACCCCATCACAAGAGGCAGAGTTTCCCGACTCAGAGGAAAACGCGAGATGGAAACTGTGTCCGGGCTCGCCCGGTATGGACCACCAAGAGAGAAAACAGTCAGCTTTCCAACACCTGGTCACCTAAGCCAGGTCGGTAAAACCAACGTAGGAAGGTCCCTGCGTAGAGACAATGGACCGTGTTGCTGGAGGTCTGGGTGAAGTGGAAGACACCATCCAAGACATACTGCTTGAGAATGTCCCCACATGATGACCAGTGGAGCCAGCCTGGAGCCTCTACGAGCCAGGAGACCCGTAGGTAACAGTGGGGTCGGCAGAAAGATGCGCTAGCCACGGAGCAGTCTTACCAAAAAAGCAATGTCATGGCTCCTCAGTCTAGGTGTCTTGCATCCGTGGGCACCACAAGCCCATCCCAGAGGGACCAAGGAACGGACATAGAGGAGAATAAAGAAAACCATCCACCGATTGAGAGAGGAGTGCTGTTTGACCGAACAAGCAACAGAGACGAGAGGGATGCCGAGCAAACTGGAGACTTACACACTGGAACTCCCGCGAGTGGACCCGATCCACTGAATGGTCTCTAAGTGGAGACTCTCATGCCCAACAACCGAATGCTCAGCAAGAGGGACGGAAAAGGCACCAACAGAACCGGTGAGACCAAGTTCAGGAAGGTCCGTGCACTGGCCACGAGAAACCCCGCAGGCCACCCCCAGAACTGAAGGTCGGTATATAGCATTGATCCGAAAGTACGTGAAACAAGCGACCTAGGAAGGTCCGTAACTGTGAAGCCAAAGGATCAGTCACAAGGAGAACATCCGAAAAGGGAATAGTTGTGCTACCTTCTATGTGCAATATGCGCAGCATCACTGCCCTTAGTTCACTGCAAACACAAGGAGCCGGGGCTTCACCAAACGGTACGGCCCGGCACAGACTGGGGGCAGATTCGATTACTGACTGAGGAAGAAAGACGACCTGCCCAAAACTGTTAAGATACGCGTTCCAGACGCCTAGTGAGCATGTGTTGGCCTCCATGCTGTGGGGCTCTAATCGTAGAGAGTCCATTAGAATGGAACTACCCACCCCCTGGTGCTCAAGGCATGAAGATACACGGTCGGCCGGAATGAGCAGTCAGATTCGAATCAGAAATAATTTAGAGCCCCAGTTTCTCTGCCTGCGGAAGAACTGGAACAAAAATGCCGGTCGAGGGGAGTTGAACAATAGCACGACCAATGCCACCATGCACGCCGCTTCCTGGGGAAAAGCGATGTTGAAAAACCAAAAGCAATGCCTTGGCAGCGGTCCTCCGAGGTCCATGATGGAACCATAGCAAATGATTCCTCGCGCCCAGGTGCCTGAGGACGTCACTCAATGTTTGCTGAACTGGAACAATCGTCCCTTCGCACGCAAACTGGGTATAAGAGATACCCCATTAGGCACAAGGCTTCGTTGGAGCCGTGACCCCAGAACAGTGAGTGGTACCAGAAAAACTGCCTCTGGAACCCCTGCCTAGGTAGAATCAGCTTGTGGCAGACAGACCTTGCCAGGACGCACCACCCCGAAAGGAGGAGCATAAACTTGGAAATGCAGACCCCGCCTGTCGGGACTGCTGCCGGAAGAAAAATGAGAGTTATGGTAAACCTTACCTTTCTTAACTTCTATTTCTTTGAAGTCCATTGGGTCCACAGGATACCTTGTAGGTGGTAGTTAGGAATGGGCACACCATACAGTTAAAGCTTTCAGCTCCCAGGATGCTCCAGTCCTCTCCACTATACCCCGTCCCCGAGGCAAATCAGTTTGTTAGCAAGGCCGAGGAGGATAGGAGAGAAGGAAGACTGGCACACAAGAATCACACTCTCAGATAGGAGACGGGAAACCGGTGACCAGAAGCACAACCCATAGCAGCCAGGTGCATCAGGGCGGGCGCCCTATGGACTTAGAAGAGTTAACAAGGTAAGTTTTACCATAACTCATTTTCTTCTTCAGGGTCCATAGGGATCCACAGGGATTTCCCAAAGCAGTATTCAAGGGCGGGGACGCTCCTGAGCTGAGAGGAGGACTCTACACCCAAAGGAAGCATCCTGAGAGGCAAAGGTATCAAAGGCATAGAACCTGAGAATGGTATGGACAGATACCAGAAATGGGGAGCGACAGGAAAGCGCCCCTAAATCTGACACCCTTCTGGCCGATGCTATAGCCAGAAGAAACGGAGTCTTAGCCGTAAGCCACTTGAAGTCCACAGAACCAAAGGCTCAAACTGAGGACCCTGAAGGGCCTGGAGAACCACTGGTAAATCCCATGGAGCCACTGGAGGAACAAAGGGAGGTTGTATGCAGAGGACACCGTGAAAGAAGGTGTGATCATCAGTCATGGCAGAAATTTTTCGCTGAAACCATATGGATAAGGCAGAGACCTGCACTTTCAATGAACAAAGACGCTGGTCCAATCTGGCTTGAAGGAAGGCCAAGACTATAGAGACCCTAAACGCCTGAGGGTCATAACTCTTAGTGGTGCACCATTGAAAATAGGTATGCCACACTGTGATAAATACATGCAGAGACCGGCTTATGGGCCCTGAGCATAGTCTGAACCACAGAGCGAGAGAAGCCCTTGGACCTTAGGAGGGATGTCTCAAGAGCCACGCTGTCAAAAACAGCCGACCGGTCTGGGTGGAAGCAAGGACCGTGAGATAACAGGTCCGGCCATTGAGGAAGCAGATACGGCGTGTCTATGGAGAGGCTCAGAAGATCTGAGTACCAATGCAGTCTGGTGCCACCAGTAGGAGCATACCTTCATCTTGCTTGAACTTCCGAAGAACTCGAGGAAGCAGGGAGACCGGAGAAAAAAAAGATACGCCATATGGAAGGTCCACTGTACTATCAATGCATCTACGAAGGCTGCTTCGGCATCCTTTGTTCTGGACCCGTACACCAGCAGCTTGTCTGAGGCCATGAGGTCCACCTGTGGTAGGCCACATTTGTCCACTAGGAGTTGAAAGACTTCTGGGTGGAGAGACCATTCCCTTGCATGCACGTCGTGACGGATGAGGAAGTCCGCTTCCCAATTTAGTACTCCCGGAATGACCACCATGGAGATGGCCGGAATGTGTCCCTCGGCCCATGCGAGAATGCGTGCCACTTCTGCCATAGCCGACCGACTGCGTGTGCCTCCCTGGTGATTTATGCAAGCCACTGCCGTGGCGTTGTCAGACTGTACCTGTACAGGTTCGCCCTGGAGAATATCCTGAGCCTGAATGACGGCTCTGTAGTTGGCTCTGAGTTCCAATACATTGATTGGCAGAGATGACTCCACTAACCAACGACCCTGAAAGGAGTGTTGACCAGTAACTATGCCCCACCCTCAGAGTCTGTTGTGAGGAGAATACAATCCGGAATCCAAAAGGGGCACCCTTTTTTCAGGTGGGACGTCAGTATATACCAAGAAAGGGACAGACGAATCTCTGTAGAGAGAATCATTTCCTGAGATCTGATCCTCTGAGGCAAACCGTTCCATCTGGATAGAATCAGGCGTTTTAGTAGCCTGGAGTGGAACTGGGCGTATTCCACCATGTCGAAGGTGGATACCATGGATCCCAGAATCTGCATAGTCGCATGAATAGAAACTCGGGGGTTGTGGAGGAACCTGCAAAGGCGTGTTTGAAGTGTAGCAATCTTGTCCTCCGTCAGGAAGATTCTCTGTGTTTGAGAATCCAGCACAGCTCCCAGATGAACCATCCGCTGAGACGGATTTAGGGACTTCTTCCAATTGATCAACCAATCGTGCTTTTGTAGATAGGTAATGGTTATCTGCAGATGTCGTTGGAGAATCTCTGGAGACCTTGCCAGGAGTAGCAGGTCGTCCAGGTACGGTAGTAATCAGACTCCCTGACCCCGCAGGTGGACAGCCATAATAGCCATAACTTTGGTAAATACCTGTGGAGCAGTAGCCAGTCCAAAGGGAAGAGCCTGGAACTGAAAATGTTGCTGTAGAACCACAAAACGCAGGTATTTTTGTTGAGATGGTGCTATAGACACATGTAGGTATGTGTCCTGAATGTCCAGGGAAACCAGAAAATCCCCAGGCTCCATAGCCAGAACAACTGACCGTAGAGTTTCCTTCTGAAACCTTCGCACTTTGACAAACTTGTTCAAGGACTTGAGATTCAGAATAGGTCGATAAGACCCGTTTGGTTTCTTCACCAGGAACAGGGTAGAAAAGTAACCATTCCCCCAATGAGAGGGTGGAACTGGCACTATTATCCCCGCTAGCAGCAAGGACGGAATGGCATTTTGTAGAAACCTGGCCTTGTCTGGGTCCGCTGGGGGCACTGTGTAAAAGAATTGGAGGCGGAGGCCTTCTTAGGAATAAGAGGACGTACCCGTGAGAGACCACTTCTTGCACCCATTCGTCTGTGGTGGTCTGACGCCAGATTTGGGTGAATTGAAGAAGCCGACCACCCACTTTGGGATCTCCCAGGGGGAGGCCCAAGCAGTCAGGAAGAGAGCTTGTCGTCAGCTGGGCGTCTGGTGGCCCAGGCTTGCTTGCTCCTCAGAGCAAGCCTGCTTAGCGGAAGCAGTGTCTAGGCAACGACTGACCCTTAGATCTTCCCCTGGGACGAAAGGACGTAGTCCTGGGTTTTGGAGTAGTTGCTGCAGGCAGAAAGGCAGTTTTAAATGCCGCTAATCTGATCACAATTTTATCCAATTCAGGGCCTAAGAGAATGTCACCCCTATAAGGCAACAAATGTAAGGCCTTTTTGGAGTCTGCATCTGCCTTCCAAGACCGAGAGAGAGAGAGAGAGAGAGAGAGAGAGAGAGAGAGAGAGAGAGAGAGAGAGAGACCTCTATGGTGTCTACCCAGCTCTCAATTGCCTTAGCTACCCAAGCAATAGCCATGGTAGGGCGAGCAATTGCACCTGAAAGAGTATACACATTTCAGAGCTGTATCCATCTTCCTATCTGTAGGCTCCTTCAGTGAGGAATCCGTATGAATAGGCAACGTAGAGGATTTAACCAATCTGGTAATATGGGAGTCCACTGCTGGAGGGGTTTCCCACTTAGTACAATGAGCGGTAGGAAAAGGGTTAGACTTATGCAACCGCTGTTGTGGCTGAAGCTTCTTACCCAGTGTTTCCCAAGCTGCCGCCATGTGTTCAGCTAACTGATCCGAGAAAGGGAACAGACCTGACCTCCCGCACTAAGGCTGGTATGTCCATATTGGATTGAAGCACATCCTCTCTAGTGAGGGATTCAGCAGTAGAGCCGTCATCCTCATCTGCCTCTGAAGATACCTCCGTATCCGTGAGGTGCATAGACTGTGAGGATAACACAGGACACTTGGCAGATCTGCCAGGTATGGGGATATCCCTGTGTCATACTCTGAAAGGCCGTAGCTGCCAGACTCAGCACAGAGGATAGGGTATCAACCCACGGAGGTGGAATAGGTTGTACCTTCAATGTCTGTACCTGCTGTGGCAATCCCTTAGGGGGAATTACAGCAGGGACAGCCAGGCGATCTGCAATGGAGGCCAGCTCCTGTGAAAAGGAAGCCCAGGCAGGCTCCTGTGCAGGGGTTAATGGAGCTGATTAACCTGGCGCCGAATAACCGTTAGCACAAAGGTCATCCTGAACCAAATCCTCCTGAGTTAAGCCAGCAGCACAAGATTTGCATGTGAGCACAACAGGTGCATCTGATTGTTTTGTACTCTTGCCCTTGTTAGACATAACTGTAGAATACAATATGGGACTGAGCAAATTACGGTTCAAGTATGCAACAGTATACACCAATTATATGTAACACTATGGCACTGGGCAATAGGCAACTGAATGCATGCACAGTGAACCAAATATATGAGTGTGTGAGCAGTATAGAGATCCTGCCAGCGTTTATAGAAAAACTGCAGGATATGACAGCCGAGGTTAATGGCACAGCTAAGTGCACCTAAGCAGCATGTGACTGTTTTCACCGCTGATTACCTCAGAATGAAGTACATAAACCCCCAATACACCGGTATGCCAGGGTTTCAGAAAGAGAAAATGAAAGGGACAGGCATAAGCTGACAGATTGAGTATAAGTACATACAACAGCGCTAGCAGTAAGTCACGTACAATGCATAAACCTCTATACTGTAATGTGTGCACCACTTTCAACTACACAGAATCTATGGGCAGGGACCCAACTTCTGGTAGGCTGTAGCGCTACATAACCTGACTCCAGGGAGCGGTATGTAGAGGGACCGGAACCAGCGTTTCCCCAAGAAGAGCTGTGGCTGTCACTATATAGAAAATGGCCACCGAAGCTCAGAGGGGACGTGGCCTGCTGACAAATGCAGTTAAGGATGACCAGACCTCGTAGGAATGGCGCCCTGAGCTGAGGAGCTGCTTTAAAGGGGAAGGCTGACCTCCCCATGCTGATTTTTGACCACCGGGACACGGTTATCCCGCACCTCTGTACCCCTGGTGGTCTAGTGAATCACGCGGACGGGGCCGGTGTGTACACTCAGCGCCTCCGGTCTGTCCCCAGAGACCGGAGGTAAGACTGCGACTCCCCACGGGTCACCGCGAACGATGACCCGCTTTACCTGTCCCCTGACGTCCGGGCTGCAGACTGGGACGTCCCGTGGGGCAAGCTAGCCAGGTCCCCGGGATCCCGCCAAAAATCACCATGACTTGCACGCAGGCGGCAATGGTATCGCGGCACCCGGTGGGGTGATGGAGCGGCAGCACAGACGTCCAAAGGACTTTTTACAACTGAGCTGCATGCTCAGTTGTAAAAAGAAAAAGAATAAATCATAAAAAAGCTTTGGGCTGCACAAGCCAGCCTCCTGTATAAAAAGGTGAACCGACTCCAGCCGGACACCACACAAACCCGACATGCCTCAGGCTCGGGGGCGGGGTATAGGGGAGAGGACCGGAGCATCCTGGGAGCTGAAAGCTTTAACTGTATGGTGTCCGGTCCTAACTACCACCAACACCCAAAGGTATCCCTATGTACCCAGAAGAAGAAAGTGTTTTTCTCCTGTGGGGAATACGGCATCTAGTGTTCCCGCTAGGCTGTTTTAGCGGGGCGCGGCGCCCTGTCCTCCTTCTGGAGGGCAAAAAGCACCCTGCCCTCCAGGAGGAGGGCAAAAAGCGCCCTGCCCTAACAGCCTGCGGGAGCCGTTCTCACCCGCGGGCCGCAGTGTCCCGCGGGTGGACAAACATGCGGTGACCCGGTCACCGCCGGGGAATAGACGCCGGGCGCGTGCGCCCGGCGTCTATTCTCCCTTTCTGCAGCGCTTGGGGGCTGCCCGGCATGTCCGTAAGCGCCGGGCACGCCCCCAAGTATGACGAAAAGGGGGACGCGTCTTATAGACACGCCCCCTTTTCGTAACCGCGCGCACAACATTGCCCTCTCTAGCTCCGGCGCCCTGCCTGCCGCCGGAGCTAGAGGGAACACTAGGCATCTAGTACTGGATAAAAAAGAACGTTCATACCAAACAGAAAATATTGTAAGGAACAATCTGGTTATGCATACCAAAAGCCTATTCGAGCCCAAACTGCAGTAGCTGAAGTCCATAAGCTACTTGTGCATCTTGCATAGCCTCCCACACAGAGTCCGCCGTGAAATTGTCCCGCCAATCCGGCAGGGAATCCCAGGGCGAACCATTGTAAAGTCCTGCAACAACTTTGTCAGCAGAAGTGACCATAGCACACGTCAAGGCCAACTAATGTCCCCGAACCTATGAAAACAGACAGGTGACAACCCTCCAAGGTTTAGCTAGCAGATCCCTAAAGGATGTTGATCCCCAAACAGGAAGGGGCATGTGTTGAGCTAAAGGTCTGCCGCAGCGACAACAGTGAGAGGTGCTTCCACCTGGATACATAATTCGTTGGAAGCAAATGTGCGAGGAATGGAGACCTCGTAATCTGGCGTCTCCTAGACCTCCCTGATGAGACTGGAGAGAGATTTGCCGAAGGGGAAGTAATGACTTCCTGTCGCCAATGCTTGTAAGCCATATCCAAACTGCCTAGAGAGTGGCGCACAGCAGCAATTAGTCAAAGAGGACAGTAGGTCCTCACCCTTAGAGATAGCGCATGTCTTCGCAAGTACTTACGTATGCGGAACAGCTTATGAAGCCCTGGAAGAAGGAAGACGCCTCCAAGACCAATCTCTAAAACGTGTCAAATGAGAGGAACCTGACCTACATTCTGACACCGCAAAGCACGGAGCCCGAGCAGGACATACCGTAGCTGGGAACTTAACCCCATAGAGGAAAAGAAGCCTGCGACACAGATGAGGACACATCAAAGTCTGTACTTGGTCGCCCTGTGAAACACTATCTGCTTCGCCTGGGCAAACACGGACTTGCTGAGAGCCAGAGAGCCCATGCCTGTCCCTCCATGGCGGACGCAGCACCCCACATGGCTGCGCGTCACCATGCCCTATACACACCAGGCCCCTGAGGGCAACTGCACGTTACCCTGTGACTGAACCCAACTAGCAACATCCCTGCCAACTAACGCCACACAGTTAGGGTTAGGCGGGAAACTAACCCGCAATGCAATGAGGTAGCAATGCTAACCATTACACCATGCGTTGCGCACCTTGTAACACAAGACAGCCGGTCTGATCTACTTAGTACATATTAGCAGTGTGACCTAATACTGAGGCAGCTAATATAGTGCGACAAAGGCAGTACCCGTAAAGTGTTCACTCTAGCTCCGGCGGCAGGCAGGGCGCCGTAGCTAGAGAAGGCACTACCGAGTGCGCAGAAGGCGCGCGCACCCGAAAAGGGGGCATGTCTATAAGATGCGTCACCTTTACGTCACTCTTGGGGGCGTGCCTGGCACTTACGGACACACCAGACAGTCCCCAAGCGCTGCTGACAGGGAGAATAGATGCCGGGCGCATGTGCCCAGCGTCTATTCACCGGCGGTGACCGAGTCACCGCACATTTCCCCACCCGCGGGACACTGCGACCCGCGGGTGAAGACGGCACCCGCAGGCTGTGAGGGCAGGGAGCTTTTTGCCCTCATGAAGGAGGGCTGGGCGCTTTTTACCCTCCACAAGGAGGGCAGGGTGCAGAACTCCGCTAAAACAGTCTAGCGGGAACGCTACCAGTACATACATAGGCATACAAGTATAGTGTACATACATAGGCATACAAGTATTGTGCACATACATAGGCATACAAGTATTGTGCACAGTACTTAGCTTTCACTGAAGCTGCAGGGGAGAAGTGGAGCGTCCTGTGAAGTGCAGGAGAACCTAGCAGGGCCTACAGATGGATGACGCCCTGTGCATCCCCTGCTGAAGGCAGGGCGCATATTCCATGCAGCTGCCGAAGAGAGAGTGCAGCGTGGTAAGCTCCAGCCCCTCCATTTCCACTGTCCCCAGACCTGGAGTACTTCCCAGTGTCGGGAAAAACTCCGGTCAAGCCCGCTTCACCTGGGCCGCCTGCCAGTGTGTGTGCATGGGAGGGAAGCCGGCGCTAAAGACTGGCAAAATGGCGGCCGCCATCCAGGACCGCTCCCTCCGCTGGCACCCTCTAAGAGGATTACCGCAGGCGCCGGTCCCCGACAGCTTTAAACGGAGCCCGGAGTGCTGTGGGGGGTCCTCACTAAGCGACCCCCCAGTACAATCGAGCAGTCGTCACGCAGAAAGCACTTTACCTAACTTCAAGGTAAAAATAATTAAAAATAAAATAAAATTCTAAACTACAATAAAAAGCAGCCCAGTAAAATTGTGCCCTACTCCTCAGTCAATTAAAGAACACTGGAATCGTGGGATTGCAGGGGGGAGGCGTTTAGGATTTAAAGCTACATTTCATTAAGTGCCAGCTTCAGGCCCAACCTACAATCCCATTGTCCAGTGTTCCCCAGCCATGCTGTAAGAGAAATGGGCGTATTCATGTTTTTATTTTACCTCCACAGCTTTTAGCATGTAGGGAGAGCACCAACTGCTTATAAATGCATAGAGCAAACAGGATCTTATGTATGCACTAAGGACCAGACACATCTGAAATATACTGAAGAGAGGAGTCAATTTATAATCTCTATGTACTTTTATACAAAGTAATGGTGCATACACACGGTCAGATTTTTCCTTCAGATCTGAACAATAACGATTTAAAATCGTTCAGTCGTTCATATCTGAAGGAAAATCTGACATATCTGACATGCCTGAACGAAGGACGATGAACGATGCGCGTTCCCATTTGTCAGATAACGATATCTGACATCTGATGTGTTTGCAGTCAGACTTGGACGATTCCATTCATTTTAATGCAGTCAAAAATCGTTCAATCGTTCAAAAACTTTGGTAAAATCGTTCATCTGACAAATCTGACCGTGTGTATGCTCCATTAACCAGTAACTCAGTTGTTGTGGCTTTATGCATAGTTTTTTTTTTGTTTGTTTTTTTAAGGGCACTAGGAAACATGTTGGAAGCTGGGAGAAATGTCTCATTTATTAGTATTGTATTGAAAACACACACACACACACACGTGTGTAATATATATTATATGGCTTTGGATATGAAAGCACCTAAAAGATGTAATTCTAAGGATTTGTTACTGCCAGGACAGTACTAAAGATTTACCTCATGACAGCTCTCAATGGCTGCTCTGAAGTCACACATTTTCAGTTTACACGCAGCAATATTCAGGTTACAGCTAACAGCAATAGGATTTAACTTTGATATGTTGTCATCTCCAGTGACATCTTTGCAGCTTTCTGCATATCTGCAAAACATGAAATAGATAAGAGTTCACATTAATGAAACAAGTTATTAGTTTGATTGGCATTTCTGCTTAATCTAGGACATGTTCTGAGCAACCAATCTATTACAAACTATACAAAATGAGTGTTTATATTGATCAGGAGATTTCCATAGGAACCAATATCCGTCTGCAACATGAGACGTCTTATTTCTTATGGTGCATACACACGGTCAGATTTTTATTCAGATCTGAACGATAACGATTTAAAAAAATAAATAAAATCGGTCAATCGTTCATATCTGAAGGAAAATCTGACATGTCTGAACGATGAACGATGCGCGTTCCCGATAGTCAGATAACGATATCTGACATCTGATGTGTTTGCAGTCAGATTTGGACGATTCCATTCATTTTAATGCAGTCAAAAATCGTTCATAGTTCACATCGTTCAAATCGTTGGTCAAATCGTTCATCTGACAAATCTGACCGTGTGTATGCTCCAATAGAATATAAGACTTATACACCAATATGCAGTTTCACTAAAAATATTTTATAACAGGTGTTTTTTATCCAGATAATTCAAAGTATGCAGCAAATATAAATTGAGACAATTAATTCCCATCCTTCACTCAGTTTTGCCTTACAGAAGTGCAATTATGTAAGCAAAGCACAAGTGGGTCCCTGCTCTACATCCGGGTTTCTCACTGATCTCACTGCATGAACATAAAAACAGAGGGCTTGCAGTGGCCACAAGTAGCATGAGGAGTGCAGCTTTTTATTTTTGCTAGTATGAATAAGCTGTAACAAACAAAAAGGACTGCCAGAGATAAAAGGTAATCTTTAACTTAATGCTAAAAGACAATTACAAAAAATCCTTTTGTCTTGTAGTGGATCGCAAAACAGACTCATTCAGTATTTTGGTTTTAATGATAACTAGCTGAAGTACCCAATATTGCCCAGGTTTAAATATTAAAGTTATTAAGTTAGGCATCCCAGACCAATTGCCACCCCCCCTCTGAAGTTTTCATCCAAATCCATCCAGTGGAAGGCCAAGAATAGGCTCCTCAGGTTAAAGTTCTGCCCAGCGTATACCAACGAGAGGTCCGACTGGTACCTCAACACCCTAGTACAGAGGTTCCCAAACATGGTCCTCAAGGTTACCCAATAGTTCAGGTTTTAGAGATATCCATGGTTGAGCACAGTTGGTTAAATCAAATTGACTGAGGTACTAATTAAGTCACCTGTGTTCAACCATGGATATATCTCTAAAACCTGAGCTGTTGGGGAGCCTTGAGGACCGTGTTTGGGAACCTCTGGCCTAGTATGTCTTCTGGGATCCAATTTTACCACTCTGAAGTTTTTGTACAAATCCATACAGTGGAAGGCTCAGAACAGGCTCCCCGGGTCAAAGTTCTGCCCAGCGTACACCAATGAGAGGTCCAACCAGGACCCTAACCCCCCCTAAAACCTGGCATGGATCCAACTGGACCCACTTAACATTGGTTTCATCCCAACCGGTGCAGAGGTGTCCTAATGCATAACTGGACAGACTAATGAATTTTATATATAAGAAATACGATTTAAAGCTTCAGTACTAGGCAAACCTGCTTAGTATTAACTCTGTAGTCTGTTCTTACTTTTAGAAAAGATTAGAGGTGAGATCTATCAAACCGTAGAGAGATATAAAGTGTAGACATTGCCCATAGAACCAATCAGCTCCTAGCTATCATTTATTTAGCAAAATTTATGAAATTACAGTTAGATGCTGATTGGCTAATATGGGCCAATTCCCCAATTTTTCTCTATCAAAAGGTTTGACATCTCCCCCTAGGTGTTTAAAAATTATTCTGCTCAGAAGGCTGCCTCATACTGATAGTTTCAACTTTAGGAAACGAACAATGATCACTTTGGGATTATTTGGTGTTCCCTAGCTCAGAAATGGGAGCAGATTTATAAACAAGATTATTCAGCGAATGCTCACTTTTACACCGTACCTTAGAGCTTTATTGTACTTCTTTGTAGCCATCTCCCAGTTCTGAGATTTGAAGAAGGTATTCCCAATGTTTTTGACATCTTCTGCTATACCGACTATTTTTTCAACCTGTTAAGCAGACACAGTGGTTTACGCACTTGATTATACAGGTTGAGTCTCCCAAATCCAAATATTCCGAAATATTTTTAGCATGACTGAGATCGTGAAACCTTTGCTTTCTGATAAACAAAGTTTGTGGACATTGAACTAAGGCACACAATTATTAAAAATATAGTATAAAGTAACCTTCAGGCTGTGTGCATAATGTGTATATGAAACAAATTAATTTCACGTACACAAAAATTTTGTGATGCAAAATTATTAAAAATATTGTATAAAATTACCTGCAGGCTGTGTGTATAAGGTGTATATAATACATAAATGCATTCTGTGTTTAGATTTGAGTCCCATTCCTATGATATTTCATTATGATATGCAAATATTCTAAAATACGGAACAATCCGATACCCAAAATACGCCTGGTCCCAAGCATTTTGGATATGGGAGACTCAACCTGTACAGACAAATCTAACTAGTCTATTCATAAACATAATACACATTAAACCCATTACTAGTAAGCCTAATGGGTGCAATTTGTGGTATATTTTTTTTCTAATTTTTTTGCTTTATACTTAAAAAAAAAAAAAAAAAAAACATCATGAAATGTCTATAACATTTGAAAAGGGAGTAGACAAATTAGAATGACTATAGAAGTGTATAGACTGCTTACATCATTTAATTCAACATCAGAGTCCTCTGGGAAGTCAGGATGGGTGTCGCCGGAGCCATCTAATGGGGCCATGACCCACTCGTCACCATCTTTCAGCTCTCCGCACTCTGCTATTACACACAGCTACATAGAAAAGGTGTTAAACTGATAAATCAGTGTGCGAGGCTGTTCGAGAAACATTGTAAAGATAAATAAAAAACAGCATGTGTAGTCATGTGGATGGTTAGGTCACAGCTACAGTTATTACATACTCAGTGGCCATTTTATTAGGTACACCTGTCCTTTAATGCAAATATTCAAATCAGCCAGTCATGTGGCTGCAACTCAATGCATAATACAAGTATGCAGATACTGTCCAGTGGTTTAGTTATGCTCACCAAAGCATAGAGGGGATCTAAATGACAATGAGTATTGGTACCAGACAGGGTGTTTGAGTATCTCAGAAAATTAGAATTTCCTAGAATTTTCATTCATTACATTCTCCGAAGAGTAGTACGCAAAACATCAAGTGAGGTCTGTGGGCAAAAATGCCTTTTTAAATGAGAGAGATCAGAGGAAGATGGCCAGACTGGTTAGAGCTGGCAGTAACTCAAAGACCAATGTGTTACAAGAAATACTAAAGACCAACCATCATGATGAACCTAGTAGTGGTTGAGGGATGCATCAGCAGAAGGCCACACAGGGTTTCACCCCTATCAGTACAAGAAACTGAGGCTACAGTGAGCACAGGCTCACAAAAAGACTGGGAAAATGTTTGGTCCTGCGAATTAAAATTTCTGTTGCGACATGCAAAAATGTAGGGTCAGCACATGGCATAAACAAAATGAATGCATCCTGTCTTGTCTAGTTCAGGCTGGAGTGTAATGATTTGGGGATTGTTTTATTGATACACATAAGGCCCCTAATAGCAACTGAACAATTTAAATGCCACAGCCTACCCAAGTATTGTAACATTCCTTTATGGGCACAGTCTCACCATATTCTAATGACTACTTCAAGGATAACGTGCCATGTCAAAAGCACACATCTTAAGCTGGTTCCAAGAACATGATAATGAGTTCAGTGTGCTCCAATGGCCTTCTAGATATTAATCTAAATATAGCACCTTTTGGTTGTGACGGAGCAGGAGATTTGCAGCCTGACAGCAATTGCGTGATGAAACATGGACCATTGTAATAAATGAAACCTTATTTTGCAAAACATTCCAAAATATTTTAGTTATACATGTAGCTTACCTTTACAGGTTTCTCGTCCTTAATTTCAACGTTTTCCAACATTTTAACAATGCCAGCGCCTTTGAGAACCATCCCAAATACCACATGTTTCCCATCTAAATGGGGTGTGGGCACAGTTGTGATGAAGAACTGAGAGCCATTAGTGTTTGGGCCCGCATTGGCCATACTGAGTAGTCCTTCCTTGTCATGCTGCAAAAAGAGAACATAAGAGTTAAAACCAAGTTTGCTGAATCTTTTGGATAAACCCACCTTTCTTCCCAATTATAGCAGGACACAGAACAAAAGCAACCATACACCCTACCTCCATTCAAATGAGAATTTCCATGCCCTAAGCCAGTGGTTCTCAAACACGATCCTCAAGGCACCCTAACAATCCAGGTTTGAAGGATATCCATGGCAGAGTACAGATGGTTAACTCAAAATGACTGGGGTACTAATTAATTCACATGTGCTCAATTATGGATATCCTTAAAACCTGGACCGGATGACTTGAGGACAGAGTTTGGGAACCTCTGCTCTAGGCCCAAAGAATAGAGGAAAGATTAAGGTGAGTATCTCAAGAATGGTGAAAGTAATTCATTATACTAGTTCTACCAGTTTGAGAAAAATGGGATAAAACAAAGACAGCAGTCTAGAGAACTCAACAACTGAAAATATGAAATAATGAATTAAATACTGTGTTGGATATTAGCTGTACAGAAGAACGTAGTGCTGAATTGTAATGTACTCAATTTGCAGCACAAACTGTAAATATGGCACATGGTGAGCATCTGTTCTATAATACAGCATGAGTAAAGAGAAACTATAATCATCGATACCTTATAATGAAAGTTCTCATCCTCAAATTTCTCTCCATATATACTTTCTCCCCCAGTTCCATCTTGGTTTGAGAAATCTCCACCCTGGATCATGAATTTCTTGATTACTAAGAAGAAGTCAAAGTTAAATTAAACGTTTTATCCTTCTTTCCAAAGAATTCACTGTAACTGACTGATTTCTAAACAATCAATGTAAGTTATATTTGACTATGAATTTAAAAAAAAAATGACAGGCTTGTAAGACTTGGAATAGAAAAGATGATTACTTCTATGGAATGGGCATCCTTTAAAATGTAGAGGCTTTCCTGTCGTTTGTCCAATGCCTTTTTCACCAGTGCACAGTGCTCGGAAATTCTCAGCTGTTTTGGGGACCACATCGGCAAACAACTCCAACACAATGCGACCAACTAAAATAATAAAAAAATATATATAGTTAAAAATTATTCACCCACATACTTCCTTCACTAGTACACATAATGGTTCACTATATACATTTTCAACCAGAATGATAAAATATCATTCTTTTTCCTGAAAACAGGATTTTGGTACTTACCGGTAAATCCATTCCTCCGATTCCACAAAGGACAGTGGAGCTCAAGACATTGGGGTATAGATGGTGGTAGAGTAGAGCCTGTCACTTTAAATAATTTAGAAGTGTGACTGGCTCCACCCCCTCTATGCCCTATCAGCCCCAGTTAATAAACTGAGCCCTAGAGGAGACAGAGGACAAAAGGAAGATGAGGAGAAGGAAAAGTCCAAAGAACGGAACAAGACAGACTGAAGGAGAACAGAGGAACCCACTGCAGGGAACACATGCAGCCACACAACCACATAATGCAGACAATTACAATAGAACTAAAAAAGAACGAACCAAAACAAGAAGACAGGTAAGCAGCGCTGGGTGGGTGTCCAGTGTCCCCTGTGAAATCAGAGAAATTGATATACCTTAAGTACCAAAATCCAGTTTTTTCCTTCATCCACTAGGGGACACTGGTGATCAGGACACTGGGGATGTACCAAAGCTGAACTCCCAGGTGGGAAGCGCCTAGACACTTGCCGACCCCACTGCCAAACCGAAACTGGGACCGCCAAAAACGAATGGTAGCACAGGAGACAATAAGAAGTCCTCACTGGACAGTTAGGAAATGAACTTGAGACAGCCACACGCTCAAGCTGTAGAACACGCGAAGTAGCTCACTGAGCCACCCAATCTACAATCACAGATAATTCCCCAAACATACAGCATAAGCCGAATGTAATAGGAGAACGGTGGCCCTAGTGGACAACAGCGGACAAGAATCGTCCAAACACCCTAATTACAGTTGAAAACAGACAAACCATGACCATTGGTAACAGAGAGCACCAACAAGAGACCATAGGAGAAGGGAAGCTACACGAAAACAAAACTCAGGAAATCTAACCAGATTTAATTTTTTTTATAAAAAAACAAGATGATGCAACACACACACACACACATATATATATATATATATATATCTCCAGACTTTTCTAGCAAAAGTAAACCTGAAGACCAGAGCGAAGTACAGAATAGGCATCCAGTACAATCCATTAGATCCAAATAATTAGGGTGTTTCCAGGTTAGATCATAGACAAAGCACAAATGAGTGGAGATCCCACAGAGCATAAGGTGGAGACGGCACCGTGAGTGATCGGAGACTACAATAGCTTGCAGAGGCTCAGAAAGCAGGACAACCCATTCTGAACCAGGTGGATAAAACAGCAACCTGAACCCTTCAGTGAGCTCAGGCGAAGACCAGTATCCACCTCGCCGGGGAAAAAACAACCAACACCTGCAGCAGCGGATGAGAAAACCACAGCATAAACCCCCAAACGACCGATGACATCCAAACATGATGTAAGTGTGTAGTCTGTACCAGCTACCTGGCCCGAAAATAGTATGAAAAACAACCATGATACGCTAGCAGTTAAGATCACAAATGCAACAGCCCCACCGGGAGAGCAAGAACCGTTACGAACTCTTCAGAAGAGCTAGCCAACAGACAATGGACATGAGACATCTGCAAGAACTATCAATATAGGGAAGCACCCTATACAGTGAAGCTAGAACCCTAGGAGGACAATCATGAAGGTACCCTAGATAAGGTGGAGAGTCCCTGTATAGAAATCATGTACGAACTGTAATACACCTGCTAGGATTCCTGGAGATAACAAGGGGAGTAAAGGCCAAGAAGAACCAACAGGATACTAAGAAAAAAAATGTAGAAACAGACAAGACCATTGGTATCATGAAGTATCAACAGATACCAAACCGTAAACACAGCAAGGCTTCCAGCATGGTAGTCCAGAATGTAGTAGAACCTCAACAGATTCCAGTATAATAGCATTGCTAATCTCTAGTTCAGCCTAAGAAATGAATCAGGAGAGGCCTCCAACACAAGCGACAACCATCGGGAAGCAGCACTGCGAAATTACCTCACGCTCTGAAGAGAGAACTACCATACTTCCGCCTGGCAGAAAAATTAACTATATAACAATTCTTTACTGTCCCCTCAAGGTGAGGATAAACGCTCCTAGAAGAAGAGAGACAAGAGAGGGACACGACTTTTCAAAAGACTGGAAGTGGAACCAGCGACTCCCACTGTGTGTCAAAGCCTCAGCCAACTTTGCTCATACCTATCCGTGACATAATCTCTGGTAAAATGGTAGGAAGATACAAACGACACCCGTGGAGGCAGACAATGTATCTCAACGGGAAGAAGGAATAAAGCGGTGTTGGAACTTTGGACCCACACGCTAGCAAAACTCTAAGGTGAAGAGCCAACTGATGTGAACAGGTACCATATATGGGCTGATAACTGCTAGGACAGCAGCTAGGGTGTGGGAGGGAGGAATAACGGCTGTGCAAAGTCAGGTATGCATTATCCGGAGCAGCTTGCGAGGCATTAATGGGGTAAGCCCGCTTACCTGTGAGCGACCAGAAGCCCCCTAGACCAGGGCTCGACAAATTTTTGCAAAATCTAGGAGCCATCTTAAAAAGTTTAGGAGCCAGACCATCGTCCATTACCAAAATATATGAAAGCTTGTATAGATGACTACACATGCCCTTTCAGTGCCCCTCAACCTAGTAGTAAGCCCCCAGTATTCGTGCCCCTGTAATAGTGCCCCCAGTAGTAAGCCCCCTGTAATAGAGCCTCCAGTAGTAAGCCCCCTGTAATAGTGCCCCCAGTAGTAAGCCCCCTGTAATAGTGCCCCCAGTAGTAAGCCCCCTGTAATAGTGCCCCCAGTAGTAAGCCCCCTGTAATGATGTGCCCAGTAGTAAGCCCCTGTAATAGTGCCGCGCGCGCACAAAAAAAAACAGAATACTTACCTAGATCGAGGTGTATCAGATATGAACTAATAGGAACAGTACTACACTAAGTTTAGTCAAAGGTCACTAAGCAATAGCCCAAGACCTAAGAGTTGTGAGGTTGAATGCCCACCATTGAAACAGCCTGCTACAGCTATAACTGGACAGCTAGTATCCCAGGAGCACACAGGTAAAGTACATATCTTTATATACATGTACTAACATACAAAACAGCCACAGGACATACACATACATACATATATATTTACCTACTTGTATTGTCGTTCACTGAAGCGGAGCTTAAGTAAAAACATGTGTCGTAGGAATCTAAATTGTGACTATCACAATATAGAGCCCGAACTCTAGCCCACAGAGCCTAAGCAATTGTTCACTAGGCTACTTTAAAGCAACTTTCGATTATAGTGTATGTGCTGCTGCGGAGAGCACGTAATATAGAAAAATATAAACATATGCATACCTCCCATGGTTATGATAATCTATATACTTCAAAGTATAAGAGGATTACTGAAGCCTAGCTTTAGATAACTGGGATATTTAAATCCAGTTTTCAATCTTGAATATATGCTGCCAAAATGTGTAATATAAATGCACACATGTATGGGAGGAGTACTGCCCCCTTTTAAAGTTAGCTATCAAGGGCCGGGACACAAACATCTGATGAACTTACAACAAAGCAATAGATGTTAACCCTGCACTAAGGGTATAGCTGCAGTATTAGAAGTGGCGGGCTGATGTGAGCACCCAGACCCTCCCCCCCCCCGGACCTAACCAGACACTTAAGCTGCATACACACAAAACGATTTAGTTAATGAACGATTTTAGTAAACGATTTTCTCCCTTGAAAAAATGAACTAAAATCGTTTACTAAAGTTGTTTATTTACTATGTTCATTTAAATGTAATGAACGATTTTTTAGAACTACAAACGATTTTTGCATATTCCCTTACTGAAAATCGTTGAGTTGACAGGTCTGACTGAACTACAAACGTGAACGCGCATGAACGAAAATTGTTCATCATTTGACCCAGAAAGTGAACAATTTTTACAAATGATTATCGTTAAACGATATAGTTTAACGATAATCGTTCAAAAAATCGTTGTGTGTGTATGCACCTTATGGGAGCTGTGCTTCATGAGAAGCCTGTGCAATTTACAAGAAAGACCTGCACCATGGGGAGCTCCGCAGTGCGAAACTCGACATCACAGCCAAGTCTAAAGCAGCCCTTGCAGTATAAGCCCCCTCAGGAGGACCGGTGGTAATACTCACCAACTGTTGAAGTCGAGAAACTGGGCTGAGGGGGCGGAGAGGAACTCGGACTCGAGTCGGTGTCAGCTGTGGCGGGTCCTCACAGAGCAGTTGTTCAGTGCAGGTGCACCCTCTCAACAGACACAGGCTGCAGTAGTAGTGGCAGTGCCCTCCTGGCGGCTCCCACATAGCAGGCAGACTGCCACAGTAAGCAGTCTGCCTGTCCTCAGTAAAATTGTGTTAGTAAAATAAAAACCTAAATATTAACAAACAAGGACTGTAGAAAACCCAATGCGCACCAGCTCTCTCGGGCACATTTCTAAAACTGGGGCTGATGGGGCAGAGGGAGAGGAGCCAGTCACACTTCTAAAATATTTAAAGCGCCAGGCTCTACTCTACCACCGTCTATACCCCAGTGTCTTCAGCTCCAGTGTCCCCTAGTGGATGAAAGAGAAAGCATAATAGAATGATAGTTAATGTTATATGCATTTTAGGAACATATACTGTATGTAACACCATTAAAACCATAGCAATACAAAATGAGAATGGTTCAGCACAATTCCACAAAAAGCTAGGTTGTCTGGATATCTTTAAATATTGCTCAGCTTCACATTTACCATTCTAGTAGAAGGATAACTCACCCCCACCCTTTCAAATATAAATACACTGCATTTAATAATTCAGCCATCATGCCAAAGAATGCCAACCTGCCATCCCCTGATCAGTGACTGCCTGCCCACCAACATGAGTCATAGCGTGGCTACCTGTACCCACAAACTAAAGCATGCACTTCCATTAGCAAGCCAGTGCCCATATGCAGACCAGAGAGTGACTGCCCACTATCCCATGAGCAAGAGTGCACCCACTGCCTACTCACAAGTCAGTGCGTGCCCTTCCCATGAGAACGATTCAGCACAATTGTCAAGCCTGTAGGTCAGGGTATATGAGGCACTTCAAGTCTCAACTAAACAGTGTCTGTTTCACATTTACCATTGTTTTAGCAGGATAATGGAGAATGTATCCCTTATTCACCCCACTCTTCCCAATACACACAGACTACATTTAATTATTCTAGCAACATGCCAGAGAAGGCCCACCTGCCAACCCACTAACCTTAGCCCTAGTGTGAATACTACTACCCATAAGCGAAAGCATACCCACTGCCAACCCACAAGTCAATGCTTTCCCCACATTAATGAAAGTCTGACCATGGCCACCCCTATGTGAGCCGGAGCGAGACCCACCACCCCCGCGAGCCAGGGCGAAACCAAAAAGCCCTGTGAGCCAGAGCGAGACCAACCTCCCCTCTGCCGCCACGCGAGCCAGAGCGAGACTCCCCTCTGCCACCATCCATGCGAGACAGGGCAAAACCTCTGCGAGCCAGGGCGAGACTCACTTCCCTCCTGCCGCCATGCGAGCCAGGGCGAGACCCACTTCCCTCCTGCCGCCATGCGAGCCAGGCACCCCCCCCACCCCTCTGCCGCCACGCGAGCCAGACCGTCTCCTCCTCTGCTGCCACGGAAGCCAGACCCTCCTCATCCTCTGCCGCCACACGAGCCACACCCCCTCCTCTGCCGCCACGCGAGCCAGACACCCCACTCCTCTGCCGCCACGCGAGCCAGACCACCCCCCTCCTCCTCTGCCGCCACGCGAGCCAGACCACCCCCTCCTCCTCTGCCGCCACGTGAGCCAGACCCCCCCTCCTCCTCTGCCGCCACGCGAGCCAGACCCCCTCCCTCCTCCTCTGCTGCCACAAGAGCCAGACCCCCCCTCCTCCTCTGCCGCCACGAGAGCCAGACCCCCCTCCTCTGCCGCCACGCGAACCACACACCCCCTCCTCCTCCGCCGCCACGCGAGCCAGACCCCCTCCTCCTCCGCCATGCGAGCCAGACCCCCTCCTCCGCCACGCAAGCCAGACCCCCCCCTCTTCTGCCGCCACGCAAGCCAGACCACACCTCCTCTGCAACCACGCGAGCCAGACCCCTCCTCCTCCTCTGCCGCCACACGAGCCAGACCCCCTCCCTCCACCTCTGCCGCCACGAGAGCCAGACCCCCCTCCTCCTCTGCCGCCACGAGAGCCAGACCCCCCTCCTCTGCAGCCACGCGAACCACACACCCCCTCCTCCTCTGCCGCCACGCGAGCCAGACCCCCTCCTCCTCCGCCATGCGAGCCAGACCCCCTCCTCCTCCACGCAAGCCAGACCCCCTCCTCCACCACGTGAACCAGACCCCCCTCCTCCTCCACGCAAGCCACACACCCCCCTCCTCTGCCGCCACGCGAGCCAGACCCCCCTCCTCCTCTGCCGCCACACACTCCCCTCCTCTGCTGCCACGCGAGCCAGACCCCCCCCTTTGCCACCACGCGAGCCAGACCACCCTCCTCTGCCGCCACACGAGCCAGACTACCCTCCTACTCCTCTGCCGCCACGTAAGCCAGACACCCCCAACCCTCTTCCGCCACGCGAGCCAGACCCACTCCACCCCTCTTCCGCCACGCGAGCCAGACCCCCCCACCCCTCTTCCGCCACGCGAGCCAGACCCCCCTCCTCCTCTGCTGCCACGTGAGCCAGACCCCCCTCCTCCTCTGCTGCCACGTGAGCCAGACCCCCTCCTCCTCTGCCGCCACGCAAGCCAGACCCCCTCCTCCTCTGCCGCCACGCAAGCCAGACCCCCCCCTCCTCTGCCGCCACGCGAGCCAGACCTCCCTCCTCCTCTGCCGCCAGGCGAGCCACACCCCCCTCCTCTGCCGCCAGCAAGCCACACCCCCTCCTCCTCCTCTGCCGCCAAGCGAACCAGACCCCCTCCTCCGCCAAGCAAACCAGACCCCCCCCTGCTCCGCCGCCACGCGAGCCACACCCCCCCTCTGCCGCCACGCGAGCCAGACCCCCCTCTTCTGCCGCCACGCGAGCCAGACCACACCTCCTCTGCAACCACGTGAGCCAGACCCCTCCTCCTCCTCCTCTGCCGCCACGCGAGCCAGACCCCTCCTCCTCCGCCACGTGAGCCAGATCCCCCCTCCTCTGCCGCCACGCGAGCCAGACCCCCCTCCTCCTCTGCCACCACACCCCCTCCTCTGCCGCCACGCAAGCCAGACACCCCCCTCTGCCGCCACGCGAGCCAGACCACCCCCTCCTCCTCCGCCACGCGAGCCAGACCACCCCCTCCTTCTCCGCTGCCGCCACGCGAGCCAGACCCCCCCCCTCCTCCTCTGCCGCCACGGGAGCCAGACCCCCCTCCTCCTCTGCCGCCAAGCGAACCACACCCCCTCCTCCACTGCCACGCGAACCACACCCCCCTCCTCCTCTGCTGCCACGTGAGCCACACCCCCTCCTCCTCTGCCGCCACGCGAGCCAGACCCCCTCCTCCGCCACGTGAACCAGACCCCCCTCCTCCTCCACGCAAGCCACACACCCCCCTCTGCCGCCACGCGAGCCAGACCCCCCTCCTCTGCTGCCACACGAACCAGACCCACCCCACCCTCTTCCGCCACACGAGCCAGACCCCCCCACCCCTCTTCCGCCATGCGAGCCAGACCCCCCTCCTCCTCTGCCGCCACGCGAGCCAGACCCCCCCCCTCCTCTGCCGCCACGCGAGCCGGACCCCCCCACACCCCTCTTCTGGCACGCGAGCCAGACCCCCCCTCCTCCACTGCCGCCACGCGAGCCAGACCCCCCCACCCCTCTAACGGCACGCAAGCCAGACCCCCTCCTCCTCTGCCGCCACGCGAGCCAGACCCCCCCACCCCTCTGCTGCCACGCGAGCCAGACCCCCTCCTCCTCTGCTGCCACGCGAGCCAGACCCCCTCCTCTGCCGCCACACGAGCCAGACCCCCCTCCTCCTCCTCTGCCGCTACGCGAGCCAGACCCCCCTCCTCCTCTGCCGCTACGCGAGCCAGACCCCCCTCCTCCTCTGCCGCCACGCGAGCCAGACCCCCCTCCTCCTCCTCTGCCGCCACGCGAGCCAGACCCCCCCACCCCTTTCTGGCACGCGAGCCAGACCCCCCCTCCCCCGCCACGCGAGCCAAACCCCCCCCTCCTCCTCTGTCACCATGCGAGCCAGACCCCCCTCCTCCTCTGCCGCCACGCAAGCCAGACCCCCCCCACCCCTCTTCTGGCACGCGAGCCTGACCCCCCTCCTTCTCCTCTGCTGCCACGCAAGCCAGACCCCCCCTCCTCTGCCGCCACGCAAGCCAGACCCCCCTCCTCTGCCGCCACTTGAGCCAGACCCCCTCCTCCTCCTCTGCCGCCACGCGAGCCAGACCCCCCTCCTCCTCCTCTGCCGCCACGCGAGCCAGACCCCCCTCCTCCTCCTCTGCCGCCACGCGAGCCAGACCCCCCCACCCCTCTTCTAGCACGCGAGCCAGACCCCCCCTCCTTCTCCTCTGCCGCCACGCAAGCCAGACCCCCCCTCCTCTGCCGCCACGCAAGCCAGACCCCCTCCTCCTCCTCTGCCGCCACGCGAGCCAGACCCCCCCTCCTCATCCTCCTCCTCTGCCGCCACGCGAGCCAGACCCCCCCCCTCCTCATCCTCATCCGCCACGCGAGCCAGAACCCCCACCCCTTTCTGCCACGCGAGCCAGACCCCCCCCTCCCCCGCCACGCGAGCCAGACCCCCCCCTCCCCCGCCACGCGAGCCAGACCCCCTCCTCCTCCTCCTCCTCTGCCGCCACGCGAGCCAGACCCCCTCCTCCTCCTCTGCCGCCACGCGAGCCAGACCCCCCTCCTCCTCCTCTGCCACGCGAGTTAGACCCCCCCCTCCTCTTCTGCCACGCGAGTCAGACCCCCCCCTCCTCCTCTGCCGCCACACGAGCCACATCCCCCTCCTCTGCCGCCACGTGAGCCAGACCCCCCATCCTCCTCTGCCGCCACACGAGCCAGACCCCCCCATCCGCCACGCGAGCCACACACCCCCTCCTCTGCCGCCACGCGAGCCACACACCCCCTCCTCTGCCGCCATGCGAGCCACACACCCCCTCCTCTGCCGCCACGCGAGCCACACACCCCCTCCTCTGCCGCCACGCAAGCCACACACCCCCTCCTCTGCCGCCACGCAAGCCACACACCCCCTCCTCCGCCGCGCAAGCCACACACCCCCTCCTCTCCCGCCACGCGAGCCACACTCCCTCCTCTGCCACACACCCCTCCTCTGCCGCCACGCGAGCCAGACCCCCCCCCACCCCTCTTCCACCATGCGAGCCAGATCCCCCCCATCCTCCTCTGCCGCCACGTGAGCCAGACTCCCCCCTCCTCTGCCGCCACGCAAGCCAGCGCACAAGATCCCACCACCAAGCGAGCTCAGCTGTCACAGAGTCAGTACCTGTCTCCCCACGAACCTGGGCCTAATGCTAGTCCAGAGGTTCCCAAACACGGTCCTCAAGGCACCCTAAAGGTCCAGGTTTTAAGGATATCTATGGTTGAGCACAGATGGTTAAATCAAAAGACTGAGGTACTAATTAAGTCACCTGTGCCCAAACATAGTTGGCCTTAAAGCCTGGACCGTTAGGGTGCATTGAGGACAGAGTTTGGGAACCCCTGTGCTAGCCACTAGCATAGCCACTGCCTAGCTACAGGCCATATAATGTCTGCAACTCCACGAGTCACAGCGTGCACACAAGCCAGCACGCATGCATGAGCACCGCCACCCCCGAGTCATATAATGCTAGCACGCCACCCATGTGCAAGTATCTAGCACCTATGATGCAGGCTCTAGAATGTTACCAGTGAGTTACTGCAATGCACATACCTACTCCTGGCGACTACTTTAATTACTTCTGCACTTAACACCCCATCCCCCGTATAGCGCTCATATAAGTCATTGTATGCGCTTATATATCGAGCCGGTCCGGCCACCTTATGGCCGCTGCTCACCTTGCTCGCCTCCCACCTCTACATCGAAGAACACCAGAGGGTTGGCGGAGCTGGACGGCCTGTCGCTGGGTGTAGGATGGGACATGGCTCCCAGGCGTGCAGTTACTGTTACTGATGATAACCGGCTTCTCAGCACCTGAGCACACTTCCGCTGCGGCGGGGGCGGGACATCCGGCGACAGGGCCCCGCCCCCCTCTGTTTCAGACGGGTGTGCTGTGTGTGTGCTGGACGCATGTGCTGCTGCCTCGCTCATACGTCAAACGTATATCAAAATTCCAGCTGTCCGTACACAAGCAGGGACAGACACCTTCCTAATTCTGCCACCCACTTGGGAACAGCTACAGCCATCTTTGAATCAGACAGAGAGATCCACGGCCATCCCCTCTCACAGTAGCAGCGCTGCTCATATATGTCTCACTGCGCTGCAGTCAGTGGCAGAAGTGTCCAATGGAGCACTCAGGGCCTGATTCTGAGTTGTACGCTGTGCTCATATTTTTAAGCAGTTGTCAGATGGTTTTGTTAAAGTGCATGCGTCTAAGTCAGAGGTCGCATGCGTCACTAAACTTCTGCCCAATGTCGCATGCAGAGTGATGGGTGGACTGTTTGTGGGTGGTAACGGAGGGGTGGTTAGAAAAACATGGCTTGGTTGTATTTCCCCTTCGCGCTAGGGACCTGGAAGTGACTTGAGTGAGGGCGGAAGTGCAGTTCCTGACCATGAGAGCCAGCTAAAGAAGAACTTTGTCCCCACTTACACAAGTTTGTTGTCCCCTTGCGGGCTCGCTGCACTTGCCACGCTTCGGGCACGGTGGCTCGCTATGCTCGCCACATGGTTATATTCCCCCTCTATGCCCACTTGGATGGCAGGGAATGACGCTGGACACTGGCTGATGACGTCAGGGTCCTCTCGGTGAAGGGGATTTAGACATTACCGAAAAACATGAGTGTGTTACAACCATTTTATTTCGGATCCAGGCGGAGCCATTATGAGTAACCAGAGGGTTACTTAGAAAATCGATGATCGGCTGAACTGGGACTAATGCGTCTTTTACGCAGACGTGGCTTTTTACACAATCGCTTGGATTTGCAAAGTCGCCAATGGGCGTCTTAATACAATTCCCGGCAACTGTGACATTTGCAAATGAACTTTCAGTATTTGCATATAAAGATGGGGTTGGGTACGGGATGCCGGCGGTTAGAATACCGGCACATGGTTGGTATGCTAACACTACCTCTCCCTAACTCCAGTAATTACCTTCGGGATGTCGGCGCCAGTATTTTGACCGCAGTCGGGATATTGACCGCATCCCAAAAGATGTCATGACAGGATTATCGTACAGCTCTGAATCAGGCCCTAAATGTTAAAGCTTATATAAAATATTGAGAAATCACATTTTTATTATTATACTACATAATCTATTGTCTCTTTACACACACACAAAGTGTGCAGATACTTATTTCTGGAATGATTGGTTCATGTTTCTGGACTTGGCTATAAGAATTATAAAGGTCCCAGTACTGCGTACCCCTGAGTACCACCACCACAAAAAAGCACTATTTTCTGCCAGACTTTCTGTGGAAACAGCAATAAATAGGAATATAGTCTTAGTGAGAAAAGTGCAAGAACCTACTTTGTTGTATTTTCCTCTTTTTCTGGGAAACCACGTTCCCCTCTTCATATGGGTGTCAGCCAGCATATAGAATGGAACCATTTCTAGAAAATGTTATTAATAAAATGGGTGTCATGTACTGGGTTATCACTAGAATATAAATATTGAATACAACATGCTCAGTATATATAAACAATCAAAAAGTAACTGATATTAGTGAAAGGGTACTCATCGGCTCTCCTATTCAATAGTCTCATACGGCTTGGTTCACAATGTAAAAGTATTTATTTAATAAAAAACATAAAAATCAATGCATATAAATCAAAAAATAGTATTCTGATCCTGACATTGATAAATTATCTCAGTCTATTGATATCCATTGTCCATGAGAAAATATGAAAAAAGTCAGAATGACAAAGTCACATAATTAATAGCAACGTTCATATAAAAGGAATGGAGTCAGATGTCAGGGCAATCCGAATGATTATCCAGCAAAACTAAATGAGTATATTACTAGCCTTCAAAAGTGGTCCGTTTTGATTAGCTGTAAATCCTGTTTAGCAGAAGGACGGCAATGTCGGTGGCTGGAAAAGAGTATAAAAGATGCTGGTCCGGAACCTCCCGTAAAGTCTCCAATCCAATAAGATATTAAAGGGGTGCAAAACGCGTTTTGTTGTGGTAAACCCCCACAACTTTGTCAGTAGCTTAATGAATAGTAATCCAAAGATGGGGTTTATATACTCTTGCATTGCAGCCAGACAAAGCAATGGCCGCTCTCTACCTCTTCCCCTTTTCCTACTATTGTTATCTTTGCCAGGAGTCTGACATACTCCTTTTGAACCAGCTGCTTGTGACAGCGCCGTTCCATTCTTTTCTCTTTTTTTCATTTCTACAAAATGGTCTTCTTCAGGAATGTGAGAAAAGGCGCCATTTAGGTGTAATCATTTAAAGTGAATGCACTTCTATAAAGGTGGATTCATATCAGATGTGCATGAGTTATAGGCTCATCTGTGTATATCTTTTTGGACACTGCAATTTTCTATTTCTCCCATTAATTATTTCCACACATAGAGGGAGATGTACTAAGCTCTGAAAAGTGATAAAGTGGAGAGTGATAAATGACCAGCCACTCAGCTCCCAACTGTCATGTGACAGGCTGTGTATGATAAATGACAGTTGGGAGCTGATTGGCTGGTGGTTTATCACTCTCCAGTTTATCACTTTTCAGAGCTTAGTACATCTGGCCCTGATGAGAAAAAAACATAGACCATAGTGTAATAGGCTTTAAAAAAAATATTACACACTAAAAACATACTTTCCAATATGTACTGTATACATCATAAGGGCGGAATTCTTTTCATCCCCTATTGCGCCCCACGGAGCTATTCTATTCTTGCTCCTGTCGGGGGCAATCAGCTGCCAAGCGCTACATTTCAGCTCGCAGCCCCTGGGGGATGAGAGCTGAAATGTGCGAAAAGTGACATGTTTGGGCGCCCAAACATCACTTTTCGTGATCGCGCCCAGCACTTTGGTCGGGGTTAGCCGTTTTACGCGGCTAAACCCGACCACTTTGGGTGCGATCAGTGTGAAACGCTGGCACAATTGAATAGCGGCCTGCGATCTCCTGTCACTTTAGACAGGAGATGCGGGCCGCGAAATCAATTGAATTCTGCCCATAGGGTGTATGTAGCGCTTGGCAGCTGATCGCGCCCGACAGGAGCAAGAATAGAATAGCTCCGTCGGGCGCGATAGGGGATGAAAAGAATTTAATTCCGCCCAAAATGTTAAAACAGCTTATCTGATAACATCGTGAGAGAGAACCAGGTTAAAACTTTTTAATACCCTTTTTCCACTAGTTTGCTAGGTTGCACCCGGGATGATATTCACGTGCCCATCTCGGGAGCGACACGACTGAGACCCGTCAGGTGGCCCAACCTGGCACTAATGCCGGGTCGATGGCGTCACGTGATGAGCCAGCGCTTGATCTTATTTCCAAGCGCTGACTCTTCCTATGCAGAGAACAGGACCTGGTTTGCCCGTTCACACTGCTTCATGAGCTGGGTTGAACCTGCGTTCAACCCTGCTCGTGACCAGGGTTGAAAGGCCAGATCACTCGACCCGGCTTATTAAACCCTGCCCTTTCACACAGCAAATACACTCTATATATTGTTAATGTGGTAAATAACTATACCAGCTGCAAACGTCTGGTTTTTAAAGGAATATCTACATAGGTCTATAGAGGCCCATTTCCAACAACCATCACTCCAGTGGTCTAATGGTACATTGTGTTTGCTAAGCGTGTTAGACTAATGGATGATTAGAAAACCCATGTGCAATTATGTTAGCACAGCTGAAAATGGGTTTGCTCGTTAGAGGAGCTATAAAACTGGCCTTCCTTTGAGCTAATTGAGTATCTGGAGCATCACATTCGTGGGTTCGATTATACTCTCCAAATGGACAGAATAAGAGAACTTTCATGTGAAACTCGACAGTCTATTCTTGTTCTTAGAAATGAATGCTATTCCATGCGAGAAATTGCCAAGAAACTGAACATTTCCTACAACGGTGTGTACTACTCCCTTCAGAGAACAGCACAAACAGGCTCTAACCAGAGTACCTGCAAAATGCCAGTGTCAACGTCTACAGTGAAGAGGCAACTCTGGGATGCTGGCCTTCTAGGCAGAGTGGCAAAGAAAAAGCCATATCTGAGACTGGCCAATAAAAGGAAAGATTAATATGGGCAAAAGAAAATCGACATTGGATAGAGGAAGATTGGAAAAGAGTTATGGACAGATGAATCGAAGTTTGAGGTGTTTGGATCACACAGAAGAACATTTGTGAGACGCAGAACAAGTGAAAAGATGCTGGAAGAGTGCCTGATGCCATCTGTCAAGCATGGTGGAGGTAATGTGATGGTCTGGGGCTGCTTTGGTGCTGGTAAAGTGGGAGATTTGTACAAGGTATAAGGGATTTTGAATAAGGAAGGCTATCACTCCATTTTGCAACGCCATGCCATACCCTGTGGACAGCACTTGACTGGAGCCAATTTCCTCCAACAGGACAATGACCCAAGCACACCTCCAAATTATGCAAGAACTATTTAGGGAGGAAGCAGGCAGCTGATATTCTGTCTGTAATGGAGTGGCCAGCGCAGTCACCAGATCTCAACCCCATTGAGCTGTTGTGGGAGCAGCTTGACCGTATGGTATACAAAAAGTGCCCATCAAGCCAATTCAACTTGTGGGAGGTGCTTCAGGAAGTTTGGGGTGAAATTTCTTCAGATTACCTCAACAAATTAACAGCTAGAATGCCAAAGATCTGCAATGCAGTAATTGCTGCAAAAGGAGCATTCTTTGACGAAAGCAAAGTTTGAAGGACAAAATTATTTCAAATAAAAATCATTATTTCTAACCTTGCCAATGTCTTGACTATATGTTCTATTCATTTTGCAACTCATTTGATTAAAAAAAAAGTCAGTTTTCATGTAAAACACGAAATTGTCTGGGTGACCCCAAACTTTTGAACGGTAGTGTAAGTATTATTCATTTTTCTTACCGTTATGGTTTTATTACCGTTATGGTGTAATCTTGCCTTTATACCGAGCAGATCGACTTCCATCTTTTATGTATAGCACTCACCATTTATAGATTTTTACATGACGGCGTTATGCAGCCACTCAGACATTCTCAACTCCAGGAGCAATTCTCTACCCTTTCTATTCCCCTGTTTCCATTTTTGCAGGCACTTAGCTATGTGTACATGTTATTTCATACCCTTTCTATTTGACTTATTTACTGAGTGGTGCTGCTCCACCGACCAACCGGGCCCTTCCCAACTTTCTATATCTGCTAAGTTTTTCGTCCTCTCTTATGTTTAGATTCTCATACTAGTAGAGTGGCAGGACAATTACCGGACATTACTCTTGGGGGCATTGGGCCTGATTCAGATTTGCAAGCAAACCCGATGGGTTATGTACAAACCCAATGTTTGGGGGTCTGCCCATGTGCAGAATGGGTCCTGTGTAATCTCTTGCAGTCCCCCCCTTAGCCACAGCATGATTGACATGCTGCGGCATTTAGGAGGTGGAGACCAGGACCATTCTACAAAATGGGCATGTCGTACCCGTTATGCTGGTGTGCCGAGTCCAGGGTCTGCATCGTTGTACACAGACTTCCTGGACCTGGCTGTCCAGTTCCAACGGCAAGTCTGAGAGCTTTGGTTTACACAGACTGGCCGAGGGCTGCAACCAATGCTGCATCTTCAGACACAGCACTCAGATCATAGATGCACACAGGAGGCGTCTATTTCCTACAGATGCCTCCTGCATTCGCATTTTAGTTGTACAGTATCGCACAGCCCCCGCTCTTGCTTTAAAATTAATAAACAATTGGTATCCACTTCCTATGCTGAGATGCATATTAAAATACTCCACAGGGCATATTACAGCCCTAAACTGAAGTATCCTATGGGTGCCTCTCCCACTTGTAATTGCTAGAAATGTTCATTCCCCGATACTGATATCTTTCATTGTTTATGGTCCTTCCCTAGGATGGACTCCTTGTGGAATAAACTCCAAACCTGGAGTCAGGTAATTAGAACCCCCTCCCTCTCTGCACCCCTGTTTATAACTAAAGAATGGGTCTTTTGGAATATTTATACTAACCCAGTGGCGCACTTGGCAGTGGTTTTTGGGCACCTAGAAAACCCCTTGTGCTGGAATTGCCAACTCCTGATGCCGGCAACAGTATGTTCCACACGTGGCATACGGCTGCTAGCCATAGAAGAGAAGACAGTTTAGCTACTCCGTTTGAGGAGCACAGACTCCGCTCCCCAGCTCTACAATGGGTAATATCCAGGGCCAGACTGGCCATCTGGCAAATGCCAGATGGTCCGTTGCTTCAGCCGGCTCGAAGAGAGTGGCTGCCACTGTACAGGGCAGAAATTACCTGTCCGACTGGAAGTGCCCCGCTTTCCACCCCCCTGCTGGAATTCATGGTATGAACTCTGGGGGAGGGAAGGGGTGGCAGCAGTGATGGGCCGGTGCACTCAGCTCAGCCGGGAAGAGATAGTGGCATGTCGTGAGGCCAGGCCCCTGTGACTTGCGGCACGCCCCTTTGAAACTTAATCACGTCCCCTTTGCAAGCGCGTGCACTTAAGGCAGGCGCACAGTGGGGATTTCAAGGGCTGATCTACAGCCCCAGTCCGTCCTTGGTCATATCTGCGCTGTTTTAAAGTGTTTCATGGTTCCTCTGGTCTGCGTGCAACACTGGAAACAGTGCAATGTTTGTTAAGTACCTGCTACTTAATCAGATTTCAGTACATAGACTGTTACAATGTAACAGTGAGCAGCAGGTGTTCCATTCAGCTTTGGGAAGGTGCATTCAGCAGAATAAGAGAGAGTAGACTGTCAGCATTGATTCTCCTCCTTCCCTGCTTTAAGTAGATTTGCTTTTTAGGTTTATCTCACTACCTTTTGTACCCCCATGTAAGTTTCTGCCACCAGCACACTCCTTGTATGATTCTTATTTCTCTTTCGAGGGATGTAGTTATGATAAATCTCGACGAGGGAAGCCCAACAAGGGACTTAAGATAGGCGTCTCATTCCCGACGCTGGAATCCAGAAGGACGCCAGCCCGAACGAGGTAAGTCTGTGCTCCATCAGTGTTAGCTATGGGGGGGGGGGGTTGGGTTTAGGTAGCATAGCAGGGTTAGCGTTAGGTTTTTTTGGGGGGAGTTAGGGTTAGACACCCCTATGGGTTAGGATTAGGCACCACTGGGGGGAAACTAGTTTAGGCACTAACGGGGAGGGTTAGGCTACAAAAAGGGAGGGTTAGGGGGAGAAGGGAGAAGGCTAAGTGTTCTTACCCGACCCCTGTCAGGATACCAACCATCGGGATACCGCTGTCGGTATTTTGACAGGAGGCATTCCGACAGCCGGCATTACATATCCATTCCCTCTCTCTCACCTTATGGGGCATATACAATTGGAAGCAAGGTTTTCTGCCCAATTGCGGAATGCCAGTAGCATGAGTGCTCCCGATATCTGTGGTATTCAATGAAAAAAAAATTCATGCAGGGTATTCAGCACTGAAAACCCTGCCGTGCAAGATAAAAAAAATAAAAACTACTTATCGGTCCGTTGGTCTCCACGTCTCCCGGTCATCCCCCCTCCATCTTTGCAATTGGGAGGGTGCTTCTGAGAGTCGAGGGGCAGCTAGGAGGGGAGGTGGCTGCTGGGAGATGTAGTTCTCCCTGCACCTGCCTCCGAGGGTTCTCACACAAACACGGGGGTCACACACATATACTTAAACACACTGCTGCAGATTCCAACACTGGAGGGAGAAGACACCACTTCGGAAGATGAGTAATTACTGACTAATTAAGCTAATTGTAAACCTCCAAATGTTTAATTAGTCATTGAGGGGGGAGGGTGCAGCGGGGGTCCCAGAGCATTTCCCGTCCATTTTTCCTAAACTTATGGAGTTTAGGAAAAATTGGTCATTCTCTTAAGATGCGCAAAAAAAAAACTCCAGTCGCTCAAATGAAAGACCCATCACCTAATTGAATAGCAAAAATACCACACCTGCAGGAAAAACCCCACAGGTACTGGATTTTTGCTCTTCTCGCACCTAATTGAATCCCCCCCCCCCCCCCCCTGTGTCTGTTCTCTCCAGCTTTTTTATGTCTTTCTGTCCCGTTCTTATTGACCCTTTATGTATGTATATATGTTGTCTATTATCTCAAGCCATCTTAACATCAGGGGTACACCAAGCAGTGTTCAGTTTCCCAGAACCTCCTCCTAACCCTAAAATAGAACCCTCCTGAAAATACACAGGCAGAATTTCTAAAAAAAAATATAGTTTAAAACTTTTATTCATTTAAGAAATATACTCAAAGAACAAAGCAAAATTTTAATTATATTAATCTGATGCTGCCATCCTGAGATTGTGACAACAGGACAGGTACTGCAGTAGTATAAATACAGCCCTGATACTTTGAAACCCCCTTCTGGAAATCCAGTGTTTGCCCCCGCTAACTACCTGAGACTATCCCCGGGTACGTGGTTACTCCTTACTACATTGGCAGCAAGTAAGAAAACTATAGTTTACTGGTGGCTAGCCTCTGGGTCCCCCCGATTTGGCTTTATTGCTTCCCAGGATCTCTTTCCTATTTATTATGGATTGGACTTACAACTGGGTAGATAAGGAAGGCCTGGCAGAAACATTCTTTTATATATATTTTTCTTGTTGCCCTATACCACACTCTCTCACCTCAGGTCAGAGATTCTCTGTGCAACTGCCAGGGCCACCATCATGAGGGTACTGCTTGGACTGGAGTCCTGGGCCCAGAGAGAAAGGGGGGCCCGCCCCTGACTCCTACCGACCTGGGTCACTGGGAACTCGGGAGATTTCTCGAACCTTCCATCAGTGGCTTGCCAGGCCTACAGTCCCTGGCTACCCTCCATTTCTACAAGCCCGGTGACAGGGGCCTGTAGAGGGCATTAAAGTTTTTTTCTTTCATGTGGTGTGCATGACGTCATAATGCCGCATCGCTGAGAGGATCCGCAAGATGAAGAGGAGCATCTGCCAGCCGGAAGGTAGAATAAGGTAAGTGAGTGATGCTGGAGACACACAGGTTAGGGTTAGCTTGAGACACACAGGATGGGACTGGCTGGATACAGAAGGGCTGACTGAAAACAGAAGAGGGGCTTGCTGGGTAGACATAAAGGGGGCTGTCTGAAGACAGAGAAGGGGGGCTAGCTGGGGAAACAGAAGGGGTGCTGGCTGGGGAGACAGGAGGGGAGCTGGCTGGAAACAGAAGATGTGCTGGCTGGGGAAACAGAAGGGGGCTGGCTGGGGAGACAGAACAGGCTGGATAGGGAGATGAAATGGGTTGGCTGGGGAGACAGAAGGGGCTGGATGTGGAGAAGAAAGGAGGGCTGGCTAAGGAGGCAGAAGGTGCTGGCTGGGAAGAAAGGTGAGGGGCTGTCTGGAGACACAGAAGTGGTATTGGCTGGGGAGACAAGACGTGCTGGTTGGGGAGACAGAAGAGACACTGCAGGGCTGGAGTTGCAGAAATGGGGGGCTTTGGGGGCCCTGCCTATTTTGTCAGTCCCGGGCCCCACTATTTTTGAAGGCAGCCTTTGGAACTGCTACCATCTGACCTCCTGGTGCAACTTGGAAGTTCCCAATCACGCTATCCAATACTCATATGTCACTTATTTTTGTAACTGGGCAGATGTGGTAATGAGCCAGTTTATGACCATAGTGTAAGACGTCTTATTTTCTCCGGTAAACAGTCGGGAAGCCGGCGGACACAATGCCGACCGCCGGCTTCCCGACTGCTGAATCCCGGCAAGGGTTAAATGACAGGCGTCGAGATCTCGACACTTTACCTACGCCAGGAGACCGGCGCCCGGCATCCCGAGCGAAGGAATGCCGGGGCGGACAGCCGTGGGGGGGGAGGGTTAGGTTTAGGGCTCCCAGGGGGGACTTAGGGTTAGGCACCCCCCCGGGAGGTTAGGGTCAGGCTAGGAGAAGGTTAGGGTTAGGCACCCCCCCAGGGGACTTAGGTTTAGGCAGCGGGGAAGTGGGGGGTTAGATTTAGGCACTTATAGGGGGATTAGGATTAGGCACTTGGGGGGTAGGTTAGGGTTAGGCACCCCTAACGGAGGGTTAGTGGGTAGAATAGGTTAGTTTATACTTACCTTCCAACGATCGGGATTTCCACCTGTGTTAGGCTGTCGCTGCCGGGATTTGAACGTGCAGCCGGGGGTAAATCATACTGATTCCATTTTCTCCCTGTTTGCTTTCACCTTTTCTGATTGACTATTTATTAATGTTATACAATGTATGTATAGCTGCTTCTAATGCTATATTGTTAACTTCTGCCTTATCTTTGACTCGATTCGTTTTATCGATTCCTACATATCTATACACTCTAAAATTGTCGCTATTTAGCGTTATGAGTCACACAATAAATAATTGCTTTCAGACTTTGTGGTTCCAAAGCACAAAAAGTTATTAATCACCATAAACACAGATAGTTACACGCTGTGATCTAAATACAATTAGCGCAAACAAATTATACAGTCACAAGGTACAGTCGTTACATATGCACGCACTCTGAATCCAGATCCCGGCATCAAAGATGAAACCTCCGTCAACAGCAAAGCAAGAAGACTAGCATCTAGTTTCAGAGAACCTGCATATATACTCTTACAGAGGATAGGCAATACAAATAGAACAGTTTGGCATGATTTAATTGGTTCTTCTTCCTGGGTTCTTCTGTTACAGTACAGTTCATAGGTCAATCATATGGTCACAGTCCAGCCTCCAACAGCTCTTTGTGTCGATTTTCCCGCTGCATAATAAATCTAAACTGGCTGCATTACAGGATACATTTCAATGCCTAACTCTATGATCCATAACTTGAAGACACATGTTGCAATTTCTTCCCCGATGGAACCAGAAATCTGCAAAGACACAGTAATTTACAATGACACCAAACACTGTCTGCTTATCATGCACTAAACCTTAGATATCAAATAACATGTATTTCACAACATTATCATTATCATGATAATGAACCTTAATTGTTAACCTTAATGCTCAGGAACCTTTTTCTGTAAGTGTGCAGTGTGTAAGTATTGGGGTATTAAGAAAAGACGCTAGTTAGTGTTGTGCGACTACGTGTTTTGTGGAGTACACCGTGGTACGTGTTTTGCAGGGTTGATCATATTATATGTTTTAGTAACTGTCTCTATTTATATAATGAGGACTTTTAACATCTTTCTATTGCATGGGATTCGCACAACGCTAAATAATAGCATCGCCGTATGTACTTAAGTGTGAGATTCGCTAAAATGGCGCTGAGCGGCCAGTCGCAAAATGGCGTCTTGTTGCCATTCGCAAATGGCGTAGTGCAGATTTAATTTTAAACAGATTCTGTCTCAGCCAATTATCCGCTTCGACAGTTTATATTGTTTTCTCTTTTTATGTCACTGTTTTCTCTTTACTCACATATCTTGGAAATGTTTTTCAACAATGTTCTATTGCAGTGGTTCCCAAACTTTATTGAATCACGGTGGCCTTGAGTATCAGATTTGTTTTCACAGAACCCTAAGTTTAAGTTTGTTTTGAAATTCAGAAAAAAAATCTTTTAAAATAGTAAAAGTGAAGTAAATTGTGCATACCTGTCATCCTTAGGTTCGGGTATGTGATGGTGGACAGGTTTGCACTTCTGTTTGTTCACATATTTACATTACATTGACCATAAATAATTTGATTTAGTGCTGGACCACCAACCTGAGGCACCCCTGCAAGTGTCCCAAGGCACCCCAGGGTGCCACGGCGCACAGTTTGGGATCCACTGCTCTATTATATGACAGTCTTTCAATAACTAATGCTTTTTTTTTTTTTTTTTTAAATGAGAGACTCAATTTAAGGATAAAGGTGACCAAACAGTTGTACATTCTGGGCCTAATTCAGAGGTGGCTGCGTATTTTACCAGTTGTCCGTCAGTGACTTTATGCAAAGCCGCTAGAAATTCCTTCCCTAGTGTACATCCATGCCTGTAAATGTGCAAGGACTGAGACGCCCACTTTGAACATCTGCAGATGCTGTAATACCGCCTGTTGCGTCTTTAGATGCCACCATCAGTCGCACCATCGATATTGTGTCAGCCCTATGGCAGGTGCAGATTTTCTTTGTGTGAGTATGGCCTTCAGTGTGAATGATTGAGTGTCTGTGGGCCTGATTAATTTTGGATCGCTATTGCGATTACGCATGCAGACGGCCGATTGTTTCATACTGGAAATGTGTATACATCACAGTGTGCGAGGGCATCACTGTGATCGCACTGTGATAGCAGAGACCACGCAGACCCATCGCAGAGTGATTGACATGAAGTGAGCATTTGGGATGTTGATGGGGGGGTGGTAGGTGAAACGCAGGCGTGCCTGTCCGTTTGAACGCCGTTACAGGGGCGTACATAAATTAGTCACTGCTATGACATAATCAGCTTGAGTTCTCACTGCTTACAGGAAGGTCAGCAATTTCTTAGTAAAGTCTGACCTTGTGTAATTGTGCTTGAGGCTCCGATGTTACTTGATGGTACCGATGGTTTTGCAGACTTGCAAAGTATTACGGATGTATGTAAGGGGAAGTGGGCGTCTTTATGTTGGCCTGAGATGGCATTGCGATAGCAATCATTAGCATATTTTCGCAGCGGGTCTGCAATCGCAATAGTGTTCCGTAGTGAATCAGGCCCTGTGTATTCAAACACTTTAGTTATATGCCCGCGACATGCCCATAAGATGAACCATCTTTGTGCGTCTGTTTAGCCACCTCCCAGTCACCACCCAGGAATGCCAAGACATCTCTCATACTGCTTATCTCAATCACAGCAGCTCCTTTGTGCATACACACTGTGTAACGCATGTGCTGTTCAAGTTTTTAAGGATTTTTGTACATGTGCAGAAGCAAAAATTGCTCAAATCTGTGAACATCAGCATTACATGCAAATCTGAATCAAGCACTCTATTCCTCACACATAAAAGAAAGCTTTGTAAATACATTCCAAAAATTAGTGAAAGATGATCTTAAACTTACCAACAGCAATGCATCCAAGAAAAACATCTTCAGAAAGAAAGACAGTTGTTGAAGGATCTTAGGCCCTGATTCAGAGCCGGATGCTCTGACAGAGCGCTCGCTCTGAATCAGGGCCGGGCTATTTTTTTAATTGGAATGGCCTCCTGCCCGCTCGCATAGCTGTGGGTGACCACTCACAGCTATAGCGAGTGGGCAGGAAGACGGTCGCGATGGTCAAGACCATCGCGACCATCGGCCTTGCGACAAGACTCTTGTGGTAGGGTCTCGTTGCCGCAAGCCCTGGAGTGCCTTCGGCTCTAACAAAGCCGAAAGCAAGTGATGTCAGTGGGGCCGGCCCCAGACGGTAGGCGTTCCCATGGGAATGCCTCCGTCTGGGCAGGCACGCCCACCAAAGGGGGCGTGCTGTCATTCACCATCGACAGCACGCCCCCTTTGGTATGAAAGACCTGGAGCAACGGCTTGCCCGTCGCTATCCGGGTCTCGCACATGCGCACGATGGAGCCGGCTCCGTCGTGCGCATGCGCACTGGGTCACCATCGACCCGCTTGTGAGCGCTCAGCGCTCGCGAGCGCATCTGAATCAGGCCCTTAGACCAGGAGATAATCATCAAACCAGCAGGTAAGGGTGGGGGATTGTGATACCAACTAGGAAAGACTACTTTAAAGAGGTTCATAATCTACCAGATAATAGAGCAAGCCTCATGGAAGAATTCCAACTACAACAAAGTAACAATGTTGGTGGGAAGAACAGTTCGGTGCAGAATTGACCCTGGGGCCGTTTTATATAGCGCTATACTTGCAAATTTTTTAGAACTCACCCTATATAATAGGGTGCCAGAACATGCAAAGCTGCATGTTTATCACACCCTCACAACTTGCAATGGCAAACCACGCATCCAGCTGTTTGGATACAACTCGGCCAATGTAATAGAGTGCAAGTTTTTAACTCGCACACTTACCTAAACTCGCAAAATAATAGACTTGCTTCAGAACAGATGCGAGTTACACAGAGGCATACACAGATCAGTAAGATTGTCTGCCATATTGATGTTTCTCCTTCTGACTGGTGCCCCACGTCTATAGTTAGCTCTAAACTATATTCCCTGACCTCTGCATCCCATGATACCAGTCTTTCCAGCAGTCTTCTGGCTGCCCATAGATCCCATCTATTGATTCCTCTGAGACTGTTGCAAGGTCATTGAGGGACCACTGCATTCCTTCTCCATGGAACTTTGATTTCAATAAAGGAGAACTTCACTCATCTTCGACATTCTTCACATATAACTTTTGTTTCACCAACAGAGGCCCTCACTGGCTCATATTTGCTGCACCTATGTTTACTGCAAGTATCTTCCTTTACTTGATGCAGTGCTTATGTAAAACTAATCAGTGGCCTAATGGGCTTTTGTAGAGAAACAACTCGTCTTGTGATGGGGTTGGGTAGGGGATCCCAACAGTCAGAATACCAACAGCTGCATCCCGATAGTCAGAATCCAAAAGATTTCTGTAGGTATTAGCTAACCGTCCTCTCCCGCAGCCTAACCCTCCTCTCCAGCAGCCTAACCCTCCCCTCCCTCAGCCTAACCCTCCTCCTAATGCCTAACCCTCCCCCCTAAACCCTTCCTTCCAAAGTTGTTAAAGAGCGGGAAGATCATTACCTTATTATTGTTGACACCCTCCATTCGGAAATGCTTAGCCTTGCTACAGTCTACACCAGTGGTTCCCAAACTTTTTGGAATCACGGTGCCCTAGTGCATCAGAATTGTTTTCACGGCACCCCTAAGCCAAAAGTTTGTTATTGAGAAATTCCGTAGTGAAGTAGTACAGTGAAGTAAATTGTGCTGACCTGTCATCCTTAGGTTTGGTTATATAGTGGTGGACAGCTTTGTGCTTCTATTTGTGCACATATTTACATTACATTGACCATTAAGAATTTGATTTGGTGCTGGATCACCAACCTGAGGCACCCCTGCAAGTGTCCCGAGGCACCCCAGGGTGCCGCGGTGCACAGTTTGGGAACCACTGGTCTACAATCTTAATAAAGGTCAGGGCACATTGTTATTAGACACAGTGTGCAAGTGATACAGGGTCATCTAATTTTGGGGGAGCTACTTCAATACTGTTATAGATCCAACCTTAGAGAAATCTAATTTCTCCCCTTCCACGTCACAGTCCTCCCTCTCTCGGGCCTCTATATTACTGGCTGTTTGACTAAAACAGTTGGCATTGCGCTTCACTAATTTGCAACCCTCCAATGCAAGGGGCTATACCCAATTATCTGGACCTCAGCAATTATACTATAGAATAGACATGCTATTTGTCATCAAACCAATATCATGCACGGTTGCAGAGTTGGGTATTTCTCCTTCATCTTGGACGGATCACGCAGGGTGCTATTTCCATCTTGAAATTTTCAAACTTGCATCTCGCACTCATTAATAGCGGTTAGGTGACTTTATCCTTTTAAATCCGTCTACCTTCACTGAGATCAAGACAGCCCTATACTGTCATCTTTAACTCCAATGGTGCTCTGGAATTAGCAATTCGCCTCTAAGTTACCATAAGTAAGTACAATTACAACAAGTGAGAAGCCTTAGCATTATATCAGTTTATTAACATGTATTTTCCTCAGTTACATATTAGTGTACTGGAAAGATTTACAGTATATCAAAGGTGTCTATGTATTAAGCCTTGGAGAGAGATAAAATGGACAGAGATAAAGTACCAACCAATTAGCTACAAACTCATTTATCAAACACAGCCTGTAAGGTGAAAGTTAGGAGCTAATTGGTTGGTACTTTAGCTCCATCCACTTTATCTCTCCCCAAGACTTAGTACATAGGGCCTGATTAAGCATGGATCGCAATTGCAACTGCATACGCAGATCGTCCGATAGTGCATACTGCGCATGACTATGCAGCGCAGTGCGTGTGCACCGGTTAGCATTGCGATTGTGCTGCAATCACGCACGCAGATAGAAAGCCATTGTAGAATGAGTGACAGGTCGTGAGCGTCTGGGGGTAGTGACAGGGGGGTGGTCACAGAAACACAGACGTACTTGTCCGTTTGAACCCCATTGCATGGGCGTGCATAAATTAGCCACTGCGATAGCCTACGCAGCTTGTGTACTCACTGCTAGTAAAAAATAAATAAAATAAATATCAGCAATAAGACATGAAAAACTACATGGTGGTAGATAAATCAGAGATCTTAGTTGCATATATTTGCAAAGATATGTGTAAGCCTACCAGTGAAAAACTAAACTAAAAGTGTTAATAATATTATTAACACTTACTAACACTTTTAGTTTAGTTTTTCACTGGTGTGCTGCCCTGGGGTGTCTGGCCTTTTGGGGTTCCGGGCCCCAGGCTTTAACCTAGAAGTAGAAACCTCCAGTATCAGAGATGCTGTGACGTGGCCTGGAGGCTTACACATATCTTTGCAAATATATGCAACTGAGATCTCTGAATTATCTACCACCATGTAGTGTTTCATTTCTTATTGCTGATATCATTCTGAGTGCTGGGGGATACCTTTTTTGTTTTTTGTATAGACTAACCCCTCCCCTTCATGCACCTGAGTGGTATTACTAAGGTGATTAAGTAGCTACCAATATGCATTGCAAGTAAAAAATAAATGCAGGAAGAGACAATAAATGGCGCTAATGCACAATATGTGAATATAACAAGATGTCAATACATCCCTTAGATGAGATGTCCTGGTTAATGGATGTCGAAACCTATATGATTCCGCCGCTTGAGCGTTTATTTGAAGTTCACTCAATCGATATGTGGAAATAAAGATATTGAAAAAACCAATGTGTAGTGATTTCTTTCAATAAACAATAAATTTATTTTATTTTCTCCCCACTGAATATGATCGCGTACCCCACTCACAAAAGGATAGGGAATACCTATACATCAAAGTATCTTTATATACAACCCAGTTGAACCCAACAAGTGGTTTAAACTTTTGGAAAGAAACTTTGGGTGGCATACCCCAACTCACAGAATAAAAACAGTATGGACCAAATGTAATAGGGTGAGAGTTTAGAAAATGTGAGAATTTTCTCACACTTTTTAAACTCAGCCAATGTAAAGAGTCCAAGAACAGAGCAACAGAGCAAACTTGTATGTTTTTCAGACTCAGAAAACTCTCACGATTTAAACTCATCCAGATATTTTCCCATTTTGAAGATAAAATTCGACCCATGTGAGAGGTTACTGCTAAACTCACATTTTCTAAACTCTCGCCCTATTATATTTTTAAATTTTTTATAGTGAATAGGAGCTGACTAGGACTGGTGACTGGTGAGGACGGTGTGGAGAGTTATCCTAGGGGTACTGCCGGGGTCATATTGGTAGACTTCACTCCTGTTTTAAAACTCATGATCATAAGGGATATGGTTTTTATCACATTAAGAGTCATAAAAGATGCACACACTCATTTTACTACTGATACTCCCAGGTATAGGTACGCATCAGAGGATGGTCAGAAGACCAAGGTAAAAAATTCTTAATAACTCATATATAAAAATAATTAAAATGTTTGAAAAAGAAATACATTACAGGTAAATAAGGTCTCACACTGGTACTAGGTGCAAGATACATCTGATGAAGTATCGGATAAAAAAAAGAGCCATTACTGTAAGACAAAGGTGTGAAGGTTTGTCTCACAATTCCAAGGTGTATATGTAAATACTGTGGTTTAAATTCAGAAAAGGGGTATACAATGGTGCAAAGAAAGCACCTCTATACAAACTGACACTTCTTCCCTGGACACTTATCATGAGCTTATAGAAAGAACAATAAAGCTGATTGTTGGATATGTAGTCACCATGTCATTCAGGGAATGTTGTGCTAATGTCTATTTCTACTTTAGATAGAGGGAAGGCCTCATATCTAGGCCTGAGGCCATTCGACACGTGACGGTCCTCTGCAACTTACAACTAATATATATTCTGAATCATTTCTATGTACTCTTAATTGCAATGAAAATAATGAAAGATATAGGCATGCATATATTCGTGAACTGCTGAAGGAATATGTACGGTCACATATTCCGGCGTTATCACGTGTTAGCCGATAAACGGCTTTTAACGCTCCTGCAACAGTCGGGATCGGAAGGTCACAACGAATGTTCTGTTTAAAATTTGTCGGCTCGACCTCCCGATCCCATAGAAGCTTGTACACACTGTGCTATGTCTGCACAGTGTGTACAGTGCTCTGCAGCAGCTGACGGGGTCACACTGTGAGCAGGCTGCACGGCTGATTGGTAGAGTTTTAACCGATCAGCCTGTAATCAAAAAGGTGTGTACCCTGCTTCTTCCACTAACACCTGCACTATTATTAGCCAATAAGCAACCTTATATAGGGCAGGTGAGGTAGATTGTGGCTGGAAATTGAATTAAACCTATAGGCAGCACTGAGCCCCGAGCAGCACTGCCACCCTTCTCACTCCCCCCACCTGAGCACTTACCTTTCGCTCCGGGGGGTGGAGGGCGGACGGGGACCTTCGCCGGCATTCTTGGTGCGCCGTGCACCACTGCAGGAGGTCTCTTCCTGCAGACCTCCGGAGCCAGGAAGGGTGTGGCCAGTGACCCTGGAGGATTCCACCCTGTGCGGAGGCACCGGCCGCACCACCCTCCCTACGGCCCTGGATAGCAGTGCTAACTACTGTGGCACCAGTGGCGGGCTGGGCCGGGGGGCAGGGTGCCATGTGCCCCCCGGGCCGCAGCGTCATGCGGGCCGCCTGTGTCACTGTGACACAGGATGCACTGCGTGTGTAGCGCTGACTGGACGGAGTTCGGTCAGCGCTACACAAATGACAAACACACAGCCGCCGGCTCCGGCAGCTGTGTGTTTGTTTTGATCAGCAGCCAATGAGAGTCTGTTGCTGCTGCTCCCACTGCGGGAGCCGCTCCATCTTCCAGCTCCTGCAGTGGGTAATGGGAGAGGCGTCATGACGTCATATGACGTCTCTCCCATAATGCAGAGCGGCCCGGCCTGGGAGGACAGACGGAGGAGCAGATGGCGGCGGTGGGAGCGGGGATTCAGGAAAGTGTTTTTTTTATTATTTTTTTTATATTACGTGTGTCTACAGGGGGGGGGGGTCTGGCATTACAATGAGGAGACCACTACTGGGGGCACTACAAAGGCAGGGACTACTGCTACTGGGGGCACTACAAGGGGGGTGGGGGACTACTACTACTGGGGACTACTACTAATGGGGGCACTACAATACAAGGGGGGACTACTACTACCGGGGGCACTACAAGGGGGGAACTACTACTACTACGGGGGGCACTACTACTACTGGGGGCACTACAAAGGGGGGGACTACTACTACTGGGGGCACTACAAAGGGGGAGACTACTACTACTGGGGGCACTACAAAGGGGGGGACTACTACTACTGGGGGCACTACAAAGGGGGGGTCTACTACTACTGGGGGCACTACAAGGGGGGGACTACTACTGGGGGCACTACAAGGGGGGGACTACTACTACTACTGGGGGCACTACAAGGGGGGCTACTACTACTGGAGGCACTATAAGGGGGGTACTACTACTGGGGGCACTACAAGGGGGGGACTACTACTAGGGGCACTACAAGGGGAGGGGACTACTACTAGGGGCACTGCATAGGGGGGAGGGGACTACCACTGGGGGCACTGCATCGAGGGACCACTGCTAGGGGCTCTATATAAAGGGCAATACTGGGGGTACTGGATAGGGGGGAGACAACTGGGGCCACTATTTAAGGGGCACTGCATAATGGTTACCACTATTGGGGGCACTATATAAGGGGCACTGCATAGGGGGTACCACTATTGGGGGCACTATATAAGGGGCTTACTACTGGGGGCACTGCACAGGGGGGACCACTACTGGGGGCACTATATAAGGGGCTTACTACTGGGGGCACAAGGGCCACTGCATAGGGGGGATCACTACGGGGGGCACTACTGGAGGCCTGCATAAGGGTGTCCTCTCCTGGGGCACACGGGGGCACTGCATATGGGCCCTACAACAGGGGGATGCCCCTAATCTTTATTTTTACCTTACATTAATCCCAAATGGACCCGCCTCCTCCCTGGAATACTTGAGGGGGGGCGCCATAGCACGCACGTTCTTCGGGCACCCTGGCTACACGCCACTCCTCTGCCAGGGCCGCCTGCATGCATTTGCCCCCAAGGCTAAAAGTTGCCAGCCAGCCCCTGTGTGGCACTGTACCACTGAAATACAGGCATGTTTTAGCATGTACTTCTTATGCAAGCTGTTCATATGAGCTCCATTTTTATGACTGATGATAATGTCATAACCTTGTTATGTGAATTGCTTCCAGAACCTGACAACACATATAGGACATCATTCAGACCCGGTCGCAAGCGCTGAGCGCTCGCAACCGGGTCGATGTTTAGGCCCTACGCAGGCGCAGCGGCCACACTGCGTGTGCGTAAGCCCCGGAGCGAGAGAGAAATCCTCACGCTCCGGAGCTCACTACTAAAGGGGCGGCTGTCGATGGTGATCGACAGCTCGATCCGTTTTGTAGGCGGTGGGGGTGTTTCACAAATGGAGGCGTTCCTTAAGGAACGCCTGCCGTTTTGTGGGCGGCCGCACTGACATCAGCAGTGATGTCAGTGGGGGGGAGCTTCCTGCTCGATCAGAGCAGGAAGCTACCTGGGGCTTGCGGTTGCTGAGACCCAACCTTAGGGTCTCGTCGCAAGCCCCGATGGTCACGATGGTCTTGACCATCGCAACCATCAACCTGGTCGGTCGCTAAAGCTGTGACCTAGGACCAGGAGGCCGCACTTGAAAAGTCAAGCGGCCGCCCTCATTCAGAGCGAGCCCTCGCTTCTTGCGACCGCCTCTGAATGAGGGCCATAGACCTTATAAAACATATTATACAGTGTTTAGAAATCATGGGTATCAACTTAAACATGTGTCAGCCTGAACACAGTATCTACTACACTATGACAAAGATGAACTCAAGCAAGCATGAGCTGACCTCATTTAAGTTACTGATATATGAATTAAAGTGTTGCTCTAGTACCTGAAAATAGGTGGTGCTGCAATACTTAGAATAAGCACTCCGTACAGGACGTTCATACACATCCACAAGTAAACACATGATAGAATGACAAGGTTCTGAGGGAGAGAGAGATGTACCAACAGTGTTCGAGTTAGATGAATAGACATAAAGGACACACATTATCACTGGAGCAACTCTGTGGCGTTAACTGGGGTCTCCAATAAATTTGCAAGTATAATCATCTCTGAATAGCAATCATAAATAATACTCAATTTACAGAATTACTTATGTTTAATCCAAAAGTCTTTTTTTTTTTTCTTTTTAGAATTCATATGTCACTATGTTACTACACTAGCTAGTATATTCTAACTTTATTATGGGAGTTGGTGTATCAGTGAGATACCCAAATATAATAATATGATGCACATTTGTATTGCAACTGTGAAACTAACTCGACAGTCTTTGTCCCCCATTGTAAATAGCTGCATCAAGTTACCTCATTGCTGGCGCAAATCTGTTAGGTCACCACGTATTGTACTAATTATATATATATATATATATATTATATAATGCAGTACTTTCCAATAATTGTTTAAGGCAGGGGCGTATTAAGAACCTTGTGCAGCCACTGTAAAGCGCCCCCCGTAGCTGATGAAAAGTGCCTAGGCCCTCTTGCGCAGTGCGAGGGCTCCCAGTCCCTATGCGTTCACCCATGGCGCCATCTTATCAATGATAAATTTGGAAAGATGGCGCATGCGCTGAAGAAAGCAAAGACTGTGGCACAGTCTTTGCTAGCTCCTGTGCTGCGCCATCTTTCTTAATATATCACTAACAAGATGGCGCCATGTGAGGAGCGCAGGGAGCCAGTGCACCACATGGGAGGCACAATGCTTGGTCCTTGGTGCAGGGTGTGCAGTGCGGGGCCCATTGGACCCATGTGCACTGAACACCCTGCACCCGTGATAGATACGTCACTGGTTTAAAGAGCCTCCCAGAATCGTTGGGTAAAGTCATTTTGCGACCATTAACATTGCTAGGTTTTCCATACACTCCACAGAGGTGTGCAGGAAAATAAGAGTTATGGTAGACTTACCTTTGTTAACTCTTTTCTTGAAGGTCCATAGGGTCCACAAGGATACCATGGGGGAAATGTGGTTGGAGTGATCCAGGCACCAAACAGTTAAGCTTTCAGCTCCCAGGATTCTTCTGGACCATATCCTTTCCAATCCACCAGGAATTTAACTGCGCCTTGGGACATTCTGGAATCCAAATTTGTTTAACTTCATACTCCTCTTGGTGATCCACTGGAATCACAGAGGGAGGGTTGCAATGTCTCAAATATCGATTGAACATTAATGGTTTCAGAAGAGAGATATGAAATACGTTGGGAATCCTGAGAGTACCAGGAAGTTTTAAGCGAACAGCCACCGGATTGATTACCTGAGGGATCTGGAATAAACCAATGAATCTGGGAGCAAACTTCATGTTGGGAACTTTCAATTGCAAGTGCTTAGTGGCTAACCAGACTTTATCACCGGGGTTTAGCACAGGACTCTTCCTTCTCTTCTTGTCCGCCACCCGCTTTTACCTGGAAGAGGCTTTACAGTTTCTTCTTTACCGCCCTCCAAATCTTGAGGAATGAGTCACTGTGCCACTAACACCTGGAAGAGATACTGACGAAGAGCTGGTAATTCTGGTATCACAGGATGCAGCCCATACTGAATGAAGAACGGAGAGTACCCCGATGCCTCATGGTACAAATTATTGTGAGCAAAAATCGGCCCTTGGCAACAGGGAAATCCAATCGTCTTGATTTGCTGAGACATACATCCGAATGAATTTCTCTAGACCCTGATTTACATGCTCTGTTTGACCATTACTGTGAGGATGGTACGCAGATGCAAGACTTAGGTTGATACCAAAGCATTTACATAACGCCCTCCAGAACCTGGAAGTAAATCGTACCCCACGGTCTGAAACAATGTCTTTGGGAAACCCATGTAGCTTAAAGATTTATTTTATAAATACCTCAGCCAATATCAGAGCCGACGGTAACCCTTTTAATTGGACAAAGTGAGCAACCTTGTAGAACCTGTCCACCACTACCCAGATTGTATTAAAACACTGGCAGGATGGTAGGTCTATTACAATGTCCATGGATATATGAGACCGGGGACGATCAGGTACAAAAAGTGGACATAAAGAACCCACGGGAAGTTGAGGAGGCACCTTGTGTTGAGCACAGATGGTACAAGCTGCCACAAAGTCCCTGACATTGTGACATACAGTCAGCCACCAATAATTCCTGAGGATCAACTCCAAAGTTTTTCCCACTCCTGCATGGCCAGAGAAACGTGAAGAATGGGCCCATTGGAGTAATTTAGATCGCAGTTCAGGTGCTACAATGTGTTTCCTGGCGGAATCTTGATCTTAGTAACTGCAACAAAGCACCCAAGATTTAAAATTGGCTTGTGTTCCCTTATTCATCTTCTTGGTGGAATTAAATGCTCGACACAGAGCATCAGCTTTAACATTCTTGCAACCTGGACAGTAGCTAATAATCAAGTTAAAACAATTGAAAAACAGCAACCATCTGGACTGGCGATAATTCAGGCAATGAGCAGTTTTGAGCTAAGTGAGGTTCTTGTGATCTGTATAAACCGTTGCCGGAAATTTTGCCCCTTCCATCAAATATCTCCACTCTTGCAAAGTCAGCTTAATGGCTAGTAACTCCTTATCCCCGACTGCATAGTTCTTCTCTGGTTCCGAAAATTTACGGGAAATGAAATCACAAGAGTACCATTTACCCCTTTCATCCTTCTGGGACAAGACCGCCTATACACCAACTGTAAAGGCGTCCAACTCTAGAAAGAAAGGTTGATCACAATTGGGTTGACTAAAAATTGAAGCTGAAATGAAACTCTGCTTCAATTTAACAAACACCTCTGCGTTGTGAGGCCAAACCTTGGTGCAGTCATAGGAGCTGCGATAGATGAAGTTTCTGATAAATTGACAATAAAAGTTGCAGAAACCAAGGAAACGCTGCATCACCTTTAGCCCTGTTGGACAAGGCCAATTGACGATGGTGGAAATTTTCTCTGGATCCACATGAAGACTTGAGCCCAAAATGAAATAACCCAGAAACTTCAAAGTTTGGTCAAAGGAGCATTTCTCTAATTTGCAGTAAAGCTGATTAGCTCGAAGTCAGGATACTTCATAGATGTGTTTGCGATGACTTTCCAAATCTTTGGAGAAAATCAAAATGTCATCAAGATATACTACTGCATACTGGTACAACAGATCTTGAAGGATGTGTCTCATGAACTTCTGAAAAACTGCAGGTGCATTGCTTAGCCCAAAAGGCATGGTCAAGTACTCGTAGAGCCCATCTCGTGTGTTAAAGGCGGTTTTCCACTCATCTCTAATCAGATTGTAGGCCCCACGAAGATCTAGTTTAGTAAAGATCTTCCACCGTTTATTCGATCGAAGAGCTCAGATATTAGTGGTAAGGGATATCGATGGTCTCAGTCATCGATCTTTTTTCTTGACAAAGAATAGACCGGCACCTGTGGGTGACTTTGATTCTTTGATAAACCCGTGTTCGAGATTCTCCTTGACATAGTCAGTTACCGACTGGGTCTCTGGAAGTGATAGAGGAAACACTCTTCCACGGGGAGGCACCTTCCGTGATAAAAACTCTATGGCTCAATCCCACTCCCGATGAGCTGGAAGTGTCTCCGCAGCTTTCTGACTGAATACATCCCTGAAGAACTGGTACGGAGTGGGTAGAGGACCATCTGGAATGATGTACGTACCCTGGATGACCCGATGTGGAGGTCTGAATGCCTGGGTAACACTGAGATCCCCATGACAAAATTTGTGGCTCACTCCCATCTAATGTAGGAACATGCTTGCATAACCACGGAAAGCCCAGGATAATCGGGCTGTCAGTTGATGGAATTATGTAGAAAAAAATTAACTCTTTATGAAGGACTCTTTGGAGTCCTGGAGCAGATGGTGGCCATAGGTAGTTTATTTTCTTCTACCCCAATGATGCAGAGTGGACTTTGTAAAGGCATGCTATGAATCCCTAATTCCTGGACATTTTTGGTAGTGATAAAGTTGCCATCAGCTCATGAGTCCAAAAAGGTCTTAAGAGTCTTGGTGCATTTCTCTAACAGCAGAATCACATCGATCGCAAACTGTGATAAAACTTTCTTGATTCAGGTGTGCTGGAGCGCACCTAAGCTGACCACCCCTCGATCAGTTAGGCCTGGTCGTTTCCCAGATGTTTAGGACACTGAATGAGAAGATGATCTGGGTCACCACGATAAAAGCACAATTTATTCTTAAATCTCCTTTCCCTCTCTGTGACTGGCAAATGTGATTTCCCAATCTTCATAGGTTCTTCAGGAGACTCTACTGGAGCAGTAAAATGAGGTGCAAGTTTGAAGCTGATGTGCCAGGACTGCTCCCACTCACGAATTCTCTCGCTGTGAAGCAGATCTATGCGGATGCATAAGGAGATAAAGTTGTCCAAGGATGTGGGCAACTCTCTGGACGCTAGGGCATCTTTAATTTGCTCGGAAAGACCCTGCATAAAGGCCGGAACTAAAGCGTCATTGTTCCATCTCAATTCTGAGGCAAAGGTTCGGAACTGCACTGTGTATTGACCTGCAGTCTGGCTGTCTTGTTTTAAATGCAGAATAGCTGATGAAGCTGAGGATACCCAGCCAGGCTCATCAAAAATTTGCTGCTTGGATCTCGAATTGGATTGAACATTGGTTCAGTAAACCCAGACAACTTTTGGGATCTGCTTCATATTTAGAGGGATTTGGAATTTGCAATGGTCCGGATGCTCCAGCAGTGGAAACAGACACCATAGGATGAGACGTAGGCTGTGCAGGTGGAGAAAGCAGATTGCCAACATGTTGCATTAACGTCTACAGGCATTGCATAATTTGAGCCTGGTCTCGTTCTTGCTTTTCCACTCGACCGATCAAATTTTTCAATAGGTCACTTGGCGAAGGGTTACCAGCAGCATCCATTTGTTTTCCTTTGGCCAGAGTATTCTGTCACAAGTCATGGGTAGATGATGGATGCAGCCCGTATTTGGGGATTGGCAAGACCTATTTCTGAGGCGCGAAGTCTAATGTGCTGCTGCTGAATTTCCTGAGGACCCTTGGGAGGAGGGAAATCGGAGGAAAGAGGTATGCCAGCTTGAAGTGCCACCTCACCGCCAGCGCATCCGCAAAGGTGGCTGATGGATCTCTTGTCCTGGACCCGTACCTGGGGAATTTGTGGTTGTAACGTGAGATCATGAGGTCTACATCTGGTAGGCCCCAATTTTTCACCAGGAGCTGAAAAACTCCCTGGTGGAGAGCCTGACGACTTAGTAAGTCTGCTTCCCAGTTGAGGACTCCCTGGATGAATATTGCTGAGATAGCCGGAAGATGACTTGTTTGCCACTTCCCTCATGGCTTCCTGACTTCGCCTGCCTCCCTGATTATTGAGGTAGGCTACTGTGGTTGCATTGTTGGACTGGATCTGGACGAGCATGCCTTGGAGGTCCTGTGCCAGGATGAGCACTTTGTATACTGCACGAAGCTCCAGGATGTTTATGGGCAGGTGACTTTCATGATTTGTCCATCTTACCTGAAAGGTATAATGACCTGTCACTGCCCCCCATCAGTGAAAACTGGCATCCGTGGTGAGGAGCACCCAATTTGGAATCCAAAATGGGTGACCCTTGTCCAGATGAGACCTTTGTAGCCACCATGAGAGAGAACGCTGAACCTCCGGAGTGAGAAGGATCCTCTGGGACCGCATTAGATGATAGTGTCCGTTCCACAGGGAGAGAATCAATTGTAGCAGAGGCCTTGAGTGTAACTGAGCATGGGCCTGATTCAGACCCGCTCGCGAGCGCTCGCAAGCAGGTCGATGTTGGCCAAGTGCGCATGCACACGAGGGAGCCGGCTCCATCGTGCGCATGCGCGAGACCCGCATAGCAACGGGCAAGCCATCGCTATGGGTCTCGCTACAAAAGGGGCGTGCTGTCGATGTTGAGTGACAGCACGCCCCCTTTGGTGGGCATGCCGGGGGCGTTGCTGCCCAGACCCATGTGAACGCCTCCATCTGGGGCCGGCCCCACTGACATCACAAATGATGTCGGCCCCACTGACACCACAAGGGTCTTGTCTCAAGCCCGATGGTTACGATGGTCTTGACCTTCGCGACCATCTTTTTGGCCGCTCGCTATAGCTGTGGGTGGTCACCCACAGCTATGCGAGCGGCCAGGAGGCCGCTCTAAAATTCAGAAGCCCGGCCCTGATTCAGAGCGAGCGCTCTGTCAGAGCGTCCGGCTCTGAATCAGGGCCCATATTCCACCATGTCGAAGGTGGATACCATTGACCCCAGAACCTGCATTGATGATAGAATGGATACCCTTCACTTGCGGAGCAATTTGCATGCTAGCAATAATAGGGATGATATCTTGTCCCCTGGCAGAAACACCCTTTGTGCCTGAGAATCCAGAATGGTCCCCAGATGTAGCATCCGCTGTATTGGAGAAAGGGAGGACTTTTTCCAGTTGATGATCCAGCCATGCATCTGTAGGCAGGCAATAGTTAGCTAGAGATGGTGTTGTAAAAGAGCTGGAGACTGTGCCAATATCAGGAGGTCATCCAAGTATGGCAGTATTCTGACTCCCTGACGCCTGTGGTGGGCAGTCATAACTGCCATTATTTTGGTGAAGACCCGGGGGTCATTGACAGACCAAAGGGCAGTGCCTGGAATTAGTAATGTTGCTGCAGGACAGATGTGGACGGTATAGGCAATGTAGCACTTCTGACTAAATGCGTCACATGAGCATCCACAGTAGGAGGGACTTCCCACTTAGTACATTCAGTAGGTGGGAAAGGATACAAAGATGCAAATCCTTTTGTAACAAGGAACCGTTTATCCGGAGTACACCATGCTTCACCCATAAGTTCAGTGAGCTGCTCAGACTTAGGAAACTCAGCTTTTACCACCGTCTAGTGTTTAAACACTGGATCCTTAGGTCTAGGAGCTGGTTTGTCATCCTCTGTATTTAGGATTGATTTGACTGCCTTCACCAAAGAAGGGACATCCACTGTAGAAGGATGGTCCTCCTCTCCTGAGACAGACCCTGGAGAAGAACCCGGAACATAATCTGACTCCTCAGATGATGCGTCTGAATCTACATGCTGGGCGGACTGACAAAATTATATTGTCCGCTTAGGCACTTTAATGGCTACTGATCTGTTTGCCTGCAACATTTGCTGAAATACAGCAGTTGACTGTCATACTCTGACTAGAGTGGGTATAAACATCCAACTAGGGAGGAAGTATAGGAGGGGCAAACATAGCAGGCTGGAACTGCTGTGGGTATTCCATTATGGGAGGCAGCATGGGAGCAGCCAAATGGTCCACTAGCTGCGTCATAACCTAAGACAAGGACACCCAGGGTGGCTGATGTACAGGGACTGGTGAAGTGGTTCTTTATAACAAATAGCACACAGACCAAGTTGTGCGCAGTGTCAGCATCCCCCAGGGAAGTCTTTCACTTCTGTGAGAGTTCTCCTAAATGCTGGGGATATAACTCGCGGGGACAGCGGTTACCGCAACCTCTGTCCCTGCGAGTTCCCCGTAGTATATAGCCAGGATTTTTATTAAAAATGTAATATCCCCAGCGAGTTAGGTACATAATAATCGCAGCAGTAATGCGATTATTAGTACATAGATGCCTTACACCAGCGTGGAAACCACTCCAAGGCTGACAGAAGACATCATGCCCCAAAAAGTAGTGTTCTCTTTGGGACAGTTATGAATAGAAGTCACAGCTGACTGGTCTTGTTTTGTACTGTTGTCAGTGGATGACACAAGCCTCCATGGATCTTGCAGCCTTATGTAGCTACCCACAAGCATCCAAACATTGGATTCAGCCTATAATTTGGTTGAGGAGTGAACATGTGACAGAAAACTAAATCAGTGTCCAAGGAATACAGTGATTATAGCCCCTTTAGGATAGGACTATCTACAGTAGTTGGCTTGCTGAATGTTGACCCTCTGGTATTTGTTGATATAAGAGTATGGTCCTGAGTGTACCATTGCCTTTAATGACGTTGGGTTAAGCGGCGGTCAGTGACATGCTTGTAACCCTTCATCCTGAGCTCAAGCGTCACCACTATTCTGACCAGTTGCCTAGTTAACACAGGCAGCATCTCTTCTTACTGGGGCAGCATCTATTCCTTTGTTAGGAGGAAATTGGTTATTCAGGCATCACTACATTGATTCCTTACATTGATGAAGCTTTAGATGGCTTCTTCTCTGTCTCACCTTTACTGGTAATAGTTCCTGCTGACCCAGTGTGCTCAACCATCCTCCTGATGAAGTCCTATTGTATTTACTGGACAAAACGCATTGAGGTGAACCTCTTGTTGGGCTGCTCCAGGGAAATTTGTTGGCATCCAGTTAAGCTCTACTTTTGAAACTTACATATATGTATGGATATGCACTGAATAATTTGTTTTTAAATATCACTTCAATCTATTTTATCTTTTCACATGTTGCTGCCTCTATGGAGCACATGAATTCAAGGATGCACTACGAGTGATATTCAGAAAGCTGTATTGGACAAAAATGAAAACTGCTTGCCTTTATATATGGTACTTATAAATATATTATACTAAATATTATACTAGGTTTTTCATTACACCAATGTAGAAGTTACAATTCATAAAAAACAATCGTCAATTATAAGAAAATTGTAACTGTTTGGAAGTACCTTATCTTTGTTCACTCTACTCAATATGCGGTATTTTCAAATTAAATATGAAATCTGCCATATAGCTTAAATAGGCACAGAAATATTAACATTTAAATATCCTAAGCAGCTCCGTCCCGTGCATCACTGTGTAAGGCAACATTTTCACACTGTACTAATAATAATCATGACAAAACAAAACCACCACAGCTCATCTTTGTAGTCTGAATATGTAACTAAAACCCATGAACAAATTAAGATAATTGTTTATATTTGCTCTAAAATAGAGAAAAACAAAAGTGTCCCGTGCATCACACAAATCAAACATCTGGGAAGTAGTAATACCCTCTTGCATTTGCAACTTCTGGTGGCTGTATCTTTCTTACAATGTTGTCCAGGGTGTAAAACACCTTATCCTCCTGTGTTGGCCATTTCCACTGTTTAGTGATGTGATACTAAGCCAATAGGAGCACAGCAGATACTGCTGAGGAGTTCCTGCACTAATCAGGAATCTCCTCAGCGTTACAGCAGGGCAACCCACTGGGCGCAGCTCAGCAGCTGTCAGTGGGCGGAGTTACAGAGCAGAGGCCGTTAGAAATTGACCTGACAGCTGAGTCGTCAATCTGAGGTGAGCAATAACTAGTCTGGACGGCCAGGGGGCGGAGCCAGCAGAGTTTTATTTCATACAAAATGTAGGGTGGACAGAACTTCAGCCGGCCAGTTTCAGAACCTGTGGGCCTATTTACAATGGAGGGCCTGGAGCTACAGCTCCATCCGCCCCATTGTTAATCTGGCCATGGTAGAAACAAGAAATGTAACTATTATGTTTTGAACTAAGCATAAAATTGCCCAAATCATTGTTCCAAAATGCTAAACACAGCCTTCAAGACTGGAAAACACGTAATAATTCACACAAGTCCCGTGCATCACTTTCAATTGTTCCGTGCATCACAAGGTTTAAAAAAAAATCACAAAATTTCACAGTTGTTTATTTCATTTAATTTATACCAAAGCAATCTCTGAAATATATTTAAACAAAAAATGCATTTAACAAACATGTACCCTTTCAAACTTCACAGAATTATTCATTACATTCTGTTAAGGTAGAAAATATTTTCTACGAGTCCCGTGCATCACATGCTTTTAAATTTGTTTTCCTTTTAAAGTGGTCTGTTAAGAAATAGGTGTTATATGAAAACTTAATTGCTTAGTAGCAATGCCTTACCCTATAACTTAAGACCCACTAAAATCTTGGCATTTTGGCAAAGTTTGTCGTTTGAAATTGTGTAGCTGTCCCGTGCACCACCAGGAGAATCGCCCAAAATATAACAGGGACAGACATGACACATCAATGCAAAACATCATCTAGGTTTTCATATGGTCAGCGATTATATTTTCATGTGGCCAGTTTAAGTTATGCATCAGCTGTAAATCTCTTCATGTAAGTACTAGTATTCTTCCTCATCCAGATTAAGGTCATTATCCTTTCTTAACACATTCTGCAACCATTCCTGGTGACATGTGACAGCTGTGTCCATGTGTCCTGTGGTTTTGTTGGCTTGCTTCTGCTGTACATATTCTACTAAGATTCCTGACTCACTTTGCCCATCACAGCATCGGACAGCAGATTTGTAAGGAGTAATATGGCTGTGTGCAAGATTCAAAATTCAAGTCCGTGAACATAGCTAGACAGAGCTGGATATAACCATAATTTCACTGAAGAAAATAAAAAACAGAAATGAACTACCCTGTGATAATGTCATATCATACCTCTAAACAGCAATGCTTTATACTACTTGAAGCAAACTACTCTTCACTACAACATCTCATCTGCCACAAAGAAAAGCAAGTAGATTTTTCTTAATTATATGTGTTCTCCAAGCTAAGGGGCAGTTTTGAATTTTATGGTAGAGGGCATCTGTCATTTGCTTTCTTATCATATGCTAATTATTGTGTTCTGCTTTGATTTATTATTGGAATTTATTTACTGCGCTATTATGCAGAAACCCATTAGCAATATAGGTCAGAATACCAAGAAGCAATCTTAGTTTCATAGGGTTAGGTTAGGGAAAGGGAGGTTAGGCACCACCAAGGGGAGGTTAGGCACCCCCCTGGGATGGTTAGGTTTAGGGTACGGGAAGGGGGGGTTAGGCACCACCAGTGGGAGGTTAGGGTTAGGCACCACTAAAGGAGGGTTGGGGGGGGCAAGGGAGGGTTAGGTTACTTACCAGCCCCAGTCGGAATGCAGTGTTTGGGCTTCCGGCGTCGGTATTTCATCCTGCGGAAAATCATATTACATACCATTTCCCTGCTGGACTACATTCTCTGATATAGTACTGTCCAGCTGTGGACATTATGTGTGCAATGAACTCTAAGGTCTATACTGATCTACTGTGGTTAGCACTGATTAAAAGAAAAATGGAAGAAAAACAAAATGTTGAATAAACAGATATTTACTTCAAATCCATATCACATTCCATATTCTAAAACATACTAAACATATTGGGCATATCCAACTGGCCCCAAGGTTTTGTCCGCAAAAAATTATGCGGAGCTTGTAACCATTTATGGATGACTGCGGGTATGCGCGCCACCGATACCCGCGGTATCCAATTTTAAAAAACTTGGTTGCGGGGTTTTTTGTGGGCAGAATTAGCGGCGGTAGTGTAATGCATGGAGCAGGTGCAGGGTTAGTATAGTTAGCTAGTGTGTGCGGAGAGCAGGTGCAGGGTTAGGGGTAGTATAGTTAGGTAGTGTTCTTGGAGAGCAGGTGCAGGGTTAGTGGCGGTAGTGTAGTGTGTTCTGGGAGCAGATGCAGGGTTAGGATAGTTAGGTAGGGTGTTCGGAGAGCAGGTGCAGGGTTAGCGGCAGTAGTGTAGTATGTGTGGGGAGCAGGTGCAGGGTTAGTATAGTTAGGTAGTATGTGCGGGGAGCAGGTGCAGGGTTAGTATATTTAGGAAGTGTGTGCAGGGAGCAGGTGCAGGGTTAGTATAGTTAGGTAGTGTGTGCAGGGAGCAGGTGCAGGGTTAGTATAGTTAGGTAGTATGTGCGGGGAGCAGGTGCAGGGTTAGTATAGTTAGGTAGTGTGTGCAGGGAGCAGGTGCAGGGTTAGTATAGTTAGGTAGTGTGTGCAGGGAGCAGGTGCAGGGTTAGTATAGTTAGGTAGTATGTGCAGGGAACAGGTGCAGGGTTAGTATAGTTAGGTAGTATGTGCAGGGAGCAGGTGCAGGGTTAGTATAGTTAGGTAGTGTGTGCAGGGAGCAGGTGCAGGGTTAGTATAGTTAGGTAGTATGTGCGGGGAGCAGGTGCAGGGTTAGTATAGTTAGGTAGTATGTGCAGGGAGCAGGTGCAGGGTTAGTATAGTTAGGTAGTGTGTGCAGGGAGCAGGTGCAGGGTTAGTATAGTTAGGTAGTATGTGCGGGGAGCAGGTGCAGGGTTAGTATAGTTAGGTAGTGTGTGCAGGGAGCAGGTGCAGGGGTAGTATAGTTAGGTGGTGTGTTCGGAAAACAGGTGCAGGGTTAGCGGCGGTAGTGTAGTGTGTGCGGGGGCAAATGCAGGGTAAGTGGCGGTAGTGTAGTGTAATGTATGCAGGGAGCAGGTGCAGGGTTAGTACAGTTAGGCAGTGTATTCGGAGAGCAGGTGCAGGGTTAGTGGCGGTAGTGTAGTGTGTGCTGGGAGCAGATGCAGGGTTAGGATAGTTAGGTAGGGTGTTCGGAGAGCAGGTGCAGGGTTAGCGGCAGTAGTGTAGTATGTGCGGGGAGCAGGTGCAGGGTTAGTATAGTTAGGTAGTGTGTGCAGGGAGCAGGTGCAGGGTTAGTATAGTTAGGTAGTATGTGCGGGGAGCAGGTGCAGGGTTAGTATAGTTAGGTAGTATGTGCAGGGAGCAGGTGCAGGGTTAGTATAGTTAGGTAGTGTGTGCAGGGAGCAGGTGCAGGGTTAGTATAGTTAGGTAGTATGTGCGGGGAGCAGGTGCAGGGTTAGTATAGTTAGGTAGTGTGTGCAGGGGTAGTATAGTTAGGTGGTGTGTTTGGAAAACAGGTGCAGGGTTAGCGGCGGTAGTGTAGTGTGTGCGGGGGCAAATGCAGGGTAAGTGGCGGTAGTGTAGTGTAATCTATGCAGGGAGCAGGTGCAGGGTTAGTATAGTTAGGCAGTGTATTCGGAGAGCAGGTGCAGGGTTAGTGGCGGTAGTGTAGTGTGTGCTGGGAGCAGATGCAGGGTTAGGATAGTCAGGTATGGTGTTCGGAGAGCAGGTGCAGGGTTAGCGGCAGTAGTGTAGTATGTGCGGGGAGCAGGTGCAGGGTTAGTATAGTTAGGTAGTGTGTGCAGGGAGCAGGTGCAGGGTTAGTATAGTTAGGTAGTATATGCGGGGAGCAGGTGCAGGGTTAGTATAGTTAGGTAGTATGTGCAGGGAGCAGGTGCAGGGTTAGTATAGTTAGGTAGTGTGTGCAGGGAGCAGGTGCAGGGTTAGTATAGTTAGGTAGTGTGTGCAGGGGTAGTATAGTTAGGTGGTATGTTTGGAAAACAGGTGCAGGGTTAGCGGCAGTAGTGTAGTGTGTGCGGGGGCAAATGCAGGTTAAGTGGCGGTAGTGTAGTGTAATGTATGCAGGGAGCAGATGCAGGGTTAGTACAGTTAGGCAGTGTATTTGGAGAGCAGGTGCAGGGTTAGTGGCGGTAGTGTAGTGTAGTGTGTGGAGGGAGCAGGTGCAGGGTTAGTATAGTTATGTAGTGTGTGCGGGGTTAGCGGCAGCATAGTTAGTGTGTTTGGAGAGCAGGTGCAGAGTTAGTGGCGGTAGTGTAGTGTGTGCAGGGAGCAGGTGCAGGGTTAGTATAGTTAGGTAGTGTGTGCGGGGAGCAGGTGCAGGGTTAGTGGCGGTAGTGTAGTGTAGTGTGTGGAGGGAGCAGGTGCAGGGTTAGTATAGTTATGTAGTGTGTGCGGGGTTAGCGGCAGCATAGTTAGTGTGTTTGGAGAGCAGGTGCAGAGTTAGTGGCGGTAGTGTAGTGTGTACAGGGAGCAGGTGACGTGTTAGTATAGTTAGGTAGTGTGTGCGGGGAGCAGGTGCAGGGTTAGTGGCGGTAGTGTAGTGTGTGCAGGAAGCAGGTGCAGGGCTAGGGGTAGTATAGTTAGCAGGTGCAGGGTTAGCGGCGGTAGTGTAGTGTGTGCGTGGAGCAGGTGCAGGGTTAGTATAGTTAGGTAGTGTGTGCGGGGAGCAGGTGCAGGGTTATAGATAGTGTAGTTAGGTGGTGTGTTTAGAGAGCAGGTGCAGGGTTAGCAGCGGTAGTGTAGTGTAGTGTGTGCTAGGAGCGGATGCAGGGTTAGGCAAAATGTAGCTGTGTTGGGAGCAGGCTTATGGGAAATGTAGTGTAGTGGGTGCAGGGTTAGGTGTAGTGTAGGCAGTGTGTGTAGGGAAGCGGGTACTGGGGTAGTGTCTAAGAAGCAGGAGAGTGCTGTTGAAGTTGAGTAATTAAGGACTAAATAAGCTAATTGGAAACTACCAATTTCTTAATTAGCCAGTAGGGTGGGTGTCCAGAACAAGTGCTGAGTTTTTCTTGAAAGTATGGATTTTAGGAAAAATTAGACCTGCACTGGCACCAGTGGCGGATCCAGGGGGGGAGCGATCAGGGCGATAACCCCCCTTATAAAAACAACACCAAAAAATATATTTTTTTTTCCTCCATAAGAAGGCGTGGCCATGGACCCGCAATTAGACCACGCCCCCTTGACACAGCCAGCTCTCTTCAGGGACATGTGCTACGTGTCATTTGCTCAGGAAGAGTCGAAGAGCCTGAGGAGCAGTGGGACGCCGAACTGGAAGAAAAAGGCGCAGTCTGGCTGCAGAAATTAAGGGGTCTGCAGAGGGGGTTGATTGTTGAGGTTACTCGGGGCTGGACTGAGAGGGGCCTGGAAGGGAGACAGGATGACAGGAGCCTGGAGGGGAGACAGGATGACAGGGGCTTGGAGGGGAGACAGGATGACAGGGGCCTGAATGTTGGGGGGCTGGAGGAGACACGAGGCTAGAATGACAGGTGGCTGAAGGGGACTGAAGCCTGGAATGATGAGGGGCTGGAGGGGACAGGAGGCTGGAATGACAGGTGGCTGAAGGGGACGCATAGGGCTGAAGGCTGGAATGATGAGGGCTGGAGGGCACATGGGGCTGAAGGCTGGAATGATGGGGGCTGGAAGGTAAACAGAGGACTGGAATGACAGGGGACACAGAGCGGTGGATGCTGGAATGACAGGGGGCTGGAGGGGACATGGGGCTGAAGTCTGGAATGAGAGGGGGCTGGAGGGGACACTGGGCTGAAGGTTGGAATCACAGGGGTCTGGAGACTGGAATAATGTGGGGCTGGAGGGTACACAGAGGACTGGAATGACATGGCTGGAGGGAACACAGGAGGCTGGAGGGGACACAGGGGGCACATTTCTGGTTGAACTTCTGTTGTATGATGATATTGATTATATTCCTACACGAACAGGCATCTTCCGGACCATGTGATCTTCAACGTGAATAATGACTACTGATTGAGGACACTGGGCCTGATTCAGAGCTGCTCGCTCTGAAGCAGGGCCGGGCTTTTTTTTTTTAGAACGGCCTCCTGGCCGCTCGCATAACTGTGGGTGACCACCCACAGCTATTGCAAGTGGCCATGATGATGGTCGCGATGGTCTCGGCCCGCCCACCAAAGGGGGCGAGCTTTCACTCAACATCGACAGCTCTCCCTCTTTGGTGCGAGACCCAGAGCAATGGATTGCCCGTCGCTAGCCGGGTCTCCCGCATGCGCTGTGGGCCACCATCGACACGGTTGTGAGCGCTCAGCACTTGCGACCGGGTCTGAATCAGGCCCACTGTCTGCCCACGGAGGATCAATTTCTTCAGATGTTCCCCATTGCCGTGAAACCACTATATAAGTGAGTTTTTATTTAGTACATACAAAAACAGTATTGATTTTCTCTTGTCCTTTTAAGTGGGGCACCAAAGGAATTTTCACCCTGTGCTCTACTTGGTCTAGAACCAGCCCTGATATGACACACAAGGTCCCCCTCCTACAGGTGACTAAAACCGGATTATTGAGGAGTCTGAGGACACAGGCGACACATACCTCGCTCCCAGGGGTCCCATTGGGATCCATGATGATGGACGGATCGCCGATGCAGTGGCAAGCACATCCTTGCCACCACTGGATATACACACACCGCCCCCCTAAAGCAAAAGTCTAGATCCGCCCCTGACTGGCACCCTCACACACTCTCTCCCCTGTCAAAAAAAATTGAGCACTCAAAAAGAAAATCAAAACCCTTCCCCCTAAAGACCAAAAATCTCGCACCTACAGGGAATACCCAGCTGGTGCAAGATTTTTTTGCAAACTTGAGCCTTATTGGATATGCCCCATTTTGAATTAGATAAAATAGAAAAGGTCAACACATGTTTAGGGCACAGTAGGGAAATGTAGCCAGGATCCCAGCAGTGACCATCCAGACAGTCGCAAAATTCCAATGAATCTCGACGGTATTAGCGTTAGGTTTAGGCACTAGGGAGGGGGTTAGGGTGAGGCTGCCGAAGGAGACAGACTTAGGCTGCCACAGGAGCCAGTTAGGGTTAGGCTGCCACAGGGGATGGTTAGGCTGCCACAGGGGACGGTTAGGGTTAGGCTGCCACAGGGGACGGTTAGGCTGCCACAAGGGACGGTTAGGGTTAGGCTGCCACAGGGGACGGTTAGGGTTAGGCTGCCACAGGGGACGATTAGGGTTAGGCTGCCACAGGGGACGGTTAGGGTTAGGCTGCCAAAGAGGAGTATTAGATTACTCACAAAAATTAATCAGGATTTTTACCTTTGGGATAGTAACTGTCAGGATGGTCACCGCTGGGATATCACACCCAACCCCACAGTAGGGACACACTAATTGCATAATATAATGAAAAATTTAGTTTTAATTGTCTAAAAGGTTATTTATTTACAATCTTACGCTGGGCATACACTATATAATTCTCTGTCAGGCATCCATCCAATATGGTTGTTTGAAATGAAAACCTGGTAATGTATGGGAGTAAATGACATTTGACCATATTGTCCCAAACACTGGAAAAACGGACACAAACGATTATTCAAATTGGTTACATTTGTCTGTTTCCCAGTGTTTGTGAGCAAATGGTCGATTATCATTTGCTCCCAAACATTACTAGATTTTCATTCCATATTTTAGAAGGCGAGAGCGATGTGCTCTCCATTGCCGACAATGGAGACCCGGCGGTGCCTTTTTGGCTTCAGCAAAGCCTTCCAGGCACTGCCGGGTCCCCATCATGCACATACGGACTGTCACACATGCGCATTACACTGTGCCCAGTGCTGGCAGCGTTAGGCTGCCAGCAGGTGAGCGGAGGACCCCGTTGACAAGGAGGACTTCGCAGGACCTTGCCAGAGGGGTAAGTATTGATAAATACTAGTGGCATTTTCATTTGTATCACAGTGATACTAAACGAAAATTGCTGCTGGTATTTTCGTTTGTTTATAAATGGGGCCCTCTGTTACATATCTCATCTAGATGTACAATGTTATAGTCTTTGTCATTTGTTAAGCTGGGAACACACTAGAGGAGTATGGTCATGCCAAGAGCCCAGAGGCGAGAGTTCTTGGTGCCCCCCACCGCTCATATTCACTACCAACATCCCAGTGTCAACAGCACTCATACACACTCCCCCTAAACCACATTCACTACCAAGACCCCAGCAGTACCCAGTCACACATGCTCCAACACCCCAGCAGCACCCAGACACACACTCTCCCCCTGCATTCACTACTAACACCCAGGCACACACTCTCTCCCCTGTATTCACTGCCAACACCAAGCAGGTATCCTACACTCCCCCTCTAATTGCCCTAACCCCCCCTACCCGATGCTTGAACCTAACCTCCCCCCTTAGTGCCTGACCCTCCCCCCCAACACCGCTACTTAACTAGGGCATTCTGGCGGTCGGAATGTCGGCACCGGGATTCTGACAGGTGTTGGGATTCCGGCACCGGCATTCTGACCGCCGGAATCCCCGTGGTCGGGATTTTTACCGCATTACCCCCAGCAGCACCCATACACACCCCCTCCCGCCCTGCATTCACCACTAACAGCCTAAAAGCACCCAAACACATTCTCCCCCCTGCATTTACTGCCAACACTACAGCAGCACTTATACACAATCTCCCCACACCCGCATTCACTACTAACACCTTAGCAGCACCCAGACACACACTCACCCCCTTCATTCACTAACATACCAGCTGCAGACACACACCCTCCCTTCCTGCATTCACTATTAACATTCCAGCAGCACCCAGACACTCTCCACCTACATTTACTGCCAACACCCCTGCAGAACCCACAACCCCCTCATTCACTGCCAACACCCCAGTAGCATCCAGACACACACTCACCCCTCTGCAATCACTGCCAACACTCCAGTAGCACTCAGACACACAAAAAACTCTACCCCTGCATTCACTAACACCCTAGAAGCACGCACTCTCCTGCATTCACTGCCAAAACCCCAGAATCCCCACACCCCTGCATTCACTGCCAACATTTCAGCAGCACTCAGACACACTCGGATCACAAGGTAGATTGTAAAGGTGTGTACTGTACACATGATCTGGATGCTGATTGGATAATGGTGAAAGTACCACTGTATCTGAAGTATGATTGTATAGGTGTATACATAGTGGAGGCACCCAGTGCAGCCATTAAACCCCCAGTGCACGCCTTCAGCATGTATGTCCAAAAAGGGGGCATTAGCTTGCTGGGAGGTGACGAGACCTCGTGGCACACCGTTTCATCACGCTGGGGGACATGTGCAGCACTTCTCCGGGTTGCCCCAGAGTCTCCATGCACTACCGGCTCCTCCTCCTGGGAGTCAGGTGCTGCACTGTGATGTTAGTGTGCAGCGCCCGGCTCCTGTCACTGAGATGGCATTTTAAGGTATTTTTGCACAAGCTTCAACCATCGTGATGATTCTTCCATCGCATTACGTGATTCAATGTCAGCATCCCATCCACCACATGACTAGCTTTCCATGTGCATCCCTACCGATGTTTTAGATTCGGGTTTGGTACGGGATGCCGGCGGCAGGGTTAGGATATCGACACCTGTCGGTAGGTATCCTAACCCTTTTCCTACCCTTCCCCTAACCCTAACCGCCCCCTTAGTGCTTACCCGGAATCGGTAAGGGATGGCGGCTGTCAGAATCCTGACACGGCTAGCATACCGACACTTGTTGTTCGGTATCCTAACTTTCCCCCTCTCCCTACCCTAACCTCCCCCCCTAGTGCCTGAACCTAACACCCACCCTCCCTGCACCCTAACCCCCACCCTAGTGCCCAACCCCCGCACCCTAACCCCTACCAAGCTACTTACCTTCGGTATCTGAGGCGGTCAGGATGCCGACGCCAAGATTGTGATAGGCATTGGGATTCTAGCACCAGTAATATCAATGCCGGCATACTGACTGTATCCCGTCTAACCTTCCCAACTTACCTTCGGGATGCCGGGATTCTGACACGTATTCTAACTGCCAGCATACCATGTGTCAGTATATTGACTGGATCCCTTATATTTTACAGGATTCATTCAACATAAACTTAAGATGCAAGAACACTTTCTTTTGAGGGGGCCCATGTGCAGTCTCTGTCACGGGCCCCCTCCTCTCCGTTCAACAGCACTCTGAGCAGTGAGCGGAGAGCGCCGGAGTTATAGACCCTGGGCACTAGCGTGTACCCAGAGTCTATAGCGCATGCGCAGGTCACCGGTAAAAAGTGGTCACGGCGGCCATTTTATCTGTACTGCGAAAACGACAGGAAAATTGCCGACGTGGGACTCAGGAGAGGTAATATTATGGGTGCAGGGATTGCGGTGCGGCCCCCCCCTGGACCCAGGGGCCCATGTACCCCGCACACCCTGTACCCATTATAGATACGCCCCTAGTACTGTCACTGGTATGGTAGTTATTGTCTGATAACCGCCATTGTGGGACAAAGCAAATACTGTCAGGTGCTCAGGTGGCAGAATCACGTAACCCCACTTCCTCTCCATTCTTGGACCTTGGGATCCCAGTATGCCGGGGACGCCGAGCATCCGTTACTATGTGACCGGTAACGGCCATCACAGCACTGTATACCCATAGGAGAGCCCACATCACTGTCTCCCGGTGACGGGTAACATCACACTGCGGCGTCCTCCGCCTGCTGCATTAGGGAAAGGGGAATAGTACGTATGCTGCTCCTGGACAGAGCCGGGAAGACACTGCTGCGCCCCGCCCACGCCTGTCTTCCCGGGGCCAGGTCCTCCCTCTGGTCACATGAGTCTCCTCTCCTCCATGCCTGAGATAAAGCGCTTTCCTGCTTGCTACGATGGCGGGCACCAGCATAGAGCACCGGTTGGTACCGGCACCGATCAGTGTGTATAGGAGGCCGTGCTAGTCTAAGCCCCCGGCGGGCTGTGGCATCATGGCTCTCCTTCACAGGATATTCAGCAGGAAAGCCACCTCCAGCTCCGTACCCAGCAGCAGAGGGACCAGGGAAGGAGCCGCATTCAGGTGGGCACACACACACGGTATAGCCATGTGACTGGCTGAGGCTTTATATAGAGGTTCCGACCTGCAGGTGATGTACACGTCTGACCATAGGGGCTTAGGCTCTGGCTTATTACGTGGCACATGCACAGGAAGACTAGTGATGTCCTGTGCAGCACAGCGGAGAGATGGTATACCACCCTGCTAGGGGCAAGGAGGTACAGTATTACCCTGTTCCCTGCTGGGCAATGGCATCATGCGCCGGTGTTTCCTAAGCAGATCTTCCTTCTTTCTCACATGAGTATGACTGTAACTGTATTGCCTAATATTTTCAGTCATGATGAATGTCATAACTATTACCAGTAGTCTTTATCTTCTACAATAACTATACTACTTATTTATCGACATCTCTGTTGAATTGTAGTTAAGAAGGAAAGATTTAACAATTTTCATTAAGTGTAATATCAAAAATGGTACCTGGGTGGGGGGGGGGGTGGAGCAGCGATGACCCAACGTATGCTGAATCCCTTTAATAGTGTTATATTATTGAACTCATTAAAATAGGCCATTATTAATGTTTATTTACTTATGCAATAACTAAGAAAGCTTCTGAGTAGAGATGAGCAGTTCGGTTTTCCACGGTTATGTTCAAGTCTCAAAAAAGGCATCATATTGGCTTTCACATTATTTGGATAGCCAATAAGATAAATCCGAACTTGCGCTAATTTGGCGAAAAGAACTGAGTCAAAACCAAACCGCTCATCTCTACCTCTGAGAGCCACAAATGGCTTGCTCTGAGTTAATTGGTTTAATTGTTTAGTAAATTATGATTTCTGAATAACGAAAAGATTCAAAAAGAGAAAGTGTTTGTCTCCTAGGAAACTGCAAGCCAAACACGGCTATTTACGAAGCGGCGGGTTCTAAATTCCGGTGTTTTTTGCAGTGGTTTATGGGCCTGATTCAGAGCTGAACGCTCTGACCAGAGCGCTCACTCTGAATCAGGGCCCTCCTCCATGAAAGTGGAGCGGCCTCCTGCCCGCTCGCATAGCTGTGGGTGACCACCCACAGCATATGCGAGCGGCCAAAAAGATGGTCGCGATGGTATCGACCATCGGACTTGTGACGGAGACCCTGCGGTAGGGTCTCCCTTCCGCAAGCCCTGGAGTGATTTTGGCTCTATCAGAGCCAAAATCACTCCCACTGACATCACTAGTGATGTCAGTGGGGCCGGCTTCAGACGAGACCCGGAGCGATGGAAAGCCCGTCGCTCGTCGGGTCTCGTGCATGCGCACGACGGAGCTCCCTCCGTCGTGCGCATGCGCAGTGGGGAACATCGACCCGCTTGCGAGCGTCCTGCCGCTCGCGAGCGGGTCTGAATGACCCCCTATGTCCGCAGATTTATTAAACTCAAATCTGCTACAAAACAGCAGAGAAACTAAATTTTAGAATAGAACATCAAATGAAAAGAAAAAGATGCAGCAGAGGGTGAGTACGGTTGATGCCCATCTGCCCTGTGCATCAAAACGATTGCTCTGCCCTCCTTACGGCCTAGCACTCTGGGGCATTCTCCATAGAAATTAATGGGACCACACTGATTGGTCAGAGCAGGGCCAGATTAACAATGGGGTGGGTGGAGCTGCAGCTCCAGGCCCCCATTGAAAATAGGCCCACAGTAGACTGACAGCGTTGACAGGAAAACCTTTTTCCTGTCACCTCATACTGCTGCCGCCGAACACTTTAAGTAATTCGGTCAATTCAGTATATGATGCCCTGGTGCCTTCCAAAACCAATCCGTAAAAATATATACAGGGACTGGCACAATGTAGCAAAAATACTTGTCACCACTTATTTTTTCTGCATTTTGCCAGTCCCTGGAGTGCCGCCTCTCTCTGCTTTTTCAAACATACATAATGTATGTATGTGTGCATATATATATGTAGACATTTATAAGCTTCACTAAGTGACTCTTTTTTTTTTTTTTTTTTGTTCTCACTAGGGTATAGATCTAATATCTTCTTGGAATAGCTATTAATAAGATTAGGTCCTTTATATAGCTAGATGTCACATTCATGACATCACTAATTGACCCACATGCTCTTAAGTAGAGAGGGTTCAAATTCATTAAGGGAGTGGATAGATCCCCTTCAGTTTTTGTACCCTGACGTCATCAGTTACTGTCCAACGTCATTCCCTACCATAAAGGTGGAGGGGAAATATACACCTGTGGCGAGCGAAGCGAGCTACCGTGCCCGAAGTGTGGACTGTATGGGCATGGAACCGCACTTCCGCCCTCACTTCACGTCACTTCCAGGTACAAAAACTGAAGAGGAAATCTACCTTTCCAATCACTAAGTGCCATTTTTCTTTTTTGTCACATTAATAAGGGGTATTTCCTTTTGTTTGTAGACTTTCACAGTACACTGTTGATCTAAGCGGAGTGGGGAGTGCAATTGAGTTGATTAAAGGAAGGCGCTAGCCACACCTCCTGTGCAGACCACACTCCCACAGCACTGGTCATATCCCACCACATCACTAGTCACACCCCCTGAGGCGGCACACAATAGGCCTTTTGTAAATTTCAGCTTCAGGCCCATGTGGACCTTAATCTACCACTGGACAGGCACCAGCTCTGTCCACAGCCAGGAATCCAATCTCCCCTTTGCCTCTGGATCACTGAGATGTGAGTTCAGGTTCTTCAGCTCTGATGCCCAGCCCCAGATATTTCACATATGCACAATGTATTGATGATTTTACTGCATAGTGCATATACTGTAAATGTATACATACCCATTCATATTTTCATGGCCTATTTGACCAGATGCCTTGAATGGTATTTTATAGGTTTGTTGTCTGTGTGCGCATACAAGTTAAAGTAAAGGCACCTGTACATGTAGCTTACTGTTACACTAGGAACATTCCATCAATTATTTAGACTTTTAGGTTTTTATGTTAATGTACAGCTCCTTTGAGCCCATCTATGTATTATGTAAATAATACTGAAAGCAAATTTTTAAGCCATGTAAGGATGTTGTCGCACATCAGGGTCTGAGTCCCTGTTACCAGGTCTGGCTATGTTAATCCTCAGGAATTTATTTACATGCACAGACTTAAAGCATAGGCTGCTTGTGTGTGGTATTAACATTACGTGCCCATCTCAATCAGGCCCTCTATGTTTTCCAACAGAATATATAATGTACACCATTTTTCAACTCTGTTGCCATTTTGAGGGATAAATCTTCTTCTAGCCCTACCATGCCTTGCCCTGTACCTTCCACAATGTTTCTGTTTTGGAGTTAATGCACATACATTTAAAGCAAGACACCTTTACTTATTTTTAAACTTTATTTTATTAATTGAGCAATGGCTAGATTTCAGTAAAAGAATCGGTAGTGCATTTCCTGGGACGTAGCAGACGTCGGGGCAGGTAACAAGCAGGGCACCTCCAGGGACGTAGCAGAGATCGGTGCAGGCGGCTGACAGTACATCTATAGGGACGTAGCCAAGGTCAGGGCAGGCAGCACAGTGCATCTCCTGTGACGTAGCAGAAGTTGAAGCAGGTGGCAGACAGTGCATCTCTTGGGACATAGCCGAGGTCAAAGCAGGCGGCAGCCAGTGCATCACCAGGGACATAGCCAAGGTCGGGACAGGTGGCAGACAGTGCATCTCCTTGGATGTTACAGAGGTAGGGGCAGGTGACAGTGCATCTCCAAGGTTGTAGTCGGGGCAGGTGGCAGACAGTGCATCTCCTGGGACAAAGCTGAGACCAGGGCAGGCAGCAGACAGAGCATCACCAGGGACATAGCAGAGGTCGGGGCAGGCGGCAGACAGTGCATCACCAGGGATGTAGCCGAGATCGGTGCAGACGGTGCATCTCCTGGGACATAGCCGAGGTCAAAGCAGGTGTCAGACAGTGCATCACCAGGGATGTAGTCGAGGTTGGGGCAGGCGGCAGACAGTGCATCTCCTGGGACGTTACCAAGTTCGGGGCAGGTGACCGTGTATCTTCAAAGTTGCAGCCGAGTCGGGGCAGGTGGCAGACAGTGCATCTCCAGAGACATAGCTGAGGTCAGGGCAGGCGGCAGACAGTGCATCTCCAGAGAGATAGCTGAGATCAGGGCAGGCAGCAGACAGTGCATCTCCAGAGAGATAGCTGAGGTCACGGCAGGCAGCAGACAGTGCATCTCCAGAGACATAGCTGAGGTCAGGGCAGGCGGCAGGCAGTGCATCTCCAGAGACATAGCTGAGGTCAGGGCAGGCGGCAGACAGTGCATCTCCAGAGACATAGCTGAGGTCAGGGCAGGCGGCAGACAGTGCATCTCCAGAGACATAGCTGAGGTCAGGGCAGGCGGCAGACATTGCATTTCCAGAGACATAGCTGAGGTCAGGGCAGGCAGTGCATCTCCAGAGACATAGCTGAGGTCAGGGCAGGCAGTGCATCTCCAGAGACATAGCTGAGGTCAGGGCAGGCGGCAGGCAGTGCATCTCCAGAGACATAGCTGAGGTCAGGGCAGGCGGCAGACAGTGCATCTCCAGAGACATAGCTGAGGTCAGGGCAGGCGGCAGGCAGTGCATCTCCAGAGACATAGCTGAGGTCAGGGCAGGCGGCAGGCAGTGCATCTCCAGAGACATAGCTGAGGTCACGGCAGGCAGCAGACAGTGCATCTCCAGAGACATAGCTGAGGTCAGGGCAGGCGGCAGACAGTGCATCTCCAGAGACATAGCTGAGGTCAGGGCAGGCGGCAGACAGTGCATCTCCAGAGACATAGCTGAGGTCAGGGCAGGCGGCAGGCAGTGCATCTCCAGAGACATAGCTGAGGTCAGGGCAGGCGGCAGGCAGTGCATCTCCAGAGACATAGCTGAGGTCAGGGCAGGCGGCAGGCAGTGCATCTCCAGAGACAAAGCTGAGGTCAGGGCAGGCGGCAGGCAGTGCATCTCCAGAGACATAGCTGAGGTCAGGGCAGGCGGCAGACAGTGCATCTCCAGAGACATAGCTGAGGTCAGGGCAGGCGGCAGACAGTGCCTTTCCAGGGGCATGGTCGGGGTAGGCAGCAGGCACAGCAGGAACAAGATGTTTTTAGGACTACTACCTTTTGTTAGACCAGGACTTCGTCTGATGGCATAGTGTCTGATTCCATTGGCACATTGTGATAAGTTTCACCCCATTTAGGGCACACAAATTGAATGTTATCAAAAAGCCTCTGCTTCGTGGTAGTAATTGGTTCTTTGAACACTTCACTATGGGACAAAGGAATTTGCTGATTTTCATTTAGGTCCATTGAGTCCTTTTGCAATGTAACTGGGGATGCTGTTTTTCCGGTCTCTGTCGCTTCCCAGTTAATTAGAGAGAAGAAGGGGTGTTCTCGCACATTGCCATTTACTCCAAGCCGGAGGGACTGTTCCTTACACAGGAGCTTTGTTATAATGTCCTTTGTTAAAGGATCAGTAAGCCCCGAATATGTTGGTTCTTGAGTAAGGATCATTGTGTTTACCACTGAAGCTGACTTGCCATTAAAAGGGTACTTTCGTAGGGTGAGTAGATATAAAATAACGCCAAATGCGAACCAATCCACACCTGCACTGTATGGCTGGCATGTTATGATTTCTGGAGCATTATAGCCATAGGTCCCACCAAGTACTTTGGCATTAGTTTTTCCATATGCATTCAATAGGGCCAGACCAAAGTCTGTGATCTTAACATGACCCTCTGTGGTTAGCAAAATGTTTTCCAATTTGAGGTCTCTGTGAATAATTCCTCTTGAATGCATGAACTGCAATCCACAAACCAGTTCAGCAGCTATAAATTTTATTGTGGCTGGGTCCACCAATGAGGTCTTCACAAAATCAAACAGATCCCCTCCGCCAGCCAGTTCCATTACACAGTATAGATAGCTCTCTGTGTGGAAGGCTGCATAACCATGGATCATAAAAATGCTCTCATGTGACATTTCAAGTACCCGACACTCAACCAAACTGTTCTCATGTTCTATTCTTGCTTTCTTCTTTAAGATTTTGATTAATGCTCTCTTCTTTAAGATTTTCACTGCGACTCTTTCCCTACGAATAGCATCTGTTGCCAGCATCACTTTGCCATAACCTCCCTTTCCAAGTAGTGAGTGGAAAGTAAATTGTTCCACTGTTAATGGGACAGTGTCTGTGATTTCTGCAGTTTGCTGAACCTGTGGGATGCTTGGTTGGCCTCTGCTAATTTCTGTTATGAATTGATTTTTCTTATTTTTTACGAACCCAGCAAACCTGTCCCAGCGTCTCTGTATAGCTGCTTTGCCTGATTTCTTTTTGGTCATCTGTGTAAGGTTTGTCTGGCCTGCCCAATGACTGCATCCCTCACCTGGATCTTCAGCAACATCAAAGTTTCTCCTGTGTCTCGCTCGCCAAAATCTGGGACATCTGTTGCATGCTCTTATGAACTGATCTCTTTTCTTTTTTAGAAATCCAGCAAACCTGTCCCAGCCCCTCAGTACACCTGCTACAAATGTGTTTGTTCTCACCTCTCTCTTGGCTGGTTGTGCCTGGCCTGCCTTCTTTCCTCTGCGTCTCTCTGCTTTTTTGGTCTGTTTTCCTTGGTTTTTCCTTCTCCCTGCTTTGTCTGGAGGTTTTTTTCTCTTAATAGTTCCCATGATATGTCAGAAGACAACAATAGGGCTCTTAGAGAATAAACAAACTTGCAATATCACAAGATGTGACTGCACAGTTTGGAGTTTCTGAAAACAGAGGTACAAAGGTTCCAGCAGCTCTACAAGTAGATGTGTGATATCATCAGTAATTGTGATGTCACAAGCAGCTGCAGTGTGCAGTTGAGCTTAGTCCTAAAGGTTACATACAATATGGCAGTTGATGTATATGAAAGTTTCATCCTGTCCAAACTGTAAACAGTATTAGATATAGAGAAGGAGGACTTATTTCCCATATCTAGAATGTACTTGTGCCCATATTAAGACTTTAAAATAATAATTTATAAGAGAATACATTTTGGAGATTAGACTGTATTGCTGACAGTATATATCCAAATAGAGAAGCATTTAAAAGAGCCTTTTCTCTCAGTTTTAGACAGGGGATTCCAGTCAGGAATACCACTAACTGAATTTTGTCATGCTTCCTGCTATGTATTGCAGAAAACATTACCAGTAACATAGTAGGCTTCATTTTCACTTTAACAATTTGGGGCCTATTTATCATAAACAGCCCTTTGGTGGCGATATGTGAGACTTTTATGTCAATAAGCGTAAAATGTCTGCCAGGCAGAGATGTGACCTCACAGACCAATAGGAAGCTGCAGAGAGATGATTGGTCTGCACAGTCACAGTTCTATTGTGGTCTTTAATAGGGAGGTTTCAAATTCATGTGATCACTAAGTGCCATTTTTCTTTTTTTGTCACTTTAACAAGGGGAATCTCCTTTTTGTTTGTAGACTTTCACATTACACAGTATGGGGGGGTACAATTGAGGTGAATGAAGGAAGGTACTAGCCACATCCCATGATGCAGACCACTCCCCCACAGCACTAGTCATGTCCCTCCACATCACTAGTCACACCTCCCATGCGGCGCCACATAATAGGCCATTTGTAGATTTCAGCTCCAGGCCAATGTGGACCTTAATCTGGAATTGGGTCAGAGCATGCGAACTTCTGCAAACTGGTGTTCCTAAGGTGCAGGGAACCCCATTTTTGAGGGTTTTAGACCATTGAAAGAATAGAATATAAACCGCTGATTTATCAAATGGGGGTTTTGAAAACCCGCTGTAAAACCTCTGGCAAACGTGACCAAACAAATGTCCTGCCTTTGGCAGTGGGTTTGGGTGTAGCACTGCAAAGATCAGTATAAACTGTACAGGCTTCGTTCTGTTTGAAAGGATAGAAGTAGTTAAAAAAAAATCAAATTAAAAGTGTGGTATGCCACAACTCTTAAGCAGGGGGACTCACAGCGTGGGGTCCCCCTGCCATAACATTAACCAACCTGAAACTGGTCAGTTCAGGGCTGGAATCCCTCCGAAAATCAGGACCCTTCTAAAATTGGGGTCCCACCTCCCAAGGGACAGACACTGGGTATTTACGCACCTCCTGGGCTTTGGGTACTTGGGTAATAGTGATTACATAATCAATAATATTGTTCTTTGCAGGCAGTTTACCACTCCCAGCAAGCCTGCCTTGGCATGAAGGCACTTGTAGAACCACAGGTGTCAGCATGCCTGGATATTAAGAAACGCTGCTGGTGCTTGTAGTCTGCCTGGGGAAAAAAATAAAATAAAGACAAGGCACGCATACTGAGTATTGGAATTTTTTTTATAAAAAAAAACAAAATAGCCCTCATTTTACACTTTAATACTCACAAAAGCAATGAAGCAGGTCTTTTTCAACCCAGGTAGGCATCCAGGGATTTTTGCAAAACCAGAAAAGCTCATCAAACTGTCCCTTTGCACTGTTTCCAGGTTCCCTGTCCAGAGTGGCAACGCTGATTGGCTGAGAGCGGCAGCTTCCACACTCTAAAGACCATTTACACAGTCGAGTCACATTATTATGACCACCTCCTACATTTGACGTAGGCAGCGCGTAGCCCATGAAGTATGTCACATACCGTGCACTGGCTTGGTGGGTATATAAGGTGTCCGATAGGCCGTCTGCATACATATTACTCATTGTCATGGGTAAAAGGGGCGATTTATCCGAGTTGCAAAAAGGGATGATTATTGGCTTTCGGGCCAAGGTGGCAGTGTTTCTGAAACAGCGCAGTTTGTGAGCTGTTTGCGTGCTGCTGTGGTGACTGTGTATCGTGACTGGACAAATGGCACCATTGCGAATAACTGACGTGGAAACTGCGGAGCACCACGTGCCATTGATGTGAGAGGTGAACGTTCGCTACGTAGGTGCGTAGGGATGACCGACACGCTACAGTGGAGCAGCTCACCGTCAAAATGAACCTGGGGGCCACCAGACGTGTGTCTAAGCAAATGGATGGTCACTGCACCAAAGCTAATGAAGGTGCTTCGGCAGAAAAGGCTTACATTTTCACACCTGTATGCAAATTGGACCTTTGCTGTTTGGCGAAGGGTTACTACCTTCTCCAGTGAGTCATGAATATTTTAAAAAAATTATTAACTATTTTGATTCCTTTAAACAGAACAAAGCCTGTTTAGTTCATAGTGATCTGTGCAGTGCTTGTCTAATGTTTAGCTTTTATTCCACTGTGGAATAGAATAGAACACGCCACGGCGGGTTGTCGATTGGGTATCACTTTAAATATCAAAACCGAACAAAAATGAAGTAGCATACTGCACTAATCAAAAAAGAGAACTCTAACTGGTAGGGCAGAATGATATACAAGACACATTAAAAAAAAAAAAAAATATATATATATATATATATATATATATCCTCATATGAATTTAATAACATAATTGCTTGTTATTTGAATATTACCACATCAACAATAATTCATATGGTAGCTAGCCTTTTTAAAAGTAATGCACACTACTATAAATATGAAACCTATGCATATAAAATATATACTAAAAAACAGTTTATAATTCAGTTCCTGGATATTCACAGAAAATTTAAATAATCTGATCTGTGGAACCAGAAATCCCAGAATATTAGATGCAATTAGAACAGTCTCTGACCTGTGAATGAAGGACCGTCACTTAGTTGTCAGAGACTCCGGCTGATGATATTCCCATGTCTGGTACCTGTGCAGAAGTAAAAACCACCGTCTCTGATAGTTCAATTACAGGAGAGTAGCTTGAATGCCATGTAGCTCCACACACAATAGCTCCAGCTGATGTTAATGTCCCTGAATCTGACACGTGAAAGAGTGGCCATTCCGTGTGCAGCGCTCAGCTGTCACTCACCTCCGCAGCTTTTCCTATCCCAAATGGTGATCAGTGTACCGCTGTAGATGAGCTGATAACTGGCATCGGAATAGTTGGAATAGAAAACGACTAGTTGGATAATAAAACCCAGCGTGCAGTTAGACCCCTGACGCAATTTTCCCATACATGAGGCTTTTTTACACTGTGTACATTTTGTTGCGCCTAACAAATAATAGATAATAAAGGGTTTATTTACTAAAGTGTGGGTTTTTAGCAGTGGAGTTGTTGTCCATAACAACCGATCTGATTCTAGCTATCTTCCCGACAGAGCCGGGAAGACACTGCTGTGTCCCGCCCATGCCTGTCTTCCCGGGGCCAGGTCCTCCCTCTGGTCACATGAGTCTCCTCTCCTCCATGCCTGAGATAAAGCGCTTTCCTGCTTGCTACGATGGTGGGCACCAGCATAGAGCACCGGCTGGTACCGTCACCGATCAGTGTGCGTAGGAGGCCGTGCTAGTCTGAGCCCCCGGCGGGCTGTGGCATCATGGCTCTCCTTCACAGGATATTCAGCAGGAAAGCCACCTCCAGCTCCGTACCCAGCAGCAGAGGGACCAGGGAAGGAGCCGCATTCAGGTGGGCACACACACACGGTATAGCCATGTGACTGGTTGAGGGTTTATATAGAGGTTCCGACCTGCAGGTGATGTACACGTCTGACCATAGGGGCTTAGGCTCTGGCTTATTACGTGGCACATGCACAGGAAGACTAGTGATGTCCTGTGCAGCACAGCGGAGAGATGGTATACCACCCTGCTAGGGGCAAGGAGGTACAGTATTACCCTGTTCCCTGCTGGGCAATGGCTTCATGCGCCAGTGTTTCCTAAGCAGATCTTCCTTCTTTCTCACATGAGTATGACTGTAACTGTATTGCCTAATATTTTCAGTCATGATGAATGTCATAACTATTACCAGTAGTCTTTATCTTCTACAATAACTATACTACTTATTTATGGACATCTAGGTTGAATTGTAGTTAATGAAAATTGCTAAATCTTTCCTTCTTAAGTGTAATATCAAAAATGGTACCTGGGTGGGGGGGGTGGAGCAGCGATGACCCAACATATGCTGAATCCCTTTAATAGTGTTATATTATTGAACTCATTAAAATAGGCCATTATTAATGTTTATTTACTTATGCAATAACTAAGAAAGCTTCTGAGTAGAGATGAGCAGTTCGGTTTTCCACGGTTATGTTCAAGTCTCAAAAAAGGCATCATATTGGCTTTCACATTATTTGGATAGCCAATAAGATAAATCTGAACTTGCGCTAATTTGGCGAAAAGAACTGAGTCAAAACCAAACCGCTCATCTCTACCTCTGAGAGCCACAAATGGCTTGCTCTGATTTCATTGGTTTAATTGTTTAGTAAATTATGATTTCTGAATAACGAAAAGATTCAAAAAGAGAAAGTGTTTGTCCCCTAGGAAACTGCAAGCCAAACACGGCTATTTACGCAGCGGCAGGTTCTAAATTCCAGTGTTATTTGCAGTGGTTTATGGGCCTGATTCAGAGCTGAACGCTCTGACCAGAGCGCTCGCTCTGAATCAGGGCCCTCCTCCATGAAAATGGAGAGGCCTCCTGGCCGCTCGCATAGCTGTGGGTGACCACCCACAGCATATGCGAGCGGCCAAAAAGATGGTCGCGATGGTATTGACCATCGGACTTGCGACGGAGACCCTGCGGTAGGGTCTCCCTGCCGCAAGCCCTGGAGTGATTTTGGCTCTATCAGAGCCAAAATCACTCCCACTGACATCACTAGTGATGTCAGTGGGGCCGGCTTCAGACGGTAGGCGTTCCCATGGGAACGCCTCCGTCTGGCAGGCACGCCCCCGGCACACCCATCAAAGGGGGCGTGCTGTCAATCAACATCGAGAGCACGCCCTTTTTGGTGCGAGACCCGGAGCGATGGAAAGCCCGTCGCTCGTCGGGTCTCGCGCATGCGCAGTGGGGAACATCGACCCGCTTGCAAGCGTCCTGCCGAACGTGAGCGGGTCTGAATGACCCTCTATGTCCCGCAGATTTATTAAACTCAAATCTGCTACAAAACAGCAGAGAAACTAAATTTTAGAATAGAACATCAAATGAAAAGAAAAAGATGCAGCAGAGGGTGAGTACGGTTGATGCCCATCTGCCCTGTGCATCGAAACGATTGCTCTGCCCTCCTTACGGCCTAGCACTCTGGGGCACTCTCCATAGAAATTAATGGGACCACACTGATTGGTCAGAGCAGGGCCAGATTAACAATGGGGTGGGTGGAGCTGCAGCTCCAGGCCCCCATTGAAAATAGGCCCACAGTAGACTGACAGCGTTGACAGGAAAACCTTTTTCCTGTTACCTCATACTGCTGCCGCCGAACACTTTAAGTAATTCGGTCAATTCAGTATATGATGCCCTGGTGCCTTCCAAAACCAATCCGTAAAAATATATACAGGGACTGGCACAATGTAGCAAAAATACTTGTCACCCCTTATTTTATCTGCATTTTGCCAGTCCCTGGAGTGCCGCCTCTCTATGCTTTTACAAACATACATAATGTATGTATGTGTGCATATATATGTATACATTTATAAGCTTCACTTAGTGACTCTTTTTTTTTTTTTTTGTGTTCTGACTAGGGTATAGATCTAATATCTTCTTGGAATAGCTATTAATAAGATTAGGTCCTTCTTTATATAGCTAGATGTCACATTCAGGACATCACTAATTGACCCACATGCTCTTAAGTAGAGAGGGTTCAAATTCATTAAGGGAAGTGGATAGATCCCCTTCAGTTTTTGTACCCTGACGTCATCAGTTACTGTCCAACGTCATTCCCTACCATAAAGGTGGAGGGGAAATATACACCTGTGGCGAGCGAAGCGAGCTACCATGCCCGAAGTGTGGACTGTATGGGCATGGAACCGCACTTCCGCCCTCACTTCACGTCACTTCCAGGTACAAAAACTGAAGAGGAAATCTACCTTTCCAATCACTAAGTGCCATTTTTCTTTTTTGTCACATTAATAAGGGGTATTTCCTTTTGTTTGTAGACTTTCACAGTACACTGTTGATCTAAGCGGAGTGGGGAGTGCAATTGAGGTGATTAAAGGAAGGCGCTAGCCACACCTCCTGTGCAGACCACACTCCCACAGCACTGGTCATATCCCACCACATCACTAGTCACACCCCCTGAGGCGGCACACAATAGGCCTTTGGTAAATTTCAGCTTCAGGCCCATGTGGACCTTAATCTACCACTGGACAGGCACCAGCTCTGTCCACAGCCAGGAATCCAATCTCCCCTTTGCCTCTGGATCACTGAGATGTGAGTTCAGGTTCTTCAGCTCTGATGCCCAGCCCCAGATATTTCACATATGCACAATGTATTGATGATTTTACTGCATAGTGCATATACTGTAAATGTATACATACCCATTCATATTTTCATGGCCTATTTGACCAGATGCCTTGCATGGTATTTTATAGGTTTGTTGTCTGTGTGTGCATACCAGTTAAAGTAAAGGCACCTGTACATGTAGCTTACTGTTACACTAGGAACATTCCATCAATTATTTAGACTTTTAGGTTTTTATGTTAATGTACAGCTCCTTTGAGCCCATCTATGTATTATGTGAATAATACTGAAAGCAAATTTTTAAGCCATGTAAGGATGTTGTCGCACATCAGGGTCTGAGTCCCTGTTACCAGGTCTGGCTATGTTAATCCTCAGGAATTTATTTACATGCACAGACTTAAAGCATAGGCTGCTTGTGTGTGGTATCAACATTACGTGCCCATCTCAATCAGGCCCTCAATGTTTTCCAACAGAATATATAATGTACACCATTTTTCAACTCTGTTGACCTTTTGAGGGATAAATCTTCTTCTAGCCCTACCATGCCTTGCCCTGTACCTTCTACAGTGTTTCTGTTTTGGAGTTAATGCATAGTAAATCCACATACATTTAAGCAAGACACCTTTACTTATTTTTAAACTTTATTTTATTAATTGAGCAATGGCTAGATTTCAGTAAAAGAATCGGTAGTGCATTTCCTGGGACGTAGCAGACGTCGGTGCAGGTAACAAGCAGGGCACCTCCAGGGACGTAGCAGAGATCGGTGCAGGCGGCTGACAGTGCATCTCCAGGGACGTAGCCAAGGTCAGGGCAGGCAGCACAGTGCATCTCCTGTGACGTAGCAGAAGTTGAAGCAGGTGGCAGACAGTGCATCTCTTGGGACATAGCCGAGGTCAAAGCAGGTGGCAGCCAGTGCATCACCAGGGACATAGCCAAGGTCGGGGCAGGCGGCAGACAGTGCATCTCCTTGGATGTTACAGAGGTAGGGGCAGGTGACAGTGCATCTCCAAGGTTGTAGTCGGGGCAGGTGGCAGACAGTGCATCTCCTGGGACATAGCTGAGTTCAGGGCAGGCAGCAGACAGTGCATCTCCAGGGACATAGCAGAGGCCGGGGCAGGCGGCAGACAGTGCATCACCAGGGACGTAGCCGAGATCGGTGCAGACGGTGCATCTCCTGGGACATAGCCGAGGTCAAAGCAGGTGTCAGACAGTGCATCACCAGGGATGTAGTCGAGGTTGGGGCAGGCGGCAGACAGTGCATCTCCTGGGACGTTACCAAGGTCAGGGCAGGTGACAGTGCATCTTCAAAGTTGCAGCCGAGTCGGGGCAGGCGGCAGACAGTGCATCTCCAGAGACATAGCTGAGGTCAGGGCAGGCGGCAGACAGTGCATCTCCAGAGACATAGCTGAGGTCAGGGCAGGCGGCAGACAGTGCATCTCCAGAGACATAGCTGATGTCAGGGCAGGCAGCAGACAGTGCATCTCCAGAGACATAGCTGAGGTCAGGGCAGGCGGAAAACAGTGCATTTCCAGGGGCATGGTCGGGGTAGGCAGCAGGCACAGCAGGAACAAGATGTTTTTAGGACTACTACTTTTTGTTAGACCAGGATTTCATCTGATGGCATAGTGTCTGATTCCATTGGCACATTGTGATAAGTTTCACCCCATTTAGGGCACACAAATTGAATGTTATCAAAAAGCCTCTGCTTTGTGGTAGTGATTGGTTCTTTGAACACTTCACTATGGGACAAAGGAATTTGCTGATTTTCATTTAGGTCCATTGAGTCCTTTTGCAATGTAACTGGGGATGCTGTTTTTCCGGTCTCTGTCGCTTCCCAGTTAATTAGAGAGAAGAAGGGGTGTTCTCGCACATTGCCATTTACTCCAAGCCGGAGGGACTGTTCCTTACACAGGAGCTTTGTTATAATGTCCTTTGTTACAGGATCAGTAAGCCCCGAATATGTTGGTTCTTGAGTAAGGATCATTGTGTTTACCACTGAAGCTGACTTGCCATTAAAAGGGTACTTTCGTAGGGTGAGTAGATATAAAATAACGCCAAATGCGAACCAATCCACACCTGCACTGTATGGCTGGCATGTTATGATTTCTGGAGCATTATAGCCATAGGTCCCACCAAGTACTTTGGCATTAGTTTTTCCATATGCATTCAATAGGGCCAGACCAAAGTCTGTGATCTTAACATGACCCTCTGTGGTTAGCAAAATGTTTTCCAATTTGAGGTCTCTGTGAATAATTCCTCTTGAATGCATGAACTGCAATCCACAAACCAGTTCAGCAGCTATAATTTTTATTGTGGTTGGGTCCACCAATGAGGTCTTCACAAAATCAAACAGATCCCCTCCGCCAGCCAGTTCCATTACACAGTATAGATAGCTCTCTGTGTGGAAGGCTGCATAACCATGGATCATAAAAATGCTCTCATGTGACATTTCAAGTACCCGACACTCAACCAAACTGTTCTCATGTTCTATTCTTGCTTTCTTCTTTAAGATTTTGATTAATGCTCTCTTCTTTAAGATTTTCACTGCGACTCTTTCCCTACGAATAGCATCTGTTGCCAGCATCACTTTGCCATAACCTCCCTTTCCAAGTAGTGAGTGGAAAGTAAATTGTTCCACTGTTAATGGGACAGTGTCTGTGATTTCTGCAGTTTGCTGAACCTGTGGGATGCTTGGTTGGCCTCTGCTAATTTCTGTTATGAATTGATTTTTCTTATTTTTTACGAACCCAGCAAACCTGTCCCAGCGTCTCTGTATAGCTGCTTTGCCTGATTTCTTTTTGGTCATCTGTGTAAGGTTTGTCTGGCCTGCCCAATGACTGCATCCCTCACCTGGATCTTCAGCAACATCAAAGTTTCTCCTGTGTCTTGTTTGCCAAAATCTGGGACATCTGTTGGATGCTCTTATGAACTGATCTCTTTTCTTTTTTAGAAATCCAGCAAACCTGTCCCAGCCCCTCAGTACACCTGCTACAAATGTGTTGTTTGTTCTCACCTCTCTCTTGGCTGGTTGTGCCTGGCCTGCCTTCTTTCCTCTGCGTCTCTCTGCTTTTTTGGTCTGTTTTCCTTGGTTTTTCCTTCTCCCTGCTTTGTCTGGAGGTTTTTTTCTCTTAATAGTTCCCATGATATGTCAGAAGACAACAATAGGGCTCTTAGAGAATAAACAAACTTGCAATATCACAAGATGTGACTGCACAGTTTGGAGTTTCTGAAAACAGAGGTACAAAGGTTCCAGCAGCTCTACAAGTAGATGTGTGATGTCATCAGTAATTGTGATGTCACAAGCAGCTGCAGTGTGCAGTTGAGCTTAGTCCTAAAGGTTACATACAATATGGCAGTTGATGTATATGAAAGTTTCATCCTGTCCAAACTGTAAACAGTATAAGATATAGAGAAGGAGGACTTTTCTACTTCAGGGTCCATAGGGTATCCACAGGATACCTTGGGGTATAGGTGATGGTGTCAGGCATCGGCCACCATAGAGTTAAGTTTTCAGTCCTCCCAGGATGCACTAGGGTCCCCCTCCTATACCCCGCCCCCGAGCCAAGGCATCTCAGTTTGGTGCCCGGCCGGAGTCGGGTGCACCTGTTGGAGTGGGTGCTAAGAAGAGCCCCTGAAGTTTTCTTCAAGCAGCTGTGGCTGCACATCTGGAAGTACAGCATGGACAGTCAGTCCTGACGTCCATGCTGTCTTCCCTACACCCCCGCCGGTACCAGAACGCCGGTACTGATCCGGGGATGCTGGCAGGCATCTGGGGTCACAGCTAACGGTGACCCCAGATGTTCAGGACCATGGCCGGAATCAAGGGGGACAGCAAGGTAAGCAGCGGGGTCCCGCGGTGGGTCCCCGCTGTTACATGGTCCAGAGTCCCCAGGCAGGGGGCTCCCTGGGGACTGGCTGCAGCGTGGAGCCAGGTATATAACCTGTGCTTCCACTACCCCCCTGGGACAGCGGACCACAGCAGAGCGGTTGCGCTGCGGCGTCCCGGGGGTTAAATGCTTGCCAGGGGAGCGCACCTTCCCTGTCTCACAGCCGGCGCCTCCCCCGCTGCACACAGCCCTCTCTGCACACGCCGACTGGCCCTGTGTCAGCGCTCCTCCCCCAGGCCAGCCTCCTTTAAGCTCCTCGGCGGCCATCTTCACAACCGCATGGTGAACGCTGCTGGAAGCCTGGAATCAGAGGCATCGTAGTCTGGGTCCCCCCCGCATACCTCTCCTCCAATTTGGTACAGGTCTGTATATGCAGCGCTGTGTCCTACCAGACTCTGTGTCTGGGTAGTTGAGAATCAGCGCTGATAGTGCAGGAATTGATTTTTCTTTGCATTGTATGTGACTGTGCTAGCGCTGCTGCCTGTACTTTACTTCTATTACTGTCAGCCTTATTACTGTCCCTGTCTTTCTGCTAAAGCCCTTGTGGTGCGGTGCTGCAGGGGGGTCTCTCACTATACGAACAAGTATTGTTGAGAGGGGTCACATATTTACCATTATGTCTGAGAGTGATTTCCTTGTACAGCTTCGGTGTGCTACGTGCAAGGCACCTATAGCGGAGGGGGAGGGTAGCGCGGAAGGGCTATGCCGTCCGTGTTATTTATTGGCGCGACCTATTACGGTCACAGCACCGGTACAGGAGCCGCCCTGGGCTTGTTTCGCCAAGGCGCTTACAACCCTTGTGGGCCAGTTAGCTCCGCAACCTCCATTCAGTCAGATGGGATTGTCCCAGCAGTCAGTGGTGTTGTCACCCATGCAGGGTTTCCCGAGACAATTAATGGTACCCCACGGTCTCCCTATTTCCCCTCCTCAGGTCTCTCATGAGCCTGCGTGGGTTAATTCGTTAACAAGCTCTGTACAGCAGTTGTCAGACGTGTTGCAGGGGGAGTCTGTGATGCGGCCCCACAAGCGGCCGGTGGCGTCTCAGTCCGCTCCTTAGGATGACGACGGGACGACCGATGATGGGGAGATTCTGGATCTTTCTGACCAGGAACCTCCCCGTCCTAAAGAGTCGGATGCTAAGTCTAAGGTGTATATACCTGGCCTTATTCGTGCAGTCCTGACTGCTTTAGTTATTGAGGATGAGGAACCTCCGGTATCTAAGTCCAAATACGCCTTTTTCAAAGAGGGTAAAGGAGATGCCACAGTGTTTCCTCTTTCGGGACAATTAGTTGACCACCTAGAGGAAGCGTGGAAACAGCCAGGCAAACGATATCAGCCTCAAAGGCGTTTAGCAGTGGCGTATCCGTTTGCGGACAATTATTTTGCTAAGTGGGAATCACCTCCACAGGTGGATTCTCATGTGACACGCCTTGTCCGTAGTGCCACGTTACCCATGCCATCCATGTCCTCCATTAAGGATGCTACGGACCGCAAGGTAGAGATCTGCCTGAAGTTCGTCTATTCCCTTGCAGGGGGGCAGCACGGCCAGCTATGGCCATTTGCTGGGTCGCCAGAGCTATGGAGCGCTGGGCTGATACGTTGGAGGCATCCTTTGATCCCGACTGTTCGGCTGAGCAGGCGGAGTTGATCGGCAATCTCCGGGATTCGGCCACTTATATCAACGAAGCGGCCTTAGATATTAGTACCCTGGCGTCTCGAATTTCTTCGGCAGCGGTGGCTGCTCGTCGCACTTTGTGGTTGCGATCCTGGAAGGCGGATGCTGATTCCAAAAAGGGTTTGGAGTCATTGCCTTTTAATGGAGAGGTTCTATTCGGTCCGGACCTGGACAAGATTATAGCCACGCTGGCGGCAGCTAAATCAGCATGTCTCCCGTCGGCTGCTGTTCCTTCTGGTTCAGGTACATCATCCTTTCGGGCTTACAGGGCCCAGGGTAGGCCTAAAGCACAGTCCTTTCCCCGTCAGGCTGGCCCCAAAAAACCGGCCAAGCCCCGGAAGCAGGCCTGGAGTACCAGACGTCTGGTCCCTAAGCCAGATGACAAGCCTGCGGCCTGACGGTCCGGGCCTCCCTTTGGGGGATCCCAAAGTGGGAGGCCGCCTGCTGCAGTTCGCCCGGTGTTGGTCGGTCACCACAACAGACACTTGGGTTCTCGAGGTGGTCTCACATGGGTATGCCCTCTCCTTCCGGCACAGACCCCTGGCTCGATTCTTCACCACGGGTCTACCATCAGACCAGAACAAAGCCACGGAGCTGCGGAAGGTTTTGCACACTATGCTTCAGGCTGGAGTTATAGTGCCTGTTCCATTCTCCCAGAGGGGCCAGGGTTTCTATTCCAATCTCTTTTTGGTGCAGAAACCCAATGGGTCTTTTCGTCCGATTCTCAACCTCAAAGCTCTCAACAAATCTTTGCGGGTACCGAAGTTTCGGATGGAGACCCTACGGTCCATCATTCTGGCGCTGGAACCTGGGGACTACATGGTGTCATTGGACATACAGGACGCTTACCTGCATGTCCCTATTCTTTTGCGCCATCAGCAGTTCCTCAGGTTTGCAATCTCCGCAGCGACCACTTTCAGTTCCGGGCGTTACCTTTTGGCCTGGCGACAGCACCACGTGTTTTCACCAAGGTGATGGCGGTCATGGCGGCTTCCCTGCGGCTGCAGGGCGTCTGCATGTTGTCGTACTTGGACGACCTTCTATTAGTGGCAGGATCTCCAGAGTTCCTTCTCCGACACTTGGACCTGACCATTGCGCTACTGCAACGGCACGGCTGGTTGCTAAACTGGCAGAAGTCCACCCTGATCCCATCTCAGCGGATTCTGCACCTCGGAGCCTTATTGGACTCGGGACAGCAAAGGATCTTTGTGACAGGGGAAAAGATCGCTGTCTTACAGTCGAGGGTACGCAGTTGTCTGCAGAGCGGCCGGGTGTCTCTGCACTCGGCGATGAGGTTACTGGGCTCCATGGTGTCGGTATTCGACATGGTGGAATATGCCCAGTTTCACTCAAGACCTCTGCAGCACCTGATCCTGTCCAAATGGAATGGACTGCCTCAGTCTCTGAAATCCCAGTCAATAGTGCTCACTCCGGAGGTTCGCCTGTCCCTTGCCTGGTGGTTGCAGACGACCCATCTCAACAGGGGTCGTCCGTTCTGGGTGGCGAATTGGGTCCTGTTGACAACGGACACCAGTCTTCGGGGCTGGGGAGCAGTTTCGGGTCCACACTTGTTTCAGGGCAGGTGGACTCCGGCGGAAGCGGAGCTTCCAATAAACACCTTGGAACTCCGAGTGGTTTTCAATGCTCTCCAGCAGGCACATCGGGTTCTCCAGGGTCGCCCAGTGAAGGTCCAGTCGGACAACGCTACCACCATGGCCCACATAAACCGGCAAGGAGGAACCCGAAGTCGGGCGGCTCTCGTAGAGGTGTCTCGGATCCTGGTTTGGGCGGAGCGCAATCTTCCGGCCATATCAGCAGTCTTCATCCCGGGAGTGCTAAACTGGGAGGCCGACTTTCTCAGTCGCCAGGACGTTCATCCGGGGGAGTGGTCCCACCTGTCCACCAGCTGTTTTTCAACAGCTGGTGGACAGGTGGGGTCTTCCAGAGATCGACCTCATGGCGTCCCGGCACAACAACAAGTTGCCGGTGTACGGGTCTCGCACAAGAGACGAAGAGGCGTCTCTGGTGGATGCTCTGTCCGTCCGGTGGACGTTCCGGTTTGCTTATCTCTTTCCTCCGGTTTCCCTTCTTCCACGGGTAATCTGGAAATTCAAACAGGAAGGAGGGACACTTCTGTTGATAGCTCCCGCATGGCCCAGACGGCACTGGTTCTCGGATCTTCAGGGTCTGTCCGTGGACAGTCCTCTGTGGTTGCCGCTACGTCCGGACCTTCTGTCACAGGGTCCTTGTCTTCACCCGGACCTGACTCGGCTGTCTTTGACGGCGTGGCTGTTGAGACGGCCATTTTAAGGTCCAGGGGGTTTTCCATCTCTGTACTCCGGACCATGCTAAGAGCTCGGAAACAGTCTTCCGCGAGAATATACCATCGCGTGTGGCATACGTTCTTCCAGTGGTGTCGACCGAGAGGTTATGCACCGCGGGAGTTTCGTCTGTCTCGGGTACTCTCCTTCCTACAGGCGGGACTGGACCATGGGCTTCACCTTGCTTCTTTGAAGGTGCAGGTTTCTGCGCTGTCTGTCTGGTTTCAACGTAGGATTGCTACAATCCCAGATGTACGCACCTTTATGCAGGGCGTTCTGCGTATTCAGCCGCCTTTTGTTCCACCTGTGGCGCCTTGGGACTTGACTGTGGTCCTGAGGGCTCTCCAAGGACCGCCATTTGAACCACTGGGCTCAGTGGATCTAAAATGGCTATCAGCTAAGACTGTTTTCCTTCTGGCCATAGCTTCGGCCAGACGTGTTTCTGATTTAGGGGCTCTCTCTTGTAGACCCCCTTTCTTGATTTTTCATGGGAACAGGGCAGTGCTGCGCACTCGTCCTGAATTTCTTCCCAAAGTTGTTTCCAAGTTTCATGTTGACGAGGAAATAGTTGTTCCGGCCTTTAACTCACCTGGTCTCTCAGTTTTAGACAGGGTATTCCAGTCAGGAATACCACTAGCTGAATTTTGTGATGCTTCCTGCTATGTATTGCAGAAAAAATTACCAGTAACATAGTAGGCTTCATTTTCACTTTAACAATTTGGGGCCTAATTATCATAAACAGCCCTTTGGTGGCGATATGTGAGACTTTTATGTCAATAAGCGTAAAATGTCTGCCAGGCAGAGATGTGACCTCACAGACCAATAGGAAGCTGCAGAGAGATGATTGGTCTGCACAGTCACAGTTCTATTGTGGTCTTTAATAGGGAGGTTTCAAATTCATGTGATCACTAAGTGCCATTTTTCTTTTTTTGTCACTTTAACAAGGGGAATCTCCTTTTGTTTGTAGACTTTCACATTACACAGTATGGGGGGGGTACAATTGAGGTGAATGAAGGAAGGTACTAGCCACATCCCATGATGCAGACCACTCCCCCACAGCACTAGTCATGTCCCTCCACATCACTAGTCACACCTCCCATGCGGCGCCACATAATAGGCCATTTGTAGATTTCAGCTCCAGGCCAATGTGGACCTTAATCTGGAATTGGGTCAGAGCATGCGAACTTCTGCTCCTAAGGTGCAGGGAACCCCATTTTTGAGGGTTTTAGACCATTGAAAGAATAGAATATAAACCGCTGATTTATCAAATGGGGGTTTTGAAAACCCGCTGTAAAACCTCTGGCAAACGTGGCCAAACAAATGTCCTGCCTTTGGCAGTGGGTTTGGGTGTAGCACTGCAAAGATCAGTATAAACTGTACAGGCTTCGTTCTGTTTGAAAGGATAAAAGTAGTTAAAAAAAATCAACCCCATTTTTGAGGGTTTTAGACCATTGAAAGAATAGAATATAAACCGCTGATTTATCAAATGGGGGGTTTGAAAACCCGCTGTAAAACCTCTGGAAAACGTGGCCAAACAAATGTCCTGCCTTGGCAGTGGGTTTGGGTGTAGCACTGCAAAGATCAGTATAAAACTGTACAGGCTTCGTTCTGTTTGAAAGGATAGAAGTAGTTAAAAAAAATCAAATTAAAAGTGTGGTATGCCACAACTCTTAAGCAGGGGGACTCACAGCGTGGGGTCCCCCTGCCATAACATTAACCAACCTGAAACTGGTCAGCCCAGGGCTGGAATCCCTCCGAAAATCAGGACCCTTCTAAAATTGGGGTCCCACCTCCCAAGGGACAGACACTGGGCATTTACGCACCTCCTGGACTTTGGGTACTTGGGTAATAGTGATTACATAATCAATAATATTGTTCTTTGCAGGCAGTTTACCACTCCCAGCAAGCCTGCCTCGGCATGAAGGCACTTGTAGAACCACAGGTGTCAACATGCCTGGACATTAAGAAATGCGGCTGGTGCTTGTAGTCTGCCTGGGGAAAAAAATAAAATAAAGACAAGGCACGCATACTGAGTATTGGAATTTTTTTTATAAAAAAAACAAAATCGGCCACATAGCCCTCATTTTACACGTTAATACTCACAAAAGCAATGAAGCAGGTCTTTTTCGACCCAGGTAGGCATCCAAGGATTTTTGCAAAATCAAAAAAGCCCATCAAACTGTCCCTTTGCACTGTTTCCAGGTTCCCTGTCCAGAGTGGCAACGCTGATTGGCTGAGAGCGGCAGCTTCCACACTCTAAAGACCATTTACACAGTCGAGTCACATTATTATGACCACCTCCTACATTTGACGTTGGCAGCGCGTAGCCCATGAAGTACGTCACATACCGTGCACTGGCTTGGTGGGTATATAAGTTGTCCGATAGGCCGTCTGCTTACATATTACTCATTGTCATGGGTAAAAGGGGCGATTTATCCGAGTTGCAAAAAGGGATGATTATTGGCTTTCGGGCCAAGTTGGCAGTGTTTCTGAAACAGCGCAGTTTGTGAGCTGTTTGCGTGCTGCTGTGGTGACTGGGTATCGTGACTGGACAAATGGCACCATTGCGAATAACTGACGTGGAAACTGCGGAGCACCACGTGCCATTGATGTGAGAGGTGAACGTTCGCTATGTAGGTGCGTAGGGATGACCGACACGCTACAGTGGAGCAGCTCACCGTCAAAATGAACCTGGGGGCCACCAGACGTGTGTCTAAGCAAATGGATGGTCTCTGCACCAAAGCTAATGAAGGTGCTTCGGCAGAAAAGGCTTACATTTTCACACCTGTATGCAAATTGGACCTTTGCTGTTACTACCTTCTCCAGTGAGTCATGAATATTTTAAAAAAATTATTAACTATTTTGATTCCTTTAAACAGTACAAAGCCTGTTTAGTTCATAGTGATCTGTGCAGTGCTTGTCTAATGTTTAGCTTTTATTCCACTGTGGAATAGAATAAAATAGAACACGCCACGGCGGGTTATCGATTGGGTTTCACTTTAAGTATCAAAACCGAACAAAAATGAAGTAGCATACTGCACTAATCAAGGCAAAAAAGAGAACTCTAACTGGTAGGGCAGAATGATATACAAGACACATTAAAAATATATATATATATATATCCTCATATGAATTTAATAACACAATTGCTTGTTTATTGAATATTATCACATCAACAATAATTCATAAGGTAGCTAGCCCTTTTAAAAGTAATGCACACTACTATAAATATGAAACCTATGCATATAAAATATATACTAAAAAACAGTTTATAATTCAGTTTCTGATATTCACAGAAAATTTAAATAATCTGATCTGTGGAACCAGAAATCCCAGAATATTAGATGCAATTAGAACAGTCTCTGACCTGTGAATGAAGGACCGTCACTTAGTTGTCAGAGACTCCGGCTGATGATATTCCCATGTCTGGTACCTGTGCAGAAGTAAAAACCACCGTCTCTGATAGTTCAGTTACAGGAGAGTAGCTTGAATGCCATGTAGCTCCACACACAATAGCTCCAGCTGATGTTAATGTCCCTGAATCTGACATGTGAAAGAGTGGCCATTCCCTGTGCAGCGCTCAGCTGTCACTCACCTCCGCAGCTTTTCCTATCCCAAATGGTGATCAATGTACCGCTGTAGATGAGCTGATAACTGGCATCGGAATAGTTGGAATAGAAAACGACTAGTTGGATAATAAAACCCAGTGTGCAGTTAGACCCCTGACACAATTTTCCCATACATGAGGCTTTTTACACTGTGTACATTTTGTTGCGCCTAACAAATAATAGATAATAATAAAGGGTTTATTTACTAAAGTGCGGGTTTTTAGCAGTGGAGTTGTTGTCCATAACAACTGATGATATTGAAATGAACCTCTATATACCCCTGCCTGTACCCTCTAAAATCCTTCCTATAAACCTCTAAGGATGACACTAATTTGCGTACGCAGTCATACAATAAATTGAGACTCCAGACTCAGAACATGTGGTTCCGACGCACAAAGTATTATTCATGTAAAACTACAGTCAGTTACACGCTATGATCTGTGTACAATAAGCGCAAATAAATCATAAAGTCACAAGGTACAGTTGATAAAATACAATGAGAGAGACTTAGAGACAGACAGAGGCAGAGAGACACAGACAGAGACACACAGAGACAGAGAGAGACACAGACAGACACAGAGAGAGAAAGACACAGAGAAAGAGACACAATTTAGGCGCAAAAGGAAAATTATACAGACCCCCAAGTACAGTATACATGCGCAGGCGCTTCCGGACCCAGAGATAGGAATCAGCAAGAGACCCCTCGTCATTCAGCACGAAGACCCAGAACCAGCGTTCGTACACTCATATTTATACCCCCCAGAATAAACAAGACAATAGGGAAGTCTGTTGCTGATAGCATTGGTTCCCAGGGGTGAAGCATCTGTTACAGCACATTTAACAGGCTGGTTCAAACAGACTCTCCCTGCCTCTAACAGCTGGGGGTCTTCCTCTTCACGCCTCCTGCAGCATCCTAACAGTTGCTTCTAAAATATACATTTTGTTGCTTGTAGGCTCTGCGATCCATAACTCGGGAACGTATGATGCGATCTCCCCACCTATAACACCGGAATACTCTAAAAAGGATACGCATCAGTACAACTCCAAACATGACTTGTTTAGCATATATAATACCTTAGTTATCAAATATCTTTTTCAGCATTTAAACTAACTGAACCAACTTAAATCATACACTTTAGATCTTATTGAACCTTATGTGTGAATATGTAATGTGTGGGTATTCGGGGTTTGATATAAGGACGCTAGTTATTAATGGGTGAGATTTGAGTGCATACTTTCTCATACACGAAGTGAACATTCAGCAGTGTGGATTGCTGAGCATTGTAGTTCCATGCCCGCTGTCAGCAGGCCCCCCACCTGTCCTGTGTTCAAAGTAAAAAAAACCTCTTTTGTTCTCCCAGACTCTTGTGTGAACTGTGGATCAAGCTGTGACATTGGGGGCCATCCTGTCTAGGATTCAGACAAATCCAATTGTGTAGATCAATGCTTGGATTATATTACAATTGCCACAACTATACTTTATCTGCATCCAGGGATTCCCAATTTGTATGTAAAAATACCCATTGTCTATTCTGTTTAATCTTACACAGAAAGCTTGTTCTTCCAGTTGCCCTTGGTAGATTAACAAAAACATTGCCATCTGTTCTTAGGGCCTGATTCAGAGCTGAACGCTCTGACCAGAGCGCTCGCTCTGAATCAGGGCCCTCCTCCATGAAAATGGAGCGGCCTCCTGGCAGCTCGCATAGCTGTGGGTGACCACCCACAGCATATGCGAGCGGCCAAAAAGATGGTCGCGATGGTCTTGACCATCGCGACCATCGGACTTGCGACGGAGACCCTGCGGTAGGGTCTCCCTGCCGCAAGCCCTAGAGTGATTTTGGCTCTATCAGAGCCAAAATCACTCCCACTGACATCACTAGTGATGTCAGTGGGGCCGGCTTCAGACGGTAGGCGTTCCCATGGGAACGCCTCCGTCTGGCAGGCACGCCCACCAAAGGGGGCGTGCTGTCAATCAACATCGAGAGCACGCCCCCTTTGCTGCGAGACCCAGAGCGATGGAGAGCCGGGTCTCGCGGATGCGCACGACGGAGCTCCCTCCATCGTGCGCATGCGCAGTGGGGAACATCGACCCGCTTGCGAGCGCACTGCCGCTCGCGAGCGGATCTGAATGACCCCCTTAGCTCCTGAGTTGTAACTTGAAATGACGCTGGTCAAAAAATGGCATCTTGCAGATTCTTGTTTCTAAAATGGAGTCTAGCTGCCATTTGCAAGATGGCGTCGCGCACGCTTCAATTTTAAACTGATCTTTCTCAGGCGATTATTCAGCTTCGACACAACCAATCTGATTCTAGATATCTGCTAGAATGCGCTAGAGAAATAATAAGCAGAATCTGGTTGCTATGGGCAACAACTCCACTTCGAAAAACTTGCACTTTAGTAAATATACCCTAAGAATACACATGTGTGTGCCAACTGCGACTATACAGACTGGCTTCTGAAGTGTTCAGGTAGAATGCTCAAATATGGGCCTGATTCAAAGTTGTACGGTATTGCTCCCTTGCAGAGGGAGACCTGCACATGTGCAGTACAGATCTTGCGCATGCGCAGGTCTCTCACGAACATAAACCTGTCGGGTACAAAGCTGAATCAAGCCCTATGTGCATTAGAATGCTAACGTCGGCTAATGCATGATCAACACACAAATATTACATCTGTTTTCATTCTGCACCCGCACAACCTTCTTGCTGTGTGACTGGATCATATAGCCCATCCAGAATCTTTTGCATTTGCAATCTGGCTGCACCAGTTTGTAATATGTAGCATTTATCCTCTTGTATTATGGAAAATTAATATGTTTGTTTTAGTTGCTAATTGTCCATAATTGTACCAGGTTTCAACTTTATCCGTATATTTCAGTATTGACCAAATACACAGTAAAGTAATATGCTGAAATGTAGAAAAGTGATGTTGCAGTACTCTTTCCTACCACTAGTGCATTTGCAAAGTTTGAGTTATATTCTGTGCTCCAATACAAGAAACTTGTGTCTTAGGGCCTTATTCAGCAGTGCACTGCTGAATGCAGATTCACGATGGTCAGGAATCTGCACAGGTGCTGAACCTGAACTGCGCATGTGCAGTAAGGGTCCTGCGCCATCACATGGACTCCGGCCGCAGACTGTCAGTGATTGACAGTCTGCTGCCGTTTGTGGGCAGGAAGGTGTTGCCGCCAATGGGGGGAGGAAAGAGGCCAGGATCTCAGTCAGCTGACGGAGATTTCCTGGCCTCTTGGTTGTATCTGCGGCTGCCGGCTTGCGTGACCCAATGGGTCACTTTGCCGGCCGATGTTATTGCAGATTTCCCGATGCTGCGTTGTACAATGCAGCTCGGATACGTAGTGCATCCAGGAGGCATGACACCTCCTGCTGCATTACCATAATTGGAAGGACAGAATTGTAAAGCTGCGTGCTTGCAGCTTTGGAATTCCGTCTCATGCTGAATCAGGCTCTTAGTATGTAGATTTGTAGTCTGCAGGTGGTTAATTGTGTTTTAAAAGCATTATACAAAATTAAAATATAAATATGTAACAGAAAATGAAGAAAATTTTGATCTTGTCTTTTAAAAATCATCTCTTCACACGTTCAGATGGGCACCATGCTAATCTCTCCACAGGGGTCTCCTAAAATGATGTTATTACATTATACTTAAATAGATTTAAGGACATGCCCTTTTCCAGATCTCCTGTTTTTTAGCTTTATGAAGTGTTGTGCAAGTAGCATAAGGAACCCAATTGTGACTGTCATAAACTGCTATAAACATAGCAGGTTCTTGTAAATTACGCTTACAGTAACGTTTTCCTGAGCATAGGGAATAATGGTGCATACACACGATCAGATTTTTTCTTCAGATATGGACGATAACGATTTAAAAATCGTTCAGTCGTTCATATCTGAAGGAAAATCGTTCATATCTGACATGCCTGAACGATGGACGATCAACGATGCGCGTTCCCGTTTGTCAGATAACGATATCTGACATCTGATGGGTTTGCAGTCAGACTTGGACGATTCCATTCATTGTAATGCAGTCAAAAATCGTTCAATCGTTCAAATCGTTTTAAACTTTGGTAAAATCGTTCAAATCGTTTAATCGTTCAGTCGTTCATCTGACAAATCTGACAAGTCTGACAAATCTGACCGTGTGTACGCTCCATAAATCATCTTTAGGCATAAAAGCATACATAAAGGTAGATTTACTAAAGTTTCCAAAAATAAAATGTGCTGGTGTAACTAGTGTTGTACATAGCAACCAATCAGATTGTAGCTATTATTTCTCTGTTGCATTCTAAAAAATAATAGAATCTGATTGGTTGCTACACCACCACTTGTTTCAGAAGCTTTAGTAAATCTACCTCATAGGCTGTTTTAGATGATCCATATGGAGAATTTGCTCATTCCTATTATCAGTTTACATTATAATGAATTATGGCTGCTAACAAATTTGTCCACAATCCCTAATCCAGGTGTTTGTAAAGTAGAAGGTTATGACCAGCAGAACCTCAGAAAGTGTCACCATCACAGAGCGTAGCACTAGCAACTATACTTAGTATCCGAGTGCTGCCCTGACACTCACCCCAGATCACATGCACGGAGCTGCAGACATAGGAATATCATGGAATGTAAGGATAAGAGAATATTTCCCCTTGGCTTGGACAGACGAGTAGCACATCCTGGCTCTGTGCCCTTGGTGGGCACAACTTTACCCTTCTAAACCTGCCTTGAGCAATGGTCTAGCAAAGATTGGCTCATTATGTGCAAAATATTTTCAGGTACTGAGGCACGTTTCAGTCACTACATTCATAGATAACACAGACACTGACGTTAGACTTGATGTCTGGCCAGGAGTTTGACCTCTGTACTCAAAACTTGTTGTCACAAGGCTATATCTGTATTGTTTATTATAATCACCGCCGATTGTTCATGTTTCTGTGCAGCTTTACATGCAGATGAAAGGTTGTCCAGTATTGCTGAACCTGTAAAATGATCCTTTTGTTGGATAGATGTGGAAATAACTAAAGGTGGATGTTTTTAGCAGTTTATAAGTCTAAACCCTGAATCTATTGGCTAGAATGTATGCAAGTGTTATAATATACTAGGTGAACTAATATATATTTCAATTTGTGAGCTCTGGGGTTGATTCAGACCTGCTCGCAAACGGGTCGATGTTTGCCCCCTGCGCATGTGCCGCCTGCGGCATGCGCGACACCCAGCCAGCAACGGGCGCTCCATTGCTACGGGTCTCGCACCAAAACGGGGCAGCTGTCGATTGTGATTGACAGCTTGCCCCGTTTTGGAGGCGGGCAGGGGGGGTGGCTTGACAAGCAGAGGCGTTCCCGAGGGAACGCCTTGTGTTTGTGGGTGGCCCTACTGACCTCACTAGTGATGTCAGTAGGTGGACTTCCTGCTCTATTAGAGCAGGAAGTCCACTGAGGCTTGCGATGGACGAGACCCTACCACAAGGGTCTCGTCGCAAGCCCGATGGTCGCGACCATCACCTGGCCGGTCGCAAAACCGGTGCAAAAAAAGAAAAACTCCCTGATTCAGAGCGTCCGGCTCTGAATCAGGGCCTTTGTCCCTTGTATTGCAAAAAAAAATAGATGTGTAATTTTATTTATTTTTTGCCAGTAACAGTAGTTTTGAAATGGAACTATGGAGTTATTTAATAACCATGAAATGCACAGTAACACCTAGCAGATAATCAGAATTCACTATGGGCCTGATTGAGAGGTAGATGCTAATGCAGTGGTGAGAATATGCAAATTCTAGCTACAGTCTTCCCCTTGTGTACTTGCGTGCATGGAATGTCCAAGGCTTGAGACGCCCACTTTCCATGCCCGTGCATGCTGCAATTCCGCCATTGGTTCTGAACATTCCACTATCTGTGCATCATCGCGTTCACCACCAACACTTGCACTACCCTATGGCAGATGCAGTGTTTCTACCTGAACTCTGTCTAGACATGGCCTCTTTGGCTTGTTCGTCTGAGAACGCAGTCGCTTTCACTAACACAACCACGACAATCTCCTAACACGCCCACATGACGGATAGTGCATTCACTTCAGGCCAACTCCCAGTCACCTCCCAGGAATGCCTATGGTTTTGCCTTGCCATTTCTAATGCTTGTGGTATCGTACGAAACAGCGCATTTGTGCCTACACACAGGGAGTTCTCAGAATATTTTGCGTATGCGCAGTAGCAAATAATTGCTCAACTGCGAAAACGTCAGCAGTGCATGGACCTCTAAATCAGGCTCTTTATGTCTGTAAAGGTGTGTACACACGATGTCGTTATTGTTCAGTCGTCAAAAAAATGTCCAGCTTCAGCCCCAAAACGATGAACGATAACTACCAATGCGCGCTCCCGTTTGTAGTTGCCGTTCATCGCCCGAACCTCCTGTCTAACCTGACGATAATGTCAGGTTGGATATGTTCGGGGATGAGGGAGGGAGCCCGACACGGTATGAAATCGTTCTTGATTTCGTTCAGTGTTTGTGCTCGTTTGCGTTAACAACACTGAGCACACCCCTGCTGGGGGGGACAGGGCGATTTAGTTCGGGGAGAAAATTGTCCCGCGTGTACGCACCTTTACAAGTTAGACCATTAAAGCAAACCGTTTTGTATTGGTTTTGCTTTTTTTTTGTTTTTGTTATGATATGGGTTAATGGTAGTTTTTTTTATTTATGGTATAATATAGAATATGAAACCACACTTATTTCTATGCAGCAGTTTACATTAGTCATTCGTAATTAAATGCTGCAAATGTTGCCTTTAATTCACTCTATAATAGACCTAAGTTTCAAGCTTCCCATTTCTATTTATTTCCATCTATTTATCCATGTTGTGGCTATCACTTTAACTTTTCCCTGCAGTGTGTCAGTAAATACCCTCTGCATGTGTCAGGGCCGCTGACAGGCTGTGGTTACTGTGTGACTGCAGACAATGCCTGTGAGTAGTAGAGCTGCATTGTCACATGATGACTACTTCTCACATGACGGTCATCTAGCTGGCTGGCCAATGTTAAAACAACCTTGCTGCAGGGGGTGGGGTCCAAACTGAGGTCCTGCCTCCTGCCAAACATATGGCTAAGTCTTGTGACTGTTTAACAGTTTAATGTATGGTTGGTTCCTGGAGACCTGGAAAGCTGTTGAGCCTGTATCAGCATGTATTACCTGTCAGAATGCAAGCGTCTACATTTGCTAGGCTGAAACTGGATAGGACAAACCCCATTTTACCAACGTGGGATATGTGTTTATTTCGTTTTTCACCTCTCGTGTGATCTTTTATCATTGCTTTGAATGCTGCCTGCCTGACTTTATTTAATGGGATAAATGTTCTAGACAAGCTGATAAAATGTGTGGGGGCACACAGAGGAATGCTGGATGTTCCTCAAATAGACTACGAAACAGGTGGATTGCAACTTGCCTGCTTGCAGACAGGTGTAAAATCTCCAACCACGGAACAGCAAAAGGCAAACGTGTGAGGCAGCCGAATAGCGAGCATTTTCACGCTGGTTCTTATACACAGTCCAGGTAAATTCATTTATTAATGGACATTTTAGTATACACTTTAATTAAGATCAGTCTGTATATTGTTTTGGGGGGCAAACACTATTAGTCTAAAATGCAAATACTTTTAAATGAACATTACATTTGCTTTTCTATACATTTCTTCATTCAGTATCCCAATGCTGACCTGTTCATTTTAGTTCGTAATATTTGTCACATAAACTACTAGTGAGAGATGATTATTTATTTTCATTTTATTTACTGAATGCACCGAAAGTATCACAAAAGGAAGGTACAAAGTAACAAATGGAAACAGCTGGTCGTCTTTCAATAATGTGGAGTAAATCTGGCCACACACACAGCGATATTTTACCCGATCTGACCGATTCCGACACATTGGAACGACAGATCGTGTAAAATATGGCCAAATCCTGAGTAAATCTTGAGTCCCCACTCACGATACGATGTGCGTCCCCGCTGGTCGCACATCGCATCTTCAGATCTGCCGTGCAGTAGGGCAGATCTGACAATCTAGGAGGCGATGCACTGTGAAAGTCTGACTGCAGGAGAGATTGTATGAAGATTGGACACCAATTTGTGTGCAGAGCTGCCAGGGAGAGTTTCAAGGGAAATCGTACACATCGGCTGATCGTGTGCAGATCGCCATGTGTTGGCTACCTTTTAAACCTAACATGGAATCAAAAAATAATTTCCAGTGTAAACTGTGCAAATAGTTACATTGTGTATTATGAGAGGTGAGTAGGAAGGGGGAGGGGTTGTCCACACAGATGGCAGCTAAACAGAAGTCAGAAAGCTCTGAATATGAAAATAGCATTGGGAAATACCTACATCATATAAAGAGATGATTTGAATGTAGTATTAGTATTCCATGATATGGGAGCACATTAACAGCGACTTCAGATCATAACTTCAATTGCTGTCTTGAACTGTGCCCCCCAAAACTAGAAGTATGCCCTAATACAGGGGTTCCTGAAGTCCTCCATTACAGTGCAGGTTTAAGACTATCCATGCTTGAGTCCAGATGGTTAAATCTAATTGACTGAGGTACTAATTAAGTCACCTGTGCTCAAGCATGGATATCCTTTAAAACCTGGACTGTAACAGCCCTAATATATTTGAATGTTTTGATTTGATTTTTAAGCCTTTTGCCAATATATTAATTTTTTGTTTATCTGTGTGCAGTTCATGAGTGATTTCACCAACTTGGCATTTATCATATTGGTGCCATGTTGAGAAAGCACTGCCAGCATGGTTTCTCACATAGGCTAAGGAAATGGTAAATAGATCACTTTTGTTCAGTAATTTTAATACAAAGCTCTTGGTTATACACCAAGTCTCATGGTTATATGGTATTGGTGACTTTAATCCACTGTAATGCCATCCACCTTATCTTCTATTGTGTTCTGGTATTTTGTAGTATTTGAGGCTGTCTATATCCATTTAACCTGAACTAAAATGTGACACTGTAAAGCTGGGTGCACATTAGACAATATTTTGAACGATTTGCCCAATTCCGACGGATCAGAAATCGTCAAGTGTGTACGCACTATGGGCCATATTCAACTAGAGGCAAAAAGCATTTTGCGCCTGGTTTTTTTTTTTTTCGAAAATGTCACCTAAAAACTTATCGCCTAATTCAATTCCAGGACAATTTCACCTAAGCGGAAAGTCGATGCATTGAATTCGCCAAAAAAGATTCTCCAATCAATAGGTGAAAAGAAGTAAAAAAAATTTTTTTGGGTTGTGCAAATGTGGGGAAACGTCTCAGACCCCTTGAGACAGCCCCCCAAAAGACTAATCTGCAAAAAAAAAAAACCTAAGAACAGCCCAAAAAAAGACGTGGGGGGGACAAGCATAAAAACTAGTGAAATAGGCTTCTTGGGGGGCTGCAAAGATGGGTTAGGTGTTTTTGGGATTGTAGGTGCATGCAACAGGTGCATTTTTCATGTTTTTAAAAAGTTCACTTTAGAGACACAAAAATATGCTAGCACCCATTTTCAAGTATCCCAAATTTGACAGGACTACTTATTTTCACCAAAAAATACAGCTTTATGCCATTCTTCACCACTTTTACAAAGACGCTAATAGCAAGCAATTTACACAACTTAAGTACGGGAAATTTATTAGGGCTATTAGTACACATCTATATTAACTTATTTTTCTGGGGTACAGACTGATTTCCCCAATTCTTTCAGTACTTTTTGCCTGTTCCACATCGCCTATTTCCGTTTTCGCCTGTTTTGCAATTGAATTAGGCGAAAAGCGGGGACAGGCATGGAATGATTTTGCCTCTGAAACAGGCGAAAAGTCAGACAGGCGAAAATTTTCAGACTTTTCGTCTCTAATTGAATACCCTTCTATACGCGCTCTCACTGCGTCGTTTGTCGCATCTTCAGGTTGTCCCTACATGCAACTCAATGTGACAACCTCATTAACAATTTTGTTCAAATCGTGCATTGTGTAAGCACTACCTGACGACCAGGCGATATGTTACTATCATATAGTTAACGATGAAATGACACACAATATTTTGATTGGTCGTTTGGAAGATTGCGCAGTGTGTATGCACTATATGGTTTGTCTGGGAGCTCAAGGGAATCGGGACTACCATTGCATCGTTTGCTGATCATCTGATTTGTACCCAGGTTATTTGTGGTAGCTTGTGAAAAAAAACAAAAAAAACCCACTCAAATGTGGTAATTGGTAGCGGTATGATGCTTCTGATCTAATACAGGAAGAATAGGTAGTTGCAACACTTAAACAATAGGGGGCAGACTGCAGGGGATGTGAGGTACAGGTGACTCCATTCCCTGCCTTTAGGAATTGGCCAAAAACATATATTAAATACTAGTATAGTATTAGTATTCTGAAGTCCAAACCTTCATACACAATTTTTTTCCCAATATAATACACTTCTTTTATGAACAACAGTAAACTATTATATAGTATAATAGTAATGATACATTGAACAATAGCTAGATAAATATCTGCACATGAGCCAAGTTTATGCCCAGCGCCGCCCGGTGATACCCCTCCACCTCTTCCCTCATTGCACCCCCCCCCCCTGAGCATAAAATATTAATGGCAGCAAGTGGGTGGAGGGCGGGGTTCTTCTACAGCCGACCCCACCGTCCCTGTGCGGCCACACGCATGGAACATGCCTGGAGCAGGCCCTGGTCTTAGCCCATATGGGTAAGGAAGAGCAACCCCATAAGCCCAAGTCATAGTCTAGAGTGTAACCTGTAACAAATATTATAGCAATGCCTGAAACCTGTAGCTCATACCTCCATCATTACTGGAGAAGGTATTTGCTTTGGAGAAATGGACCATAATACACAATAAAGGGAGACCTGCAGCAACTTGTCTGCAACTAATCACTGAATGGGATGAAGGTAACGGATATCATTGCAGGCTCTTTACATCTGGGGAGTCAGAGGACTTCTTTCCTCTTCCCTTATTGATAATAAAAACCTTTGTACTCCATTAAGATGCTATTTGCTTTTGGCAGCATCAAACAGTGTCACATTTCCCTAATCATTGTCAGCTCCATTGTTTCGCATTTACCTTAAGTGAACCCATTGAGGAAGGCTAGATGACCTCTGTTGGCTAAACAAATGGTAAATGGAAATGCTAGATTAATATCCCACTCCATAATGATTTTCTGTATGTTTACCTGCTTGAATTCAATTTATTTATATTTATTGAATTCAATGTATTTATATTTTCTCTCCATTTTAAGTGAAGATTTTGTCTAAATGTGATTGGGACAATAGGAATACATATGATCAATGGGCTAGTACTCTACTAACAGACAAACTTGTACACAGAACAAATCTTTTCTCTTTATGAAAGAGAGGTGACCCAGTGATGGAGAGGAGGTAGCAATTGGCCAGTGTGAGTGCTGACAGGAGGTGATTGCAGGGTAATATGGGTGTGTGGTGTATTGTCAACTGCACCTAGACAATGCAGAATAGAAGTGCCGTCTGCTCGGCAGCTTTTGTCATGTGGGTGAGGGGGGCAGCCCATGGTCATCTGATAGTCTTGTGCTTTGGAATAAACCCCAAATGGAGGTCAGAGAAGAGGAAATAGGAGCACATTGGGACATCTGCCTGTCCATCTATAGGGGACATGATGCAGTTTGTGGACAGGTATAAAGAGATTTATTTTGGATTAGACTGGAAGTGACCTTATTGATTAACATTTTTTTTTTGTGTGTGTGTGTAACTATAGTGTATAACTTCAATACCTGGTAGTGATGTACTGCTTGAATATGATTTCACTGAAAATGTCTTTTGCAATCCTAATGTATTTTGCACATGCCTAAATTATACAGGTATTGTATAATTCGTGACTGTCGTTTTTATAGCCACCTTATTATACCATTATTGCTCTAAAAATAATTTCTATGCATGTAGAAACCTTTTATGATGAAACATATTTTAATGTACAATGCAATTTTTAAAATTGTATTTTGTAGTAGCTCCTATTAAAAATGGTTGTCCCAAAAACATACACATTTGGTGTTGGAGTAAGTAGCATTTTCCGTACTCTCAAGGAGTTAGCTCTGAGGAGTAAATTTACTAAAGTGAGAGTTTTTAGAAGTGGAGATGTTGCCCATAGCAACCAATCAGATTCTACTTAACATTTAAATAGCACCTTCTAGAAGATAATAGCTAGAATCTGGTTGCTATGGGCAACATCTCCACTTCTAAAAACTCTCACTTTAGTAAATGATTCAAACACAAGTCTGCAGCTTATCACAGTGTAGAGTGACATACTACTTAGTCCCATTGTGAGGGATGAGTCTTGCAGAGATGTAAGTCACTGGCCCTCCCCGATGAGCACTGCTTTTTGAATAGATAATCATAAACTGCTACTTTGATTCACAGCCGCTTCTACGAAAAAGTATTTCTGTGGTTATTTCATATGCAAATATTCACTTTTATATCAGAAATGCAATTATTCTTTACATATGTACAATGTTTGTACAAAAGCACATTTTATTGGAACCAGTTTGTATACCTGCTGGTTTAATTTGTCCTAAACTTGTCTCCAATGTAATATTTAATTTATCTTCGAATGCATGCTGTGTGTAGTAGCAGCTGTCTGTCTCTGAGTACTTCCGTAAGCACTTTAAAAAAAGCTAAAGGATTAAAATAAAATACAAAATACCTTAATCATATGGAGGTATTTGAGCATCTAGTGTACTTGCCCCCTGCCTGTTTTCTGTGCACTTCTTTCTCCCTGTGTTCCTATTTGGATCTTAGCTTGCTATGTTCTAACTTCCATAATTTGTTTAGTTGTACAACAAAGGGGCTTTTTATCAAATGCTGGTCAATATGGGAAGTTTGTTCTGGAAGGTAACAACTGAAAATGTGTAGTAGATACTGACGCTTTAGGTTACAGTCTGACCTTGAATAACGCCTAAGTACAATTTTAACCCAGATCCAGTTATTACTTCTTATATTAATTTATGGTTAAGAGTCTATCTAACTTTCTGCATAAGAATTGTTGCATGTATAACTAGAATCTGGATAGTAGTCTGAAGTTTTGGCAGTATGATAGGTACAATAGAGGTACTATTTTTGTGCTCTTCTGAAGCCTGTTTACCTTGTTCCCAGAGGTTCTTAAAATATGAGCATATTGTGCGGGATTGTGCGGGAAAGTGTAAATTTTCCAATATTTCTGTTTTTTTTCTTTTCTTACTACAACAAACTTAAGGTGGGCATACACTATACAATTTTCTGTCAGATATCTGTCCAAACTGGCTGGTTAGAATGAACACCTGGTAATGTATGGGACCACATGACAGTCGGTCATATAATTTTAAACACTGAAAAAAGGGCAAAAAAAAAATGTTCAAATTGGTTACATTTGTGTGTTTTAACCAATTTGTCCGAACAACCATTTTTGGCTATTTTCCATGGTTTGTGAGCAAATGGACAATTGTCATTTGCTCCCATACATAACCAGGTTTTCATCGCAACCAACCAGATTGGACAGATATCTCACAAAAAATTGTATAATGGATGCCCAGCTTTACAGTGCATCCGGAAAGTATTCACAGCGCTTCACTTTTTCCACATTTATGTTACAGCCTTATTCCAAAATGGAATAAATACATTTTTGTCCTCAAAATTCTACACACAATACCCCATAATGACAACGTGTAAAAAAGTATTTTTTTTTTATGATATTTGCAAATTTAATTAAAAAAAAAACAACTAAGAAATCACATGTACTTAAGTATTCACAGCCTTTGCTCAATACTTTGTTGATGCACCTTTTGGCAGCAATTACAGCCTCAAGTCTTTTTGAATATGATGCCACAAGCTTGGCACACCTATCTTTGGGCAGTTTCACCCATTCCTCTTTGCAGCACCTCTCAAGCTCCTTCAGATTGGATGGGAAGCGTCAGTGCACAGCCATTTTCAGATCTCTCCAGAGATGTTCAATTGCATTCAAGTCTGGGCTCTGGCTGGGCCACTCAAGGACATTCACAGAGTTGTCCTGAAGCCACTCCTTTGATATCTTGGCTGTGTGCTTAGTGTCATTGTCCTGCTGAAAGATTAACCGTCGCCCCAGTCTGGAGCAGGTTTTCATGCAGGATGTCTCTGTACATTGCTGCATTCATCTTTCCCTCTATCCTGACTAGTCTCCCAGTTCCTGCTGCTGAAAAACATCCCCACAGCATGATGCTGCCACCACCATGCTTCACTGTAGGGATGGTATTGGTCTGGTGATGAGCGGTGCCTGTTTCCTCCAAACATAACGCCTGGCATTCACGCCAAAGAGTTCAATCTTTGTCTCATCAGACCAGAGAATTTTGTTTCTCATGGTCTGAGAGTCCTTCAGGTGCATTTTGGCAAACTCCAGGCGGGTTGCCATGTGCTTTTTACTAAGGAGTGGCTTCCGTCTGGCCACTCTACCATACAGGCCTGATTGGTGGATTGCTGCAGAAATGGTTGTCCTTCTGGAAGGTTCTCCTCTCTCCACAGAGGAATTCTGTAGCTCTGACAGAGTGACCATCGGGTTCTTGGTCACCTCCCTGACTAGGGCCCCTCTCCCCCGATCGCTCACTTTAGATGGCCGGCCAACTCTAGGAAAAGTCCTGGTGGTTCCGAACTTCTTCCATTTACGGATGATGGAGGCCACTGTGCTCATTGGGACCTTCAAAGTAGCAGATATTTTTTTGTACCCTTCCCCAGATTTGTGCCTCGAGACAATCCTGTCGCGGAGGTCTACAGACAATTCCTTGGACTTCATGCTTGGTTTGTGCTCTGGCATGCACTGTCAAGTGTGGGACCTTATATAGACAGGTGTATGCCTTTCAAAATCATGTCCAAACAACTGATTTTACCACAGGTGGACTTCAATTAAGCTGTAGGAACATCTCAAGGATGATCAGTGGAAACAGGATGCACCCGAGCTCAATTTTGAGCTTCATGGCAAAGGCTGTGAATACTTATGTACATGTGATTTCTTAGTTTTTTTTTTGTTTTGTTTTTTTTATTAAATTTGCAAAAATCTCAAACTTTTTACAGGTTGTCATTATGGGGTATTGTGTGTACAATTTTGAGGACAAAAATGAATTTATTCCATTTTGGAATATGGCTGCAACATAAAATGTGGAAAAAGTGAAGCGCTGTGAATATTTTCTGGATGCACTGTAAATATAGGATTAAAATGGTAACTGTCCCTTCGTAATACATTTTAAGTGGTCATAACTAAGTAATGATATATATCTTGTGAAACCTAAATACTAAATAGGTCCAGTGATTTCCTGTAACAACAATTGATTCAACCTTTGCTCTAGTCAGTAAGTGGTTTGGAAATTGTCTTAATGCTTTCAGTGTAAACAATCGGCTATACAGGTGGCTGCAGTTTTTATTGAAGATCAAAAGCTTTTTAATGAGTAGGAAATGTAGCACAAAGCAATGCCTTCCAGGTCACATGACTAAAACATGTGCAGGCAAACATAATCTGTGTGAGTTTTATCTTTTATACACTGTGCTAGTAAATATTACAAGTGCATGTATATTTATTTTCCTGAAGCCTAACACTATATTCCCAGAAGCCATGTCCCACATTTAAACCCTAATCTAACTGACCAAACTCCATGTTTTTCATTTACAGCTGTGCAGAGTTTGACTTGAATTGCATCCGCTTGATTGTTTACCAAGACTGCGAAAGAAGAGGCAGACAAGTCCTATTTGACTCCAAAGCGGTTTGTGAAATAAAAGATGAAACCACACAGGTGACTTTTTTTTTTTTTATTTTAAACGAAAGAAAATAATTTTCACATAAATGTAATGTGGATCATCGTATATCTAATTTCCAAAGTACAGTTTGGATTGCTGGGATGTCCAGATCGGCTATGGGTTGGTTTAGCCCTCTCAACGTATTAATGTGGCCAATTGAGTAGACATGTTGAGAGCCCAAAATATACATGTGAAACCAATCTCTTTCCGGGTAGATGAGCTTTATCAACCATCTTTGCTCATTTTTGTAGGCATTGCATAGTTTGCCATAGTCTGGTTGGTAACACAAAATTGGCATAGTAATCCACCCATGATCTGCTTACTTGGGTGGCTGTGTTATTAGTCTGAGAAGAACCACAGTGAGTAGCCTGTCATTATGTGTAATCGCTAAAAGGACCCATTAAGCCAGAGGTTCCCAAACTCCACCATTATAGTCCACGTTTTAAGGATATCCATGCTTGAGCATAGGTGACTTAATTAGTTAAATCAAATGGATTGAGGTACTATCTGGGTTCAAGCTTGGATATCCTTTAAACCTGGAGTGTAATGGCAGAGTTTGGGTAACTCTGCTTTAATCATTTGAGGGGGCCAATCATTTCCAGATGAGAGAGATTGTCAGAACCAGTGGTTACAAATTGCATGGAGTTAGGTGGATTGCTCATTGATGTTCTGAAATCCTGCTTTGTGAGGTGGGACTAGAGAAAATCCTATCCTAATATTAGTCTATTTACTTGGCAAAGTGGAATTCGGCTGCCGATATCTAACCACTATGTCCAAAGCACAAATTGACAATGTAAAATATAACCCTGGCTGCGATTCAATTGTTTCTTCGTTCAGGGGTCCCAATAGTATTTATCGCGTCTACAAGCTCTGGGTTTAGCCGAACACAGCTGCTAAACCCATCTAAAGAAGTGGTTAGGGTGCCCAAACCGCCATTAAGGCACCCAAAAAAACAGACTCTGGACACATTTCTTCTCTCACCTCAGGAGGCTGCAAGAAAAAATGTGCCCCACCCGTAGCTTTAGGCGTCCAAACGGAGCAACAATTGAATTGCTCCATCAGGCGCCTATTCGTATAGCCGCCAGGCGGGGGCGTCTAAAACAAATGAATCACCCCCAATGTGTCATGTTTATGGCACAGGTTAATAAAGTTGATTTTCACAAACATACTCAACTGACCACCTTCAAGGTAATGTACATTTTGCCTCCTTTAAACCAAGGTGAAAGATGCCCTATGCTCACTTGAGAAACCTTTAACATTACCTTCACAGATCATCCATAATGTGTATTACGCTTTAAACATTGCAGCATGCTACTGATTATACTTGTGTGTTTTTGACAATTTGTTGCTTGAATTGCTTTTAGAGTGGTTCCTTGTTTTACCTTTTATCCTCATGTAAATCTACATTGGAGTACCTTATTTTACCTTTTATCCCCATGTAATTCTACATTGGAGTATTTATTACATCTATAGACCATAAAAAAATTTACCACAAAATTCAGATTGGTGTAGATACTTTCTGTGTTTCAGCAGCTATTTTATATTGGTTTACTGTTTCTCATAGGGCAATGGTAAAATACCTTTTTGTTTTAAACAACTAGAATACCTGTTATATCCCTGTATATATATGAAGGAGTGATTCATACTGGTATATGTATGAAGCCAGCACATTGGTCATTTCTATTGGTCAGTCCAAGCAGCAGAATTACTCTTCAGTTAGGCCACAAACAAGGGATCATATCACTTCTGGAATAACAAAGCCATATAGCTGCTGTTGGAAGATGCCACACAGAGGTCAACAGAAGTAAATATCAGGTTTGCCAACATGCAACTATTTCTGAGCAATTTTACTAGCACATGAGGCAGTACATATTAGTAGAAGATGGTGTGATAGTATAATTCGAATAAAATAACATTTTAAAAATTAAATAATATGAATATTTGTGCACATTGCACTCTACGCACAACATTCTACTAATTTATGATTTTCCTTTCCAGCCAAATCTAGTTTAATGCAGTTGCAATATAAATTTACAACATACCATGTATCATCACAGTGTACTAGGTGGCCCTGTAATAACATATCAATATATAAGTAACTGCATGACATTCAACAGCATAAGTTATCCATTTCTGACAAATGATAATTGCTCATGTAGTCATCTCTATTTCATTCCCCAACATAAGTGCAAAGTGTGCCATTTGGTTCTGTTTATACCTACATAAGGCCTGAAAAAGTGTTTGGGTGTAATGGGGCATACACACTAGACGATAAAAGTTAACGATATCGCTCAACGATAAAATATATCGCTCATATTGTCAAGTGTGTATGCACCAAACGTCAATGCGCGCTCCCGCAAGTCGTTAACTATGTTTGCTGTCGTGCAAACATGCAGGCTAATCTGACGATGCCGTCAGAAAGTGCCTGTTCAGGGATGCGGCAGGATGACGTCACTGAATGATATCGTTCAGTGTGTACACCCAATATCTTTCACCAATATTGCTCAGCACATCATCTAGTGCAGTGGTTCTCAAACTCGGTCCTCAGGACCCCACACAGTTCACTTCTTGCAGGTCACCCAGCAGGTGCACAGGTGTATTCATTACTCACTGACACATTTTCAAAGATCTACAGGTGCAGCTAACTATTTACTAGTAGTTATTTGGGGTCCTGAGGACCGAGTTTGAGAACCTGTGGTCCAGTGAGTGTTGGCTAACCTTGACACTCCAGCTGTTGTGGAACTATATATCCCAGCATGCCCTGCCACAGTTTTAGCATGCCCTAATAGCAAAACTGTAGCAGTGCATGCTGGGTTATGTAGTTCCATAACAGCTGGAGTGTCAAGGTTAGCCAACACTGGTCTAGTGTGTATGGGCCTCTAGTGTCTTTTTTTAATTTTATTTTTTTGGGGGGGGGGGGGTTTGGGGGCGGCGGCAAATTGTGCAGCAGAGAAAAAAAAAAAGCAGCACATGAATTCTTATGTATCCTTCCACTGATAGAATCTGTCTGCCATCCTGCTGAAACTCTGTGTGTGTCTATTGCAGTCTGTCTGAATTGTTTGTTTGAAATTTGCAATCGGACCATGGCATGAAAGCAGATTTACATATGATTGCAGAGATGTTGGGTTTTATTTTCCCCTACAGGAAGACAAGTGATGTTTTGTATTTAATTTTACTTTTTTGTTGTTGTTGTTGTTAGTGTTTTTTTTTTTTTTATGTGTTTACGTCTGTATTTACATAGTGAATGCAACTTGGTATTTATTAATAATACTGTTCACACATGGATTATACTTGTCCAAAACATATCCAACTCTAGATCAGTCCCTTAATGCAGTGGTTCCCAAACTATGTGCCGTGGCACCCTGGGGTGCCTTGGGACACTTTGCAGGGGTGCCTCAGGATGGTGGTCCGGCACCGAATCAAATTATTTATGGCCAATGTATTGTAAATATGTGGGCAAACAGAAGTGCAAAACTTGCCGACAACACATAACTGACCCTAAGGATGACAGGGAAACACAATTTACTTCTTTTTTTAATTTCTCAATAAGAAAAATTAAACTTAGGTGTGCCATGAAAACAATGCTGTTACTCTAGGGCACCGTGATTCAATAAAGTTTGGGAACCTCTGTCTTAATGCATTCGCAGTCATTTTAGGATCCACTGAGGGTACAGTTATAGTGTGGGGTCTGTTAAATTGTTTGTCACAAACATTGTTTTTATATGTGTGACACATTTTATCACTGAAAATATTGTTGTTTATGTGCACTTTGCTCCTCATGTGTCACTTTCCAGATTGCCAATAAAAGGGTGTGATAGGGAGCAGTAAATGGCCTTTTTTTGTTAAATCGGTGGTAACATTATTCCATGTTTGTTCTGCAAATACCTTTCCATTAGTCAGAGGCAGACGTGACAGATGCAGGAGCAAAATTGGTAGTGGATGAGCTTCTGGCCCACAGACAGGCCTTCTGCTGACACCCATGTGTGGTTAGTAATGTGAAAGTGATATCCCCATTAGCTAAGACATACTATACCCAGGAGAAAAGCCTGGGCATTGCTTCTGGACTTGGAAACATACACTGACTATGCAGGAAAAGGAGAATAATTAAACTACTAAAAAAAAAAAACATTCAATCTCCAAGCATCACTTCTAGCACTAAAAGGAGGATAATATATACTGAAAATGAGAGAAATTGATTTATTGTTTTTTCTGCTCTGTCAGAAAAGATTTTTTTTTTTTTTTAACTATTAATTTATTATTGTTCCCTGTATGAAAGGAGTCTTCAAATACTTGTGTGTTTTGCAATCAAGTAATTTCAATATGGATTATTAGATGAGTAATTGATGTTATGCATTGTGTCCAGAAACATAGTGACCAAAGTTAAACATATTATAGCTGCAAAGTAATAACCTGTAAGCATTTGTGCTGCTCAAAAGTACATACATCACAAATGCACATACAGTATATGTTCAGTACAACAGTCAGGTGTTCACAAAACATAAAGTGGAAGAAACTGAAAACCTCTCAATGGGGAAATGTATCAAACCTTCTAAATCAGCTTCTATCTATCATTTTATAGAATGTGCTAGATAAAGGTTGCTAGGGGCAACTTCTCCGCTTCACTCTTTAGAAGCCTTGATACATTTTCCCCCATCTCCATTATATTCCTAAAATGATACATTCAATCTAAAACTGATCCTGCTGATCTTTAATGGATAAAAGCTTTTGCCTTAAATAACCGTCTAACTATCTTCCAGTTTTGGCTTTGTGATCATCTGTTTGTGGACAAATAACTCCCCTGAAACACTGTGCGATCAGGTGCTACTTCTGTGATAAACTTTAGTATTTCACGTGGACCTCATGGTAAAGCTTAGTATTTCTGGGCCAAATGTAATAGGGTGAGAGTTTAGCAGTAAACTCCCACATTGGTCAAGTTTTATCTTCAAAATGGGAAAACATCTGAATGAAAGTTTAAATCGTGGGAGTTTCTTGAGTCTATAAACATGTGAGTTTGCATGTTCTCGGACTCGATTACATTGGCCCAGTTTAAAAAGTGTGAGAGTTTACTGTAAACTCTCATATTTTCTAAACTCTCACCCTATTACATTTGGTCCAGGTACTCTGTTCCTGGAATACATAGTTTGAAAAATAGCTATTTGTGCAATATTTAAGAAGAATTAAAAAAGGCGGTTCTTAGGGGGTTAGAGGGTCACACGGCGCCTGTTACTTATTTACAGAAGTGGCCAAAATGCTATACTAAATTACCCAGTGTGTTTTGGGTTTTTGTTTGTTGTTGTTTTTGTTTTTTTTTGTTTGTTTTATAATAGAATTTCACCACTGTGTGCATTCTCTGCCAAATGGAAGAAAGTTTTGTGACAAATGTTAGTTTGAGATGCCACGTTCAATGAAGGTGGTAGTGTGTTTATAAAGAGAGCAGAACATGCAGAATTCCTGTAATATTGATACAAGGCTGCATTTTGAAAAGCTATGTATTAATCACAGCTGTTTTGGGGGGGGGTGAGATGTAATAGCATTTTGTTATACCTATGGGAGTGATAGGGAAGTAGAACAATTTATAGCATTACCAAGGTTTTATAAGTGCAGTGATTCATACGGGTGTGCCTACAATGCCTAATAGTATCACATGACTGCTTTACCTGGAGCCAACTCATGCAATCTCTGAGTGATCAACTGTTTCTGAGCACAAAAAGGCTTCACTGTGTAACATAACCTAAAATATAAATAACATTATATTTTTGTACCCTGATGACGTCACATTAAAGTATTGAAACATTGGAATTTACGACCTGCTTCTGATTTATCGGTTATTGCTGAGTGCTGCCGCCACTGTGTATGTGTGTATATGTATGTGTGTGTGTGTGTGTATATATATATATAGATAGATAGATATTTATCTATATCTATCTATGTATGTGTATATATATATATATGTGTGTGTGTGTATAGTTCATTCTAGCACCCTGCACCTGTCACAATCCATGCACATTCTGCTCTGTTGATTCTAGCACTCTCAGCAGATGCAACAAACTCAGGAGATAAATACAAGTGTGCTAGAAGCACCAGAGCAGAGAGCGCCACTCCAGGCAGGAAAGAGGAACTGCACAGGTTGTGACATTTGCAGGGTGCTAGAATGAACACTGTGTGTATAATATATATGTGTGTGTGTGTGTGTACATTTCCCCTCCTTTTCTACACCAGTTTTACTTAAACTATACCATATGTTAAAGTACAAATTGAATCATTGGAGAAAATTTATTTTGTAACTAGTACAAACAAAATATCTATTTTAATGATGTGATGCCTTGGCAAAACTTTAATTGGCTGCCCGGACACACACACAGTATACTGTATACACAGTACACACACACTCATGTAAAAAGTCTGTCAATAAATAAATGCACCCCAGATCCCCTATTCCCCAATGTAATACCTCCATATTTCCTGTGGGAAGCGTCCAGTTTAGTTCACATAAGCATCTCACGAACTTGGCAAAATAAAAAATAATCAGGTATTACAGGTGCCAGCGGGGCCTATCTGTCAGGGCATGCTGGCACTTGTGGTTCTCCAAGTGCTAGCATTCCATGACAGCCATTTAGGTTGGGCATGACAGGGCTAGCAGTGACCTGTAGTGCTCCAGTAAAGAAGAATATTAAATCTTTTCCTTGACAATTATTATTATCACAACAACCGATGCTGAAGGAGTGCGGGAAATGGTCCCTTACGCTATCCGCACTGGACTAATTCTTCCTTGGGAAGAAGTTTGCTTTTTTTTTTTTTTTTTGCAGACCCCACTTCCCTATCAGTATCAGCCCTATGCTGACTGTCCTAGGGCTGGTTGGCACACATAACACCAAAGTATTGCCCATGCTGTAGTGCCACCAGATCTGGCTGATAAAACCCTTTGCTGGTAGTGGAAAATCTGGAAACTCCATGCTCTTTGTCCCCCCCCCCCCCCCCCTGATCTTTCCACTACCAGTCTAGGCTTCAAGGCCTAGAAATGGTTATTAAGTTGGAGGGGACTGCACACATAATTTATTTCTTTTTATTTTCCCTAAAAATCCAAGCCTGCACGGATCCTAGAGATCAAGCGCTTTACCCAAATGCAGGTTATTCTGGGGATTCTATCAGGACAGCAAATTTTGTTGTAAAGTGTGTATTCTTGGCAGGATTGTGGCGGTTCTGAGCTAAACAAATTAGCAGGATACAATACCACTGGGGAAATGCTGCAATTGTGCTGATATTGCCAAACCGATGTTTATTAAATTTCCCCCCTTGTATGTCTGTGTGCAGACTGATGTCAGAAAGGGGTTAATGCATTGTGCACAGTCAGTACATGAACTCCACGAGGGGGAGAGGGCACATTTAATGGTTTTTTGTTTTTTTCCTGTCACTACCTTTGTGTCAAGCACATGACTGCTGCATGTACATTGTAACTGCCTAGTGATAGTCACATTGAAGATTGAATAATCCAGATAACCTATGCGTGGGAGACTTAGAAAACTTCTTTCTGGAAAGAATATACCGCAAATGCAATGTAAATAAAGAGATTATCTAATTCAGAGATGTTTACCATGATCATTTCTGGTGCCTCCCTTAAACGTGTGTTGCTACATACATAGGCTAAAACGAGTACCACTCGGGCAGATAACCTCTCTGGAAATTGTGTGAAAAGGGGTTTTGATGCATGATGTACTCATTTGTTGAAATTAATGGACTACAGCTTAATGCATCAAAACAACATGATCATTGCTTATGCAGCACCTATATTGGGGCATCCTAGACCTCTCCAAGATTAGGGTGAATGAAACTGGTACTGGCAGCTTACTGGAACACCTCTACAGTTCTAGTCTGACCCACTAATCTTGAAACCCTTTTCTCCCAGGGAGAAGGAGAGGAGGCTCCAACCAGGACAAAACCCTGCCAGACAAGTAGCAGCGGGACCTGTACCATCTCCTCCTGTTTTACAGCATCAGGATGTGCCCAACCTGCCAAGGAGCCACTGCCAAAGTATCAGGTATAAATCACTTTATCAGAGGATGGAAGTTTGGGGTTCTTCTAGAACATAGCGTGAGGCTACTGTGATAAGTACTCTAACAGAAGCTGCACAGATGTTGTATACAAGGACCTAGAAATGTTAGAATTACTCACATGGTTGATGGAAAATGAAATATAAATTTCCGGTCTTATGATTGTGATTCACTATACAAACCTCCCACACCTCGTGCAAATACCTTTTTTAGCTCTTCTGATCCTATTTGTTGGGAAACACCCATCCCACAGTATGCTACTAAATAGACTGAATGAGACAGAAAGTAAGACCATTCACCCAGTGTTGTTGCGTATATTGGTGATCACCTGTGATAGTTGGCTACTGTATGTCCTTTATTAAGTCTCAGTGGCAGGAAAGCTAGTGATGTAGATAAGACCTTATTGATTATAGCATGTTTGGTTTATTTCTTGTGTATGGCTGCTGTATTTCCACCTGTACACTAAGCAGCATGTATCACCTTACAGTACACCAAGCCAGCCTCTGACGTGAACATGCTAGGGGAGATGATGTTTGGCTCTGTGGCAATGAGTTACAAGGGTTCAACATTAAAGATTCATTTCATCAGGTGAGTCAATGCAATAAAATCCAATGAGGGCTTTTGTTAGCAGAAATGTTTGTTTTAGCTTAACTTGAACTAGACGTTTGTTCCATGGCGGCTCGCTTCTGGCTTATCTTCCTGTTTCTCTAAGATCATGTTCAGCCGCAGCATTAGTTACACAGTCACTGTTCCTAAAGGGAATCCTTCTCCAATTTGCACTTTGAGTTTATGTGTATCCTCTTTATCATTTAATTAAGAATAAATACATGCACCAATCAAGAGAGAGTGGAGGCAGAACCTGCTGAATGTCCTAAAACAAAAGGTTAACTTTAAAAAAAATAAAAAAAAATAATATAATAACTGTTTGTTTGTTTTTTTTCTCAATGGATTTTTAGACAAAAATGTATTTGTTCCCAGCTGTTATGTTTTCGAAACTGGAATATTTTTAACTGGTTTATTAAATCTTTTGTTCCCATGGTGGCAAAGCAATGACTCAGTCCAGGGATGTTGCTTGTTAAATGATGCAGGTGTATGTAAGTCTAGTGTTACAGTCTATTGTGAAATAAAACAGTCTTATGGACTATTGAAAGCATCACTGGGAATCCCAATACTATGACAAAGCAGGCAGGTTGTTCCTTATGAATATTAATAGTAAAGTCGGAATTAGTCATTTGCTCGTGAACTTATACCATTGTCACGGAATATACGTTGTGTGTGTATCACACAATTAATTTATGTTTGATTTGCTAGGTGTCCTCCTCAGTTGATGATCAGCAAAGTGTTCTCTGCAAAAGTGGGAGGTTTCAGTGGCAGCGCACACACGTAAGATTAACCATCTCTTCTACTGGTGTGGGGGGGGGGGGGCGGTTTATTAAAATGTGCATATTAGGATTGGCGACAATTTTATCATTCAAGTTATTAAATGATTACAAATTCTACTTCTTTAAATGTGTAATCAACTTCAAGTTTTTCAGTTGAACATAATATTCTACAAATCTTGAACAGTAAAGAGCTGCAGCACAGTGCCAGGCAGGGGCTGTACAGGGTCAATCAAGTATGGCAGTGATTCCCAACCTCGGTCCTCAAGGCACACTAACAGTCCTGGTTTTGGCGATATCCATGCTAAAGCACAGATGGTTTAATCAAAATATCTGAGGTACTAATTAAGTTGCCTGTGATTAAGTATGGCTATCCTTAAAACCTGGACTGTTAGTGTGCCTTGAGGACCGTGGTTGGGAACCCCTGATGTATGGTATTTCCATTGTATGTATGGTATGGTCCCCAGTTAGGCTGCATCTCTTGAGCATCTTACGGTGTTAAAAGTACAATATGCTGTAATTTGGGATTGCTCAGAGGCAGCCAAGTCCATTTTTAATTTCTCTTTGCTAACCTTCCTATATTAATGGAAATGGGAGAATTAGAATGAATATTTATTTTTTGTTGTTCACTTTGGGGACAGGCTACTTAGAGGTGACATAATGGATTAAGATGCAAATAACCAAACAAGACTACGCTAATTAAAAACACACTACTAGACTGTTATATACTTCTGCCATCTTACAGTCAGGGCTTCTTATATGTAGAAATTTATAATTTAATCACATTTGATATATTTCACCACACATCACATTCATTTAAAAATAACAATATAACTTATTGGTATCCAGTTATATAGATATCTCAATAATGATGACCTAATAAGGTACTTTGTAGGGCCTACTGGAATAGATACATATATGACTCTAATAGACTGGTGTTTGATCCATAAAGAAATAAGTCCAAAGGTAAATGGAAATCCGTGTGGAGTGGAATATAAACGAAGCATACAGTTCCTTTTAAGACAGAATTATCAGGCTGATCTAAAAAGTCTTATCCCAAATCCTGTATAATTACCACATATGGGTGCGTTTAGGTTCTCCACAGTTAGGTGATACCCTGCACCAGCACTCTCTCTGTCTCCCGTTCTTGAACAGCTGATAAAGCCGCGTATGTGTATCCGGAATAAAATAACAGCCCAGTGGGATTAGAGTAACGGCTTGCTGTATCTTTTCTGTCTAAATCCAGAAAATATTCCCGTACTCCAGTGCACTTGACACACTTGGGGGTGCTAATATTCAGGGGTCCGATGACATGTTTCACCCCTTCACATAGAGGCTTCTATTCCAGAAGGCCCTACAAAGTACCTTATTGGGTCATAATTATTGAGATATCTATATAACCGTGGATATTATCAGTTATATTGTTATTTTTAAATGAATGTGATGTGTGGTCAAATATATCAAATGCGATTTAATAATACATTTTTGCATATAAGAAGCCCTGACTGTTATATATTTCTGCCATCTTACATCTTGTTTGGTTATTTGCATTTTTGTTTTTACTAGAGATTCACATTTGCTGGAGTTTAGATTTGCAGCTGATTGTTAGATCACCTCCACTTGCAAAGTGGGAGGACAAAGAAGCACTTAGTGGATTGTATACATTCTTTATAGTTTATTAGCGCCCAGGTCAATGGTTAGTTTTTATAACTGATTAAGACATAGCTTTTACTAATGTTTTTCATAACGGTTCCTTCTTGTAAGAGTGGAATTCTTCTGGGTCCTCCCATGGGCATTTCTCCTGCAGGGTTTTCCTTAAGATCAGCATTTTTTTTTTTTTGCGGTTTCATCTTTGAAGTTACAAGTGTATTGAGAACACTGTATTTAATCCCATTATTACAGGGGAGCCATGTGAGAATTCTCCTATACCACTTATTTCAAGACCATTAGAGTGCTGATTAAATCCAGGCTTATGGAATAAGTTGATTTGAGCGCAATCATTTATTCTTGTGTCATATTATGTATTTATTTATATGATATCTCTATCCTTCTAATTTCCATTTGTCTTCTGCTTAATTCTTATTAAAGTCTTCAGGACAGTCTGGAGAACATCAGCCATGATGGTACTGGAGTTAAACTGGGTGTGAGTCAGAGTGGACAAGGGTCATGTCCAAATGGATCTAATCTAGGTACATGTGCATTACAATAACAGTCTATACTGTGATTACTGGCCAGTAAAAGAAATACCCTAAAGTTCACATGTTTATACACCATGTAGACAAAAGTGATTGGACACCCCCACGCAAGCGAAATGCATACCATTGCACACGAGTTCCAAATGGCCACTAATGTGGCAATTTTAACAAGAACACTTCGTAGGGAAGCCCATGCAATTGCGGGTGTACGGAAACAATTAATGTTTTTATCAGGATGACAATGCCACCTGTCATGTTTCCAGGGACACGCTGGACTTGTATACAGAAAATTCGGTAACCAAGATGAACTGGCCAGCTCACAGTCCAGATCTTAATCCCATTGAGAAACTCAGGGATGAATTGGAGAGACGGGTGCATTCTAAGCCGACTCAACCTTCTTCAGTGTCACAGTTGGTCACTGTACTTAAGGCGGAATGGCAAAATATACTGCCTGCTGTTGTCCAGGAACTTGTGGACAGTTTGCCAAGAAGGGTGTCTGCAGTAATCACTGCACGTGGTGGACCTACAAAGTACCGATGTCAATAAAATCTTGTTGATCTATTTGCTGTCAGTGTCCAATAACTTTTGTCTACACAGTGAAGAATTTCCTTATGTTGCAGATAGTGGGGAGTTCCCTTCCTTGGCATCCCTTGTAACCAGAAGCCACTACAAACACTTAGGCCCGTATTCAATTTGAGCCCAGCCGCAATACTTTTTCGCCTCCCAGACTTTTCGCTACTTCGCCAGTTCTGCAGGGCGAAAAAGTATTGTGCGCTTGACCGCGTATCGCTGTATTCAATTTGAAAGTACGCGAAAACAGGACCCAGCGAAACTTAAACAAGCGGAAACTACTGTCAGATTTGGGGAAATCAGCCTGACACCCCCCAAAACATGCTCTGACATGGGGGTTCCCTATGGTACAAATGGGGGGCATTTGGCTTGCTGAAGGTATTTGGGGTTTTTAAACTGGCTCAATAGCTGCTAAATAGCATTTTTGTGGAAGTGGTGCAGAATAGTATTCAGGAGGATTTTTTGCAGAAAATAACTTATCCCTGCAAATTTGGGGTACTTGAAAATGGGGGTCAGCATATTTTAAAGTTGCTAAACTGAAGTATCCACCTGCCGCAAGCACCTGCAATGATAAAAACACATGGGGCATACTTGGGGACCCCCCAGAGTCAAGTTCGCTAGTTTGTATCTTTGTCCCCCAACTTTTTTTTTTTTTTTCACCTCCAAAATCAAAGTGATTTTTGGGGTGTCCTTAAGTGTTTTTTAAAAAAAAAAAAAATAATTTTACACTGTTTACCTTTTCGGGGACTGTCTGAAGGCTGCACGGGGGTTCCCGCAACATTGCACCCCAAAACCCCAATTCTGCACCTTTTTCCACCTGCTATTCATAGGCGAAACTTTTTCGCCTATTACATTGCATAGACTTTCCGCCTAGGCAGAAAGTCTTTCGATTTGAATACGACGATACTGTTTCGCCTGGCGAAATGACGTCATCGGCGCAACTTTTTCGCCAATTCCGGCTTTTCGCTCCAAATTGAATACGGGCCCTAGTGCTTTGCTCTCAGTGCTGGCAGAGGAAGTCTGTCTATCCTCTCCTCTCCCTTAGAGAACACCTCAACTGAGCTCTGTGTGAGTGATGGGCAGACATCTTACCCCATGCTGCGAGCACACAGTATATTTGCTGCTTAGACTACATCCTTTTTTTACCCACTATAGAATGAAAACTATTATCATAGTAACTATATGATATATGAACTAAATGGTATTTACAATATGACTATTAATAATAGGCTCTATCATATCTTCTTTTATCTTCTGGGATGCTCTTATTTATATTTTCAGGTCAGAGAATATTATATAATATAGCCTTAATAGGTTAAGAATATTCTTCCTTTTTGTGAGGTGGGGGGGTTGGTTCATTTGTTTTTGTTTTACTTCAATGTTTACCTCCACTTCCTGTTTTAGGTATTTTACAGATGTGTGGCAGCAAACTGCTGCCTGTCATGTTTGAAGTTCGCCCTCTCCGGCTCATCCGGAGTGCCTCTTTCTTTGCAGGTTTGTGTGGAATGCAGCGTACAATGGAAACCACACAAAAAGCCTATTTGATCATATAATTCACAGAACCATAGTTTCATTTCACAATTACACAGGGTATTTTGTGGTTTTGCTTTGTTAATGTGTTCTCTCGTGTCACACAATACGGCTTGTGACATATATATATATATATATATATATATATATATATATATATCTGCGACATAAATGGCACTCCATATACTTTAAATGATTCAAAAGAATGACCATTACACCAGTCAGTGTATTATCAATGTTTCAGGGATGTGACCCTTTTATCAAGACTTGTCTTGATAAAAGGGTCACATCCCTGAAATGTTGATAATACACTGACTGGTGTAATGGTCATTCTTTTGAATCATCTAAAGTCTTTGGAGTGCCATCTATGTTGCAGCTATATACTTGATTTTTGTGGAAAGGCACCTGAGCAGCTGCTTGTGATTTGAAGTGCCGGTTCTTTGCCGGTTCTTTGGGTTATGATTTAAAGTGCCGGTTCTTTGGGTTATGATTTAAAGTGCCGGTTCTTTGGGTTATGATTTAAAGTGCCGGTTCTTTGGGTTATACTTTGAATGCCGGTTGTTTGGGTTATTTTATTTCTATACAATTATCATTCTACTTATCTTACAAAATAGGCACAAAACACTCCAGAAATACAAAGACTGTTTTTCCAAATTATCATCTTCTTTTTATTTTTTTGTTTTATATTTTTTATTTATTTTTGTAATAACCTGAACCCTTGTAATTGTGAAAGGATTTCTGGTTCATATATTTAATTTGGTTTATTTTTAAGATTTTAAAAAATTACTTTTTGGAAATGTAAAGGTTTTTTTGTGTTTTTATTTAATTAACACATTTTATTTAATTAAGTAATTAACTTGACGTACTTGTTGAGTACTTGAAACTATATGGTGCAGCTTTGGTAGCTTGGGATCGACCACGATAACTAATGTGATAAACTGCAGTCTGCTTAGTTCATACAGCAACCTGTGACTAGCTCATCATGTACAGTACAGGTCCTTGTACTGTTTCTCCGAAACCTTTACCTTTTTGTGTTTATAGCCATTGAAAGTGCCACATACAGTCTGGTTTCTAAGTACCGTAGCTGGATTTTTTTTTTTTTTTTTTAATTAATTTGACTGACTTGTTAAATTGGTGATGCTGTCCAGATGAGTAGACTGCATTTTTACACAAAATGCTAACGATTCAGTGACTTTCTTTTTAAAATTTTTTCATTTATATTTAAATTGTGCATGAACATTGGTGGGGGTACTAACCTGCTTCACTGGCTTGATGATGATTTACCTGTTCACCATTAATGGGCAGCTGTGCACACTGCATAGTGGCTCAGCCGCTCTTATTGTGTGAAAGCCCTGACAACTAGGGACAATATTGGTTTCTTTTCTTGCACTGTCTATAGGTGCATTTTATGATTGAAATGTAATAACTTCATGTACATTAAAATGTGCAATTCCTATTGGGCAGCGCACAGCACACCGGTAGATATGCCCAGCAGAGGACAGAATGAAGATAAAGACAGTGGCATTGCTCGATCAGGTATATTCTTTGTTATTTGCTGTTGAACTTAAGATCTGTCTAAATTTGGAATAAAATTGGTGTAATACAGCCGGTAGTCTCCTGGATTTGCACGCCTTCAGACTGTGCGCTAATGTTATTAGCAATTACCTGGAAAGGCAGGGGAGGGATGGACAGGTGTAGACTGAGTACAGTAACGGCATGTTTACTTAATATCAAAATGAGAAGTATACTCATCCCTACGCATGTTTGTTAGGAGGTGTTTCTCGTGTGTGTGTGTGTGTTCAAGGGTAGATTAAAGGACACCTAATGATACTGTAGCTATCAGCGGCACTGATTAGCCTCATGGTTATGTTATATGAATTTGTACACACATCCTATAGTGTTTCTATTCATGGAGTCTGCCTTGTCACCATTGTGCTCTCCGAGAAGCCAAATTAAATAGAAGATGTACATTGTAACCTACTTGACTGTGTTACTGTAGGCACTTGGAATTTTTGAAGCCAATGATTTTGCTAAATAGGCTTCTACTTTCCCCTCCCTCTGTGTACTTTGTGTTACAGCATCCCTGAGCAGTCTCCTGTTGACTCCCCTCCCTTCTCCAAGCACCTCAATCTCAAGCAGTTGTGCCAGCAGCTATCAGCGGCGCTGGTGGAGAAGTCAGACGACCAGTTTGGAGAAAGGTGTTGTACCACGATGGTCAGTGCTCTATTGTGTATTTCATTATACAGCTATATAGATATATCATGTTACGCTGCTAAAATATAGATGTTTATTGTAACACATACAATTGTGTCAACATACATCTAGCCGCCTTGTGTTAAAAAGCCCTTCTAATCGCGCCATAGCGATGTGTGACCCTGTAGCGCCGATCGTCTTTTGTTATGACTTTTTAGCTTTCAAATGCGTCTTATTCTCATGTTCTGTGTGCAACTGTTGGCGAATCTCTGTTAGTGTCACAGCCGCTGACACTGTAACATAGCATTTTGCGTGCCGATCCACCCGCAGTCGCACGCAGAACATAGGGCGTGCCATATATAATTTGAATCCGCATAAGCTGCCTGTGTATTCTATTCGCTGTGCGATTTAGACGCATTTGAAGATAATAAGTCTCACCAAAAGGCGCTCTGCACTACAGAGTCACACGGCACTGACACCTTTTGTAACGCCACTTGTGGACACATCTGTAATAGTTGAATGCATTACATTTGCATGTCTTGCTTTATGAACCAGCATTTCCTTTAATAATACTCCCTCCTGTTCACCCCAAAGTGGCCAATACCTGTGGATACTGATTGTAGTGAACACAGAGCAAACGTTCTACTGTTAGAAAATGTAGTCGCCCTGTGACTTATTCCATTATTCTTTCAAACAAAGTAATAAGCTTTTTTAAAACTGCATATCGGAAAATGTTATTCTGCATTCAGTTCACATGTAGAATGGGTACCATCTTTTATTTGTCTGTGCATTTTGCTGCCATGGGTTCATATCAGCACTGCACCTGCAAACAGTTGGGCACTGTGGCAAAGATGACCTCCTTATAACACCCAAATCATTTGTTATATGCAGGAAACGCAAATTATCCGATCACTGGTGTTGCCTGCCATTCAGTATGGGTGCACTGGGGTGTATGGGAATAGGAAACTATGATTGGTAACTGCACACAAGGGCAAAGCAATCATGTTTACAGGAGTAGCAATAAAATATCAACAGGGCCTATGCCTTCTAGAGCTGTTAGAATTGCTATACCAGGCGTATAAGTGGTACACAGGTTATTTCCCTTTTAAGTAAGTAGGAAACTGAAACTAATGGGATACATTGTAGCTCTATTCCTATTGTGGAATAGAACCTGTAGAATACTGAATAGTGATAAGAATACCTGCAGTATTTGTTCTTTCTGCAATCCTACTGATTGCCCGATTTTCGACGCGTCATACGATGAATCGTGTCGAAATCTTGTAGCATTTAGGTAGGATACAATCCGATGCGCACTCCCGCCGCTCTTAAAACATATCGTGTGATCAGATGTGCAGCCCATCATATCTATCGTAATCGTATGCAGATCGTGTGTGTTAAAAAGCACCAAATCGTGCTGTCGGGACTGCCGGGGAGTGCAAGGGAAAACGTATGATGAATCGCATCATACTATGGCCAGCATAACTAATGTACACACTGTTCAGGCTGGTGGTTTTGTAGTCACTTGTAATCTTGATTTGCTGGTTTCCCTTCTGACCATCTGGAACTAACCTGTTTTGCAGGCCAACCGATGAGACGTTCAGTATGGCGGATGAGAGTTACACTTCCAACCCAGTAACGATTGGTAGAAAGAAGATTGCTATAAGTGTCCTCTTCTCCTTGTCTGAGGTAGAGGAAGCACAATGGAGCTTTCAGGATTTCTTTTTCTCTCACTTCCCTCTGTTTGAGTCCCACATGAACAAATTGAAGTCTGCTATAGAAAAGGTAACACCACTGGCACCTCGTGTTGTATTTTTACTGCAGGAAGTTGTATATACCTCTATTTGTACCCTCTGGGGCTGGTCCAGCTAGCTTTGGATTCTGGTAGGGACTTATACATGCAAAGTGAAACTTCAACAGTAGGTGCATCAAAAGCTTGGTAACAAAGTGTGCAAATATGACAGATTTACATTAGTGGTGCAGATTCTTGTAGCATCATGAACTGTGTTTGTAAAAATCTGAATAATAATCTGATGTGAATGAAGGTAAAAGGATATATGTGCAATAGGTGCATGGTATTTCTAATATGCTTTCCTTTTCCAGGCTATGATCTCCTGCAGGAAGATTACAGAATCAAGTCAGCGGGTCCAAATTTATCTCAGTCAAGTCATGGAGGCCCTGGGACAGTTTAGGTAGGCTGTAGCTGTTTTCTAGATATCCACTTGTTGTAAGTATATCCTAATTTTGTATTATCTGGGGTGGAAAAAAAAGTTTATAATCTATATTTCTTTAAATATAGGTGCGTTGTGATATTAATGTGTTATAATTCCAGTATGATATCAATGTAGAACATTGTGAATGCGTAGAACATTGTGGTTATACCCTGGGTAGGGGTAGATGTGACAAATTACACTGATCTCGGTCTAAGTTGATAATGCAGTGGGCATTCTTTTTGTGGAAAACAGTCCTTGTATGGTTTAGGGGCTACTAATGGCAACAGAGATCCTTTTGGAAACTTGGATTCGTAGGGTTCATTATAGGATATTGTCAAATCCCTCATGTACATTATAAGATTGATAACACATAACTCTGTCAATCCGCTTTGTCACCTGTTAGCTACCTATACAATCTATACACACACTCACATAAATTTCTACATCATCTATGAGTATCTCTATACCACACAGGTATGTGTGTCTAGTGTTAGGGGCCTCTGCAGGCCCGGCGACAGGGGATACAAGGGGTAGATGCCATGCCGGGTCCTGATGGGTGCCGAGGTTCAGAGGGCTCATAAAAATAATAAATGGACTGGCCTCCACCGGAGGCTGCGCCTGGCAAGTGTATTGGTTGGAAGCCCCCCCTCCCAAGTTAAACCAGTCGGCCCCGTCACCGGGTCCATGCTGAGTGCACTATGACGATGGCGCATATCACGTTATGATGTCACTGCGCATGATGCTGCACCGCCCCTGCCCTTTTTCCCTGGGCTGCCGCTGTCCATCCACCGAGGAGCAGCAGAGGGACTGGGATGGAGGAAGTAGAACTGACAACCTCTGCCGGGCACGGACACGGCATATATGGAGATAGACAGATATCTGCATATAGATATATTACATGTGGCTCCAGCTTCTAGCTCAATATGTGCATAAGTGGAGGGATATATATATATATAATATATTCAGTCATCTCTCTCTCTCTCTCTTTCTCTCTCTTTTTCTCTCTCTCTTTTTTTCTCTTTTTTTTTATATATATATATATATATATATATATATATATATATATGTGTGTGAATTATAATCTGTACTGTATATATCTAGATATAGAGATATATGTATATATATAGATGCATGTAGACTGCATGCATCTATAGATGCAGGGGGGATGTGTGGGTTGTGTTGAGGGGGGCCCAGAGATATCAGTGTAACGGGCCCCAAGATTTCTGTTGCCGGCCCTGGGCCTATGTATCAAGCTGCGACAGCTGATTAAACTCGTGAAAAGGTAACATTTCTACAGATTTTACAAAAAACTGTTGAAGTAATGGCTGGCTCCTAGATTATTGCATTATTTATCTCTCCTCATACACATGTATTAGAAGTGACGTTTTGTGCTATGTATCAAGGGGGAAACTGAAAATAATATTACCATTTGCAGTGAAAAATGACACCAGGTTCACATGGCATAATCTGCATGAAAAGCCCTTTCCCTGCAGCACTTATGTGCTGTTTCCATTGTTCTTTTCTTTTCAGACATAAAGAGGAGAGGGGAGGGGGGTGAGTGATAATATTCGGGACACACCATAAACATTAGTAGTTGACATCGCAGAAAGCATTTGGTTGCGGAAACCATACTTTCTCATGTAATCCTTTCGCTTAGGACATTTTTTACACAGCTATGTAGACTTTTCTAGTTGCTCCAGTTCTGCGCATCTTAGTACATATGCCATGTAGTCATTAGCTTCTAAAACTAATGTGACTCTGATTTAAGCTATGACATTTGATAGAGTCCAAAAATACACACAGTGTACTGCTCCGTTTTCTTACCGTGTTACCTTTAATATTGAATCTTATTAACACAAAGCTGAAAATGGCCCTTTTCTTCATGTTGGTGTAAGTTTAAAAAAAAATCTGTAGGAAGAGGTTATCCTTTATAAAAGATAATATTTTATGTACTTAGGAAAACTATCTGGAATTTATACTGTGCCCCTCGCATTGCGGAACCACTGTGGCTCACCATGACAGCCAGCAATAGTGAGAAAAGTCAGCTCTGCCAGCACTTCCTCAGAGAGCTCACCTGTCTTACTGAGCAGCTTAACAAGAACCAGTAAGTACAGGAACTCTGACACTGGTGTGATGAGGTGGGGTGTATGACGCTTGTTATACAATGTAGTCCATATTCCCTGTGTGCAAGCTGTTTATAAGGTCCTTGGTGAAAGAGCAGTTCTATCCTCGAGTTATTTTATTCATATTTATTTCCCCATCTCTGTATTTAGTAATAAAAGACAGTTGAACAGAGGCTATACTATATTTGGCACTGAATTCTGACCAATAAAATTTATTCTGTGTGGCACACCCTGTGGCAAGTATGGTTTTGTGTTTAGTGCCTGGACACATTAGCCTTTCCTACCAACTACTGTTCCAGGTCACCGATTCTCACTCGTGGCTCCTGCCCCCTTCTTTTCAACTGTTGCTATTGTTCCTGAACCCCCCCCCCCCGTTTTATTGATTGTAAACGTGTCTGGGTAAGGCATTACCTTAATTTCATGTCCTTTTATATAATTTATATTATGATCCCCAATATACAGCTGTAATAAGTGGGCACTTATAAATGAAGCATAATAATGATAGAAGCTTATTGTATCATGAACGATGGTAGCTTTCAGTGACCTAACTTCTGCTGTCCAAGGGGGAATTCAAATCAGAGCAATGTGCCCCCACGTTGTTCAGCTGCACACATTACCATTACAAACATTGCTAACTATGGGGTGCGAGGGAAAATGAACAATGTTACTGGACAGAAAGTGTATATACTATGCTCTTTTTAAATTTACTTTATAATTCCATTTTGGGTAAACATGCCTGCTTATCATGTACTCTTCTTAGGTTCTTTGCGGCTTTAATCACAGCAGTTTTGACATACCACTTGGCATGGGTTCCAACAGTGATGCCAAATGACCACCCTCCAATAAAGTCGTTTTCGGAGAAGCACACCTCTCAGTCAGTCAATCTGTTGGCACAGTCCCATCCATATAACCCACTGTGGGCACAGCTTGGTGAGTAGCAATCTGTTCTATATCTTCCACTTAATGCCCTACAAGGTGCCTATTAAAGCAATAACTGAACTCTTACATTTTAAGTTTATTTTTGTTTACAGTTAATATGTGCATCAGTTACATGGTTGCCCCCAGTTTTTTTAGCCCCTTTGCTGCGGAGGCCGAGTGGTACTCATCCTCAGCATACACACCCAATCTGTGGAGGACATGCCCCACAATAGTACCATGTCTGGGCCGGTGGGGTCTCCCTGCAGGAGCTATGGGTGTTCTGGAGGTGACTTATGTACGCCAAGGTCCATTTTATGAACCAAAAATTAATGAAAATTATGGTGGCAGGGACTTTAAGTCATTAATCATTTTATTAAAAATAGTTTCCTGTCTCAAATGTAAGACCTAATTCTTAAAAGATAATTATCTGCAAAATTGATAAGCTAATATCAACACTATCAGATTAAATGTTAAGATGGATTTAGAGTTGAGAGGGTATGTGTTAGACTAAAGCTGCCCAGTGTTTGTATGTTAGGTGAGAAACCAGGTAGTGTTGTCTGTTATTACACCCCTTTCTTCACAATTGGTGTGTCCAGGGTCATTTGCACTCTAGCTGTTTTTGTTCCCAAATTAAATGCGACCTACAGTGCTTATCAGTAATGCATTTGATGTACTGAACTGAGGTTGTAATAACGTAGAGGAATGTCTCCTTTGCGCAATATTCAGAAGCAGCTGTGATCCAGAGGGTATCACCAATTACCCAATATAGAACATAAAATAAACACACAGGTCACGCGCTGTTCTATATGATGGAAATGTAAAGTATCTCCACTATGTCGGGACATGTGCGCTCCCGTTTGGACGTCAGTCGCATCGTCAGGTCGTCCATACATGCAGCTCAATCTGACAAATCGACTGACGACCCCATGCAGAGGGATGCGGCTGGTGCCGACATGTCAGGCACCGGATCGTGTAATGTGTACCGGCCGACCGATATGTCTGCCCATCACCTGTGCTGACGTCTATCGCATCGCTGGGTACACACGTAGTCTTAACACTCTCAAATCTTGCCAGATCCACACTAATTTTGCACAAAACCACCCTGATCCAAATGTTTAATTTAGTGTGGATCCTGGCAATTTTGTGCGGGAAGATCCAGTTGTGTTTGTGTGAATTGAGTGTGAAGGTAGAGGGTAAACTAAGAACTTCACAAGAGATTTCTAGAATAAATCGTTATGCTGTTACCTATATTACTTATTGGTAAGTTGTTTTGAATACCCATAATAAGAGAGGTGCTCCTTAGAATAAGTTGTTCATGCCTTTAATAAAAAATATTTAAAAGAAAGAAAAAGTTGGGGAACTGAACTATAATTTTATAGAAGATTTTAAGTGAATCAATCAATCTTTTTGTTGTTTTCTTGTCGTCCCCCCCCCCTCCCCCATACCCACAGGTGATCTTTATGGGGCTATTGGATCCCCAGTCAGAATGACTCGAACTGTTGTTGTGGGAAAACGTAAAGACTTGGTCCAGCGCATTCTCTACATCCTCACCTATTTCATCCGCTGCTCAGAGCTGGAGGAGAACCACCTGGTGCGCAACAGGGTCCTAAAGAAAGGGGAGCGACTGGTACAGGGCAGTAATGTCACAACCTCTCTTGAGAAGGGCGAGGTGGAAGAATCAGAATATGTGATTGTAACACTGAACAATGAATCGGCATTGGTGTCCCCTTCGTTGCCCTATAATTCAGGTGTTGCATCTCCTCAAAGATCCAGTGGACACGAGTCCTCTGACATTTCATTGAATAACATGAATAAAAGTGATGGCTGCTTCAAATCAGAGCGGGGAACTCTTGCACCTTCAAGTGAACTTGACAGTGGTACCACTTTAAGCAGTGCTGGTACTTGTAAAGAAACCAGAACATTTGTTACGGAAGCCAAAGTGGAGACCTTAGTTTCTGTCACAAGATCTCCAACTTATCAAATGGAAGATGTAGTTACCCCAATTTCTATAACCTCTCATATTAAAAGCCTCCACTCTGGTAGCACATATGACAAAGAAATTTGTGCTTCTGTGAAACTGACGGACTGGGCAAAGGCCGTCATGCATGCAAACATAACAGAAGATCACTCTCCTACAGACAAGGTGACCTTTAAAATGGGCTGTTCCCACTCACCAGAACTGGAGCTCTGCAGGAAGACACTAGATGAGAACGTAAACTTGTTTCTGCAGGAGTCAGAACAGTCCTGCCCTTCCACTAACTGCTCACCTGATCCTGCAAGAAGGAGGAAGAGGTGTACACGTCTCCCATCCTGTGAGGGTGGCTCCAGTATATTTGATGAGTATTTTGTGGAGGGCAACAGCATTGAAACGAATACTGTGGAATCCCTTCCCTCTCATGCACTATTATCAGATAAGTGTTTTGTTCCCAATGCTGTAGCAGCCGCTAAGGCAAGAACTTGTAAGACTGACCTGCCGGACGCTGCACAGGCAGGGCCTGGAGTGAACCCTCTGCAGATAACTTCTCAACATGTCCCCTGTGGGGACCCGGACAGAAGAACGGAGGTCAGAGCTGAGGGGGACATTCCTAGGAATGAGAGCTGTGACAGTGCCCTTGGCCAGAGTGAATATGAGTTTACTGCAGGTCAGACTTTAGAGAATTGGGACCACAACAATCGCTATGCAGAAGTGGAAATTCCGCTGCCCAGGTAAGGCATATTGTAATGTGAGGCTAATGTCATCTGACATTAGATTGCAAGTAAAAATCAACATTGTGAAAGAAAACAGAATGACCGTACAATGTCTTGAATGGAGTACAGCTGTAATGACTCTTATGTGCTCATTTAAGACTTTGATTCTAGGGGGTATATTTACTAAAGTGAGAGTTTATAGAAGTGGAGATGTTGCCCGTAGCAACCAATCAGATTCTAGCTATCTTCTTTTAGAAGGTGCTAGTTAAATGTTAAATAGAATCTGATTGGTTGCTATGGGCAACATCTCCACTTCTAAAAACTCACTTTAGTAAATATACCCTCATGTCTATATTTCACGATCAGGCTCACTAACAAGATTAGTGATGAGTTAGAACCTTTGTACCGACTAATATAGTTGGGCGATATAAAAATCCTTGTATAGTGGCCGAGTGTGACTTGTGGTGATTGCATAATTCCTAATCAGAACCGGTCCCTACTGTATATTGTAATTCTCCAGCAAGAACCAATGGGGCTTCATATTCACTGATGAGAACATTAAAGTGCCAGCTTATTTGGTTTCCCATGTAGTACCAAGTTTTTGGAGGTAAACTGAGAATTTTCCTTTTTTTCCATTTCTTAGGTCTGAGGTCATCAGCAGCCCAAGTGTAAAAAACTTTGGGAGGTCTCTGTTTGGTGGTTACTGTTCAACATACATGCCAGATATGGTACTCCATGGGATTGGCAGTGCTGAGAAGCTGAAGCCGTGCTTGATGACCAGCCTGGCGCACTCAACCCATGTATGTTCATGCACACGTGATATGGGCTATGAATGTGGGGACATTGTGGTTTCTGGTCGAGGGCTAGTTTTCTTTTGTTCTTTTTTTTTAGACAGTTCTTTTTCACGTGATAAAAACCAGATGCCAAAGATTTCAGGATAATCGCACCAGGCTCAGCCATAGTGTTACCACTGAGCTGTCACTATGGGGAAATAAAGCTGGAGGTGGAAAAGATAACTTTTTATTTTGGCATCAACCTCCCTCCTGCAACTTTCAATTAATAACATTTGCTGTCATTGTCATCCTTTCTCCTGTGTCGTTTAGCCATGCAGTTATTTTCCATTGTTATTGTATATGGTATATCTCTACTGTGCTCCCTGCATCGGTCACCATTGTATCCAATTAACTGCTTTGATTCATATCTGTGATTAACAAAAATAATGAATCCTTTCAGGATATGGCTTAAACACAGAGTGATGCCTTAAGCATAATGTAAAATTCTGATTCTGAATTAGACACAAGGCCAAAAGGGGACACATCCTGCGATTATCAGCAGCCTGTACATGCTCTGCAATAACAGCCTACACATGCTCTGTACCGTGCATACGCACATTGATAGAGGATTGGTTGGCTCTGTGCGTGGCTGGATTGCGGTCTGTGAAATGGACGATTCTGGGTGGCTTTTGGGTGTTTACCCTGCGGACGAGATGTCTCGTGGGTGTGTCGTGGTCATGTAGCCTGACCGTGCTTGTTTGAGGCATGTGGATGGGTCTGTTTCAGACAGATCTTTTGCACCCAGCGTGTGGTGGGTGAAAGTTCTGATACGAATGATGACTGCTGTGGACAGAAGAACAATGGGCGGAGCGATGCATCACATGAAGTTGCACGGATACTCCTATAGATAGACGGATATTTGCAGTAGCATAGTAGAGTAATCTGGCTGGTGCAGTGGCTTTGTGTCCCAACTCAGTCGGACCCTCGTCTGCTCAGTTTGCTCTTCTGTGTTGGGAGAATATTTTTCTCCCCCAGTTGCTCTTTTGTAAAATGTTACTGTCTTGTTTTCTGCTGCTGTTCACTGTGGCTCGAAGGGTAGTAAAACATTTATAAACCCCACACATAGGACATCCTTTAGAGTTTGGAGAAAGTTCAGGTAGAAGGTACATGCTGCGCTTTAAGTGGGTGAAATTAGAATTGTGTGGCAGGTGTACAGTTGGGAAGGACAGCCAAACTAACTCACAGTATTTATATGCTTGTCCAGGTGCAATATTTCAGCTGGATTCACTCTAAATGAGGACTATATTGTACAAGTAATCTTCAGTGTACAAAATAAAAAAGGCCAAATGTAGCCTGAACCTACATATTGAATTGCTTTTATTAAATGATTAGTGACCTTCAAAAAGTACCATTAGCTTTGTGTGAAATTCTGTCTCTGCCACAGGTGTGTAGCTGGCATGTTTTACAACTTGAGTACAAGAGTGGAAATAGAGTTATCACAGGCAAATACCAGTACACAGGCAAAGCATGAACAAAGTGGTAATGGTCTTCCTAATGCTTATTTGGTTCCAGCACCCTGTCATGGACGAGCCCTTAGCAGAAGCCGTGTGCATTGTGGCAGATACTGATAAGTTGAGCGTCCAGGTGGTCAGCAGCCAGAAGACGACAGCGGATAACTTGAAACTTGGCACTGATGTCTTGGTATCTAGTCAAGTGTGCAGTTTACTTCAGTCCATTTTACAACTGTATAAGCTCAAGACACCCCCTGAATTTGTAAGTTTTTTTTTTATTAAGTTCATTATAAGTTAACTAATATTTTGGAGCCATCATTCGCCATTTCACTAGCTTTTGTGCCCACTGTTGCAAGGTTTTATTTCTCCTCTGTCGTCCCCCAGTTTCCCATCTCTATTCCCCTCCTGTCTCTCTCACGGTCTTACTGGAAGGAGAGAGGGGGTGTCAACTTGCTGATGGGATTGTACAAACCTGTACATACATACATACATTAGTGGTAGGAGAAGCGAGGCTATGCCTGAGAGTCAGGTAGCCAGTGAGAGCTGGTTGGGAAGTGAGGTGTTGGGGTTTCCCGCAGCTCTCACTGCACCTGTGCTAGATGGATACTGTAGCAGATTTTTTAATAAACATTTAATTAATACATTTCTAGAGTATTTTGTACACTGCCTTAGAGGCCAGAACTTTTTTTTTTCACTTTCAGTTTGTGTTTATTTCTTACCATATATTGGGGTATCAGAAATTCCATAAGTGAACTCACACCAATAACTACAATGTTTCCACAGCACTGGACCCCTTCCATTTTGTATAATTGGCTGCAAAATGCAGTTTTATGACCCATAAATAGATTTGTCTTCAAAAACATTTTCTGTAGAAAGCCAGCATCTGTAAGACATGAACCCTACAATTTGTTTGAAGCTATTGTTGTCCATCAGAAGAAAGACGTCTCTATATTGAACGCTGCTAGCTGTTTCCTCTTCAGCAACTCTAATGCAATACATTCTTTTTTTCATTATTATTTTTTAACCAGTCAAGTTTCCAGTTAAATTGTCCACGTGGCCATTTCTAGTGTTTGCACTCTTTTTGAAATCTAATAAATGTTGTATATGCATTTACCTTGATTGTTCTTTTTGTAAACCAAATATGAAATATCCTATCCAAGATAAAGTCCTTGTCTACATTTGCCATTGCATTATTATATGAACTTTTCTTCTTTACTCCCTTATTAGTGTGTGATGCATTTAGAGGACAAACTCCAGGAGTTTTATTTTAAAAGTAAAATGCTCTCCGAATACCTGAGAGGACACAAAAGAGTCCATGTGAAGGAGCTTAGCGTTGTCTTGGGGTGAGTAACAGATTCCAAAAAATATGATTATAGTCCATTCTCTATTCACCCAACTGTAACAAGTAGCAGGGAGCAAAGCATAGAACTTCCCTGCTAATTTCAGAGTTGTTCTGCTTCTGAGGTTTTTCTTGTGAGATGACCATGCTTATGACTTATGCTATACATGAATCACATGCTGCAGTAAATGACAGCATCCTTCTTAAACTGAATATTACACTAGGTACCTGAGGGGATGGGGTATGCCACACATTGTACATTTAGGTCCTCATCCAGTGTTGCATGCAAAGTGCCCGCATCTGCTATATTTCGCACTGTGCATGCTCACCAGGCTGAATGAGGCGTACTTACTCATCTCTATTTAGAGTAGCAAAGAAGTCAGCCGGATCTCCACTTGCAGCCAAATGGGTGTAACTAGCAACAGGGTGTTCACAATTATCATGTACATTGCCTTACGGCCTACTCAGGGGCAGGCGTACGCAGAGAACCAGGGATTTCAGACAGATCTCTTTCACTTAGGATAGGGCTAGTGCAGATGCACGCTGATAGTGATGACTGTTACTCTCACCAGCGGGTGTATTGGGGAGGTGCAGCCACATAGATTTGGCTAACTGAATACAGACTGAAAGCCACCGCTGTTTTCAAGCACCCAATTCAACCCAAGATGTGGCCACTTTGAGTGTGACTCTGAATCAACCTTTTAAAGTGAGAGGTAGCTTAGCCTAACCTACACACTAACATTTGTCTTTTTTATACATTCACAGCTGTAGATCTTACTAAATGCATTTCTTTCTTTTCCTAGCTTATTTTTGTGTTGGTTTTTTTTGTTTTGTTTTTTGTTTTTTTTAGCCATTTACTTTTATTATAGGGCACAGTTGTTTAGCCCCCTGAAATGACAGTTTGCACCCAGGGAGCAAATTTGTGCCTATCACATAGAAACCGTTTTGCATGTTGATATAAGAACATGGCTGAAAAGCACAGCGGAGCACCATGTTAAAAAAGACTGTTCTGTAAATTTAGCTATTTTGTTCCCTATTTCAGGATTGAATCAAATGATTTACCGTTGTTGGCTGCTGTGGCAAGTACTCACTCTCCTCATGTTGCTCAAATCCTTTTATAAGCTACATTATACAATGGTCATTCATCAAGCTGCAGAGAAGAAGAAACATTGAGAAGGGAGACATGCTAAACAGTTCTGTTCCTGTATCATAGACATTTATTAAAGTTTACATGAAGTGCAAGGCATTATGGTACTCCCGAGTGGCCTTTATTGTCGCTTCACAGGGAAAAATTTCAGAGAAGCCTGAAATTCTTAAACACTAAAACAATTTATTGACTCTGAATGCTTGTTGGGATATCCGCAAGTGGACGTGTGTTATCCGCTTTCTATTTTCTTACTGCAATGTGTTTATAATATATTGTATGGCTTTTAGCATGTTATACTTTTAATGTAGCATATGTTTCACAACAGAGGAATAGAGTTGGTCATTTGTTTTTATGGTCTGTCCAGTGCCATTTTTGTTTTGTTTTTTTCATGTTATTCTGAGTTATAAGCTTAGAAATGCCATAATGTACCACCAAGGGTTGCTCTATGGTATAATCTGCAAGAAGAGGCTGCTGTGTCTTAAGCTAAGCATTCCTTAGGAATATTTTTTTATAAAAGATGACGACATTGAGAGATTGACAAGGGTCTATATACTCATTAGTGTACATTTATATAGTCATTAAGTGTCACCAAGTTGTAGAATGGTGTCTTACACAACTGCCACATGCTGGTTATTATGGTTCTACAAATAGCTTGCCACACAACAGCTGAAGGGCCATGTGTTGCCTGCCTAGGTCTTACAAATACGAAAACTTTCAATGTTCATGAATGATTTTAGCGGAGCACTGATTGCAGGATAACTTGGGACTAGTTTTCCAATTGGAAACCTACTTGGTTACAGTAGAAAGCAAAGCATGTGTTTAGAAGACTAATGTACTGTAGAGCTCTTTTTCTGGATCTATTGTTCCTGAGAAATCAGACATACACGCGACAAGAAACCATACATTCTACAACGGAGGAGTCAAAACGTGGTGCGTTTAATATACATCGGGAGTGCACATCAATAGTAGTGCTGAAAGAAAATGAGTGAAATCATTTTTAGAATGGGCACAACGATATTGCTTTATTTATATATTTGTGGTGTTTGCACAGTACAGTAATAGATGCTACACGGGGTCTGCTCATGAGATGCTATACCAAAGGATCATTGCTCAGTCAGGCCACACCATTCAGACAAAATTGAGCTGTTCAGCCCCATCATGTCAGCGTCATCGCAGCCTCTGTGCACGCAGTCAGGAGATGACACACAAACGTGTCCTCTTTCCATCAACATGTAGAGTTACTAAAGCTTCTAAAAATAAAAAGTGTTGGTGTTGCCAATAGCAACCAATTAGATTCTGTCTATCATTTCTATATTACGTCCCAGAAAATGAGAAATGATACAGTACCTGATTGGTTGCTAGGGGCAACACCACCACTTTTCATTTTTAGAAGCTTTAGTAAATCTAGCCCCAAATGTGTTACCATGTTCGATAATGATCCTTTTTAATAGGTTCATCATTGAATATTGCAGCCATCATCATGGGATTACACACACTGCAGAATCAGGCCAGGGGCCCAGTTTTGCAGTATTCATGGTCTGCTCTACACTAATCGTAAAGCAGACCTACAAACAATTTAAAGAAATTTGCATAAAGAGTATCTGATCGGCCACAAACTGCAATGAAAGTAGACTGCTAAATTCAGATTTCTTCCACTCTGTGTGTACAGTAACCTGACTGCGTGGTACAGGAAGCCTTCACAGAGCTGGGGAACATGTAAAGTGGATTCAGTTATACAATTTAGAAGCAGGGTTGGTGGGTTTTATTTTTCCTCGGTTGCTTTGTTTTTGGGGGGGTTTAATGCCCCCCACATATTCTAGGATTTGATAATGGTCTTGTTAATTACATTGTTGTCTGGCATATGTAGTTAAATAGGAAGCCTTTACGCTATTTCAAAACTCTTTGCTGCAATGCTGGGACTGTAAACTGTCCATGAGATGTTTACATAAACCTAAAACAACGTTGGTAAATGTGATCTCAGTAATGTGGGAGCTGTGAGTTCTCTGAGACTTTAAGCCAGAATGGGAAACAGTGGAACAGATCACAACGGCTCTAATTATAATTTCACAACAGAGATAACCTGATTAGAGAGCCTCGAGCCCTGAAATACTTGCTACAATAGCTTTATATAAATGATGTAGCTGTTTCACATGATTATTAGAAGTGAACATTTTTAGTATAAAATAAAACACTTAAGCTACTCCAAGGTCCATTTTGGTCTAATCTGGCACTGTCTAGGTAAATATTGTGAAGATCCTGCCATTCTGCAATCCAGAAGCTGGATCATATCGGGCTAACACTGGGGCCTGTCCATTATCCAGCTCTCATCTTCTGATCATATATTTCATCATGCCGTTATATATTGGCCAGGTGTCCCATTCGTTTGGGACACGTGTGAAAGCTGGTGATGCCTTATATTGCCAGCGCAGTTGCATTATGCACCCAATATTTTCCAGACAACCTGGGCATAGACAAAGAGCCTCTTAAACTGAAAAAGGGTGACCAAAAAGAACAGTGATTTTTTATTTCCGCTTGCCATGCAGTTATGCAGGCCTATCCATTTCTGCTTAGTCACTTTTCATACAAACGCTCTTTAATTAAGTCTTAAGAAGAATAAATGTGAAAACTTGCATATGAGAAATGGAGACGTATTGCACAGACAACTTCTCCAATATATGTAAATATTTTTCCAGAATAATAATCTGTACACGTTTTTGGACCTTGAATATTATCTGTATGTTGGTTCTAGACCTTTTCAGACAACACACAGATAAACAGACCATTGTCACTGTCTTTTCTTGAAGTTGCTACCTCAATTGCTAGGACTGACTCTTCTGTGTTAAGTCTTCTTATATATTAAAAGAATAAATGGGAAGTATTATTAATGTGGAGTGATTGCCTGGATTGTGTGTGGATGTGTAACACAATTATAGCATTTGAAGTCCTGTTAACTTGTGTATATGTTGTGTACGTTGGGTATAATACACTACACAAACGTAGTATTTTCTTGCTTTACAATTTGTACTTTGTTATCAGTATTATGGTAGCTTTTGCCTCATCCTCTACATATGTGTTGGAATTGTAATCATTATTATTGTTTTCTGTTTTGCTTCTCAACAAATAAACTTTATTGAGAGTGCACGAACTAGTTTTAGTCACCTTTCCTTTTTATTTTCCCATGTCTCTTGGTGGAAGATCAGGGTTTACAAGCAGTGATTTTAAATAGGACAGTCTTACTGTGTTTATTAAATAGTACATATAACAGGAGCCATTCAGGATACAGCATTGTATTTAGGAGATTCAAATATACAATCTGCACTGAGTATTTGCTTATGAAACACATTTGTCAGCTGAAATTGTGAAATATTTCCTCTTGATCTATTGTATAATTTTAAATATATTTTATGTGGAATTTGGTGCAATAAACTTTTGAATATAAATGTTTTTTTCCTTTAATTTCTAGCGGGTGCATCTTCAGTATACAGTTACTATTCAGTTCCCTACAAACAATGCAATTCCAACTTACTGAGCAATCAATACATAACCACTACAAAAAAAACAATATGTATGTAGCTAAAACTACTGCCACTTAGCATATTGTAGGTCTTTTATTTTATATTGTATTTTATTTATTTTGGTCTTTTATTTTGTATTGTATGTAGCTCCGATTAGTCCTGATCTCACTGTATATAATGAACATTTATATCCCATAGGATCCTGCATTTCAGCTTTAGCAACAAAGTGTGGGACCAATATGTATTTGTGTTGGATGCTTATGTATCGGCAACTTTCTTAATGTATTTGATGATAATTCTTCTTCTTTGTACAAGGGTATTTATTAGCACTAGTGAAATATTATGTTGCAGCAGAAGTTGAACAGCTTTGCTCTCTTCAATGACTTCTACTAACGTTATATGCTGCTCTCTTATTAGTTTCATTGGATCATATTGAGCATATCCTGTAGTGTAGTATAACATTTCTCTGTGTAGCATATACTACATTTCTCTACTTAAAGATTACAGGTCCTCTTCTAAAAAGGCTGACTTTGCACACTCTTAACTGCAGATAAATGAGGAGGCGAGTGGACGGAGGTGTTGTGTTACGTTTAGAAGAAACTGAGCTGTTTACAGTTAAAGATAAATTATTTGAACTTTAGAATTGGATATAGTACTTTTATCCGCAAAATATATCCGGAAATAGACTACCAACATTTAAAATAACATTGTTCCTATGATCCTTAGAACATAACACCTTCATCCATTAAAAAAAGTAATTTCTACTTCAGGGTCCATAGGGTATCCACAGGATACCTTGGGGTATAGGTGTGACGTCAGTCATCGGGCACCATAGAGTTAAGCTTTCAGCCTCCCAGGATGCACTAGGGTCCCCCTCCTATACCCCGTCCCCGAGCCAAGGCACCTCAGTTTAGTTTGGTGCCCGGCCAGAGTCGGGTGCACCTGTTGGAGTGGGGGCTAAGAAGAGCCCCTGAAGTTTTCCTGCATGCAGCTGTGGCTGCACATCTGGATGTACAGCATGGACAGTCAGTCCTGACGTCCATGCTGTCTTCCCTACACCCCCACCGGTACCGATCCGGGGATGCTGGTGAGCATCTGGGGTCACAGCTAGCGGTGACCCCAGATGTTCCGGACCATGGCCGGAATCAAGGGGGACAGCAAGGTAAGCAGCGCGGTCCCGCGGTGGGTCCCCGCTGTTACATGGTCCAGAGTCCCCAGGCAGGGGGCTCCCTGGGGACTGGCTGCAGCGTGGAGCCAGGTATGTAACTTCCACTACCCCCCTGGGACAGCGGACCACTACCCCCCTGGGACAGCGGACCTCAGCAGAGCGGTAGCGCTGCGGCGTCCCGGGGGTTAAATGGATGACGGGAGCGTGCCTTCCCTGTCTCACAGCCGGCGCCTCCCCTGCTGCACACAGCCCTCTCTGCACATTGCCGACTGGCCCTGTGGCAGCGCTCCTCCCCCAGGCCAGCCTCCTCTCTGCTCCTCGGCGGCCATCTTCCTGAACGCATGGTGAACGCTGCTGGAAGCCCGCATACCTCTCCTCCGCTGTGGTCAGGTCTGTGTATGCAGCGCTGTGTCCTACCAGACTCTGTGTCTGCGTAGTTGATTGATCAGCGCTGGTTAGTGCAGGAATTGTTTTTCTTTGCATTGTATGTGACTGCTAGCGCTGCTGACTGTATCTTCTATTCTGGCTGTCAGCTTTATTACTGTCCCTGTTCTTTCTGCTAAGCCCTTGCGGTGCGGTGCTGCAGGGTGGTCTCTCGCCTCTTTAAAAAACAATTGGTGAGAGGGGTCACATACTTTGTACCATCATGTCTGAAAGTGATTTTCCTCTCCGGCTACAGTGTACTACGTGTAAAGTACCTTTAGCGGAGGGGGAGGGTAGCGCGGAGGGCCTCTGCCGGCAGTGTTTGTCAATGGCGCGGCCTATTACGGTTACAGCACTGGTACAGGAGCCGCCCTGGGCTTGTTTCGCTCAGGCGCTTACAACCTTAGTGGGCCAGTTAGCTCCGCAGGCCGCATTTACGCAGATGGGTTTGTCCCAGCAGTCAGTGGTGTCGTCACCCATGCAGGGTTTCCCAAGACAATTGGTGGTACCCCGCAGTCTCCCTATTTCCCCTCTCCCGGTTTCTCAGGAGCCGGCGTGGGTTAACTCCCTGACAAGTTCTGTACAGCACTTGTCGGATGTGTTGCAGGAGGAGGCTGTGATGCGGCCACATAAACGGCCGGTGGCGTCTCTGTCGGCTCCTTATGAGGATGACGAAGGGACGTCTGATGATGGGGAGATTCTGGACCCTTACGATCAGGAACCTCTCCATACTAAGGACGCTGACGCTAGGTCCAAGGTGTATATTCCTGGACTTATTCGGGCAGTCTGCACAGCCTTGGTGATTGAGGACGAAGTTCCCCCAGCGGCTAAATCCAAGTATGCCTTTTTCAAGGATGTGAAGGGTGACGCCACAGTCTTTCCTCTTTCGGGTCAGTTAGTGGACCATTTAGAGGAGGCGTGGAAACAGCCTGGCAAGCGATACCAGCCACAGAGGCGCCTGGTGGTGGCTTATCCGTTCGCGGATAATTATTTTGCTAAGTGGGAATCCCCTCCACAGGTGGATTCTCACGTGACCCGTCTTGTCCGTAGTGCCACATTGCCGATGACATCCATGTCCTCCCTTAAGGATGCTACGGACCGCAAGGTGGAGATCTGCCTGAAGTCCGCTTATTCCCTTGCGGGGGGGGCAGTGCGGCCGGCTATGGCCATTTGCTGGGTTGCCAGAGCGATCGAGCGATGGGCGGATTCATTAGAGGCGTCTTTTGATTCCGACTGTCCGGCCGATCAGGCGGAGTTGATTGGTAATCTCCGTGATTCGGCCACTTATATCAACGAGGCGGCCTTAGACATTAGTACCCTGGTGTCTCGAATTTCTTCAGCAGCGGTGGCTGCTCGTTGCACCTTGTGGTTGCGATCCTGGAAGGCGGACGCTGATTCCAAAAAGGGTTTGGAGGCGTTGCCCTTTAACGGAGAAGTTCTCTTTGGTCCAGATCTGGACAAGATTGTGGCCACGCTGGCGGCAGCCAAATCGGCATGTCTCCCGTCGGCCGCTGCTCCTTCTGGTTCAGGACCTTCGTCCTTTCGGTCTTATAGGGCCCAGGGCAGGCCCAAACCACAGTCTTTTCCCCGACAGGCTGGTCCCAAGAAATCGTCCAAGCCCCGGAAGCAGGCATGGAGTACCAGACGTCCGGCCCCTAAGCCAGATGACAAGCCTGCGGCCTGACGGTCCGGGCCTCCCTTTGGGGGATCCCAAAGTGGGAGGCCGCCTGCTGCAGTTCGCCCAGTGTTGGTCGGTCACCACGACAGACACTTGGGTTCTCGAGGTGGTCTCCCACGGGTACGCCCTCTCTTTCCGGCACAGACCCCCGGCTCGATTTTTCACCATGGGTCTACCATCAGACCGGAACAAGGCCACGGAGCTGCGGAAGGTCTTGCACACTATGCTCCAGGCTGGAGTTATAGTGCCTGTTCCATTCTCCCAGAGGGGCCAGGGTTTCTATTCCAATCTCTTTTTGGTGCAGAAACCCAATGGGTCGTATCGTCCGATTCTCAACCTCAAAGCTCTCAACAAGTCTTTGCGGGTGCCGAAGTTTCAGATGGAGACCCTACGGTCCATCATTCTGGCGCTGGAACCTGGGGACTACATGGTGTCATTGGACATACAGGACGCTTACCTGCATGTCCCTATTCTTTTGCGCCATCAACAGTTCTTCAGGTTTGCAATCCGCAGCGACCACTTTGTTTCGGGCGTTGCCTTTTGGCCTGGCGACAGCACCGTGTGTGTTCACCAAGGTGATGGCGGTCATGGCGGCTTCTCTGTGGCTGCAGGGAGTCCACATGTTGCCGTACTTGGACGACCTTTTATTAGTGGCAGGATCTCCGAAGCTCCTTCTGCGCCACTTGGACCTGACCATTGCGCTACTGCAACGGCACGGCTGGTTAATAAACTGGCAGAAGTCCACTCTAATCCCGTCTCGGCGGATTCTGCACCTCGGAGCCTTATTGGCCTCGGGACAGCAAAGGATCTTTGTGACAGGGGAAAAGATCTCTGCTTTACAGTCGAGGGTGCGCAGTTGTCTGCACAGCCGCCGGGTGTCTCTACACTCGGCGATGAGGTTACTGGGCTCCATGGTGTCGGTGTTCGACATGGTGGAATATGCCCAGTTTCACTCCAGACATCTGCAGCACCTGATCCTGTCCAAGTGGAACGGGCTGCCTCAGTTTCTAAAGTCCCAGACGATAGTGCTCACCCCGGAGGTTCGCCTGTCCCTTTCCTGGTGGTTGCAGACGACCCATCTCAGCAAGGGACGTCCGTTCTGGGTACCAAATTGGGTCCTGTTGACAACGGACGCCAGTCTTCGGAGCTGGGGAGCAGTTTCGGGTCCACACTTGTTCCAGGGCAGGTAGACTCCGACAGAAGCGGAACTTCCAATAAATATCTTGGAACTCCGTGCGGTCTTCAATGCTCTCCAGCAGGCACATCGGGTTCTCCAGGGTCGCCCAGTGCAGGTCCAGTCGGACAATGCTACCACCGTGGCCTACATAAACCGGCAAGGAGGAACCCGAAGTCGGGCGGCTCTCGTAGAGGTGTCTCGGATCCTGGTATGGGCAGAGCGCAATCTGCCGGCCATATCAGCTGTCTTCATCCCGGGAGTGCTAAATTGGGAGGCGGACTTTCTAAGTCGCCAGGACGTTCATCCGGGGGAATGGTCCCTGCACCCGGACGTTTTTCAACTGCTGGTGGAAAAGTGGGGTCTTCCCGAGATCGACCTCATGGCGTCCCGGCACAACAACAAGTTGCCGGCGTACGGGTCTCGCACAAGAGACGAAGAGGCGTCTCTGGTGGATGCTCTGTCCGTCTGGTGGACGTTCCGGTTCGCTTACCTGTTTCCTCCAGTTTCCCTTCTTCCACTGGTAATCCGGAAATTCAAACAGGAAGGAGGGACGCTCCTGTTGATAGCTCCCGCGTGGCCCAGACGGCACTGGTTCTCAGACCTTCAGAGTCTGTCCGTGGACAGTCCTCTGCGGTTGCCGCTACGACCGGACCTTCTGTCGCAGGGTCCTTGTCTTCACCCGGACCTGACTCGGCTGTCTTTGACGGCGTGGCTGTTGAGACAGCCATGTTGAGGTCCAGGGGGTTTTCCAGCTCTGTAGTGCGTACCATGTTATGAGCTCGGAAACCGTCTTCAGCAAGGATATACCATCGCGTGTGGCATACGTTCTTCCAGTGGTGTCGACCGAGAGGTTATGCACCGCAGGAGTTTCGTCTGTCTCGGATACTCGCCTTCCTACAAGCGGGACTAGATCATGGGCTTCACCTTGCTTCTTTGAAAGTACAGGTTTGGGCCCTGTCTGTCTGGTTTCACCGTAGGATTGCTACAATCCCGGATGTGCGCATCTTTATGCAAGGTGTTCTCCGCATTCAGCCGCCCTTTGTTCCACCTGTGGCGCCTTGGGATTTGGCTGTGGTCCTGAGGGCTCTCCAGGGACCGCCGTTTGAACCACTGGGCTCAGTGGATCTTAAATGGCTAACAACTAAGACTGTTTTCCTTCTGGCCATAGCTTCGGCCAGACGTGTTTCTGATTTAGGGGCTCTTTCTTGTAGACCCCCTTTCTTGATTCTTCATGGGAACAGGGCAGTGCTCCGCACTCGGCCTGAATTTCTTCCCAAAGTTGTTTCATGTTAACGAGAAAATAGTTGTTCCGGCCTTTAACTCACCTGGTCTTTCCGTGGGTGAGGCCACTTTGGATGTTGTGCGGGCCTTAAGGACTTATGTTGACCGCACTTCTTCGTTTAGGAAGTCGGACGCCTTGTTTGTCCTCTATGGCTTCCGTAAAAAGGGTTGGCCTGCTTCAAAGCAAACTTTGGCAGCCTGGATCCGTATGGCTATTTCTGAAGCTTATCTTCATGAAGGTCTGCCGGTTCCTCCTTCTGTGAAGGCTCATTCCACTAGGTCTGTGGGTCCTTCGTGGGCAGCTCGACGTGGTGCCTCTGCAGTCCAGATCTGCAAGGCTGCTACGTGGTCCTCTGTCCATACCTTCGTGAGGTATTACAGGTTTGACACCTTCGCCTCTCAGGATGCTTCCTTCGGGCGGCGGATTCTCCTTTCAGCACAGGAGCGTCCCCACCCTTAAAGGACACTGCTTTGGGACATCCCCAAGGTCTCCTGTGGATACCCTATGGACCCTGAAGTAGAAAATATGAGATATGGTAAGAACTTACCTTTGTTATCTCTATTTCTACGAAGTCCGTAGGGTTCCACAGGACTCCCGCCCTGTCGCACCTGTGCTGCAGATGGGCTTTGTTCTGGTCACCGGTTTTTCCGTCTCCCTCTGGTGAGAATGTGATTCTTGTGTGTATCCAGATCTTCTTTCTCTCTCTTCCTTCTCCTCCTCCGGCCTATGGCTTGGTAACTAACTGAGGTGCCTTGGCTCGGGGTATAGGAGGGGGACCCTAGTGCATCCTGGGAGGCTGAAAGCTTAACTCTATGGTGCCCGATGACTGACGTCACACCTATACCCCAAGGTATCCTGTGGAACCCTATGGACTTCGTAGAAATAGAGATAACGAAGGTAAGTTCTTACCATATCTCATATTTTTTCAGAACATGTTTACAGAACACCTTAATCCACCCTTCAGTTCTTACTGGTTACATAGAACCAAATAAATATACTTTTATTGTAATGCAGTTGTGTATCATTTAAATCAGTTACAAGTAACGGACAAAAACTAAGGACACCAATTTGTAGTATCTGAATAGTGTGTTTTATCCCTGGGACATGTATGGTCACACAGTGTCTATGGCAGGAGGCTATACATCCACAATAAAGTCACTCAACTGTTGCCTTGTTGGTGGTGGTGAGAGAACCATGTCTCTATCATTATTTCAGAATATACCATAAATGGATAACATCAATGTTATGTACACAAAACCATTGGGCAAAAATGCAGTTTCAATGTGGCATTGGCATCCTGGAAGATAGACCTCATGTCAGAAAATAATCCTGTAATATGCGTTAACACTAACATAGAAGCCAAGGTCAGTCCTAAGGGTACTAAAGGAATGATCGTTCCCAAATAATGAGACTCACAACATGATGACACTGACACATCCTTGTATTGTTGAAAACTAGCACTCATGGCTGTAGAGCTCAGGTTGGTGTCACTCACATATGTACTTTTATCAACACTGCTCGATAGATTATGGCAGGGGTATTCAACATGCGACCCTCCAACTGCTGTGGAACTGCAAATCTCTGCATGCCCTGCAACAGTTTTGCTATTCGGGCATGCTAAAACTAGAGATGTGCGCCGACCCCCGTGTTTTGGTTTTGTATCTTTTGTTTTGGATCTGGATGGGTTTTGCCAAAACCGTCCTTGCGTGTTTTTGGATCTGTATTTTTTCTAAAAAAAAAAAAAATCATAAAAACTGCTAAAATCACATAATTTGGGCCTGTTTTTGTTCCTACAGTATTAACCTCAAGAACATTTATTTCCAGTCATTTCCAATCAATTTTGACCACCTCACAATATTGATTTTTTTTTTTCATCTAGTTTTGGTCCAAAAGGTTGCATCTAGCTAGCAGGCTGACTAAGCTAAGCAACAGCAGTGGGCGGCACTAACATGTGGCAGTTCAGCTTCCACCACCATGGATACAGTGTGCTATACAGTGTGGGTTGGATACACCAATAGTGCACTTACTGCGACAGGCAGTGCAGGGTGCTGGCGGTGTCCTCAATGCGAGAGTGCCTTAAAGCAGAAATGCCGGCAGTGTTGGCAGAGTGGGGGTCCTGGCAGTGTCCTGAGTGCATAGTGTCGGCGGAGGTGCCAGCGGTGTGCTCAGTGCAGGAGTGCTGATAATGTTGGCTTGCGAGTATGCATGCCCTCGGTGTGGGAGTAGCAGCAGTGCGGGGTCGCTGATGGTGTCCTCAATACATGGGGCAGCAGTGCGGGGTTGCTGGCAGTGTCCTTAGTGCAGGGTGCTGGTGTCGGCAAAGCGGGGGTGCCAGTGGTGTCCTCAGTGCATATGTGCTGACAGTGTCAGCAGTGCAGGGGTGCCGGTGGTGTCCTCAGTGTGGGAGTATCTGCAGTGTGGGGTTGCTGACTGTGTCCTCAGTACGTGGGGAGTGCGGGGGTGCTGGTGACCTCAGTGCAGGATTTCGGCAAAGTGGGGGTGCAGCGGTGTCCTCAGTGCACGTGTGCTGACAGTGTCGGCAGTGCAGGGGTGCCGGTGGTGTCCTCAGTGTGGGGTCACTGGCAGTGTCCTCAGTGCAGGGTGTCGGCAGCGGGGGATGGGTAGGCGCCATCTTCCTAACTTCCTTCTGTGCCCATATTCAATGGGCTTAACGCTGATTGGCTGAGAGCCGTAACAGACGGCTCTCTCAGCCAATAACAGCGGGATCGCGAGGTTTTGCCTCGATAAGGGATCCGGTGCAGGCAGGGAGAACCGAACTCTGTCTCAGATCCCCGAAATTCGGGTGGGTCCAGTTACCGGAGAACAGACCCCATTCATCTCTAGCTAAAACTGTGGCAGGGTATGTGCAGATGTGTAATTGCACAGCAGCTTAAGTCTGTATTTTGAACACCTCCTGTTTTGTTTTTTTTTGTTTTTTTGTGCTTTCAACCCAACATTGCCCTCAAATGTGCATTTCAATGTCTGAGCTGTACTGCATTGCAGCATGGTACCTTGCCCTGCAGTTCCTATCAGACCATTTATTTTAATTTTAAACTAACTGCACAGTTGAATTTGCAGTCCTTATTTATGTCTGGGTCACCACAATACTCTGCAGCGATGGACATTGGTGAAAAAAATATACATAAATTGATCGAATTAGGACATAAAAGATTTGGAGAGCTGTGCTGAGGAGTAGGTTAGACTTGTATATAGTATGAGTAAGATCAATCGCTGGTTGTGCCCAGTGAGTGTGGTATCAGGTGTGAGTGGAATAGAAGAGGTAGGATCAGGAGTTTGAAGGTTGGGGGAGAGTTTGGTTTGTTGATGTAGTTGAGGGAGTTCCATAATGGGGAGTTCAAGGGGAGAAGAGTGAGGTGACCCGTAAGGAGGTGAGATGCAGATCTAAGGGTGTGAGTATGTTGAGATGAGGTCTTAGCTGTGTGAAGGGGCTTTGTAGTTGAAGGTGAGTAGTTTTGAATATGGTTCTGTATTTGGAAGTGCAGAGCGAGGAAGATAAGGCTCACTGTGGCAATTAGAATGTATTAATATAGGTCAAAGAAAGGACATTGGCCCTCATTCAGAGGCGGTCGCAAGAAGCGATCGCTCTCTCTGAATGAGGGCGGCCGCTTTATTTTTGAAGTGCGGCCTACTGGTCGTTAGTTAAGCTGTGGGTTACCACCCACAGCTTAACGACCGACCAGGTTGATGGTCGCGATGGTCACCATCGGGGCTTGCGACGAGACCTTAAGGTTGGGTCTCTGCAACCGCAAGCCCCAGGAAGCTTTCTGCTCTGATGGAGCAGCAAGCTCCCCACTGACCTCACTGATGATGTCAGTGCGGCCGCCGACAAAACGGTAGGCGTTCCTTAAGGAACGCCTCTGTTTTGGAAACCACCCCCCCGGCCCACCTATAAAACGGGGCGAGCTGTCGATCAACATCGACAGCCATCCCTTTTGTAAGGAGCTCCGGAGCGAGAGAGTTTCTCTCTCGCTCTGGGGCTTGTGCATGCGCAGTGCGGCCGCTGCGGGTGTGCAGGGCTACCCATCGACCCGGTTGCGAGCACATCGGTGCTTGCGACCGGGTCTGAATGAAGACCCATAGTGTGGGAGGTTGCAGTAGTCAAAGTGGAAGATGATAGAATGGATAAGAGTTTTAGTATCATTTTGAAGATGGAGCTGACAGGACAGAAGGAGATTGGATGCTGAGAGTAATCCAGTGGGCAGAGTTGGGGATGATACCAAAAATGGAGTGGGGGTGGGCGATGTACTAGAAATAGAGCCTCAGAAACGGTGTTTAGAAAGGCACGTAAACCAAGAGCAAACTGCCATAAAGGCAAATGGAATGAAGGCTGTGCAGGAGAAGAGGGTTGCTGATGATGCCTAATGCAAGGGGGAGGTCCAGAATAGTATGGAAAAGTGACCCATCAACTTAGCTATAAGGAGATTGCTAGTCAGTCTAGTGCAGGGGTTCCCAACCACAGTCCTCAAGGCACACTAACAGTCAAGCTTTAGGGATAGCCGTACTTTAGCATAAGTGGTTTAATTAGTACCTCAGTTATTTTGATTTAACCATCTGTGCACAATCATGGATATAACTAAAACCAGGAGTGTTAGTGTGCCTTGACCGAGGTTGGGAATTACTGGTCTAGTGAGTGCAGTTTTTGTGGAGTGTTAATGGGGAATACTAATAACGGGTGAGAAGAAAGCTGGTACGTAAAGCAATTAAACATTAGCTGCTGGAGTAGTAGGAAAGGATAGATACTGGACCAAGAGGATAGGTGAGATGAGGGCTGTGTGCCAGCTGGAAGTGGCAGGAGCAATAGTTGAGCTAAGTATAGGCGAGCATTGGAGGGAGGGAGTAAAGATGTGGCATGGGCAATGAGGCAGGTTTAGGGGTGAGATGAGAGACTCTGAAGGTCTCCTCAGTAAGTTCAGAAAATGACAGGATTGATAAGAGTAGAAGAAACATTTAACTTTTGACATACATGGCAAAGTCAGCTGGCGAAACAGTGACTTGAAGGCACCACAGAAATGTTAGGATTGGTCAACTTTTCATATGGTTGAGGCACGATGTTTAGGAGGAAAAGCTACATTTTTAGTGAAGGATTTCAGCTTTGAATCAAAATTTCCTCCAGTAGTGCTCAGTCGTGAGTAAGAACTGTCTCTAGTAGCGCATCTGTCTGGTGTACCAGCACTGGGTTTCTGATTGTCTGAGTGTGGTGGCTGGAGCTACCTTGTATAGGGCGGAGGTGAAAGCTGCATTGAAAGAAGCTACCAATTTTTGTACAGTTGTAATCTCCTTTGCACTTGGAATTAATGAACAGATATACTGGATAATTACCCTAGAGTATTCAATTCCTCGCACTGTTGCCCTTTACTTTAACAGATTTTAAATTCAGTATTGTTCATGAAACTAGCAAATTGAGCTTTTGATCACTGAAGTTCCTGCCAAACACACCCCAACACTCCTCCCACTAAGGTCTCTTGCAGCCATACTGGGATGTTTTTGACTTGGGGTGATTCAGCTTCGGACGTAATTGCAAAGCTGCACGCAGGCAGCTTTGCAATTCCGTCCCTGCTAATATGCAATGCACAGAATGGGTCCTGCACACATGTAGATTCCTGATAATCGGGAATCTGCGTTCAGCATTGCACTTGCGTGCAATGCTGAATCAGCCCCTTAATTAACACATGCTATATCAGTGTGTATCTTGCTTTCAATATGCTTAATGACCTCTTGTTAGATACTGAAGGCGTTTACGTTTTACTCCATTATGTAACTCATACATAGATATCCTAATTTACTAAAGATGTGAACTCTAGCCATGTCCTGTCCCCCTCCCCCTCATGTGCCAAGTGCGATATTGGTTCATAGATACATATGAATCATTCATTAGACATAGAGGTAGTTAAGAGATGGTTTATTAGAGAATGCAGCTGGGATAAAATCCCACCTTGAGTATAAGGGAGAAGCCAGTCTCCCCTCTTGTCATTTTGTCCGGAGTGGGCTACCATAATGATAAAGATGAGCGCACTTGCCTACAGAAAGCTGTAATGATGTTTTGTCTGCTCCCAGAGAGACCATGCCACACTTCAGAGTTAACAATCTTCGTTTTCACCCTAGGAAATAGACTAATATAGTTTTAAAGACATTGCACACAATAATATTACAAGGCAGTGAGTGGGAGGGAAACTTGATCTCCCTGGAGTTGTGGGGAATACCTTAAATTGTTTAATAATCTGGCGAGTTTCAGAGAGTAGACAACTATGGTGTAAGTGTGTAATATATACATGCATACTATTTCCTATTTAATGGCATTTATATACATTACAAATCAAAAAGTGTGATTAAAGTGGAAACGAGAGAGGTTGACAACCAAAAACAAGTACTGCACAGCTCGACTGTGTCACCTATCCAGGTCTTTGTAGTATTGCAAACTTGCATATACATTCTTGATTGCAATTAGTACTTTTATGTAAGGCAATTTGCACTTTTTAGTTGTGTTTTTTGCATGTGCATCACACACTTGCATAGAACAAATAAGAATTTGGCGGCAGATAAAAAAAAACCTCTTGGCCCATCTAGTCTGCCCCATTTTTAACCTTTTGGTAACCTCAACTCTATATGATCTTAAGTTTTTTGTAAGGATTTTCTTATGCCTATCCAAAGCATGTTTAAAGTGCTATACTTCTCTTCCTTTAAAGAATGTTTCCCTCTTGTACCTTGTTAGAAACTTTCAAATATATAAAGGGTTTTATCATGTCCTTCTTTTCCCTTCTCTGCTCCACTTCATTTACAAAAAGAAACATGCATAGAATCACAGTAGATACAAAGTTGTTACTGACATACTGTATATCTGAATATTGTTCTGGTCATTACGTAGTTGAGAATTATGTTAGCTACTGGTATTACTGGAAACTCTTCCATGCAAGTTAACAGAATGTTCATGAATAATATAGGCTGGTCATGACAGTGATACGTTTGTGGTATAAAAGATAGACAGTTAAAAGGTCGACAATGTCTAAATAGATGTTAGACAGGCAATAGGTCGACACAGTTAAGGTCAACATGGAAGAAGGTCAACGGGTACAAATGGTTGATCAAAAAGTTGACATGAAAATGGTCGACACTGTTTTTTTTTTTTACTTCACCCTATACCTCCCCTTAGTGCATAACCCTAACCCTTCTTCCTGGTGCCTAACTCTAAAGGTGCATACACACACTATTTTTTGAACGATTATTGATAACGATATCGTTGAAAAAATCGTTCACTTTCTGAGTTAAAATTAACGATTATCTTTCATGCGCGTTCACGTTTGTAGTTCAGTCAGACTGACCAACTGAACGAATTTCATTAAGAGAATATGCAAAAATCGTTTGTAGTTCATAAAAATCGTTCATTACACTTTAAAAAATCTGACAGATAATCTGACAGATAATCGTTCAGAAAATCGTTGGTAACAAAATCGTTGTGTGTGTGTATGCAGCTTAACTGTTAGTGTAGGTGCCTGAACCTAACACTCCGGTAAGTGTCTAACCCTCCCACCTGGTGTCTAATCCTAACAAAACAACAACAAAAAAGTGTTGACCATTTGTGTGTCAGCCTTCGCTGTTGACCCTTTTTTTGCCTGTCTAACATCTGGTGTCTAAACATTGTCGACCTTTTAACTGTCTAACTACAGTCCGGATACCAAGTGATACAATATCATGTGGTCATTAGTCTGTATACCTTTGGTGGGAACGATCGTATTGGACTGGGTGTACTGTCTCGCTCCAGCAGTGATGTCCAGCGCCCTTTAGTATAGAAGTAATCATCATATCTGTCTTGAGTCCATGCTAGTGACGCCCGCGATCCAAATCCCTGTGCATCAAGAATGTGTGGCAGGGGGTGCCTACATTGAATAAAGATTGTACATATACATTTAGAACAAGTACTAAAAAAAAAAAAGAAATATTACAGTAATAACAATGTACCAACAACAAAAATGGAATGGATAGCAATGAAGTGAAATGCCTATGGAAATTGCTTGTATTTAGGTGTCCATCACTCCAAGCGGTGTCAGACAGGCACATCGTGGTGTAATAAAGCATTTATCTCTTCTTTCAAATTTCACACATCCTGCTACTGTGAGTGAAGAGAACCTAGGCTATAGAACAGAGGTTCCCCAACAGTTCAGGTTTTAGATATATCCATGGTTGAGCACAGGTGAGTTAATTAATACCTCAGTCAATTTGATTTAACCAACTGTGCTCAACCATGGATATCTCTAAAACCTGACCTGTTAGAGAGCCTTGAGGACAGTGTTTGGGAACCTCTGCTATAGAGGTTGGGGAGTGCAAGGGCTGGTAATTTAATAGTGAGGGTTACGGCTAGACTTTTAACAGTATGATGTGCTAATCTATTGATGGGAGAGCTATTTAATAAAAAATAAAAAAATAGTACCTATTAATTAAAGATAATGTGATGGGACTATTTTCTTTTTAAATTTTGGGGTGGTTTTTGGAGGAGAGCTATTATGTCCACGGGATGCGTTTAATAAATGTGAACGTTATTAATTTTGTGTGTGAGCTAGATGCAGCGAGAAGGCTTAAAGGGTTCACTTATTGCTAGGTTTTCCACATTATCCAAACTGGGCCCAGACATTCCAGTATCCAGACAGCATCAACTGTTAGTAAAATCTGCAAGACCAGCTGCCAACTGTCCTGATTCTGGTTTACCAATGTTGGGGTACTGCCTCGCTCAGCGAGAGCCTTGTCCCCCATTGCAAGGACAGTTGGAGGTACAGTCAGGTGCATAAATATTGGGACATTGACAGAATTTTCATATTTTGGCCTCTATTCACCACCACAATGGCTTTGAAATGAAACAAACAAGATGTGCTTTAACTGCAGACTTTCAGATTTAATTTGAGGGTGATTACATCCAAATCAGGTGAACGGTGTAGGAATTACAACGGTTTCTATATGTGCCTCCCACTTTTTAAGGGGCCAAAAGTAATGGGACTATCAACTCAAAAGCTATTTCATGGACAGGTGTCGGCTATTCCCTCGTTATTTCATTATCAATTAAGCAGGTAAAAGGTCTGGAGTTGATTCTAGGTGTGACATTTGCATTTGGAATCAGTTGCTGTCGACTCTCAATATGAGATCCAAAGAGCTGTCATCATCAGTGAAGCAAGCCATCATTAGGCTGAAAAATCAAAACAAACCCACCAGAGAGATAGCAAAAACATTAGGTGTTTGCCAAATCAACTGTTTGGAACATTCTTAAAAAGAGAGAACGCATCGGAGAGCTCAGCAACAAGAAAAGACCCGGAAGACCACGGAAAACGACTGTGGTGAAGAAAAACCCCTTCACACCAGTTGGCCAAATCAAGAACACTCTCCAGGAGGTAGGTGTATATGTGTCAAAGTCAACAATCAAGAGAAGACTTCACAAGAGTGAATATAGAGGGTTCACCACAAGATGTAAACCATTGGTGAGCCACAAAAGCAGGAAGACCATATTAGAGTTTGCCAAACAACATCTAAAAAAAGCCATTACAGTTCTGGAACAATATCCTATGGACAGATGAGACAAAGATCAACTTGTACCAGAGTGATGGGAAGTGAAGAGTATGGAGAAGGAAAGGAACTGCTTATGATCCAAAACATACAACCTCATCAGTGAAGCATGGTGGTGGTAGTGTCATGGCGTGGGCATGTATGGCTGCCAATGGAACTGGTTCCCTTGTATTTATTGATGATGTGACTGCTGACAAAAGCAGCAGAATGAATTCTGAAGTGTTTCGGGCAATATTATATGCTCATATTCAGTCAAATGCTTCAGAACTCATTGGACGGCGCTTCACAGTGCAGATGGACAATGACCCGAAGAATACTGCAAAAGCAACCAAAGAGTTTTTTAAGGCTAAAAAGTTGAATGTTATGCAGTGGCCAAGTCAATCCCCTGACCTGAATCCGATTGAGCAGGCATTTCACTTGATGAAGACAAAACTGAAGGGAAAATGCCCCAAGAACAAGCAGGAACTGAAGACATTTGCAGTAGAGGCCTGGCAGAGCATCACCAGGGATGAAACCCAGCGTCTGGTGATGTCTATGCTTTCCAGACTTCAGGCTGTAATTGCCTGCAAAGGATTTGCAACAAAGTATTGAAAAGTGAAAGTTAGATTTAGGATTGTTTAGTTTGTCCCATTACTTTTGGCCCCTTAAAAAGAGGGAGGCACATATAGAAACCGTTGTAATTCCTACACCGTTCACCTGATTTGGATGTAATTACCCTCAAATTAAATCTGAAAGTCTGCAGTTAAATCACATCTTGTTTGTTTCATTTCAAAGCCATTGTGGTGGTGAATAGAGGCCAAAATATGAAAATTCTGTCAATGTCCCAATATTTATGCACCTGACCGTATGTAATGCTTCACACTACACGATCTAAAGGTGAATGCGCAGCCACTACTGCATTAGAGCCAGCCTCTGAATCAGCCCCACAGTCCCCTGTGGGTGCTTCCTGCTGCATCACAACTAGAGCACCATTTCTACATTTGTTTCCTACACGCCTCCATTGGGTTGAGAATGAAAATTGCTGATGTTAGCGGCAATGAGGTTCTGGCCTTTGCAGACATGGTCTGGAATTTAATTTCCCTCTAAGATTAAAACATTTAGTGATGTAAATGTATATTGGAAAAGTTAGTGTAAAATCATGCTATAAAATTGGGTGTTCTTTGTAAATATATATATATTTCCAGGGAGGTAGAATTGTATACGTGCAGAATATACAGTGGATTAATACATTGTTGTTTTATTTATTTATTACCAGTAATTTATATAGTGCACACATCATCCACAGCACTTTACAGAGCATAGGTGTGCCCGGGTGCCCCTTCAGCACTTCACCCGTTGCCTGGTCATAGACTACCCCGCCCCCCTCCCTCTGGGACATACACGTCTCACTTGGACTCACCTGCCCATCCAGGTGAGTAGTCTATGTCCTGTTGGGCGGTGTGGGCAGGGGTTCCCATAACCCTGCGGAGGGGGAAGTGCCAAAGTGGCACCTCCTGTGCCGGCATCTGCGCACGCCTATGTTACAGAGGATATTTCAGTCAGTCACATCAGTCCTTGCCACAGTGGAGGTTACACTCTGTTTTTCCTATCGCATGTGCACACACATATAAACTAGGATTTTTATTTTTTTTCAGGAGACAATTAAGTTTGGATTGTGGGAGGAAACCCACACAAGCACAGGGACCTTGAACCCAGAACCTCAGGCAGTAATGCTAACCATTACACCATCCGTGCTGCCCATGGATGTTATATAGTCACCTGTATGAATAGAGAAGACATGGGACTCCTAGGGCCAAATGTAATAGGGTGAGAGGTTAGAAAATGAGAGAGTTTAGCAGTAAACTCTCACATTATTTAAACTCGCCCAATGTAATAGAGCCTGAGAACATACAAACTCACATGTTTTTAGACTCAAAAACGCTAAAGATTTAAACTCTCATTCAGATGTTTTCCCATTTTGAAGATAAAACTCGACTGGCCCCTTATCTGTAAACAGCTCTCACATTCACATCAGCAAGGAGCCGGACAAAGCACATGGCTCTGTTTTTACTTTGCTTTTTATTATTATTATTATTATTATTTCTTAGTTTTCGTCTTTGTTTTATTTTCCAACATAAAAACAAAGGAAAGGCTACTAACACACATCTCTTTATGTACATTTTTGTAGAAAAGATAGATATTTACGTGGTATAAATGATAAATTTCTATGGAGGAAAGAACAGAAAGTGAGCATGGACACATTCCTTTACATTATGCTACTGAACTACAGTAAAATTAACATTTGTATGATTATGCTAGTTACAACTGCTATAGCGCTAACAGGTGCGCACGGAGGGGGGTTTCTGAGTACCCAGAAACCCCCCTGCTCCCCGATCGCTAAGTGTAGTGCAGACTGCAGTGAGTGCGGCCCGCATTACACACTAAGAAACACACCTCCACTGGTACCGGGTAGTACGCTTGTACTACCCGGCGGTGGTGTGTTTATTTTAGCAGCCAGTGAGAGTTAGGCAGACTCTCATTGGCAACTGCGTCCACAGAGGGAGCTGGCTGAAGCTCACTCGTGAGCTCCGCCTTCCGGCTCCCGCCGCAGCGGGTGACGGGAGAGACGTCATGACGTCTCTCCCATAGTGCAGAGTGTGTAAGTGGTACAGGCACTGATACTGGTACTGCATGGGGGGGGGGCGTACAGGGGCACTGTATAGAGGGGGTCGCTACTGGGGACACTGAATAGGGGGGTGGCCCGTTCTGGGGTCACTGCATAGGGGGACTACTACTGGGGGCACTGCATAGTGGGGACTACTACTGGGGGCAATATATTAGGGGCACTGCAAACGGGGGGGAATACTACTGGGGGCACTATATAAAGGGTACTGCATAGGGGGACTACTACTGCACTATATAAGGGGTACTACTGGGGCCACTGCATAAGTGGGCCTACTACTAGGGGCCACTGCAAAGGGGGGACCACTACTGGGGGGAGGGGTGTCTTTAATAAATCATGCTGGCTGTATTTATTTGCCTGCTGCATTCATGTTTTTTAGTGATAGGGGTGTGTGTGTGTACCCTGTCATAGGCTGAGTGGTATATTTTACTGCAGTGGTTCGAAATCCTGTGTAAGCTGTAAGTATGTATCTGTCTGTCTGTCTTTTTATTTGTGGCTAGATGTCTTTTCATTGGTTTGGTAACCAAGGATTTGGAAACCCCCCTTTCAAGATCCTGCTTTTGCCACTGTCTAAGCTTCATTTAGTTCAGTGCATATTTAGAGTATTCATTCCTAAATTACTTTAAATCTGATTTTTGTTTTTCATTAGACATTTCTACAATTAACAGCAGAGGGCGCTAAAGCACTAACATGTGGAGGATTTCTCCATGCCTGCTAACACCATCATAGGCACTCTCCTAATAGATCCCATCTGCGCTCTGATCCTCACAGACAAGTTAAATTAAACATAAATATTTTTCTTCCACACAAGAGCATTCCATTTATTCCAAGTCACAAAAAAAGGTGAAATACAAACTCTTTTGCAAACTAATTCCTTATATACTGTATGTGCAAGTTTTGCGTAGAACATTAGTCATCAATTTCAGTTTCAACACTACCAATTTGGTGAAGGGACCATTAATTTTATTCTGCGTAAGCCGTGGCAATGCTATAAAGCTCAGAAGAAACTGCTGGATCAGTTACTTATCTTAATGCAATTAATGCCACAATTGATTTGTTTGGTACAGTACTTCTGCTTTTACTAAACACATTAATGTGACACATTTTAATACAGATAACAGGTCAGAGGGCTGTGAGGATATGCACAAGATACTTTTTTTTTTACTTCTTGTAGAACTAAACTGAAAACACATGTACTAGATGTATGGTATTCATAGTAGGAAATGGATATTTTATACTGAATTAAATCTATTTTGCTATCCCGGATTTTGGTGACAAGGAGCGTTTTTTTTTTTTTTTGGTGTGTTCTCCTGGACGCTCGCATAGCTGTGGGTTACCACCCACAGCTTATGCGAGCGTCCATGATGATGGTAGCGATGGTCAAGACCAACGCGACCATCGGGCTTGCGACGAGACCCTGCGGTAGGGTCTCGCTGCCGCAAGCCCTGGAGTGATTTTGGCTCTATCAGAGCCAAAATCACTCCCACTGACATCACTAGTGATGTCAGTGGGGCCGGACCCAGACGGTAGGCGTTCCCATGGGGACGCCTCCGTCTGGGCAGCCTCGCCCCGACACGGCCACCAAAGGGGGCGTGCTGTCACTCACCATCGACAGTACGCCCTCTTTGGTGCAAGACCCCGAGCGACGGCTTCCCCGGCGCTCGCAGGGTCTCGCGCATGCGCATGACGGAGCAGCCTCCATCGTGCGCATGCGCATTTGGGTACCATCGACCCGCTTGCGAGCGTCCTCTAGGACCCAGGAGCAGCCAACTGTGAGCAACACTGCTCAGCTCAGAAAATGTGAAACCAGGATAGGGATGGACATCGGAAGCCCGGCATCAAATGGTTCGAATGGTACGGAACGATTTTATGTTGACCCCTTAACATATAATTGTGCCAACACCCTTGTCACCCGCCCATAGCAACCAATCAGAGCAGCGGTGTGTGCTCACCCCTCACAGCCAGCCATCAGATTGGGAATCGGAAAGCTGCATCCGATGGCTGGCAACCATCATATTCCTGGTATTCGATGGAAAAAATACTTCAATCGAATCGGAAACATCGATGATGGCTAATCATCGGATTCCGCTGTCCATCACTAAACCAGGAGAAGGAAGTAGGTGTCTGCTGCATGACAGGAGCTGTGGAGTGTGCTGCATTGAAAACTTACAACCCTGTGTCACCAGTGCCAACTTCCAGATAGGGTTTTGAGAGAATGAGGCAAGAGCCTAGTGCTGCAGACACACATAAAGCAGGAGCAGTTGTGACCACTATTCAGAGAGAGAGAGATTGAGCTATGCTGCCAGCACATGTGGAAGCCAGTCCAGACAGCTCCATTTAGAAGGAGGAAAAGCTATACTGTATATACAGTGCTTGCATAGTGAGAAAGGCAGCCAGCTGTGTCACGAACTGCAGTACATCTATGGTGAACTCTGAATTCCCAGCACACTACACCCTTCCCAGGCAGTACTCATTTACAACCTAGGCTATTGGTGCATACACAAACTACCTCCTATTACTCAGAAGCAGACAGATATGTACAATATGCCTATGTGTTGAGAGATTGTCAGAGAGTCCCCTCCCCAAGCAGTCCTGGGAAAAGTTGAAAAGTCTAGTACTGAAAGCCTTATTGCAGTGACAATCCACACTCAGGACAGGACTAATTACAGACTGAGGGCCTGATTAATTACAGATCGCTATTGCGATCACAGCTCCGTAATAGCACGAAAATATGCTAATGAATGCTATCACAATGCCAGCATAGAGACTCCCACTACTGCCGAAGCACATGCGGGAGCTATACTAGTTTCAGGGAACAAGAACTTATTTACCTAGTTTTGCAGGAAAAGGAACTAACAGCCTTGGAGATCAGCTACAGTGCACTGTTATACCCCTTTTCCACCTAAATTCCGGGTCTGACCCGGAATTTTGCCGGCGCCGACTCGGGATATTCCCGAGTCAGCGCCGCTCACACCGCAGTCGGGTCTGCATAGACCCGGCTTTTGCGGAGTGAAAGTGGTCGCTTGGAGATGACGTCATCTCCAAGCGCCACTGAAGCCGGACCAATCGGCCGGCTAGCAGCGCACTCCAGGTCATCGTGACCCGGAGTGCGCTGTTCTCACAGCAGGGTTTCACGGGCTACGCCTGTGTTAAACCCTGCTAGTTACCTGGGTTGGATTGCCGGGTCACTCGACCCAGTGATCCAACTCTCTCCCCTTTTACACCAGGGAGCTGCCCGGGTTAACCCTTCAAAAACCCGGGTTTTAGCTCCGGTGTAAAAGGGGTATCATTAATCCAATGAAAATGTTACGAATATGAGGAGTACCTACTAACCAGGTCCACCATCTGGCCAACCGCAGCTGAACTATATTATATTCTAGTGTTCCAAGGTACCTTTGGGAACTGTACATATTTGATTTCTCATAACGTCATAGGGTATACACTTCCATAGAAATAGGTAATTTCATGTGCTTAATAAGGTTGATTAGAATTGTGATTGCATAATGTTGTGTATCACTGTCTCTATTTTGATGGTAACTGTAGAAATGTTATATTGTTAGGTTGTGTGATTTACTAAGAGTGCTCAATACATATGATGAGTAGAAACATGTATTATTTAAATGTACTATGTATTGTAAAGTACCACTCATTGGGGCCTATTCATCATACTTAAAATTTCTCTGGAGGTAATTAGGTAGAACTCATATGGAGTTCTACCTAATTACCGGAGGAATTCATCATTCCTCCTCCCCATAACTATCTATTTCAAAAAGCTGTCATTTTTGTAATAACAGCTTTTCGGGAAATAGATAGTTTTCCCTTCCTGCTCTAACTTGGAATCTGTGCTGCGCATGCGCTGTTACATCTGTAAAACCAGCTCATAAGCAGCACTACCTACAGGTGCAGTAATTTTGTGTGTTCCTCTCCCAACCCCTCCTTTGCCCGTCCCCGCACTTACCTGCCCGCTGCAGCGCCTCCGGCCCTGGTGGCTGTGCTGTCACGTGTTCTCTCAGCAGCACACAGTACAGTTTAGAAAAAAAAAAAGAAACGTTTTTTTTTTCTAAACTTTATTGTGTGCTGCTGGGAGAACACGTCTCAGAACAGCAACTGGAGCCAGAGGACAGAGCAGAGCGCCGGAGGGAGACGCCGGGGGACCTGCACACGCTGACACAGGTAAGTGTTACCTGCTATTCGCCACCTCACAGTGGCGAGTAGTAACTCCATCAAATTCCGAAAATACATAATTTTCGGAATTTGATGAATACCATAATTTCCACATACCCATACTAATGTATGGGAAGTGTGGAAATTAATGCAGGGGGACTTAACCAGGAGATATCGGTAATATCTCCTGTGTTAAGTCTCTTCATGAATACTAAAATAACGTTAATTAAGGAAAATGTCCTTAAAAACATTATTTTAGTGTTGATGAATAGGCCCACTTGCCTGTTCTTAACAAGTTTGTGCAGCTTGATTTCCTCTTTACTGCTTAAACATATTGAGCAAGGAGAAACATGTTCTTAAGTGAGAAATTATCAGCCTCCTTGGGTGAGCCCGTCCTCCTTATTTCTCTGAAGAGATCTGGAAGAACCTGCAAAGTGGGCGGAGACTTCAAACACCAGGTAAAAGAGAACACCATTACAGGAGTTTACCAACTTACCTGCACACCCGCCTGATACCACTCTAATAATTTTGAAATGGGTATAACACATAAACAAACACTTAACAATAGTCAAATAAACAGTTATACAGATAGCGTAAACTGGTAAAGTGTGTGCCCGGCCAAACCTAACGTCTGAACTGTATACCTATACTTGCCTACGCTGAATGTCAGGGAGACACCCTGAAACGGAGGTGATCTCCCTTACCCATTGAAGAGACTAGCAATTTCCCTGACAGTGACACGATGCCAGCAATAGCACATGTACCTCCAAACGGCCACCTATCACATTTGCACCTTACACCCATTATCTGGCTGTGATACAACTGGGAAAATAAAGAAACATCACAGCTGTATATATACAGTATGTAAATCCAAGATGGAAAAAAATGATTTAGAAATATGCAGCATAAGTAACAGCCCAGCTTCCGTTTCAATCATGTTGATTTTCGTCAGGTGCAACAGACAGGTTATACTTACGGATTCCTTTATGGATCTTGGGGGTCATTCAGACCCACTCGCGAGCGGTAGTACGCTCGCAAGTGGGTCGATGTTCCCCACTGCGCATGCGCACGACGGAGGGAGCTCCGTCGTGAGCATGCGCGAGATCCGGCGAGCGAAGGACTTTCCTTCGCTCGGAGTGTCTCATCAAAGGGGGCGTGCTGTCGATGGTGACTGACAGCACCCCCTTTGGGGGGCGTGCCGGGGGCGTGCCTGCCAGACGGAGGCGTTCCCAAGGGAACGCCTACCGTCTGAAGCCGGCCCCACTGACATCACTAGTGATGTCAGTGGGAGTGATTTTGGCTCTGATAGAGCCAAAATCACTCCTGGCCTTGCGGTTGGGAAACCCAACCGCAGGCTTTCACTCGCAGTTCCGATGGTCGCGATGGTCAAGACCATCGCGACCATCTTTTTGCACGCTCGTATATGCTGTGGATGGTGACCCACAGCTATACGAGCGTCCAGGAGGACGCTCCATTTTAATGGAGGTGGGCCCTGATTCAGAGCGAGCTCTCTGGTCAGAGCGTCCGGCTCTGAATCAGGGCCCTTGTACCATGGCTTACTGTATATCGTTTGGATTTTTTTGCATCTCATCTACAGACACCCTCTACATTTTTACTGTGGGATAGGCTTCTGCTGCAATGCAACTCCCCTGAGTGCTCCAGCTGATATGCTGCTGAGACAGGAATTGAAATGAACACACTTCCTGTGAGCCTGGGTTGTGGGGCTGTCTGACTTCTCCTTGAAACGCAGAAAAAAAAGAAAAAAGTTTCCCTCCAGCAAAATGGCTTTAATACTACATTATAATAGAAATCCAGAGGTCTTTGTTACATATAATTGCAAATATATGGTTAAGTGCCAGGCTCCGTCAAGGCTCCTCTATATCAGCGTTCCTAAAGCTACATAATAGCATACTGTTGTGCCACATAATGACAGCACATACATAAATATATTTAAGTTGAAAGCCAACTCACCTAGGTACCCCAGAAACCTCCAAATAGCACTGCAGGAACCAGCACTCACTACCAAAGCTGGTCCCATCCATACCTCTCAGAACAGCAATACAAAATCATGGTTGTTCATATCAGCCTAATGGTTTTTCACAGGTCCTTGTAAAGGGAGAGGTTTAGTCTGAATTACAGAAAGAAGAAAACAGTTTCTCTCGAGCACACTGCAAAAAAAACAGTGAAGTGAACACACTTCCTTTGAGCACGGGTTGTGGGGTTGTCTGACTTCCTTTTGGATCACCCGGATAGTAATTTGAAGAGTCAGATTAATCTCATCATGCTGTTCGGGTGTGCCACTGGGCTGGCCAATGTTTCCCTGTCTTAAACTGCATACACACTTAACGATTTGCTAAATGAACGATTTTAGCAAATGATTTTCGTTCATTTTTTCAAGGGAAAAATGAACTAAAATCGTTCATTTACCAAATGTAATGAACGATTTTTACAAACTACAAACGAATTTAGATACTTACCTTAATGAAAATCGTTCAGTTGGACAGTCAGAATGAACGATGAACTACAAACGTGAACGCGCATGAACGATTATGCATTTTTATTGTCTATGGTCCTGATTCAGAGGCGCTCGCTATTTGCGAGCGCACGCTCTGAATCAGGGCGGATTTTTTTTTTAAAAATCCGCCTCCAGGCCGCTCGCATAGCTGTGGGTGACCACCCACAGCTTGTGTGGGTGGCCTGGCGATGGTCTCGATTATCGCGACCATTGGGCTTGCGACAAGACCCTTGTGGTAGGGTCTCGTCCACCGCAAGCCCCAGTGAACTTGCTCTAATAGAGGGCCGCCAACAAACGGTAGGTGTTCCTTCGGGAACGCCTCCGTTTGTTCCGCCACCCCCCTACCCGCCTACAAAACGGGGCGAGCTGTCGATCAACATCGACAGCCGCCTCGTTTTGCTGCGTGCCCCGACCGTGTGAAGTTCTCGCAGTTGGTCTGAATCAGGCCCTATGTTTTTATTGCTGGCTAATTAGAGCCTAATCTTGGAATGAATTGTTCATATTTGCACTATAGATAGTGCTAATGCTAATGTCTATTTGCTATTGGCTAATTAGAGCCTAATTATTGAACAAATTCAACATATTTTTTGCATATAGGGGGGTATCCAATTAGCTCCGAAAAATTTTCGCCCAAAAAAACCAGGATTTTATCGCCGATGTTTGGGTCTTTTTCGATGATTTTTTTTCATGCTATCCAATTAAATCCCATTTTCTTTGCCTGAAGATGTTCTGTTTTTCTCACGAAAAGACATAGGATCCGCGAATAGTGCGTACCTATGTATTTTCACTGCCGCGATCGGGAGAAAAACAGCCTCTTACCAGGGATTTCCCTGATAAGTGCAAGTCCCTGATAAGTGCAAAATCCCTGATAAGTGCAAGTATCGGTGCTAATTGGATAGCCCGGGCGAGGTAATTAGCCGCGGTAATTTACAGCAGCTAATTGGATACCCCCCATAGTGTCAACAATTGTATTTTGGGACAGTCCCTTGAGAGAGGAATGGAACCTGAAAGCATGTGATCTTGCTGTGAAAGTCTATAGCTAATCTTTATTATTGGTTGTAGCCATTTTGTCCTTAGTTTCCATTTTATTTCACTTATTATCAAGAATGTATTAGCGTAATTGTTGTAGCCTGTCCAGAGGCAAGAGGAGGGAACTTTCAAAAAGATACATTTACTGCAACGTCTAAAACTAGTCCTTATTGGGAGACTGTAGTATTTTATAGCGGGTCATAATAAAAAAAGAACTAGCATAAAGATGTAAAATAGGTTACATGTACTACAGGTAAAGAGAAATCCCTTTGCAGTCATGCCATGCCCATCAACACTGTTAAAATGTTCACTTGGGGATAGTATTGTGTGTGCCACCACAATGTGACTATTTGTTGTGTTGATGGGTCTGTCCCCTGGCATCCCAGGACCTCCTGTAACTGTTATTCCTCCTGCAGGCTGCATAAAGTGGTCTTGCAGGCCTCATGCAGATCACAATCTGCATTTTTGTGTATCAGTGGTCTAAAACATAGCATACTTCCCGACATTCAGATCCCTTCTTGCGGAGGGCATGGCCGGACGATGATGACGGTGATTACATCATTGTGGCCCCGCCCCCTCTTCACACTGTCGAGCTTAATGGCATTGCAAAGCAGGAGGGGGGCCACAATGCCCCCGTCGCCGTTGCCGGCCATCCCCGCTGCGGAGGAGGTCCGGGGGCATGTAGGGGGGTTGCAGGGGGGTGATGGCGGACGGGAGATTTGCCTATTTTTCCGAGGGGGGGGGGTTTGTTCGGTAGCGCAACCCGATAATCGGGAGACTCCCAGCCATCCCGGGAGAGTAGGCATGTATTTTCTTTGACTGTGCAAATTTAGTGTATATAAAAATATACTGGTTGACTTTTCCGTGACATTATAGTGCCTGTACAGTATAGTAGAGCTGGACTGGATGCAAGGACTGTTGTGAGTAATTGAACATTCTCTGTACAGTGCTGTGTAAAAGGTTGGTGCAATGTAAATAAACATTCATAATAATAAAAGTGGGGAACAGTCAATCTGTTGCCAGGGATTTAAGAGTCGATTTCGATTAATTTTGTGCTCCTGATCATGAATATGCCATCCTTATTTTTCAATTGGCTCTATTTTTTGAGATATGCATAGGTCTTTAATATTTATGACAAATTAAATTAAACAATGTTAAAAAGAGTTAAAAAGATATTTTTTTTATTCTGATTAAATTTGAATTGTAAAATGTTACAAAAAGACACAGGATAATTACATACATATGCGTTAGGAAGCTATGAGAACCGTTTTTTGTAGGATTTTCTTTTGTATTCTTGTTGCGGTCAGTCCCTCTGCAGACTCCAACAGTAATCGGCCATCGTGTGACGATCCCACCTTCCTTGATATCTTTCTTCCATTACCTGAATATCCTGGTGGAACTATTTACCCTGTTCTTCACTTACATCTCCTAGATTGGACGGGAAGTGATCTAAATGGCTGTACAAAAAATTTACTTTAATACTCATGTTGGCAGTGGCACCTACTTTCTCAAAACATTTTAGCATGTTGTGGACTAATTCATGATAGTTGTCTGCCTTGTGATTGCCTAACATTTTTTGAATGACAGACACATAACTCAGCCATGCTTCAGATTTGGTTTCAGTCATAGATGTGGTAAAATTTGGATCCTTCACCAGGTTCCGTATCTGTAGGACGTCAAAAACTCCTGCCTTTTTAATTTTTCAATACTAAGAGATGTAAATGTTCGATAAATATGCGTGAAACAATCGCCTGACTTGTCCAATGCTTTTACAAAATGAATCATTAATCCCAGTTTGATATGGAGAGGCGGCAGTATGATTTTTTTTTCCTGTCAATTAAGGGCTCATGAATGATGTTGGCTTCTCCTACAGTTATAACTTCTCATGGAGGCCATACGGTTTGCTGCAAGTGCTTTTGTTTTGCACGACTATCCCATAAACATATGTGACAAGGATACTTAGTATATCCACTTTGCTGCCCAAGAAGAAAGTTTACCATTTTTAAATCGACACAAACAGACCACTGATGCTGAGAATAAGCTATTTTTTCTAAGACTAACTTGATATTTTCATACTGTTCTTTACGTTTTGTTGAATGACCGATAAGAATCAACGCAAATTTATTCCCATTGTGCAGTAGTACGCATTTTAAGCTCCTTTTAGAACTATCCAAAAGGAGCCGGCAGTCTTCTGCTCGATATTCTGGTAAGCCCATCATCTGGAGAAGATCCGGACTATTGTTGCAATACACAAGATTGTTATCTTGGCTAAAGAACGGCAGTATGGCGTGCTCTCTATTTTTATATGACGTTATAGTAACATCCGGCTCAAGACAGAGCTTTTCTTGCAGTTTGGAAGCTAAAAGCTCAGCTCCTTTTTTCAATAACTTCAAGTTACAAATTAAATAGTTTAGTTCCTTTTGAGAATATTTGTTTGGAGTAGAGGAACTTTCTTCAAACTCACTTTCATCTGTGTTGTCACTTGCATTGGATGAAATTAACATTTCCACATCATCACATTCAACTTCGCACAAAGAACTGAATGATGGTATAGGTACATCTTCACTATGTGATATTGGTTGTTTTGCAGAATTCATACATGGGTATTCCCATTTGTGTTTCTTAAATTGATTCATACCCTTCACATTTACAGCACAAAAATAGCAGTCACTCAAGTGATCTTTTGGCTCACACAACATCATAGGTATGCCGAAATGAAGTCGTTTTCTATCACCTTTAGTCCAATTGTGGAGTGATTCCACACAGGTTTTACAAACTTTGTGAGGCACCCAAATCTTGTCTTGCTGGCTTATGCGACATCCAAAATAAGCCTGATATGCTTGTTTTACGAATACAGTTATATTTTTTATCTCTTTTGCAACACTATATTTGCCACAAATATAACAAAAAACATCAGGGTTGTTAGAACACCGTCTGCGGGAAGAACTAATTTTTACGGTGAAAAAGTTTTGTTTCGCACATTCAGTGCTAACTCCCAACAAAAGCCGAGGATGTACTGAATAAAACAAGCCCAAACGGCGGGAAATTGGTTGTGGTGGAACAGAGAGAGGGCCGAACAAAGGAACTGGAGGTGTGCTAACTGCGTCACTCGGTCATCTCCATTACTCCTCTCTATATGCTGGGAGGAGGCGTGGCTGTGGGCTGAGGATGTCCCAGCAGGCTCAGCAGTGCACTGGCCACGCCTCCTCCCAGCGTTATTGAGGAGATTTGAATGTGTTATATGTCTCAAACATGACCACCAGCTACGTTATCACAAATAAAACAAATATTCTTGTTATTGTTGAAAGAGGGTAGTTGTTAAAAAAGCAAAACTAAGTTAATTCTGTTAAGTAAAGCTGGCCTAGACTAGTATTGTACTTCAAATGGAGAAAATAATTGAATTTTATAATTTTTCAATAATTTGAAAACTGGAGCCAATGCAGCCGTAGCAAAGATCTAATGCAAAAATAGGACCTGCGAGTACTCTCAATCCTTGGCAAGAAAAAAAAATATTTTTTTCTTCCCCAGTGTAATATAAAGTTCCTGTATCCTGCTTCTGTGTAAATATACTATCAACTCAAAAATATTTTAGGATCAGTATTATTTTAATAATATATCTTTCTGAGTATCAATCAGTTCAACAACATTGTTAATGTAATGTTAAGTAAACAAGGTGGAGTTAAACCCACAATGCAATATCAGCTCTTCAGTCAACTGTTGAGTGTCTGAAGAGTACTGATGTGATAATTATACTATTACTGCTATGTAAAGTAATGATGAGACCATGTGAATTGAGATCAAGTGCTTGTGAAAGCAAATACAGCCATGGCCAAAAGTTTTGAGAATGACACAAGTATTGGTTTTCACAAAGTTTGCTGCTTCAATGTTTTTAGACCTTTTTGTCAGATGTTACTATGGTATACTGATGTAAAATTACAAGCATTTCATAAGTGGCAAAGGCTTTTATTGACAATTACATTAAGTTTATGCAAAGAGTCAATATTTGCAGCGTTGACCCTTCTTTTTCAAGACCTCTGCAATTTGCCCTGGCATGCTGTCAATCAACTTCTGGGCCACATACTGACTGATGGCCGTCCATTCTTGCCTAATCAATGCTTGGAGTATGTACGAATTTGTGGGTTTTTGTTTGTCCACCCGCCTCTTGAGGATTGACCATAAGTTCTCAATGGGATTAAGGTCTGGGGAGTTTCCTGGCCAAGAACTCAAAATTTTGATGTTTTGTTCCCCGAGCCACTTAGGCTCTGAATACACCTTCATCTAGCTAGACACTAAAATGTGCCTACCTAAGATAGAGGCTATTTCCTGCCTTATGGAACAGGTGGCTGCAAAAGTAGATACAAGGTAGAAGCTAATTTGTGGCCCACCCAAAGCTACATTACTGGTCAACCTCACCACAATCTTGTCACAAACCGGTCCAGCCTTCCCTTCTGCTGGGTCACTTACCGCTCCTGCCGCACTGTGATTCACATTATATCTGCGTCCTCTGTCCTCTCCAGGACTCTTAGATCACATCTCCATCATTATCCCCAGGTCTCTAGGCCGCAATCCACACCAGAGCTGGAGCCTGAGTGTCGCCATGACAGTCCCAGTCAGCTGACCACGATCCAGCCAATCACTAGCCGGACTGAGCCATCCTGAACCACCTGACTTTGCTCAGCCTACCCCAGCCAACCCAGGGGTATAAATCCCAGTCACTGACTCTCAGTAATTGCCAGTACAATGTCTAGCCCAGTCACAACTGGGTGAAGCTAAGCTGTGCTCCTGCTGTACTTTACATTCATATTCTGATGGTGCAGTTTTGCTGTTAACTGCTGTACAGACTACTGAACCAGTCTATATCCTGTGCAAACCATACCTGAGGTTGCACAGTCAGTTCCAGTCCGTTCCTGATTCCTGGACCTGTTCCAGAACTGCTAATTGGTACCATCCTTACCAGTGTTCTGTCCATTCCGAGGGACCTGCTGTCGATCTGAGTGCTTCCAGTTCCTGGATGACAGTGACAACCCAGTACAAGCCTGGTCAATACATTGCCAAGTTCTGCCACTCCAGTATTCCGGATCACAGACATCTAAGGAGTATTCCATTCATCATCTGCAGTATAACCCAGTATTTAGCCTGGAATATCTACTGTCATTATCTCCTCTGTCTGTTTATTCCACTCTGTTACCAACACCGTTTCCCTGGTGGTCTAGTGGTCAGGATTCAGTGCTATAAGCCAAGTTTGAGCAAACCCAAGTGAAGTTAATGATTGGGGCTGAGGCAATCTCCAGCAGAAAGCCTGTGTTCAAATTATGTCACATTACCTAGACGACAGCTGGGATATGTATGAGAAACCCAAATGATCCAGACCTAGAACCTACTGACATAACATTCAAGCTCACATAGTAAAAGAACCAGAGCAAGTTTTCAAGGCATATGATCTTAAACCAGCCACAATGCCAACTCGGCTGAGAGGAAAGTATCGTCAAGCCTGGCATTATCTACCTGCAAACCCCAATGGTGTTGGAGATACTGAAGTGTTGTAGATTCCATGTGGAATCCCTACCTATAATTAGGTGTTATCTTTGAGTCAGGTTGAAAACGTGATGTGGAATATTGTGTTGCACCATTGGGATCTCCACTAACATGCACAGCACCCCCAGTGTTAATATTTGATAAAGTATGTGTCCATTTATATAATTGGGTGAGGGAAGAAGAGACTGACCCTCTCCTTAATTAGATCACTCCTATTAGGCAGCACCAAGTATCTATGGCCTCAGCAACAAGAGGTCACAAACTCATCACAGCTACAGGAGAGAAGTGAAATATACAGGAAGACTGCAATAATATTTACATCCTGTCATTTGTGCCAGAGTTTCCCAAACTCTGCCATTACAGTCCAGGTTTAAGGATATCCATGCTTTAGCCCAGATGAATAAATCAAATTGACCGAGGCACTAATTAAGTCACCTGTGCTCAAGCATTAATATCCTTAAAACCTGGACTGTAATAGTGGAGTGGAGTTTGGAAACATCTGATCTATGAGAAGTAACACAGCCGCTGTTTGAGGACAACCCTGGATATGCTAAATCATTTGCTCTCACTGGCTGTTATGCAGGAAGATCTACATGGCTAACTATCCCCTTGCATCTTCAGTGACTGAATTGGTTTTGTATTATGTACAAGTGTTTTCCTGGCAATCACAATCTTGATCGATGTGCAAAGATAGGAGCCTGAAACAGATGAGGACCCATATGTAATAGTCTTTGAGTTGCTGGAACCGGTGCATTTATAGCGATTTAGCTTATAGATTTAAAGCAGGAATAACGTAAAAGGCAAAACCATCCATATTTTTCACTTTCAATTGTTGGTGCTTTAAATCTATAGTTAAATTGCCTGAATTGCACCAGTTTCTGCAACTCGCAGGCTATTACATATGGGCTCTCTTCAGTGGCGTCACAAGGGGGGTGCGGGCCACATTCCGGGTGTCACCCGCCGAGGGGTGACACCAAGGTGCAGACTGACACTCCCCCACAGTGACAGGATCCGGGTGCTGCACTGTAGTATTAAGTGCAGCACCTGGCTTCTGACACTGTGAGGGAGCCGGCACTGCAACACAATGCAGTCAGCACCCCCTGCAGCGCCTTTTAATAATATTAAAAAAGGGGGACGAGAGGGATCGGGCAACGAGGCCATGCACCCATCCTGCGAGGCCCGCCCCTTCACACGAGACCACTCCCCCTTTTTGGGGCATGCGCGGCTGTGCCACGCTCACAACGTCCCTCCCCACACCGGGTGACACCGCGGGGAGGGATGCCACTGGCTCTCTTCTAGACTAATCTGTGGCTCAGCTTACTGAAAAATGTCATGGTCTGCTGCTATTGGTGGCAGTAAAAATGTCACAACAAGCTTAAATCTTTCTTAGCCCCTGCATCAGAGGTACACAATGTTTGCGCAGTTAATCGATTATTTGCTTCTGCCTAAGTGCCAAATATTCTGAAAATCCCTACGGCACATACATTAACCCGTGTGTAAGCACAAATGCGCTGTTGCTTACGGGACCACTGGCATTGGTAACGGTGAGGCAAAACTATGGGCGTTCCTGGGTGGTGACTGGAAGGTGGCCTGAAGTGTGTGCACAAAAAGGTAATCTCAGGGGCGTGTTATGGGAGTGTCAGAGGCGTATTAGTGAACGCAGCTGCATCTCAGACACAGAGCAGCAGCTACAGATTCGATGTTTAGACCGAGTTCAGGAAGAGACACTGCACTTACCATAGGCTGGTGCAAGTGCACGCGATGATGCGCAGATGGTGGAGCATTCAGAACCACAGCCAGAGTTGTAGCGTCCACCTCTGAATTAGGCCCTAAATCTTCATGACCACTGGGTTCATTATTTTAACCTCTTATGTTTAGTCCTAAAATACTGCTCTGTTTATTGTAAATTAAATGTATAATTCATCATTAAATGCATCTTCTCCACCCCTATATCTTAATTAATTCAGTTCTACAACTGCAGGTTGGGTCTCACAATCTGTACCCAGCTGCCGGACCCCTCCAATACGTGCCATCTTGTCCAACAATTCATACATTTCCCAGTAGAACTGGATGCTCCTGTACAAAGCATCTCCTTTCTGTCACAATTGAGCATCTGTATTGTGGTTTTACATTTTTTATGTAAATTATCTTATTATGTTATCACTCTGCCAGTGATCTTCTAATGTCTTCCTCATCCCATGTATAATCTCATTCCATCTTTGCTGGAAGACTCTTCCTTAGCAGCTTCCTATCTATGGAACTCACTATCCCACCAGCTGAGACTTTCTTCAACTTTTAAAGTTCCAGAAGACTCACTTCTTAAAAGAAATATATTTTCCTTTTGTATGGTCCCTGATTTTCACCAATTCCCTCTAACTAGTTACTCATACCTTCCACACCTACAATTATTATTCATACAACTTTAAGCGATCCCCACAACTCTTAAGCTGCATGCACACACAACGATTTTTTGAACGATTATCGTTAAACGATATCGTTTAACGATAATCGTTAGAAAAAATCGTTCACTTTCTGAGTCAAACGATGAACGATTATCGTTCATGCGTGTTCATGTTTGTAGTTTGTAGTTCAGTCATACTTGTCAACTGAACGATTTTCATTAAGGGAATATGCAAAAATTGTTTGTAGTTCAAAAAAAATCGTTCATTACACTTCAAAAAATATGATAGATAATCTGACAGAAAATTGTTCAGAAAATCGTTGGTAACAAAATTGTTGTGTGTGCATGCAGCTTCAGATTTACCCCATGAACATCTGCCAGTTTCACATTGAACGTAATTTAATCTTCTTGATTTTCACATTTGTTTAAAATGTAATTAATTATAAAGACAGACTTTTAATAACAGTAATAATAACATCCTTAACACAAACATCATCAATATTCTAGACACAAAGCACTTACCAGGGATTTTGATATTGGTGCGTTATTTTATCTGCAGAGGCTTGGCGAAAGTCCCCAATCTGAGGATGAAGAATAAAAATATGACACAGATGTAAACATCGCAGACAGCTTCAGCCAATATGAAAGCTTCATTAACAAACCAATTGCCAGCAAAATCGATAAATTATATAGCATTTATAACAAATAGTAATAGACATGTCATATTTCAATAAACCCCTGCATTTGTAGTGGGTTAGTGAGAATGGACTAAGCACCATTTTATTAAATAAGTCTAATGGTCTGCAATGCTCACAAATATACTGTAACCATCGGACCACCGGACGATTTACCTGGCCCCAATGACCAAGCATGACCTGCTCATCCCCTATCTGCTTCCCTGGTAACCTATAGCAGGCAATCAGATATTTGTTTTCTCCTACAGTGTGATGCATAGTTGAGTGTGGCACAGTCTCACCACGACAATGGTAAGATCTATCCTGTTTTCACATTGTCTTATTCAAATCAACTCCCTCTTTTTTGGTTGTAGAGGAGCCCACATTAGCCCCATAAAGCACCTGTAGTCCAAACCAGCCAGCAAGTTGTTGATTGTCTACTTCAGATAAGGGGCCTGATTCAGTACGGATCGCAACTGTGATTGCGGCTGCGATTACGCACGCAGTCTCACTGCGATGATATGCTAATCCACTGCAATCGTTATGCAGTCGCAGCCTAACATAAGGACACCCACCTTACCTTACACACATCCATAATACTTAGCAAGACTGCAAAACCATCTGTAACATCGAGTACAATTGCAGCCTCATGCACACTTGCACAAGCTCTGACCTTACTCTGGAATTGTAAAAGAGAAAAAGAAGAACTACCATTTCATCTACCATATTGAACATTTCCTATTGATAATTCCATATAAGAGGAACTATCACTTCATCCACTATATTGAACATTTCCTATTGACAGTAAGATAATTCAATAGTGTCATTGTATTTTGTATTCCAATGGAGTGCGCAGAGTAACAGGTTTGTCCATTTTTCTATTTTGTCTTACTCTGCAATTGCTAACCTCATCGCACGCAGTGAGCACACAAGCTGTGTATAGCATTGCAGTGGCTAATCACACCATGCGACACAGTTGAAACGCACTGGCACGCCTGCATTTTGTCAACCACCACCCCCCCCCAGTCACCACCCCCAAACAGTACTTCCTGTCAATCACTCTGCGATGGGTCTGCTCAGTGACTGCGATCGCAGTCCCAATCATAGTGGAGTCTACGTGCACTGCGGTGCTTATGCATGCGCAGTACGCAACAATCATCCGATTGCTTGAGTAATCTCAGTTGCGATCCTTGCTGAATCAGGACCTAGGTGTGCTAGACACACTGGGCCTGATTCAGAGCCGGCTCTGTCGTGCGCATGCGCGAGACCCGGATAGCGACGGGCAATCCCTCGCTCCGGGTCTCACACCAAAGGGGGCGTGCTGTCGATGTTGAGTGACAGCATGCCCCCTTTGGTGGGTGGCCCGGGGGGGTGGCTACCCAGATGGAGGCGTTCCCATGAGAACGCCTACCGTTTGGGAGCGGCCCCACTGACATTACAAGTGATGTCAGTGGGAGAGCTTTCGGCTCTGTTTGAACCGAAAGCTCTCTGGGGCTTGCGGCTACAAGACCTTACCACAAGGGTCTCGTCGCAAGCCCAATGGTCGTGATGGTCTTGACCATCGCGACCATCATCCTGGCCGCACACATTAGCTGTGGGTGGCAACCCACAGCAATGCAAGCGGCCAGGAGGCCGCTCCGTAAAAAAAAAAAAAAACGCCCTAATTCAGAGCGAGCGCTCTGTCAGAGCGTCCGGCTCTGAATCAGGGCCACTATTCTTTTAAAAAAGAAAGTTCACAAAGTTGGCCATATACTTTAAGAGGTCAGACTATAGGCCATATCCAATTAGCTAATTAGCTCGCCCGGGGCTCGCTTGAGGCTATCCAATTAGCCCCGTAGTCGGCCTGACGACGGCACTTATAGGGTTTTTTTTTTCGGGACCTGATGTGTCCGGAAAAAGAATCCACGATAAGTGCAATTTTTTTGCCCCAAAAAAGGCGAGAACACATATGGCCGCGAGCTTATTGCAGCACCTATGTCTTAACGGACAAACTATCCTATTAATTCGCCTGAATTAATAGGATAGGGAGAAAAAAAATCTCGCCGAAAATCAGGGATCTCACAGCTTATCTCAGTTGTATTGCTCATTTAAACAAAATGGTCTTGTCTGCCGCTTAGTATTTTGTTGTTTGGATCGCTCCTCCCCCCCCCCCCCCCTACCTTTTTTCTTTACCTTTTTTGGTACAGGTTGAGTCTCCCATATCCAAATATTCCGGAATACACAAAATTTTTTTAGCATGAATGAGATAGTGAAATCTTTGCTTTCTGATGGTTCAATGTACACAAACTTGTTTAAGGCACGAAATTATAAAAAATATTGTATATAATTACCTTCAGGCTGTGTGTATAAGGTGTATATGAAACATAAATTAATTTAATGTATGTACACATGCTTTGTTTCAGTCACAAAATTATTGAATATATTGTATAAAATGACCTGCAAGCTGTGTGTGTATAAGATGTATATAACACATAAATGCATTCTGTGTTTAGATTTGGGTCCCATTCCCAAGATCTCATTATGGTATGCAAATATTCCATAATACGGAATATTCCGATATCCAAAATACCCCTGGTCCCAAGTATTTTGGTTATGGGAGACTCAACCTGTACTGCTATTCTTATTGTATAGAATATATTAGTGAATACTTTTCAGTTTCTTTGTCCAGTATTTTCCAGATATCACTTTTATTATTTCTAGGCAGTGTCTACTTTTGCATCCCAACAATATTACGGTTTTATTATATTGTAACAGACAGCAGCTTCAATAATTTCTTGCAGCATTATCTATCCATATTGACTAGTTGAACCAAATAACTAATATTGGGCCTGATTCAGAGCCACTCGTAAGCGGCAGCTCGTTCGCTCCGAGCGATGTTTGCCAAACTGCGCATGCGCACGGATCGTTATACGCATGCGCGACCCAGTCAGTGCGGCCGAAATTCATGTGCTTGCAAAATAGCGAATGCCTGATAATTTGAGTGACAGGATGAGGCGTATGTGGGTGGTAACAGGGGAAGGTGCTTGAAAACGGGGAGTGGAGATCCGATCGCAGGTGTGCTTAAAGGTCAAAACGGGCGTTTTATGGGTGTGCATATTTAAAACAACAGCGTCATTGACCACGTCACTGGGTTTTTTTTTAGCCAGAACTGCTCACAAAATTGTGGTAGCAAAAACCAACCACAAGAATAGCGACCAGCTCATACCCTGGTCGATGTACTCGATTAATCTAATAAATAGCGGACATGACGTAGGATGCGAGCGGCCAGGGGGCGTTTTTATCAAATAAACGAGCGCATGTTTTGTTCGCTTGTTCAGACATGGAGGTGGCAACAGACCGCAAGGAGCGTACAGTTCATTTGAATAGCCACCCCCTTTTTCTGAACGAGCGAGCGCTAATTGCGAGCGGCTCTGAATGAGGGCCATTGACTCTTGTTAGTAGCTTTTCATATATATATTTAATAATGTTTAGTGCAAGGTTTTAAGGGATGGAGACTGCTTCCCAGCAGTTGCTTCCCATCTTTTTTTTTTGGTTGAACAAAAATGAGAAATAGTAGTGGTGAGGCTGAGCGGTAAGTGCAGTCATTATTTTGTAGATTTTGTATTTTTCTCAAGCGGACTTCCTTATTGTATCTAACAATATGTTTTCTTTTTCTCATGTATGGTTTTTATTATATGACCTGTTACTACATTGTATTATTGTAATTAATATACCCATATCAATCTGTTACATATGTAGTATCTACTATTTGTAGTGTCTGTAACTGATGCTTATGCCTCAACAAAAATATTTAGAAAAAAAAAAAATTGGTTTCAATTAGCAAAGCCCATCCCACCCCATTTATGTAATCCCAGGAGTTGTACATTGGTCCCCAATTGAAAAAAAAACAAAACACACACATTGGCTCCTATAGGAGAAAAATAAAACACACACATTGGCCCCATAGGAGAAAAATAAAACCCAAATTCAGTGGCCCCACAGGATAACACATTGGCCCCACAGGAAAAAAACACATCTATGATTCATTGCCCTAGACCCCCACTGAAGAATGACCCTAACCTCACCTGCCAGACGTCTTGCTGTATCACTCAGTCTAGTCACTTGCAGAGCCAGAGATGTCACGTAGTGTGGAAGAAGTAAAGAGTGGAGCTCCCTCTCCCAGTACCTCCCTTGCCTGCCTATCACTTCATTACTGTACTGCAGTGCACTGTGTGAGCTGGCCAGTGACTGATGGTGTATGGCTGCATGACCTATGATGCCACGCCCCCACATTGCCATTTATAGGTAATGGCATGTCCCGTGTCTGAGCCGCAAGAAGAGCCCAGCACTGTCCAGGCCAGACCAATTTAGCAACACAGTGGCTGTATGTTTACCTAATCCCGAATTCCTGTGATTGAAACCTCCAATCCTGGAATACAAATCCCAGACTTTGAGGCTAAATCACGGCATCCTGTGATCGGGGTCCCGGGATTGGCTTCCCTAGTTTCAATAACTCTTTATTTTTCAAAAAAAGAGTAACTAGGTTTAGAAGCTGCATGAGTGTGAGGAGAAGGAAACAGCAGGTAAGTACGGGAGGACTCACTGCTGGGTAACTACTGGACATTTCTGTAACAGCTGCTGATATTACTGAGCACTACTACTACACCTGACATCATTATATTATTGCTTGTGGCATATTACTGGTAATTGAGCTGTGCTGGAGATGCCACTTCAGCAGAGATCTTATCAGCAATAACAGCAACCACTATTTAAAGGAAAAATAATCAGAGTCTAATAGGAATAGACTCACTTCACAAATATTGGAAAATGCAGTCTGAAGAGCGGGCAGTTTCCCTGTGAAACGCGTCACTAGAGTTTATGTGTATCCTATCATAAGGCTCTTCAATTGTTAGAATCTGAACCTTAAAGACTTATTACAAGTGGACTTTCTTAAAGGAGTCCTTGGTTTCCTCTATATTTTGGGCATCAAACACTAACAATTGATTGAACTGTTGCCTCAGTGAGTGGGCACGAATCACCCCCTTCCATATTACTGGGAAATGCTAATACAGCTGGCATCACTAGGTACAATTACTGGTGACATATTATTGTACATTACCATAACTGGTAGCATACTATGGAGCACTACCACTACTGATGGCATATGACTGTGTACTTACTTCTATTACTAAAGGTGCATACACATGTAACGATTTTGTAACCAACGATTTTCTGTCAGATTTTCCCTAGCAAAAGTGAATGATTTTTGAAGTGTAATAAACGATTTTTACAACGATGACCGAAACATGTTCCTTCCCTTAATGAAAATCGTTATGTTGGACAGTATGAAATGGACGATGAACGATAACTACAAACTACAAATGGGAGCACGCTTGAACGATTATCGTTCATCGTTATAACTCAGAAACTGAACAATTTTTCAACAATAATGACGTCGTTAACAACAAATCGTTCAAAAAATCGTGTATGTAAATGCACCTTAACAACTAATAAATAAAAATGTATTTGGCATTACATTTACTGCTTACCTGTATTTGTATGTCTGTTTTGCAACCTTTTTTAATCATTCTTTTAGTCTGTAAACATTTTATTTTTTGTATATTCCAATTTAGGAAGTGAAGTCTTTATTGCCCTCTACAGATCCGTAGGGGTAAATCTAATAGAGCGTGCGATGCTGGCATCATGGAGTTTCTGGCGAATCTGCCCAATGTTTTAAAGAGGCAATCATTTACAAGGCAAAAACAACCCCTTAGTCTATTAAGAAGGCTTAATTAACCTTATGAATTGTGGGTGAAGGAAATGCTAAGAGGCTAATTGATGCAGAGTTGTGCTCGTCTTTAATTTAGGTATAGGCTTGTAGCAACCTTTTTTATTACATGGTGGAAGTTACCAGGGCTGTACTACCCAGATAGGTGGTGTACTATAATCAGGGAAATTGACCATTTATAGATTAACTGTGTAATTAACCCATACATCATGATCAGAATGGGGTCGGTAACCTTGACACTGGGCAATACTACCGCTTTTCATATTAATGGGCATTACTACCACTGCGGAACATAGGGTGACCACCCATCTGGGATTGCTCCGCACAGTCTTGGAATCAGCAACACTGTCCTAATACCAGAAGCTGCCCTATCCCGGATGGGTGGCGGCTGGGAACCCTGACCGGCTCTGGTGATGTCACTGAGTGCGTTGTGGTCGGACTGGCCCACGCTGCTGAACTACTCCGCCTCCAGTCCACCCACTGGAGCAGTGCACTGGCCCACCATCTGTTCTGTGTGTGGGACCGAAATAACTCCTACCCTGCACCCAAAGCACACCATCTTTCCCAACTGCAGCCTCTGTCCTCAGCAATCCGAACCCCTCCCTGACAGCCCAAACTCCTGCTGCACTAATTCAAGGTGCATCGCTATCTGGTAATTTATGAAATAGCATATAAGGGTTTCTGATATCTATTTTATTTATTAGTGGAGCATACTTTTGTGTATGTATATATCAATGACGTGCAGTAAGGTCAATGGCTGGGAAGGCACACGTGTATAAAAACACAGTTTTTATATGAAAACTCTGGAGCATGACAGGAAGTATGATTGGGGAGAGAGTATGACAGGGGGGGCTCCGCCTACCCTGACTGCACATCACTGATTTATATATATATATATATATATATATATATATATATATATAACATTACGCATTATACAGAGCTACTTGCTTTTAAGAAAATTAAGTATAAGAGAGTTAAGGATGACTATAAAGATTTGAAAGTGTATAACTGGATTCAGGGAGGTGAGTCCAAGTTTAATTGGAGAGATAATGGGAAACCTAGAAGGAAGAAAGAGGTTTGGGAAATCTGACAGGATATTCTCTGAGGTAGATACTCAGGACCTCATTCAGAGTCGGTCGTAAGCGGCCGCTCGGTTGTACGCATCCGATGTTTCCAAACCACGCATGCGCACGGTTAGTTGTGCGCATGTGCGTACGAGGCTTTGTGATCCAAAATGCTGTAGATCGTACGGCTTACGAGCAGGAAGTGGCTTCCGAGAGTCGATTGACATGAAAGGCCATTTGTGGGTGTTGACGGGGGTGGTGGTCTGAAAACGCAGGCGTGCCTCAACGTTTTTGAGGGTGTTTTAGGGGCGTACAGAATGTATCTGCTACGACCGACATAGAAGGCTGGAAGTAGTAAAACATCAATCTGCGAGCAGGTTCGAGGCCTGGCTGATCGTACAGCTTAAGGTAGGGTAGTAGCACCCGCAAGCCACACAGTACAATCGATAGTATCAAATGTAACTGATGTTAGGAGTGATGTTTCTATTTTGAGCCCCATAATGCAAGCAGCTAATAATCGATTGTTGAAGCTAATAACACTGCTAATTGGCTTGTAATTGATTCAGCTGCGTTTGCATTAGTGAATAATAAAAATAAATAAATTTCATGGGGATGGCTTCTTCTATGCTTTTTTTTTTGTTGTGGGCATCAACACAAGCGGCCGCAACCATCAGAAGAAAAATTAACATACAGCGACTGACAACGATTGACTCGATCGCTAGCTGCTATCACTCATTAGCTAGAGGAGGTGCATTGTTCAAGTATGGGCGTCACTTTGGTTGCGACCGACCGGCCGTGCGATTGCTTCCTTTTTCAGTTTCTCGGTCGTTAGGAGTATGACCGAGCGCCCGCTTACGACCGACTCTGAATGAGGTCCTCATACCTCAGCTAGTGACTCTGACCAAACCCAGTCTCAAACTTTTTTAAAGGGAAATGCAAAGGTCCACAAGGAAAAGGCCCTGTAGACTGGGAGGTGTCAGACATCACAAATAGCAGAAACCCGGCCTAAAGGGGCAGGAAGTAGTTGTTTTCAACCTATCGAATTGTGCACCTAATACAGCTGAAGTATCCTTGCTGGGGTCTTTTGTTTGTGAGGACCTTTAGACAGCGCCCATTCAATCTTGAGATTGAACTTTACCGTTTTCATCGATTACTTAAACTTAGGGATTTTTCTGTGAAACATCCCGTAAACAATGATAATTCAAATAATTTTAACCAAAAAGTGCTTTTGATCCTCCTGGTTTAAATCCATCTAGAGAAACTTTCATTAAACTTGTTAAAAGGGACACAATACCCTTTATGAAGAAACAAAAAAATTCTTATTCAAATTTGATAAAAGAGGAGAATGTGGCCATAATTCTTTGAGAGATAATATGGAGATCATTATCCGCCCTCTGATAAGAGGGGCGGGATCAAGATTCTCATTAAGACAGATTATATATATGAGATAAAAAGGCAGTTAGCTGATGTTAATTGCTATAAACTTCTTACATATGACCCTACATATGTCTATAAGAAAGAGATTGATGCTGTGATTAATCTGGGCTTGAACAACAATTGGATCGATGAGTCTACCTCATATTTCCTTACCCAAACCCATCCGAGAATTCCCATACTCTAGAGCAGGGATGGGGATCCTCAGGCCCGGAGGCTGTATAAGGCCCGCGGGATAATTTGGTCTGGCCCACGGAACATTTTTCTTCTAGCCTCATCAGGCTTGCAGGATGCCTAGAATAGCACCCTGCAGCCAGAATTTATGCAACAGTGCTACCTAGAGCATCCTTAGGACGTTTCAGATGGTCACACCGCTGCCCATACAGCTCCCTGGAGAATCCTTAGCTCTGTCTGTGTGTTTCTATGTTTTATGTGTAAAAGGCACTGCATTGGGGGCATTACTGGGGGCACAGTATAATTGGCACTGCATAGGGGGTACTATATAAGGGGCACTACTGGGGGGATTGTATAAGTGACACTATATATTGGACACTACTGGGGGGATTGCATAAAGGGCACAGGGCCACTACTGGGAGCACTATATAAGGGGCACTGTATAATTGGCACTGCATAGGGGCACTATATCAGGGGCACTATATTTTGTGCATTACTGGGGGCACTACTGGGAGCACTATATAAGGGGCACTACTGGCAGGATTGCAAAGGGGGCACTGTATATTGGGCACCACTGGGGGCACTATATAAGGGTCACTGTATAAGGGGCACTACAGGGGGCACTGCATAAGGGGCACTATATATTGGGCTTTACTGGGGGCACTGCATTAGGGGTACTATATAATATGCATTACAACAGGGAGCATTGCAGAAGGGGCACTACTATTCGGGGCACTGTATAAGGGGCACTACTTCTGGGTCACTGCTACAGGGGGCATTGCATAAGGGGCACTGCTACTGGGGATATTGCATAAGGGGCACTACTACTAGGGGCACTGCATAAGGGGATATACTACTGGGGGCATTAAGGTGCATATGGAATGGTAAGGAATGTTCCCAGAGTGACTAGAAACGGTGGTGTCATGTTGACACTCCCCCATTTTTCAATGACCATGCCCCTTGTGTCATGTGGCCCTGCACATGGGGGGGCACACCATTTTTCATCTTGCCCTGGGCTCCAAATACCCTAGCTCCGCCACTGGCAGTTATTTCCACCTATTCAATTGCTTTTCGCACATCTACCACACTGTGCGAAAACACTGGCACATTATCCAGTCTGATGAAACCATAGGACACCTGTGTCAAGAGAAGACTTTATTCTGCTACAAAAGGAGTAAAAACACCAAAGATGTAGTAGCCAAATCTGATATTGGACCAACACCTGCTTAAAATCCAAAATTATTATTATTTATTTATTACCAAATTAACAGTATTTGGACACGGGTCACTTCTTCACGAATCCCATGACTGGTGTGAGATATGAAATTAGCCATCACTTAAACTGTGACAGGCATTATGTCATTTATGCCATTATTTGCCCATGCCAGTTGGTCTATATTGGCAAAACGATACGTTACCTGAAAGAGAGAATTGCATTACATCGGTCCTCTATTAAAAAAGCGATGATTGTGGTGGATGCCAATACTCCTCAAGTTGCGAAACATTTTGCTTTACATAAACATACTTTAGAAGACCATATAGACCACATATCATCGTTGAGAAGGGGTGGTGACCGAGGCAGACTTCTGTTACAGAGGGAATGCACTTGGATGAATCGACTCTACCCCCTGAGGACTTAATGAAGGATTATCGTTAAGTTGTTTCCTATAGGATTTTGTATATCAGTTTAGTCTCCTAGACGATATGTCCATAATAATGTATACGCCTTGTTATTTGTAATGTTTTTTTCATTATTTGTATTGGTTAATCAGATGGTATACATTTTGCATTTCTGTAAACTGGATTATATATATATATATATATATATATATATACATTACTGTCTTGACTATTCCATCCTGTTTTCTCTCTGACAGTGTCTTTGTCCCACATTTGGCTATGCATTTCTTGTTTAATTCCCCTGGTACCTCTAAGCCCATTGTTCTCGCATTGTTGTCATGCTAATGCCATATAATGAAATCTTTATGGGAAGTAATGGATTGCTTAGCACTGGTCCTAGTGCAGCTCTCGTCTTCCTTTCTTTATACATATACATATATATATATATATATATAATGACAATGCTGCTTTACTTTTTAGCTTTAAACAGATCTCCCTGGTTTACTACTATGGCTAATGTTCTTTAAATGTGCTTTTGTGCTTGGTAATTATTGGTGGTAGAGGTTTACCCTGTTCGCCTACGTATATATTAGATAGGACATTGTTTGTTACGTTGCAGTAGTTGCCGGGATGATGCGTACGCCCGTCACTTCCGGTTTCCATGCTATGATGCCTGGTGAGATTGTTTATTGTTGTCCAGATGACGAGTGACCACTTCCGGTTGTTTACCGGAGGGGAAAAGATAGATCCCCTTCCGTAGATGTACGATGACGTCATCTGCCAGTGTCCAACGTCATTCCCTACCATCCAAGTGGGCATAGAGGGAATATAATCATGTGGTGAGTGAAGCAAGCCACCGTGCCCACAGCGTGGCGAGCGAAGCGAGCCCGCAAGGTGCCAACTTTCTTATTTTCGTGGAAAGTGTGGGCAGAAACCTCCACTTCCGCCCTCACTCACATCACTTCCAGGTACGGCTACTGAAGGGGTTTTCATCGGCAGAGGCATCACGCTCTGGCGATGAGTATTCTTTGAATTTTATAGTACCATATATACTGTTTATTTGTTGTGCCTTGTCATTCAAACATGCAATACATTCAAAGTGACATGCACTTGATTTAAATATTTTTATGGATATTTTGTGGCTATAAATGCTTTTGCATATGGATGTGCTGGCTCTTGAGTATCATTTTGATTTAACCTTTACGTGCTGATGCAATCTGGGACTGTTTGATTGTTCTGTGTGCAGTCTGCTAATGTGCAAAATTATATATATATATATATATATATATATATATATATATATATATATATATAGTGGCAGTAACACCAGAGGTGGCACTGGTGAGCAGCAGATTCTGTGTGGGGCAGGGGAGATCCGCCCAACCAGACTAGAAAGGCATTGTGGGAAGATGCCTAATTGCTGCCGAGGGAACTCAGGCCCTGATTCAGAGCCGGACGCTCTGACAGAGCGCTCGCTCTGAATCAGGGCCGTCCCTCCTACCTTTTGGAGCGGCCTCCTGGCCGCTCGCATAGCTGTGGGTGACCACCCACAGCTATAGCGAGCGGCCAAAATGATGGTCGCGATGGTCAAGACCATCGCGACCATCGGACTTGCGATGAGACCCTTGCGGTAGGGTCTCGCTACCGCAAGCCCTGGAGTGCTTTTGGCTCTGTCAGAGCCAAAAGCACTCCCACTGACATCACTAGTGATGTCAGTGGGGCCGGCCCCAGACGGTAGGCGTTCCCTTTGGTGGGTGTGCTGTCAATCACCATCGACAGCACACCCCCTTCGGTGCGAGACCAATAACGACGGCTTGGCCGTCGTTATTCGGGTCTCGCGCATGCACACGACGGAGTCGCCTCCGTCGTGCGCATGCGCACTTGGGCAACATCGACTCGCTTGCGAGCGCTCAGCGCTCGCAAGCGGGTCTGAATCAGGCCCTCAGTCCAGGGAGGACTGAGGCAGACCAGTCAGACAGAGCTCAGTGCGCTAGCGAGCCAGTGAGGGCCAGGAGGCCTGAGCCTAGACCTGTGAGATACAGGGAAGGCGGTCAAACTCTGGGACTGAGCTATGGTACCTGCAAGGAAGCAGGCCAGACTGTGAGAGGCGGCAGCCAACAAGCTAAGGAAGCTATACCAGGCCAGGGGGCCAGTGTCCAGTCCTGCATGTGGCAGGAAGGACCACCAATCTCAGAGACTGTGAGAGATTTTCATGCAGAGTAGCTGCTTCTGTAGAGAGGGTTCAAGAAGTGAGCTAGTGCCCTAAGAGAGTTCTAGGCTTTATTATTTTCTGTTTGTTTCCTGATTATGCTGGAAGTAAAGCACCACATGCATTTGTTTTACTGGAATGCCATGTGTGGAGTCTGATTCTGCACCTAATCACTGCACCACTGATACCAGTCTACCAAGCTAATTACCCCAAGTTGGCACATATGGTGTAGAATGCGGGCATAAAGATTCTACGCAAAAAGATCTGCAGAGAAAGTGGATTACTGCAGCTAATGGAGATATGGATGTTTACTGCACCTACATAGTGGACTCAACAGTGCAATGCTCATCAGGCTGGTGAGTGAATATAAGTCTGTTGTTGAAACAAAAAAATTGTCTGCAAATGTGCACTATTGCTGCAAGTATATTGTCTGTGAAGAGAAGAGTGTACTTCCTTAGCATTGGAAGGATTAAAAGAAATTGTGTGGTTTATCCTGGTGAATTGCTCATGCTTGTTAAATCAAGGTGTGGTACTAAGAGAGCAGAGGTTCCTATTGAAAGGCTATTGAGACTGCTGGATACATGCTGGTAATTGTAGTGTCACATGAAGAAAAATGTTTTGCTGTGTTAAAAATACTTGTGAAGACAAAGTGTGATACAGTGAACACAAAAACAAGTTGTTCCTGTGTATTTTTTGTGCCAAGAATCATGGGAAACAAAAAGAAATATTCTAAAAAGTTTAATTCTCAATCTAGAGAGATGGAAAATCCGGGCTGGAGTTTGCAGTCTGAATGTGAAGAAAGTCGGTTACATGGAAGGGATTTAAAGCTGTTTGAAATCCTTTGTGGTGAATCCTTTCAAATTGATGGGATAAACAATGTTATTACGTTGAAAGAGACATTTAAAAAGCAGAATAAAGATGTCAGTGTGTGTGGTCAGTGTATGGTGCAAGGTCCGTCCAGCGAGGACTATGTCAGCATGGAAAAAGTTGACTCTCTGTGTGAAGTTTGGCGTGAAACATTATGCGCTATTGTGACCAGATAAGCGACTTGGAGGACAAGTCTACAAAAGAGAAGCTCTTGCATGCGCAAATTGAAAAGACATTACAGAGTGAGTTGTCGTCTTTGAAAATGGCATTTGAGCAGGAAGAAATAAAAAAATGTGAAGTTCTTAAAGAGATAGATCTCAAAATAGCGGTTATGTCTGAACGGCTTGAGAAGGCTAAAATGTTCCAATGTGTTACAAAGTATGAGAATGATCTGCTCCTAACAGAGAATGATGTATTAGAGCAAGATATTGTGTAAATGCAGCAAAAGTGTGTGGTACTTCAGCAGAAGAGTTGAAAGAATGTGTCCAGAGACATCAGAGTGATGTAAAGCGCACGCAAGTGAAAGTGGTGGATCTGACTCTGGTATTAAAAGAAAAAGACTCTTTAATTGTGTCCACTCAAGTAAGCTTAAAGATTGTGAATTGGAGAGAAATTCTCTGGCGGAAAAGTATTGTGAAGTAAAAGTGAAGTATCTCCAGATGCTGCAGACTCGTGCTCAGTGGCAAACTGACCGTGAAGGAAAAGAGATGGAGATGGTCTGTCTTAAAGTCAGCTGTAAGGAGCAAGTACAAACTCTCCATTACAATTTACTTGCAGCTAAAGCAGTTTCAGAATGTCTGACAGAAAGAATTGTATTCCTGGAGGAAAGTCTGCATAAAGCCGCAAAGCAAAGTGAATCTTTGGAGAGAGAGCTTAACCTTGCCCATGGCAGGGCTTGGAAGTTGCAAGAACAGAAGAAGAACCTTGAAAAGTGTCTGCTAAGTACACAGGACCAGTTGCAAAGATTCCAAGCGGAGAGGAATACCAAAGAACTGGAGTTGCAATATGTATTAAAAGTGGCAGCGTCTGAAGTAGTTGTATCAAAGTTTTGAAATTCCCTAAAAGTCTGTCTTGTAAGAGTGGATGAGATTCCTTGCAGTGACTTCCAGTTTACAGTGATAGCTGAGGGTGACACGGGTCCAGATGGCAAAACCGTGTCTGAAGTTGATGATAAAGAATTGACGTATACAGATGGTGATTGCATGACCTGTCAAGCTAAGGTAGAGGATGTACCGAAGCCTAGACCTGTGAGATACAGGGAAGGCTATCAAACTCTAGGACTGAGCTATGGTACCTGCAAGGAGGCAGGCCAGACTGTGAGAGGCGGCAGCCAACAAGCTAAGGAAGCTATACCAGGCCAGGGGGCCAATGACCAGTCCTGCATGTGGCAGGAAGGACCACCAATCTCAGAGACTGTGAGAGACTTTCATGCAGAGTAGCTGCTTCTGTAGAGAGGGTTCAAGAAGTGAGCTAGTGCCCTAAGAGAGGGCTAGGCTATTATTATTTTCTGTTTGTTTCCTGATTATGCTGGAAGTAAAGCACTACGTTCATTTGTTTTACTGGAATGCCATGTGCGGGTTCTGATTCTGCACCTAATCACTGCACCACTGATACTAGTCTACCAACCTAATTACCCCAAGTAAGCAAAAAAATAATATATATATATATATATATATATATATATATATGAAGTTTCAATTATTATATATATATATATATATATATATATATATATATTCTGTAATTGTGTGCGTGCTGTGTTACAGCAGTCACCACTGCAATGTATATTCTGCTATATTAATATACAGTATATCAGAATAGTCATTGTGGCGGTGACTGCTACAATGCTTTTTAAGTATTCTTCCCATACTAGCATTTGGAATCCCCCCTTTAGAAATCATTGGAGTTCATTCCAACTGGACCTTCATTTGTGATTAAAGACAAGTAAGTGACAGCTTGGCCATGAGGGGGCTCTGAGGCTGGCATATAAAAGTACATGACTAAGGGGTCTCAGTGCATATATAGGGGTATGAGAGGCAGGGGCGCCAAGAGGGGGGGGAGAGGGTACAGATTACCCGGGCCCGGGCTTCCTGTGGGGCCCGGCGGGGGCACGGCGGGGGCCCGGGTCCGACGCCACCCCCCCTCCCTCACAGCAGCCCAGCACACAGCGAGTGCTAAGCTGCAGTTGGAGACTGCTCGTGGCTGCTGAGCAGCAGCCACAGCAGTCTCCTATGCCTGTGCGGGGGAGAGATCACACTGATCGCGCCCCCCCTGGCTTTGCGCCGGGCTGAGGGGGCTCAGAGCGCCCCCCTCCCCGGCGCTGCAAATCTTTTTTATTTATTTTTTTTCGGCAAGGGGGCGTGGCCACGCCTCCCGAGATTAGGCCATGCCCCCTATTACCGGGGCCCGCCTTGGCTCTTGGCGGCCCTGATGAGAGGAGCATATTTTTAGTAAGTAAATGGCCTGAAATCAGACAAAATTGTGGTAACCCTAGTACGGTTTTGGCCAAACTCATGGACATGCCTCCTGGTCCCGCCTCCTAGCCTGAAATCTGAAAATGAAAAGGTGGTAACCCCAGCTGTACATATTACTGAGCATCCCTGCTACTGCTGACATACACTGTGCAGCTTTTGCTGTTTGCTGATTAGTAAACCCCCTAATGAAGAACATCAATAAATATAAGTGTATTCAGAACTCCTTCCAGCACAGTGCAGATCACCAATCAAATGCAAGTGAAATATTAGTAAAATATATTCTTGTTCTTCCTCTTTATTAAATTATTTAATTTTTAAAAATCTATTAAAAATGTCATATTCAGGCAGGAGATAGAGGATTTGCATATAAGGACTTGAATATGAATGATGATGCTAACCAATGTGTGCTAGATAACAAGGGCCTAGTTGAATTAATATTTACTTGTCAAACATTAAATGCTGTGTGGTCTAATTTCATGCACATTTAGCACATGAATTAAATGTACCACTAGGAATAGAGCTTTATTTCCCACAAAGCACATTATATTAAAAAATATGTTGCTGTCTTTACTATAACATTTTCAGAATTCTGTCCTGTTACTGTGGGTTATAAATTATATTGCTTTATGCATTTATATGAATGATGCAAACAATACAAGGTCAGGTGTTGTCTAATGAGACCAGATTCCTGGGAGAATACTGCACTGGGCTTGTTTACAAACAACAGCTAGTGTTCTAGTCAGCAGCAGTATCAGTCCTAAGCAGTATCAGTCCTCTGACACTACTGTGCACATACTTGTATAAATTATATACTATTATTGACATCCTTGTCATTTGCAGACATATTAATAGTGGTCAAGGAAAAGACACAGATGCAAACATTATTACAGTAAGTAATTGATCTCTATTGAAACCAGGCTAGAAGGAAAACCATAGTTGGCAACATTTTTAAGTAATTTCCAGGGATTTGTTGCTGATGAGCAGATACATGTTAGTGCGTCCTGCGTGGTACAGTTTCCATGGACACTGATGCACATGATGATATGCTTGCTGAACTTCATTATAATGTTATTTTTTGCATTTAATCGTTTTCAGTAAATAGTACATTATATTAAACATGAAATAAGAACATGTAATGAGAAATTATTGTACTGTATATACAGAAAAGGAGAAAATGCACCATGATGTAATAAAAAAATTGGGACATATCCAGAGACAAATCTCTATAACAAGGGTTTGTCCTGTACATTAGTGACTGACTACTATTATGGGAAACAATTGGACATAACTGTAAGGAGTCAGGATACTGAAGAAGGGATCAGTTACACTTTTTCCCCTGACTGTACATTTATTGCACAAAGGGGACGTTCATGAAAACCTTTGTGTCCTGATCGCAACCAATTACATTCTCTTATTTTTCAAGTGCTGTTTAGAAAATGAAAGTAACACCTGGTTGGTGGGTTGGTGGGTGCGTAGGTAGGTTGGGTGGGTGCTATGTGTAACACCAAATTTTCTATCTGCACCAGTTTTCATTTCTGTTCCCAAAAGTGAATAGAGAAATTTTTAATTGATACATATAGTCAAAAATTCAGTGTTTTATAAATTAGGGGGAGAAAAAAATGTAAGGGCTAATTTATTGGTGTACAATATTCGGGGGTACTCTATAATTTTCTTGAATAACTCGACATTTCTTGTTCCATGTAATAAAGGGAAAGGATGCACTGCAGACTATACAACTATGGGTTTATTATTGAGTGTATAGGAAGAGTGTGTGGTTTCTTATACAAGTTATGGTGTTAGGAACATCGCAAGGGCATCGGAATGTATTTTAAATTTGGGGGCAATATATAATTTAATTTTGGCGGTGCTCCCTCCTTCCCTCCAACTGACCTGTTGATGGGCGCATAGTCGCTGGAGCACCATAGTGGAGCAGCAGGAGGCAGGGACTGCACGGAGGAGGAGGTGTAATGTGCGATCTTTTATCCTAAAGACAGCACATTACACCTCCTCCTCCTCTGTGTAGTGCAGGGTCTGAGCAGCTTATTGCTATAATGCACAGTCTCTGACCGTCCGTGGCCGCTGCTCCACTGGCGCCTTTCAAATGTTATGGGGGTGAGCCGCCCCCCATAACATTTGAAAGCTCCCACGCTCCCATAGATTCCGGAACACGGGGGCTGTTCCGGCATCTATGGGAGCATGTCAGTTTTCAATATTCTATTACATCTAAACCAAGGGCATTTCAACTTTTTTCTTGGAGTGCCATATTGAGAACATTGATTGTAGGGCCAAATTTTTTTTCTCACAGCTCAGAACCCTCTACCTCATGTCCGTACCAGGCCAGAGCTATCCTCATGTCCCTATATACCAGCCCCAAGTCACCTTCATGTCCATATATGCCAGCCCAGAGCTGCTTATACCCCACTCACTGCCTGTCCCTGAGTTACAGGGCCGGATTATGGCTTGTGGGGGCCCCAGGGCAACGTGGGAGCCCCCACAATCCACATGCACCCTTCCTCCCAAGTCATATGAAGCCTGCCCCCCCCTTCCCCCAAGCCACGCAAAGCCTACTGCTCCATCCCTGCCGCTGATTACTCACCTGACCTGAGTGAGCCCAGTAAAGCTGCTCCCTCCCTAGTCCCCTGATCAGTGTCACGTAACACATCACGTCCGTGACGCTGATAAGGGGACTAAGACTAGCTGTACCAGGCTCACTCAGGCCAGGTGAGTAATCAGCCGATGAAGGGACTTTTACTTGGGACAGGAGCTGCTCTGTGCTGTATGCATTAGAATTCAGAGCTGCAGCAGCTGATACCCCATCCGGGAACAGGTGCCACTGGACACCGAATGGGTCCTGCGCACGTACAGATTCCCGATAATCGGGAGTCTGCGATCAGCAATGCACTTGCTGGGACACAAACCCTAAAAACTATTCTTCACATGCACAGCATAAAGTTCTAAGCGACACTAATAAATTAGGGCATTTCTGTTTATTATAGTCATGCTAGAGTTGGGGGCATGCAGCAATTTTAGTAGAAGAAAAACTACTACAAAATGAAATGATCTAAATGTAATAATAATAAGCAAAAAAGTATGTGTGTGTGTGTGTGTGTGTGTGGGACAATGGGTAACTGCTGTGTGTGTGTGTGTGTGTGTGTGTGTGAGGGACAATGGGTAACTGCTATGTGTGTGTGTGTGTGTGTGTGAGGGACAATGGGTAACTGCTGTGTGTGTGTGTGTGTGTGTGTGTGTGTGTGGGGGGGGGGACAATGGGTAACTGCTATGTGTGTGTGTGTGTGTGGGGGGGGGCAATGGGTAACTGCTATGTGTGTGTGTGTGAGGGACAATAGGTAACTGCTATGTGTGTGTGTGTGAGGGACAATAGGTAACTGCTATGTGTGTGTGTGTGAGGTACAATGGGTAACTGCTATGTGTGTCTATGAGGGACAATGTCTGAATACTGTGTGTGTGTGTGCGGGCAGGGGCGTAGAGAGCTAAAAGAGGGGGTGTGGCTTAATCGCGGGAGGCGTGGCCATGCCCCCTTGAAGGAAAAACAAAAATTTTGCGCACCGGAGAGGGGGCGCTGTGAGCCCCTCAGCCCGGCGCACAGCCAGGGGGGGCACGATTAGTGTAATCGCTCCCCCCCTCAGGCATAGATTGCTGTGGCTGCTGCTTAGCAGCTGCGAGCAATCTCCCACTGCATCCCAGCACACGCTGTGTGCTGGACTGCTGCGAGGGAGGGAGGAGGGGGGGCGGTGCTGGACCCGGGCCCCTCTGGAAGCCCAGGCCTGTGTAAATTGTACCGCCCCCCCCCCTCTCGGCGCCCCTGTGTGTGGGTAGGACAATGGGTAACTGCTATGTGTGTGTGTGAGGGACAATGGCCCTCATTCAGAGGGGGTCGCAAGAAGCGATCGCTCTCTCTGAATGAGGGCGGCCGCTTCTTTTTTTTTTAGTGTGGCCTCCTGGTCGCTTGCTAAGCTGTGGGTTAGCGAGCTACCAGGTTGATGGTCGCGATGGTCAAGACCATCGTGGCTTGCGACAAGACCATAAGGTTGGGTCTCTGCAACCGCAAGCCCCAGAGCTTGATGATGTCACTGCGGCCGCCTACAAAACGGCAAGTGTTCCGTAAGAAACGCCTCTGTTTGCGTAGCCACACCCCGCCCCGCCTACAAAATGGGTCGAGCTGTCGATCAACATCGACAGCCGGCCCTTTTGTAGTGAGCTCCGAAGCGAGAGAGTTTCTCTCTCGCTCTGGGGCTTGCGCACGCGCAGGACCAAAACATCGACCCGGTTGCAATCGCGCAGCGCTTGCGACTGGGTCTGAGTGAGGTCCAATGTCTGAATGATGTGTGTGTGTCTGTTTGTCCTTTATGCACGGCCAGAGTTTTGCGCCTACAGTAGCTCCACCAAAATTGGTATGGTGGTGTTTGACCAAGAAAAGGTTTTTGCCTAGGTTTGAACTTTGGCCCTCATTCAGAGCCGTACGCTCTGAGCAGAGCGCACGCTCTGAATGAGGGCCGCCCTCCATGAAAATGGAGCGTCCTCCTGGACGCTCGTATAGCTGTGGGTCACCACCCACAGGCTATACGAGCGTGCAGTTTGATGGCCGCGATGGTCTTGACCATCGCGACCATCGAAACTGCGAGCCGGAGCCTGCGGTTGAGGTTTTTAACCGCAAGCTCCGGAGTGATTTTGGCTCTATCAGAGCCAAAATCACTCCCACTGACATCACTAGTGATATCAGTGGGCCGGCTTCTGACGGGAGGCGTTCCCGTGGGAACGCCCCCGTCAGGGAGGCATGCCCCCGGAACGCCTACCAAAGGGGGCGTGCTGTCAATCAACATCGACAGCACGCCCCCTTTGATCAGACACAACGAGCGAAGGACTTTCCTTCGCTCGTCGCGTCTGGCGCATGCGCACGACGGAGCTCCCTCCGTCGTGCGCATGCTCAGTCCAGAACATCGACCCACTTGCGAGCGGACAGCCGCTCGCGAGTGGGTCTGAATCAGGCCCTTTGTTAGGGCCACACACTGTCACACAATCAGTGCTCGAAGTGGTAATTTTGAAGTGGAGGTATGAAAATTTTAGTTGAAGTTCCCCCCAAAAAAAGTTTTAGACACTTTGATAACGAGATTCGGCCTCTGCTTACATCGCAACCCTTGCACCTCATACTACCTACTTCCCTCTCCAACCGCCTGTACCTTACACTACCTGCAGGCTGCTTCCCTCTCCCACTCTCTGCACCTCACACTACCCGGAAGCTGCTTCCCTCCTCCCTGCACCTCACACTACCTGGAGGCTGCTTCCTTCTACCACTCTCTGCACCTCACACTACCTGGTTGCTGCTTCCCTCTCCCACCCCCTGCACCTCACACTACCTGGAGGCTGCTTCCCTCTCCCACCCTCTGCACCTCACACTACCCGGAGGCGGCTTCCCTCTCCCACTCCCTGCACCTCACACTACCTTCAGGCTGATGGGGATACTACTAGGGGCACTGCGGGGGTACTACTAGGGGCACTGATGGGGGTACTACCAGGGGCACTGATGGGAGGACTACTAGGAGCACTGATGGGAGGACTACTTGGGGGACTGCATAGAGGGGGATTACTACTAGGGGTACTGTTGGGGGGGACTGCTACTCGGGGCACTGCTGGGGCAGACTGCTACTAGGGCACTGGTGGGGGGACTTCTACTGGGGGCACTACATAATGGGGGCTTACTGCTGGGGGCACTGCTGGGGGGGCTACTACTAGGGTCACTGCATAGGGTGGGATTACTACAGGGGGAGGGCTGCTACTGTGGGGATTACTACTGGGGGCACTGCTGGGGGGGAGACTACTACTGGGAGCACTGCATTGGGGGGACCACTACTGGGGGCACTGCATAGGGAGGGTTACTACTGGGGTCACTATATAAGGGGCACTGCATAGGTGGGGGACTACTACTGGGGGCATTGTATCAGGGGAACTATATTGGGGCACTGCATGGGGGGACCACTACTGGGGGCACTGTATAAAAGCTTGTGTAGCTATTAAGGGTGGGGAGGGGGGCATAAGGCTGAAGAAATGCATAGGGTGCCAAAAAACCTTGCACCGGCCCTGCCTGCACCTCACACTGGGCCTAATTCAGACCTGCTCATGAGTGCTGAGCGCTCGCCAGCGGGTCGATGTTGGGCCAGTGCGCATGCGCACGATGGAGGCGGCACCGTCGTGCGCATGCGCGAGACCCGGATAGCGATGGGCAGGCCGTCGCTACGGGTCTCGCTACAAAGGGGGCGTGCTGTCAATGGTGAGTGGCAGCACGCCCCCTTTGGTGGGCGTGCCAGGGGCGTGGCTGCCCAGATGGAGGCGTTCCCATGGGAACGCCTACCATCTGGGGCCTGCCCCACTGACATCACAAGTGATGTCAGTGGGAGTGCTCTCGGCTCTGATAGAGCCGAAAGCACTCCAGGGCTTGCGGAAGGCGAGACCTTACCACAAGGGTCTCGTCGCAAGCCTGATGGTCGCGATGGTCTTGACCATCGCAACCATCAACCTGGCCGCTCGCTATAGCTGTGGGTGGTCACCCACAGCTATACGAGCGGCCAGGAGGCCGCTCTCAAAATGAAGGACGGCCCTGATTCAGAGCGAGCGCTCTGTCAGATCGTCCGGCTCTGAATCAGGGCCACTACCCGGAGGCTGCTTCCCTCTCCCACCCCCTGCAACTGACACTACCCAGAGGCTGCTTCCCTCTAGCTGCACCTCACACTACCTGGAGGCTGCTTCCCTCTCCCACCCCCTGCACCTCACACTACCTGGAGGCTGCTTCCCTCTCCCACCCCCTGCACCTCACACTACCTGGAGGCTGCTTCCCTCTCCTACCCCCTGCACCTCACACTACCTGCAGACTGCTTCCCTCACCCACCCCCTGCATCTCACACTACCCGGAGGCTGCTTCCCTCTCCCACCCCCTGCACCTCACACTACCCGGAGGCTGCTTCCCTCACCCACTCCCTGCACCTCACACTACCTGGAGGCTGGCACCAAATTTAAAGGACCACCAGTGATGTTTATATTTGATTGGCTGCCGGTCCGTGATGGGTTCATGACCGGCACCGGGTTTTTCTTTTTACTGTGGCTGCATCTGTTCTGGCACCGGGACCCATTTCCCGATACTCGATCAAGCCAGCAGTGCACTGCTGAGAGATGTGTCCCCAGTGGGACACATCTCCAGCAGCTGTTTTTTAGCTCCCAGCACTACTGCTAAGCAAGAATTTAGACACAGGCTGAAGTGGCTGTATGGCATATCGCTGTATACCGGCTAACTCTTAAATTACACAGGTTCTGGGGCTGAGGGGCTGGCTTTATACACACACTGTCAAACTCAAATCTCTTCCAAAGTGCTGTGGTATATCACTTTTCCAACAGCCGCAAACATGAAATACAGAGTTAATCAGCCCCCTGTGTTTGTAAACTTTGACATTAAAAGTGTGCATTATTAGAATATCACTCGCTGTCTCATCTTACAGCAGCCGCCCGAGGGTCTTAGCAGAGTGCCTGGCAGGCTTACGAGCACTTTAGAGCTCAATACATTCAGACTGTGGCAGACAGCATAATCAATCCACAATCTTTGATTCTGCCGACCGCCCGTACACATGCAGCAGTAGCCGCGAGAAGGGGGGTGGACACGCCCCCGACCCACCCGCCGGCCGCCGGGCCCTGCGGCCAGAAGCAGATGATGGCCGTTAAGTGTGTATGAACTACCATCATCTGCAGATATAGCTTTGCAGTGTGTACCCAGCATAAAAGTCTTCTCTTTCTTCACCAATACATATTGAACCTTTGACTCAAGGGAGCCACGCTAACAATTATAAGGCAGCAACTATTTGTTTGCATACAAATAGACGTTAGTTGGCATGAGGTAAATTAGTTATATTACCTTGGCCAGCAATACAAGGCTAACTCTTTCCCCCTGCAGGCAACCTTTGATTGTTTGTTCTAGTGCGGACTCCACTCCTACTTGTTTGTGCTGGCTGTAGAGACAGTAGGGGTGTTGGCTGGAGAGACAGAAGAGGTGCTGGCTGGGAAGACAGAAGGGGGTGCTGGCTGGGAAGACAGAAGGGGGTGGTGGCTGGGAAGACAGAAGGGGGTGCTGGCTGGGAAGACAGAAGGGGGTGCTGGCTGGGAAGACAGAAGGGGGTGCTGGCTGGAGAGACAATTTTTTTTTGTGTAGGGATATGGTAGGGGCCCTGCCTATTTTATCAGTCCTGGGCCCCATAATTTCTGATGGCAGCCCTGGCTGCAGGTGTACTTCAGGGTCCAGTCTTCAATCCGGTCAACACCGGGTATCCCAGCTAGTGTAGAATAAGAATATAAATGAATCAGGATATTGCACTTGAGACTTGAGGTCTAATACGCTTGATGCTGGGACTGGTAATGCCCCTGGTTTTATGGACTAGATATGACAATGATACATAATTTCTACCAATATAAAAGTAGAGAAATGCAATGTGGTGTGCCATGCACAATACACAGTTGGAGGGCTAATGAATATAGCTGCAGTGGAAGCTTTAAGGCTTGTGTGATATTGCATAATTCAGAAGTAATCACTTGAAGTATATGTCAGGCTGCATATAATTCTGCTCATCACTTTACTATAGAAATAAACAGGCAGCACTGGAAATAAAGTATTTATATTCTCTCTGGGATCGGTATGACCTATGGGCCTGATTCAGAGCCGCTCGTAAGCGGCCGCTCGTTCGCTCCGAGTGATGTTTGCCCAACTGCGCGTGCGTACGGATCGTTATACGCATGCGCGAACCAGTCAGTGCGGTCGATATTCATGTGCTCGCAAAATAGCGAATGCCTGATAATTTGAGTGACAGAAAGAGGCGTATGTGGGTGGTAACAGGGGAAGGTGCTTGAAAACGGGGAGTGGAGATCCGAACGCAGGCGTGCTTAAAGGTCAAAACGGGCGTTTTATGGGTGTGCATAATTAAAACAGCAGCGTTCTTGACCACGTCACTGGGTTATTTTATAGCCCGAACTGCTCGCAAACTTGTGGTAGCAAAAACCAACCACAAGAATAGCGAGCAGTTCATACGGTGGTCGATGTACTCGATTAATCTAATAAATAGCGGACATGACGTAGGATGTGAGCGGCCAGGGGGCGTAGTTTCCCAAAAAACTACCGCAAGTTTTGTTCGCTCGTTCAGACCTAGAGGCGTGAACAGACCGCAAAGAGCGAACGGTTCATTTGAATAGCCACCCCTATTTTCTGGACGAGCGAGCACTAATTGCGTCCGGCTCTGAATCAGGCCCTGTGTCCGAAGACCGGCAGCAGTGAAGATCCCGATAGGTAAGTATAGTAACTATACCTAACCCTCTCCCCCCCCCCCCTAACCCTACCTTAGGGGTGCCTAACCCTAACCTCCCCCTCTAGTGCCTAACCCTAACCCCCCCGAAAGTGCCTAAACCTAACCCCCCCTTTCCCCGCAGCCTATACCTAACCCTCCCGGGGGTGGCGGTGTGTTTGTTACAGCAGCCAATGTGCATCAGACAGACTCTCATTGGCTGCTGCGTCCATGGAGGGAGCCAGGCTGGAGCTCACTCATGAGCTCCACCTTCCGGCTCCCGTAGTGGGTGATGGTAGAGACGTTATGACGTCTCTTCCATTGTGCGGTGCTGGAGGACAGAGGAGCAGAGGAGCAGAAGCGGGGATTCAGATAAGTGTGTTTTTTTGTTTTGTTTGTGTGTGTGTGTTTGTCTTATATATGTAGGGGGGCCACTACTTGGGACACTGTATAAGGGGCACTGCATGGGGGGGCCACTACTGGGGGCACTGTATAATGGGCACTGTATAAGGGGCACTATAAGGGGCACTGTATAAGGGGCACTGCATAGGGGACCACTACTGGGGGCAGGCCTGTAGAAAGCGCCGCCGGGCCCCGGTAAAGAGGGGGCGTGGCCTAATCACGGCGGTGTGGCCACGCCCCCTCAAAGAAGAAGAAAAATATATATTTTTGCGCCGGGGAGGGGGCGCACATTTCACAGGCTATCTAATATTACCTTGTGCCTCAGTAGTCATCAACATTTAGCAAGATACATTGTTTTATTTACACCACAGATAAATAGTTTATAATATCGGTTTTTAAGTTTGAAATCAAACTTGTAGTGGATATTTAATTATATCATACTTCTAATGCTGTGTGCGTTAAAACATAAGTCCTTTCTATGAAAGCCAATGACAATACATGACCTAGAAACATTAAGGATAAAGAACTTAGTTCTCAATTAAAACAAGTAAACCATGCTTGACAAATTGGTGTCCACTCTGGTTTGCTCATGTTCTATGATAGAGAGTCTTTCCCAATGCATAAGTATTTGATCCAATTAACTGAACTGGTGAAGCAGATTAAAGGTTACAAGATCACACTTGTCTGTTCAAAAATGTTTTAGCTTGCTCTATGGTTTTATTGATTTTAATGACCACGCATATTAATTATCACTGCCAAAATACTAAAGACTAATACCTTACACAGAATTTCAGAATTATGTGCTGGTGAAGAAGAACATGACCTAAAGCCTTCTACTTTTATGCTTCACACAAAGCCTCAGTGACTTCTTATAGTCACCAGGGGGCGGCCTTTGTATATGCAGGCTCTGTGTTATTGGGCTCATTTTCCCAATGGATAGAGCATAACTATTGCCTTAGGGTGTGACTAGACTTGTAAAGGAGCGTAATCCTGGGTCTAATCAGGACTGTCGGTCATTCGCCACTCTCATTCCTTAAATGTTGCAAATGTTGTTCTGTTTTTTTTATCACTACAGGCTAATGGAGCATACACACGGTCAGATTTGTCAGATTTGTCAGATGAACGATTTTACCAAAGTTTTGAACGATTTGAATGATTTTTGACTGCATTAAAATGAATGGAATCGTCCAAGTCTGACTGCAAACACATCAGATGTCAGATATCGTTATCTGACAAACGGGAACTCGCATCGTTCATCGTCCATCGTTCAGGCATGTCAGATATGTCAGATTTTCCTTCAGATATGAACGATTGAACAGCTTTTTAAATCGTTATCGTTCAGATCTGAAGAAAAATCTGACCGTGTGTATGCACCATTATTTTGCCTTCCAAAAGGTCCGCCTTTCAGGTCTGTTTACTGTGGTATATATAATAATAATAATAATAATAATAATAATAATTTTATTTATATAGCGCTTTTATCCTAAAGGACTCAAAGTGCTTTACATTTACAGTACAAAATACAAAATAAGCTTAAACAAGGGACATTAGTGAAATGCTTGGGTGAAGAGATAAGTCTTGAGTCTTTTTGAAGGATTCTAGAGTGGAGGTCTTTCGAACTGTGTGGGGAAGTGAGGGGGTCATTCAGACGCGCTCGCAAGCGGGTCGATGTTGCCCCACTGCGCATGCGCATGACGGAGGGAGCTCCGTCGTGCGCATGCGCGAGACCCAGCTAGCGACGGGCTCTCCGTCGCTTCGGGTCTCGCACCAAAGGGGGCGTGCTGTCGATGTTGATTGACAGCACGCCCCCTTTGGTGGGCGTGCCGGGGGCGTGGCTGCCAGACGGAGGCGTTCCCATCGGAACGCCTACCGTCTGAAGCCGGCCCCACTGACATCACTAGTGATGTCAGTGGGAGTCATTTTGGCTCTGTATGAGCCAAAATCACTCCAGGGCTTGCGGCAGAGAGACCCTACCACAGGGTCTCTGTCGCAAGCCCGATGGTTGCGATGGTCTTGACCATCGCGACCATCATCATGGACGCTCGCATAAGCTGTGGGTGGTAACCCACAGCTATGCGAGCATCCATAAGGCCGCTCCATTTTCATGTAGGAGGGCCCTGATTCAGAGCGAGCGCTCTGGTCAGAGCGTCAAGCTCTGAATCAGGCCCTGAGTTCCAAAAGGTTGGAGCCACAAAACTGAAAGCTCGACCCCCAGATGAATTCCTACACTCACTGCTAACCTCTAGTTCCCAGACTAAGGGCCCCATTTATTAATTATCACAATTGCAAATGCGATCTGGGCATGACATTACCGCCCATGATTGCATTGCAAGATGCGATCCTATTGCCGGAATGTATAATCTGGCACATGCAGGGACAGGGGCTCCGGAGAGCTGACGGGGCTACTGCGCATGCGCAGTTACGCTGACTGCACATGCACGGCCGCCATTGCCAGGGGAGTGTTCTGGAGGAACCCTCTCCCAGCTATATATGCAAAGTTAAGCCCATCGACTACAATGGCTAACGCCATCTAAAGATGCATTCCGGATGTTTGTAATTTTGGCAGCATCGCATCTCCCATAGAAACTTGGGGGATACGGCTGCCATTGGGGATGCCGATACCTGCTGCAGTCCCTCCTTCATGGAGCTGGGGAAAATTTTATATTTGCAGTTAACCTCCGACAACGGGTGTTTTCGGGACTATAGAAACAAATATACAATGATAAATTGGCCCCTTACAGGGCTGGCTCGAGGCATGTTTGACTAGTGCGGTCGAATAGGGGCGCCACCCCATAGAGGACACACCCCTCCCAACCATTCCCGATTTCAGTGGGACAGTTCCGTTTTTTGGGCACTGCCCCGCTGTTCCACCCGCGGGGCAAAGTGTCCAGCGGTCGGGAGGTTGGGTATTGGTGTGGCGCCGCCCCGGAGAAGAGGAGTGGATGCCGCACGCATGCCTAGCTACTGACGTAGTGCTGGGCTCGCACCCCGCCTGACGTTAACTGGAGGCGTGCCATACGGGCACACCCCCAAATAACGTCATTTAGGGGACGTGGCCTATGGGAATTAGGTCACACACCCATTTTCGGTCGGGTAAAGGTGACTAGGTACTGTCTGCACAGGGCACGGCTCCCTCTGGTGCCGGCCCTGACTCCTTAGGGTGCTGTCACACAGTGGCATCATTCTGTACTGATACACTGAAGAGACTTTGGAACGTTTATGCTAAGAAAATGTTACATGCATGCACTTCTGAGCATAAGCACTCCCTTGTTCATCATTCATATACAGCGTCAGACTGGCAAGCAGGTGTACAGGGGAAGTCCACGGTGGTCCCCTTGTCTAAGAGCCTCACCCCTTTTCCTTATGGGCAAGGCCCATACTGTACTCCCTGGGCCATTGAATGAATGAAGGGGCATAGCTAACAGAAAATATTACCTACAGCAACAAAGTTTTCAGACTTCAAAAGAAACAAGAATATCCTGCACAGGATGGCAACAATTATTGAAAATGAGTAAAAAATAACTTATAGTGTAAAGTAAAAACTTGAAGAAGTTTATATTAACTCAAGTTGGTGGTGCTCCCCTGGGTTAACAACAGTACATTTGCATACTGAAAGATAATTGTTCCAAAAAAAGTAATGCAACAAAGACAGAAAGAGCCCTTAGTGGGGGCACTGCTTGAATACGGAGTTTCAGGATATGGCTTGTGTGAGAAAATAAGAAAATTAATGTATTCTAAAATATAACTTTTAATACGTATACTTAAAATGAACGAAGAGAGACTAATTGCAATAATTACCTACAAGTGACGTAGGAATCTTATATCAAATATTAACTAGAAAAATATTTACATACTTAGGCCCTCATTCAGAGCCGTACGCTCTGAGCAGAGCGCACGCTCTGAATGAGGGCCGCCCTCCATGAAAATGGAGCGTCCTCCTGGATGCTCGTATAGCTGTGGGTCACCACCCACAGCCTATACGAGCGTGCATTTTGATGGCCGCGATGGTCGTGACCATCGCGACCATCGAAACTGCAAGCCGGAGCCTGCGGTTGAGGTTTTCAACCGCAAGCTCCGGAGTGATTTTGGCTCTATCAGAGCCAAAATCACTCCCACTGACATCACTAGTGATGTCAGTGGGCCGACTTCTGACGGGAGGCGTCCCCGTGGGAACGCCCCCGTCAGGGAGGCACGCCCCCGGCACGCCCACCAAAGGGGGCGTGCTGTCAGTCAACATCGACAGCACGCCCCCTTTGATCAGTCACAACGAGCGAAGGACTTTCCTTCGCTCGTCGCGTCTGGCGCATGCGCACGACGGAGCTCCCTCCGTCGTGCGCATGCTCAGTGCATAACATCGACCCACTTGCGAGCGGACAGCCGCTCGCGAGTGGGTCTGAATCAGGCCCTTAGTTACAGTGTTGGGCTGGGTGAAAGTATTAGTTAATTCAATCTCAGGGGGTCATTCAGACCCGCTCGCGAGCGCAGGACGCTCGCAAGCGGGTCGATGTTACCCCACTGCGCATGCTCACGACGGAGGGAGCTCCGTCGTGCGCATGCGCGAGACCTGGCTAGCGACGGGCTCTCCGTCGCTCCGGGTCTCGCACCAAAGGGGGCGTGCTGTCGATGTCATCATCATGGTCGCTCGCATAAGCTGTGGGTGGTAACCAACAGCTATGCGAGCAGCCAAGAGGCCGCAACTTAAAAACCAAGCGCCCGCCCTGATTTAGAGCGAGTGCTCGCTTTTTGTGAGCGCCTCTGAATCAGGCCCTCTGTCGCTCACGCGATCACTACTCACACTAGCAGATCTACTCCTCAACCCTGGCATTCCAAATGCACCAGATACCTGCAAAAGTGTTCTCGAACTGCCGAGCAACAGTGGAGAAGATCACACTCTAAGGCAGATTTTCTTCATTTCAAATGTATGCTCTCATCCTATAGTGCTGCATCTCTCCCTCTCTAAACAGTCATACTTCAAGAACCTCATCTCCTCTCAGTCCTCTAATCCCCAGCGTCTCTTCTTCATTTTCAACTCCCTCCTTCGCCCACCCCCTCTTTGTCTCCCCTCCTTGCTCACTGCCCTTGACTTTGCTACCTACTTTACATCTAAAATTGATTCCATATGTCAGGACATCATATTCAGCTAGTCCCCCAGCTCTCCACCTCCTCCTTTCCCAGATCACCCCTCCCCATCAACTTTACCAACTCTAACATCCTTCTCCCCTGTATCTGGAGAGGAAGTCATAGCCCTCATCCGGTCCTCCCCCTTCCACCTCCCCCCTTGATCCTATCCCCTCCCGCCTTTTCCGCTTCATCACTCTCTGCCTGCTCCCATCTTGCCCACCTCATTAACCTCTCCCTCCCATCAGGCAATGTTCCTTCTGCATTCAAGCATGCCCTTGTCTCCCCCATTCTTAAAAAATCTACCCTTGATTCTAACCTTCTTTCTAACTACTGACCCATCTCTCTCCTCCCCTTTGCCTCCAAACTCCTTGAGCGGATTGTCTACAACCGCCTTACCGCTTTTCTTTCCTCCCACTCCCTCCTTGACCCTTTTCAGTCTGGCTTCCATTCTCTCCACTCCACTGAAACTGCCCTCACGAAAGTCAGTAATGACCTCCTTGCTGCCAAATCCCAAGGTCACTACTCTCTTCTTATTCTCCTTGATCTCTCTGCTGCTTTTGACACTGTGGACCACCCTCTACTGCTGCATATCCTTCACTACCTTGGTCTACGTGAAACTGCCCTCTCCTGGCTGTCGTCCTACCTCTCTGACCGATCTTTCTCAGTTTCCTCTCATGACTCCTCTTCCCCCCCACAGCCTCTTACAATAGGTGTTCCCCAAGGTTCTGTTCTTGGTCCTCTCCTATTCTCCCTCTATACTTCCTCTCTAGGTGAACTCATCAGCTCTTTTGACCTCCATTATCATCTCTATGCTGATACTCAAATCTACCTTTCTTCCCCTGATCTCTCCCCCTCTCTTCTGACTCGTTTCTCCAACTGTCTCTCTGCTACCTCTTCCTGGATGTCCCAGCGATTTCTTAAACTAAATATGTCTAAGACAGAGCTGATCATCTTCCCACCCTCCCACATCACCTCACTTCCCACTATTTCTTTATCTAGTGATGAAATAACTATCTCATCTAGTCCCAAGGTGCGCTGTCTTGGAGTTATCCTGGACTCATCTCTCTCCTTCAAACCACATATCCAGAACCTTTCACAGTCCTGTCATTTCCATCTCAAAAATATTTCTAAGATCAGACCCTATCTCACCCAGGATGCTATTAAAACACTCATACACTCACTGGTCATCTCCAGATAGGACTACTGTAACCTCCTCCTATCTGGCCTCCCCAAATCCCATCTCTCTCCTCTTCAGTCTATCCTTAATGCTGCTGCATGGTTTATCTTCCTCTCTAAACGCTCTACATCTGCCTCCCCTCTCCTACAAGGCCTCCACTGGCTCCCCTTCTCTTTTAGAACCCAATTTAAGGTTCTCATGCTTGCTCACAAAGCCCTTACCCAATCTTCTCCCATATACATCTCTGATCTCATCTCCCTTCACGCTCCTCTCCGCTCTCTTTGTTCAACTAATGCATGCCGCCTTTCATGCCAGCTGATTACTTCCTCCCACTCCCGCCTCCAAGATTTTGTCCGCACTGCTCCCTGCCTCTGAAACTCTCTCCCACTCCCCATCAGACTCTCCACCTCTTTGCAATCCTTCAAACGGGCTCTACCCACTACTTCATCAAAGCCTTCCAGCTATCATTCTAACTCCCTGCAACATGCTCCTTCCTCCCCATCTACCCTATCTGTGTCAAACCAGTTTGTCTTCCCCCACCTTTTTAGAATGTAAGCTCACGAGCAGGGCCATCTACCCTCTTGTGCTTCTCCTTACTCACCACTAGGGCACCTAACACTTGGTTGCTTATGCTCTGTTGCTTATCTGGGTGATATGGTTGCTAATGTAGCAATATATATCATTCATGTCCTGTATTGTATTGTTTTGTAAGTCGCTTGTCTACAATTTGTTTATGGACTTTGTAAGTCGCTGCGGAACACTTGCAGCACCATATAAAAGATAATAATAATAATAAATTATATTTTCGGAGCTTGACTGCGGGAGCATTCGCCATCTTCAGATAGTGAATGCTCCTGCTTCGGGATCGGAACCCGCTTCTTCCCTATGGGAAGGAGGTCTGGGTTGCGATGAGGGATTCGTCCGGGGCTCTTGTGAGCATGCGTGACCTGTAGGTCGGGCATGCGCAGTCCCGTCAAAATATTCACTGCTCCGAAAAGGAGCAGTGAAGCCGCTAGCAGGCACAGCTGATTTCCCATCAGCTGTCACCACGCCGAAGCAATGATGAATTTTTCCGGTAGCCACGGCAAGTTAGAATGTTAATTATCGGACCCGATAATTAATATCATGAATAGGGGCCTGATTCTGCAAGGATCGCAAGTAAGAATTCGCTCGCAGTTGGGCGATGTTGCATCTCTGCGCATGCGTGTGTGTCCCAATGCACACAATCCTGTGGCTGGTTAGGGCTGCCACAGTTGTGCGTATGAGGTCGATGGTCTCCAATGTTACCAATGTTTTTTTTTTGCTAGCCTGTGTACTGATTAAGCATAGAGTAAAGGGAGGTGGGCTGGCTTTATGTAGTGCTGGGCGTCTGCATCTTGTGTTGCGATTGCCATGCGTAGGCATTCATTAGCATATTCTCGCAGCAGCCAGGAACGTGCAATCTCTTCTTTGCGATCCTTGCTGAATCAGGCCTTAGGCCCCTTAGTGAGAGAAGATTCAGGACCTCATTCAGAGTCGATCGTTGCGGCCGCACGGTCGTAAGGGAAAAGGGGCCGGATATGCAAATGATGCACTCGCAAGTTGCGTCGTTAAGATCGGATCGTTAGATGGACGACCAAGGGGAGGATGCGGCCGTAAGACAAAAAATACGCCCCTTCTCGTACGCATTACACGTCATCTCCGGGCATATAAGAATTAATCGAGACCATCGGGAACCATCGGAACTGGTCGTAGAGCTTAAGGTTGACCATACCCTCTCTTAAGCTCTACGATCAAGTCAGTGTTAAAACCTCCCATGTCACATGTGCCATGACACTACTTTGTTAATTATGCACTCCCATAAAACGCCGTTTGCATAGTCAGGCACTCCTGCGTTCGGATCTCCACTCCCCCGTTCACAAGCGCCTTCCCCTGTTACCACCCACAAACGCCTCATCCTGTCACTCAAACTAACGACCTGGCCAAGTTCAAGGAGAGAGATATTTCCGATCGTAACAGCTAGTTTGCGCACGCGCATTGCGAATTTTACGCATGCACAGTTTAGCGAACATCGGTTGCGTACGACCGTGCGGCCGCAACGACCGACTTTGAATGACCCCCTCTATGCTTGGAGAGTTTGCATGTAAATCATACAGGTGTAATTATTTTAATCATGTTCATTTAAACAGACAACGCAAAAGAGCATAGGTCATTACCAACACAAAATAATGTACACAATAGGGTATTTTTAAATCACTAGCTGTAGCATGTCAGTATACAATCAATAAGTGTCAATACTTCAGGTACAATCTCCTGTTATCTAGTTGAAGGTATCAATACATTCATCAGTATGCAGCAGGAGTAGCTAGAATATTCAAAATAATAATAATATACTCTAGTAGCTGGCTGACACATTCTGCTGCTCTTGGTCCACATTTAAAAAAGTTTTTAAGTTTGTCTAGCCCAAGTGTGAGACACCACTTCCTGAGACCTCTATATATGAAGGTTTTGCCCATATCATTACACATTTAGCTTCCCAGAGATATCGTGGAATTCACCGTGCCCACAGACAATTCTGGTTGACTACACCATCTGGTTGTTGCTACCATTTTTCAAACAAAAAACAAACACACTCGAAGATGACGTTTAAGGTGTGTGGTTTCATGATACAGTAATGTCCCTTACACAACACTAAATAATGCCCCTTATAACAGGCATGTCAAACTCAAAATACCAACCAGGCCGAATATTCAATGTCTAAGAGTGTGTGGGCCGCAACAAAAAAAAAGTCTTATATGCAATTTTGAAAGGTTTATTATTAATAAAAACCAATGCAGTGCCCCCTGTAGTAGTGCCCCTTATGCAATTCTCCCCTATATTAGAGACCCTTATGCAATGCCCCCTGAAGTTGTGTCCATTATGCAATATCCCCCAGTAGTCCCCATTATGCAGTGCACCCAGTAATGCCCCTTATGTTGAGCCCCCAGTAATGCCCCTTATGCAGAGCCCCAATAATGCCCCTTATGCAGAGCCCCCAGTAGTGCACCTTATGCTAGTGCCACCAGTAATGCCCCTAATAGTGCACCTTATGTTGTGCCCCCATTAACGCCCCTTATGCAGTACCCCAGTAGTGCCCCTTATGCAATGCCCCAGTAATGTCCCTAGTAGTGCCCCTTATGTTGTGCCCCCAGTAATGCCCCTAGTAGTGCCCCTTATGCAGTGCCCCCAGTAGTGCCCCTTATGCAGTGCCCCCAGTAATGCCCCTAGTAGAGCCTGCAGTAATGCCCCTAGTAGTGTACCTTATGGTGTGCCCCTAGTAATGCCCCTAGTAGTGCTCCTTATGCAGTGCCCCAGTAGTGTCCCTTATGCAGTGCCCCAGTAATGTCCCTAGTAGTGCCCCTTATATTGTCCCCCCCAGTAATGCGCCTAGTAGTGCTCCTTATGCAGTGCCCCCAGTAATGCCCCTAGTAGTGCCCCTTATGCAGTGCCACAGTAGTGACCTTATGCTGAGGCCCCAGTAGTGCCCCTTATGCAGTGCCCCAGTAATGTCCCTAGTAGTGCCCCTTATGCAGTGCCCCCAGTAATGGCCCTAGTAGTGCCCCTTATGCAATGCCCCCAGTAATGCCCCTAGTAGTGCACCTTATGCTGTGCCCCAGTAATGTCCCTAGTAGTGCCCCTTATATTGCCACCCCAGTAATGTGCCTAGTAGTGCCCCTTATGCAGTGCCCCCAGTAATGCCCCTAGTAGTGCCCCAGTAATGTCCCTAATAGTGCCCCTTATGTTGTGCCCCTTATGCAGTGCCCCCAGTAATGGCCCTAGTAGTGCCCCTTATGCAATGCCCCCAGTATTGTTCTAGTAGTGAGCCTTATGCTGTTCCCCCAGTAATGCCCCAAGTAGTGCCTCTAGTAGTGTACCTTATGTTGTGCTCCCAGTAATGCCCCTAGTTGTGCCCCATATGCTGTGCTGCCTCCCAGTATAGAACAGGTCCCACTCACCTGTGCAGTACTTACCTTTCTTCACGATGGCCACTGGGCACCGCTCCAGTCCACGCCATCATCACTCCCACCACCCCGCATTGACGCTGCCGCTGACTGGATCTAATTAGATCCAGAGCGGCAGGAGCAGGCTCCTCTCATTGCAGGAGATGAGGGTGATGTCACAACATCACCTGCGTGCTGCATCACTGGGAACACTGGCCTGTGAAGTAATCAGAGGCTTCTTTAGGCTCTGATTGCTTCAGAGACCAGCATTGCAAGTTTTAAATAAAGTAATCACTGCCCGATCAGAGCTGAGCTCCGATCGTGGCAGGGGTGTGACCCGCATATTAGATATATTTGGGCCTACACTGTTGGGCCGCATTAAAATGTTTATTTGGTCCACATGTTTGACATGCCTGATTTATATCAAATTATGCCACACCTTAATGCCCCTATAACACATTATGCCATGCCATAATGCCCCTTACAACACATTATGCCACACAGTAATGCCCTTAACACATTATGCCACACAGTAATGCCACGTATAACATAATGACACACCGTAATGCCCCTTACAACACATTATGCCACACAGTAATGCCCTTTATAACACATTATGCCACACTAAGTAATACCCATAATAGCACATTGTGCCACACAGTAATGCCCCTTACACATTATGCCACACAGTAATGCCCATTACATCCCACCCTGACAGATGTACTTCACTAATCCTCCTCTCCGCTCCTGCCAGTCTGTCACCTCTGCCAGTCTGCACAGTTTCTATGTCCGTGTAGAACCAGATTATTGGGAACAGTTTATAACCTGTAAACTGCATGTATCAAGTTAGTGACACTTATACAGTGCCCCCCCCTGTAGTTGTGCCCCTTATGCAATGCCCCCTGTAGTAGTGCCCATTATTAAATGACCCCTGTAGTAGTGCCCCTTATGCAATGCCCCCTGTAGTAGTGACCCTTATGCAATGCAACCTGTTGCAGTGCCCTTTATGCAGGGCCCCTTGTAGCAGTGCCACTTATGCAATACTCCCTTATGCAGTGCCCCTTATGCAGTGTCCCCTGTAGTTGTGCCCATATGCAGTAGCCCCTGTAGTTGTGCCCATATGCAGTAGCCCCCTGTAGTTATGCCCATATGCAGTGCCTCCTGTAGTTGAGCCCATATGCATTGCCCCCTGTAGTTGTGCCCATATGCAGTGCCCCAGTAGTTGATCCCATATGCAGTGCCCCAGTAGTTGAGCCCATAGGCAGTGCCTCCTGTAGTTGTGCCCATATACATTGCCTCCTGTAGCTGTGCCCATATGCAGTGCCCCCTGTAGTTGTGCCCCTTAAAGTAGTGCCTATGTAGTTGTGCCCCTTAAAGTAGTGCCCCCCCAGTACTTACCTGATCCAGTACTTACCTGACTCCATTCGTCCGTCGTCCCGGCTGTTGCTCCTGCTGCCATGCTGACTGGATCTAACTTGATCCAGCAGGCATGGCCGCACAGGCTCCTCACATCACAGGTGATGTCATGACATCACCCGCACACTGCATCACTGGGAGCGCTGACCTCTGAAGTGATCGGAGGCTTCCTTAGCCTCTGATCACTTAAGAGGCCAGCGTTCACAGTTGCAGTGGCGAAGCAACAGCCCCCAAGCCACCGCAGGGGCTACGGGAGCCGTAGTTATGCCACTGAGGTGCAGGGCCGCCGACAGCCACACCGGGCGCATGTGACAGGGGGCTGAGGTCTGTCTGTGCTGCTCCTCCCCCGTCCGCTCAGTGTACTGTTACTGAACATGGAAGAGGGCTCTGTGCAGCCTCTTGATCACAGCATGTCTTCTCAGTATGTTGGCACACGGCTGCACACCAGAGTTCCCTCCTAAACAACAGTATGGGCTCAGCCATGTTGGGCTCTGTCACCTGACGTTCTTCCTCCACTGAGAGCGCTGCTCCCAGACCTGCTGATCATAGCATCAATTCCCTGGGCCCCTCCCCTATGAATTCCGTTTCCAGACTGGGCTCTGCTGCCATTGCAACGTCACTTCTTTCTGACGTTAAAGCTCAGAGCTGAGCTCCCAGGTACTCAGTATCTGAACGGTCCCAGGGCCTGATTCAGCAAGGGGAATGCAATAGTGATTACACACACAGTTCAACTGCGATGGTATGCTTATCCATTGCGATCTTGGCACAATATTAGAATGCCCACTTTAATTTACACACATCTGTAATGTTTAGCATTGTGATCACAGTCTCGATTGCAATGGCCAGTTCGTGCACTGGCAATAGCAAATACACATGCAGTTCAACTGCGATAGTATGCTAATCCATTGCAATCGCAATGCAATCTCAGCACAACATAAGAACGTCCACTTTACCTTACACACATCTGCAATGTTTAGCAGGACTGCGAAAACATCGATACAATCGAGTGCCATATGAGCCTCACGCACACTTGCACAAGCCCTGACCTTACTCAGAAATGCTAACTTCCACGTACGCTGAGACCTGCAACAGCGATGAAACGCACTGGCACGACTGCATTCGGCCGACCACCCCCCCCCCCCCGTTACCACCCACAAACGGCACTTCCTGTCAATCACTCTGCGATGGGTCTGCGTAGTCATTGCGATCGAAGTCCCGATCCCAATGGCCAGTTTGCGCATGTGCAGTATGCAACAATTGGGTGATTGCGTGCATATTAGCAACTGCGTTCCTTGCTGAATCAGGCCCCCAGTCCGTTACATCCTGTTCCTATATACCATCTTGCAGGGGCGGATTGGGATGGAAAACCAGCCCGGGAAGTTTCTGGAAGCAGCCCTAATGGGGGATGGGTTACACCCTCTCCATATGGCCTGATTCTGAGTCGGACGCAGTTGCAGTCACTACAAACCCCTTGCATTGTGTATAGCCTTATGTCCGAATGTGCAAGGACTAAGACGCCCATCTACAGCATCCACACACACTGCAATCATGCTTTGCGCAGCATCTTCAGACCCTGCCATCGGTGGCACCATCAAAACTTGCACCAGCCCTATGCTAGGTGCAGATCCGTCTGAGTATGGTTTCGAATGTGAGTGATTCGGCTTCTCTGTACACAGCCACTTTCAGCGGCACGCCCGAGACCCATCACTTTAGACGGGAGTGAGGGTGCGAAAAAATAATTAAATTCCCTTGAAAGGAAACTATGGGAGAAAGTACAAACATACAGCATGTGGGTCCCCTTAGGGATATACACTTACTACAGCCTGTATACACCAAATACATAACTCTATATAATACCGCAGCCCCTATATACTGACACACAGCTCTATATACCACAGCCCCTATATACCTACACACAGCTCTATATACCGCAGCCCCTATATACCGACACACAGCTCTATATACCGCAGCCCCTATATACCGACACACAGCTCTATATACCGCAGCCCCTATATACCGACACACAGCTCTATATACCACAGTCCCTATATACCGACACACAGCTCTATATACCACAGCCCCTATATACCGACACACAGCTCTATATACCACAGCCCCTATATACCGACACACAGCTCTATATACCACAGTCCCTATATACCGAAACACAGCTCTATATACCACAGTCCCTATATACCGACACACAGGTCTATATACCACAGTCCCTATATACTGACACACAGCTCTATATACCACAGCCCCTATATACCGACACACAGCTCTATATACCACAGTTCCTATATAATGACACACAGCTCTATATACCACAGTCCCTATATAATGACACACAGCTCTATATACCACAGTCCCTATATAATGACACACAGCTCTATATACCAGTCCCTATATAATGACATACAGCTCTATATAACATCAAAGCCTCCTATATACAGATACAACCCCCTATACACTGAAATACAGTTTTATATATATCACCACAGCCCCTATACACCACCACTCCCTATACACCACCACCCCCTATATAACACCACAGCTCACTATAACACCACATCGACCTAAAAAACACCAGAGCCCCCCATATAACAACAAAGTTCCTCACCTAACATCCCCCTATATAACAACACAGCCCTGTATATATAACAACAGTGACAGTCACCTGCTGGACTCACTCACCAGCCACAGTCATGATGTTGCCAGGCTGCCGACATTGAAGATCAGAGGATCCATTCCCTCTCTGTGCTGCAGCTGCACCTGACTCCTCTGAGACCCCGGGCCCAGTTACTGCCTGGCTCCTCCCCTTCCTGTCACGCTGATCCATTCCCTGCACAGTGCACACATCCTACGTGCTGCAGGGGACGGGGCTGTGTGTCTCCTTGCTTCAATACACAGAGTGGAGCCCCGCCCCCCGCTCACTCAGGACTCAGGAGACAGGTCCAGTTACGCAGATAGCAGCAAGCTCTGCAGAGCAATGCAGCCTGTCGCGGTCCTTACAGTGCGGCCAGTGTTAGTCAGACACTGCGCTTGTTTACATACAGCCCAGCCCTGGACACTGAGTACTAGCGGCCGGCCCTGGGGGAGGGGGGCAGGAGAACATTTGAGTCGGCCCAGCGGGAACTGTCCCGATCTCCCGGCAGCCCAATTCGCCCATGCCATCTTGCACACCAGTCTGGTTTTTACCACTGAGACTTGTTCTTACAGCCACCATCGGTTCCAGACGATGCCTCAAACCATCGGTGTCATCCAATGCTTACAACATTGAACTCATATTAATTGGGTTCTTCAATTCATCAATATCAGTCCCAACCGATCAAGTTCATCAATTCATCAACATCGGACTCTTATTAATTAAGTTCCTCAATTCAACAACATCGGTCCCAACTGATCAAGTTCATCAATTCATCAACATCAGATTTATTTCAAATTAAGTTCCTCAATCCATCAACATCAGTCCCAACCAATCAAGTTCATTAATTAATCAACATCAGACTCTTATCAATTAAGTTCTTCAATTCACCAAAATCGGTCCCAACCGATCAAGTTCATTAATTCATTAATATCGGACTCATATCAATTAAGTTCTTGGATTCTTCAACATTGGTTTCAAACCGATCAAGTTCATCAATTCTTCAACATTGGATTCAAATCCATCATGTTCTTCAAACCATCTACATCGATCTCAAACCAATCCAGCTCTCAATCCAGCTTCATCAGTCCCAATCCGATTCTGCTCATTTATTCAGTATTATCATCTCTAATTCTCATTCCAACATGCTGCATAATAAAGACATTCTATTTCTGTCCTCGCCTTCAGGCCTATCATCCTCTGCAGCTTCTCTATCTCTTCACAGCAATACATTAGGAAGTCTTGGCTCAAGCCGCCCAGTTTTGTTCACACCTCCCAAGTCTCCTTTTCAGCCTACCGTGCCTGTTCCAACCCAAACCAACCCTCAGGCGTGACAGGGAGGATTAATGGATATGTGATAATATGGGGGTGATTGGGGGTTGTGTTAAAAAATTTGTGTAGTGTAGCAGATGTTATAGCAGAATAAATGTACACACCAGAGGATACCCTGAAGTCACTAAACATCCCAGTAACAACCAGTGGTGGTTATTTTAGCTTTAACTTGAATGTACAGCCGTACTCACAGTTATGCATGTAACAGAGTCTCAGCATGGAGCAGAGCATGAGCAGAACATACAGACCACAAGCCGGTGACTGTATGTGGGAAGCAGTGCAGGATGTAAGCAGTGAACAACACTGTGGATGCAATATATTGCAGGGACTCACTGAGTTAAGTGGAACATGTACATGTTCCACTGCAGGGAATTAACACAGTGACAAGGTGGATGACACACATGCGCAGAAGTACAGACTGTGGGCCATCTTGGTTAGGGAATGAAGAATCCCTAAAGGAGCCGATATGACGACTACGCAGAAATGCTCTCCTGATTTCAACAACATGATGTGAGGGGTGATTGATGACAAGAAAATAGTGCTAGACATACCCCCTGTGCACAGTATCCCTCTCTAGATTTCACTGTGTGCATAACCAATACTATTGGAGAAGCTCAGAGAAAAGATGCAGCTGTCAGGGGCAGGGCCTGGCTCCCCATGTTAATAGGCCTGCACCCGTCATAGCAAATTGCCGCAATTTGCAGGTCCATGGGTCTGGAGAGCCACTGTGGTGACTGAAAGGACACTGGGACTGGAAAGCTACTGTGTGGGCTAGAGAGTGACTGTCAGGGCTGGAAAGACACTAGGAGCTGAAGAAAGACACTGGGGACAGGGGAAAGACTATGGACCTCATTCAGAGTCGGTTGCAAGCACTGAGCACTCGCAGCCGGCTCGATGTTTTGGTCCTGAGCACGTGCAGCGGCCGCACTGCGTGTGCGCAAGCCCCGGTGCGAGAGAGAAACTCTCTCGCTCCGGAGCTCACTACAAAAGGGGCGGCTGTCGATGTTGATCGACAGCTCGCCATGGTTTGTAGGCGGGGCAGGGGGTGGTTACACCAATGGAGGCGTTCCTGAAGGAACACTTGCCGTTTTGTGGGCAGCCGCACTGACATCAGCAGTGATGTCAGTGGGGAGTTTCCTGCTCGATCAGAGCAGGAAGCTCCCTGGGGCTTGCGGTTGCCGAGACCCAACCTTAGGGTCTTGACCATCGCGACCATCAACCTGGTCGGTCGCTAAGCTGTGGGTGGTAACCCACAGCTTAGCTAGCGACCAGGAGGCCGCACAAAAAAAAGAAGCGCCCGCCCTCATTCAGAGAGAGAGATCGCTTCTTGTGACCGCCTCTGAATGAGGGCCTATGTTGGAAGAAGAGCCACTGTGCCTGGAGAGACACTGTGGGGGCTGGAAAGAGACTGGTGGGATGAAGGAACACTGCTATATAACAATGACATTGGTTATATTCCTACGCAAACAGACAACTTCCGGGCCCATGTGATCTGTAACGTGAATACTGACTGAAGTCACCATCTATCCAGGGAGGACAAATTCCTTCTGGAAGACTTTCAAATGACTGGCCTGTACCTGCCAGGGATGGGGACCCCTAAAAAGTAGGTGTACCGGGCACCATGATTTTTGTTGCCGGTCCTGGCTATACAGGTATTATTTTATCCAACTTGCACTAGACAGACTTGCACCTTTGAGCGAAATTATGGTGAATAACCTTTAGCATGGCCTAAACTTTCCATAATACCTTTAGTTAGAGCAACTGTAGTGCAGATTGTCTTAAAGATTACAGATGTATACCCAGGCATCTCATAAATGTGCATCAATATTGCAGTACTGATGAGTTGGGAAAATGGTTGGTGAGCATCAGATACTACCACGTACTAGTGTGGTCAGGGAAGAATGAGGGGAGGTTTTTGTTGTGTTATTGTTGCACTGTCCCCTTTCTTTCCTTAAAGCAATTTTGACACATATATTATTTATTCTTAGAGCGGACACATTCTGGTGACAACAGTATAAATGCCCCTGACATTACCTTGATCTGATGGCCACTACAAAGTTGATCTCTGTTGAGCATGCTGAATGCCGACACTCCCCAGCCTATGCCCCCTACATAAGAGTCTTTAGGCAGCGGAGCAGGGGTGCCTGGTGCAGCACGACACAAGTAATCCACTTCACTGGTGCTTTCAGCTGATGCTGCTCCTTCTCCAATGTATCTGGTGCAATCAAAATGCTTAGCCCTGTAATCTCTCACATAGTCAGGACCTACAGAAAACAGATAATGCAATGTGACCACGACACTGAGATATTTACAGTTAGAGATACATTTGACATGAATTGGACATAGCACTTTTATCCACAAAATATGTCAGTAAATAAACTACCATAATTTACTAGGATCCCAAGGTCATAACAGACCTAGGACCTAATTCAGACCCGCTCGCAAGTGCTTGAGCGCTCGCGAGCGGGTCGATGGTGTGCTCTGCGCACGCACAGCGGCCGCACTGAGCGTGCGCAAGTCCCGGAGCGAGAGAGAAATTCTCTTGCTCCGTGGCTCACTACAAAAGGGGTGGCTGTCGATGTTGATCGACAGCTCGCCCCGCTTTGTAGGCATGGTGGGGGGGGTGGCTTCACAAATGGAGGTGTTCCCATGCGAATGCCTGCCATTTGTGGGCGGTCCCACTGACATCACCAGAGCCAGAAGCTCTCTGGGGCTTGCGGCCACGGGACCCTACCACAAGGGTCTCGTCGCAAGCCCCGATGGTCGCGATGGTCAAGACCATCGCGACCATCGGAGCTTGCGACAAAACCCTTTTGGTAGGGTTTCGTGGCTGCAAGCCCCAGAGAGCTTCTGGTTCTGGCTCACGGATAGCTATGCGAGCAGCCAGGAGGCCGCACAGAAAAAAAAAAAAAAACGCCCTGATTCAGAGCGAGCGCTCTTTCAGAGCATCCGGCTCTGAATCAGGGCCCTAGATCGGAAGCCTAGGTAGGATAATGGATGATCCATCTCTGCATGAAACACATGTAAATGACTGGGTATCACAGTGCTATAGACAGGCTAGTAGTGATTGAATATTTAGATATAAATATAACAGCCTGACATTTAATGCTTTATAGAATTGCTCATGCAAACTGATTACTTCCTCCCACTCCCGCCTCCAAGATTTTGCCCGCTCTGCTCCCCACCTTTGGAACTCTCTCCCTCTTCCCATCAGACTCTCCCTCTCTACAATCCATCAAACGGGCTCTCAAGACCCATTACTTCATCAAGCCTTCCAGCTCTCATCCTAACCCGCTACTACATGCTCCTTCCTCCCTGTCTACCCCATCTGTGTCACACCTGTTTGTCTGCCCCTCCACATTACAATGTAAGCTCTTATGAGCAGGGCCCTCTACCCTCTTCTGCTTCCCCTTACTTTACTTTAATCTACTTCTTACTAACCACTAGGGCTTCCCCTTACTTTACTTTAATCTACTTCTTACTAACCTAACACTTGATTGCTTATGCTCTTTTGCTTATCTGGATGTTATGGTCGCTAATGTAGCAATGTATATTATCCTTTCCTCATCCTGTATTGTATTGTACTGTAAGTCACTGGCCAACCTATTTGTTTATGTACTTTGTAAGGCGCTGTGGAACACTTGTGGCACAATATAAATAAATGATAATAATAATAAGTGTAAGGATTTTATTTGTATTATTTACTGATTAGTTGAGTAACCATGTTGAAGTAATGTTTTGTTTTCACACTATACAAAGATGGGCTATAAAACCAGGTAACATCTTCCTGCAGACTCCTTAATGACTGTGAGTACTTTGCAGCTTTGTGACCATATACATTATAGTAATTTTTCTAAGCGCTGGTTAAACAAAAAGAGATTTTTTTATTACTTGGTATAGATGGCCAGTGAATGGTTTACCATCGATGGTCTCACTCATTGGAGTCATTGGTACTTTGCATCAATGACAGTAAACCATTTACGGAAACCCATTGATAGTTTGCATGATTAATGGCCCTCACTAGTGGGGACACGTGACAGTGGACGATCAATCAGAGAAGGAGGGTGGTTAAGTAAAACCAATAATGGTGAAGAAACATCAGACTTGTGATCACAAGTGATGTCAGTGGGAGAGCTTTCAGCTCTGTTAGAGCCGAAAGCTCTCTGGGGCTTGCAGGAAAGAAGACCCTACCACAAGGGTCTCGTCGCAAGCCCGATGGTCGTGATGGTCTTGACCATTGTGACCATCATCATGGCCGCTCACTATAGCTGTGGGTGGTCACCCACAGCTATGCGAGCGGCCAGGAGGCCGTTCGAAAAAACCAGAAGGCCAGGCCTGATTCAGAGTGAGCGCTCTGTCAGAGCGTCCGGCTCTGAATCAGGCCCTCTGTGCGTTACACTGTGTGTATGCACAGAGGGACAGTACCGACTGAGACGCAGGCTACCAGAAATGTATTGGAAATGTGCTGGCCGTTCCTGGGAGGTGGCTTCTCAGACACATGTACAGTAAATGCTGGCGCTCAGGATCCCGGTGGTCAGAATCCCGACGCCGGCATCCAGACACTTGTTGGTGAGTATCCTAACCCTCCTCCTCTCCCTACCCCTAACCCTCCCTCCCTGGTGCCTAAACCTTACCTCCCCTCTAGTGCCTAAGCCTAACCTCTCCCTAAACTAACCTTCCCCCTTAGTGCCTAACCCTAACCTTCCCCCTATCCCCAGTACCTACCGACAGGATGCCGGTGGTCAGGATGCCGCGCTGAGATTCTGACAGGTGTCGGGACTCCGGCGCCAGCATTCCGACTGTCGGGATTTTGACCGGATCCTCATCTTATGGGCGTGTAATGTGAGTGTTGTGAGTGTGTTGCTGAAGTGGTTACATACACAGATGCATAACCGCTCACATTAGAGGCCATACTCAGACAGACAATCTGCACCTTCCAAAGGGCTATAGTTTCGATGGTGCGACCGATGGTAGCATCTAAACACGCACTAAGTGGTATTATAGTATCTGAGGATGCAGAAAGTGGGCGTCTCAGTCCTTGCACTTTGAGACGCATGCTTGTGAAAGACTGGCTGATATTAGCATTAGCATATAGTTGCAGACGCGATTATGGCAACAGATGGTAAATCGGTTACAGCAGCGTGTGTCTCAGGAACAAGTCCCTTATCTAGTAGCTGTCTGGTTGCCAAGAAAATAAAATATTATCTTCTCTTCTAGCCTATGTTACAGCTTGATGATAGTTTCCCCTTGAAGACCCTTGTCAGGGCTTCACTGGATGGACATAGTGAGATTTAACAAGGCCAAGCTGGAAAACCTGGTAACAATATGTCACCTTTGAGGTGTGATGGGAGTCTGACAACTTTTAATTGCAAATCAGCCACTTCACAAATAGCTGCATATTTTGTATACACAACTAGTATAACATAACAGTCGGCGATTTCTATTATATTTATTTGGCCAAGAGCAGAAAGCAATGCTTAGTATACACAAATCACTAGGTGTGCTTCACTTGGCTCATTCGCTGTACTCTAACCTCTGCAAATTTACAATTAATGGTTTCAGTAACATACATTACTGTTTGTATTAGGTTACATATCATTTCTTCTCTAGCAAATGCCTTTTCAAGCCTTTTATGTGGACTATTTACTCTTGTGCACATATAAAAGCAGGTAAATATTAGGTACTTTTTTAATAATTATTTAAAGTGTCTACTGTTGCTTGGTTATGCAGAGATATAATTATATTCCATTTATTTATGGTGCAACATAACTATAAATCAATAGGCATAAAAAGACACAGGTAGAGAGTGCGTGCTCTGGTGCACAAAGGGTGTAGATACAAAGCTCCCTGGGCTTCCTTGGGGGTACAGCTGTATGTTCATGGGGAGCTGGTCACACTTCTCCTAGTCTGCGTCCTCAGCCTGGGTTATGGACAAGAAATGGCTGAATTGGGGTCTGAGAGTCCTCTAAGCAACCCAGTTTGTAATGGGCCATAATAAAGACTTATATAATTTGGTGTTCAAGTTGCATCTATGAGATGGTGTCTTTATGGCATGGTGAATGTTAATCATACAAATTGATTAGCCAATAACAAGACATTCCAATATACCACCATAAATGCATAGTCTTTATTTGAAATGAAACCCTTGTCAGGTGTATGACAGGTATTCTTTAAAACATATGAAGAACTGGCAAATCAGTAAAGGGGCATTATCTATTAGATTCAGTAATATACAGAGAAGTAAAGTAGGAACTTACAGATTTGAGGAGCAGTAAAATATTGTCTAGCGCTGCATTGAGAATAGATAATAGGGGTGAAAGTCTGGCTAGTAAAGACCAGTAATAATAGGCCTTTTATAGTCCATGCAGGAATTGATTGCAGTGTCTTATGTGTGTGTGTGTTCTGCAAATGTGTTTTAGTGTATGTGGAGAACGGGATGTAGTTATATTACCGGCGGCCAGAATGCCGGTCGCCGGAAGCCCAACCCAGGACTAAAGACAGGCGTCAAAATCCTGATGCCTATCTTTATCCCGATGGCGAAATCCCGACAGCAGGCATCCCGAACAAAGGTAAGCAGGCTTGTTAGGTCTTAGTCGCTGGATGGGGGAGGGGCGTGGGACGGTTAGGTTTAGGAACCCTCGGGGGCAGATTAGGGTTAGGCTGCCTGTGGGGAGGGTTAGGCTACGTTGAGGAAGAGTTAGGGTTAGGCACCACCAGGGGGAGGTTAGGGTTAGGCATAAGGGGAGCGGAGGTAAGAGTTAGGCACCACTAAGGGAGGGTTAGTAGGGGAGAGGGGTAGGGTTAGCATACTTACCACGCCTGTCGGGATCTTCATCCATCAGGATGCCGCTGTCGGGATTTCATACCCAACCACAGGACAATTCAATGTCAAGGAAAATACCTACACAACACATAGGCACACGCAGGGGGGGTTTCCGGTTGCCTGGAAACCCCCCTCCCCAGCCCATAACCACAATAGAAATTGTAAAATAATAGAATTTTACTGCATGTTCTTCTCAGAATCAAAAATTAAATAAATAGCACCCCCTGTTGATCTTTTAATATGTGTCAGCCAGTATTAAATATACCTGTGCACCAACTAGGAGATCTGGAAAACATGCAGTTAGGGGTGCAATGCTATAGACCATCAATAGGGTAAATTATTAATATAGTATAATACACTATTCAGTGCATAAGAAGACCAATATGTACATATATGCCCAGGGTAGTGCTAGGTTCTTCTGCTGCACCCCCAGACTCCCAGACTTGCTGCAATGCTCTGGAATGGAGTCCCCATCTGAAATAAAAACATTTAGCTCAGGCAGGATGGCCCTACTGCCACATTTAATGGCTTACTGGGATCGCTGGTCTTGGATATGCTGGAATTATGATGCACATAACCATCTTTAATATGTGTCATACAAAGTGTAAAGTGCTAATTATTCATGGACTGGCCACACTCACTCTAAAATCAAGTATTTGGAAACCCCCCTCTAAAAATCCTGCGTTTGCCACTGCAACAATCTTAAGGGATAGGGTGTATTGTGTTTGTTAGTATTCGTGGTCTGTTCGCCAAGAGAAGGCTGCTATGCCCGACCCTCCATGTGAGACTGTCGCTGGGGCAGTTCTGATTAGTAGAGGTTTGGCATCTGTTCAGACTCAGAGACTTCAGGGTTTCTGGCTGCTGAAAAGCAACAACTGGAAGTTTGGGCACTGAATTAGTACAGCCGACTCAGACAGGTGCTAACTTTTAATCTCTCTGGCACCATTTAACCACTTAACTGACATTTTTTTCCAAAAACCACTCAAAAATTGTCGGGGTTTTTTTATAACTGAATTAGCTCAAGAACATCTTTTTAAAATCTATCCAACACAATTTGACAAAAGAAAATATTTTTTAAACACTGTATACTTTTATGGTATACTGTAATGATGGCCGATGGGTTAAACCATCAATAGAAACCATCGATTGTTTGAGCTCACAGCCACTGATGTTTCCTTAACATCGGTTTGTAAACCATCGATGGTCCCACATCCCTACTGGATCACCCCGCACCCCGCCGCTGGACCCCTTCGCACCCAGCCACGGACACCGCTGGACCCCAGCACCCTGCCATGGAGGCAGCCCCTGCAACGCAAGCTGGATCCCCATGCACCTCCGCCGGACCTCCAGGTATTGTAAATACTTCGTATATATATATATATGTATACACACATGTATATATGTGTATGTATATATATATATATATATATATATATATTCCAGCAAAAAAATGGCACTCGGAGACAGATCTGCAACATCTGTATATTTCAATATATCAACGTTTCGGGGTCAGCACCCCTTCATCAGGACCACATACACTTACACTCATATATATATATATCTATATATATATATATATATATATATATTGCCCAATCACTGTGGCCAGCAGTGATCAGGACACATAGGGAGGCGGAGCTGAGATCAGGAGGAGTGGGCGGGGGTGCCGCTAGGCTGCCCGGGTACATAGCAGCAGGTAACCGTGGCTCCTGCTTCTAGTAGTCAGTGATCACTAGGGTGATCACTGTTCTGTTGCTTCGGAGCTGCAGTGGAAGGCAACTGCGGCTACTGCTTTCCTACTGAAGGGGGTGCAGGTGGCTGTCCGATCACTGCTGGAAGTGCGCTGGGAGGGGGGTGCCGCCGGTGCCTGATCACTGTAGCCAGCAGTGATCGGGACATACAGGAAGGGGAGCCGCAGGTGTAGGGGGACCAGCAGGTCCCTCTGACATAGGTGGCTGGGGGAAGATTAGCTTCCCGCAGCCGCCTAGTGGGCATTTATGACTGGTTGCATCAGATGCGACCATGTCAGGGAAAACCCAGCCTGGTGTGGTCGCATCTGATGTGATCGTGCCAGGAAACTGGTTAAGTACGCATCACCTATCATTAATTCTTAGGTGATTGTTTTTCACTCAGACTCTGCAAAGCCAAATAGTGGAAAAACTGGACAAACATAAAACAGGGATATACAATGTACACCAAATAAATGTAGGGCAGGGAGGTCACTACTCATCAGACACTTTGTATTTTAATTGGAAGAAGACACAGGTGAAACAAAAGGAAATGGAACCCATTGTTTCTAGTGACCCCATACCCACTTGTAATGTTACTGTATTTAGGAACACTGCAGCAGCATTGCAACAGTATTTCTTTATATTAAATGCCTGCCTTTGTGCTTACTGCAATGGAAATGCTTTGGGTAAGCATAGTCAACCTCCAATGACTTTCTAAACAGCAAATAATCCACTATTAACAGCTGCATATGAAATGTATTTGCATTTGACATGTGATTTCACAGGTGTTGATGCTCACGTTAATTGCAAAATAAAAGCCAGTGTGTATAAGGTATAATGTGACAGTAAAAGTAGCTATTTAATAAAAAATCTTTGAAGATGCATGCACTTTTAGTCAATTCATTTTAAGACATGTTGTAATAGACATGCAGTGTATACAAGCGCAAATGTAAAAAAAACCATTGTACTATATAAAAACACAATTATTAAAATATTATTTATTTACCTGACATTCAATTCCTATGTACAATATTAGTAATCCAACAAATTTCCTCCACTTGTGTTGTGTCTATATTTTACCTGTATAAAGCATCCTTTTTCCATTTTCATTAAAGGGGTAGCCGGAGCCTGAGGTAGAGATCTTGCCATCATGTTCTGGTTGCATGATGTGCCACTGGGAAACCAAATGGCATGAGAGGCTCAGTAACACTGCATGAATGAGTGAAGCTGCAGCCTGATCAGCCAGCAGTCATTGAGCAGAGTAATTCTAGCCTCCCTTGGCCAAACAATGTTTCCCCAGCAACAATGTCAGTAAGACAACCAGAAAGATCACATTGCTATAGAGTAAAACATCACAAATGTAATTTTATTGAGCATTTGTATTAAATAAATTTGAAAACAAAAAATGAATACAAAGTTTCATAAATTACATTTGTGGCGCCTCACGCCTCAATTTCTGGGACTTAGGGCCATATTCAATTTGAGGTGAAAAGTCCGTCATTTTGGCCTATTTCAATTATCCCCATTTTCAATTTCAAAGTCTTTGTTAAAAAACGGGGATAACTTTGCTCCATGTAATATATGGCGAAAAAAAGTGCAGAATTGGGGTTTAGGGGTGCAGGATTTAAAAAAATAGCCTGTAGCCCTGGGAGGGTCCCCTAAAAGGAATCTGTGTCAAAAATGTTTTTAAAAAATCCTCAAGACACCCCAAAAAAGGTACTTGAATTTTGGGGTTAAAAAAAATTGGAGGACAAACTTCTAACCTAGCGAAATTGATTCCTGAGGGGTTCCCAAGTATGCGGCAGGTGTTTTCAAGAATGCGGCTGGAAGGGAAAATATGCTTGCACCCATTTTCATGTACCCCAAATTTGATGGAACAAGTTATTTTTCACCCCAAAAAACCCTAAGTGCTATTCTTCACCCCTTCTTCTAAAGCCGCATTTATGCACCTGCCGCGGCTATTAAAAACCCAGACTAGCTTGAGCAGCCCAAATCAGGGGTACCCATAGTGATCCCCCATGTCTGGGCATCTATAGCCACTTAACTGACAACTCTATTTTCTAAAAACCGCTTCAAAATTGTCATTTTTTTTTTTAGTGAATTAGGTGTGGAACATCTATTTTAACTTATTCAAAATGGTTTCATAAAAAAAAAAAAAAAGTTTTTTTTTTTTTAAGATTTAAAAAAAAAAAAGTTTTTTTAAATTCTGGAACATTGGAACCACCATCGAAGCTTCGCAAATATGGGAAACATCGTGGCCATTGCGATGTTCAATTTGAGACCGGATCCAGGCACCAGGTAAGTTATACCCCTTTTACACCAAAATCCCCGGGTCTGACCCGGGATTTGGAACACGTTTCCAACCCGGATCAGACCTGGGGCAAACCCCTTTAACACTGCGGCACCAACCCGGGCTATGTCCGAGTCGGCACCGTTCACACCTGAACCGGGTCAGAACTGACCCGGCTGCCCGACGACATCTTCACAAAGAGGCATACTGGTGTTAACCTGTTAGAAAAAAACTCAGAGATGTCAAAGCAAAATGGCTTAACCCACTAGGACTCTCCTACTTTTTCTGGACATTTTCGTCATTCAGCAATGGCATGAAGAAGATTGCAGTGGCTGCAAGAACAGTTCAATTGCCATACCACCAACTCAAGAAGTAGTGACCAGGTTGAATTCCACCCTTTATATGCTTCAGCAGCAACAAGCCATCCAAACCTATGCAACAAGCTATGACATAGGGAGAGGAGGGGGATTGTTCCTTTGTCCAGCACACTGGAGAATCCCCTCTGTTTTATGCAAGCTACTGAAACCATTTGAAGTAGTAACTAATAAAGTGAGTTCAGACACTGCCAGCTTCAGTCAGATGATTCCCTTAATAAAACTACTAGAAAAGCAGCTAGAGAAACTGAAGTAGGAGATGAAACAAAGTGATTCCACTAAGTATGTTGAATTTGTAGATCAACTTCTTTATTCGCCTTGCCATGACCAAAGAGTTGTCAAGATCTTGCAATTGGATCACTACATTTTAGCAACCATGCTTGATCCTAGGTTTAAGTCATATATAATCTCTTTCTTTCTAACTGACCCAGATCTTAAGGGATGGAAAGAGCTGCTTGCCAGCAAGTTGTCAGCTCAGATGGCACATGACACAACAACGTCTCCTGCTTCAGTTTCTCCTGCAAATGCTGCCAACAGGAATAAACTTACCTTTTTCCAAGAGATTGACTCAGGGTGTGGACGATGAGTCAATTCAGTACACCAAAGTCTAACACCATTTTGTCATCTGGTCAGGCTTATAAGAATTTGACACAATTATAGACACATACGCAAAAGGGGATAAAGGAGGGTTTTGGGAAATGGATTCCTGCACAGAATTCTTTTAAAGATATAACTATTAGTGAGAAAACCAACAGTACAATTGAATGACCACAATTATTGACACCTCTACCGTAATTCAATCTAATACACTAAGTATCAATAAAATGGTGGAGGATTATTTTAATGACAATGTACAAATTAGCATGTCACACAGTCCTTTTGATTACTGGGTGGAAAAAAGGCAATTTGGAGCCCATTGTACAAAGTAGCTTTGTTATACTTAAGATGCCCACCATACTGTGTGTACTCGGAAAGAGTGTTTAGCACAGCCGTGAACCTTGTGAGTGATCTGCATAGGAGGCTACTTTCTCAAAAAGTGGAAAACCTCATGTTCATAAAAATTAACTATAAATTCTATGAGGAAGACCTTTGCTGCCAATTGCAACAATGTACACAGACTTCTGTAAATGTGGATTCCAGCGGAGATGAGCTAATATTGTGTTATAATGATGTTAACCATGATGAGGATGATGAGGATGATAATGACATCTTCGCAGTGTAGAGATGATTAACATTACTGTTATCCATCTTAAACCCATTGGTAACTTGTTTTGTGGGGGCCCAATCAAACCAAGCACTTCAGCCACAATAGTGGCTGCCCCTGTTGCTGAAGTGCTTGGTTGTTAAACTGTGAATGTCCTTTTTAATATACAACATAAAGGTGGATGTGGGAGGCCCCAAGGGCCATTCCATTATGGACAGCTTTTTTTTTCATTGTGGGCTGTTTGGAGGCATTGGTGATAGTCCTTTTTTTGCATAGTCAAACATTTTTATTGGTTATTGCTCTTACACATAACTAATTTGCAACACATTTTTAACCAGAAAAAATGTGGTACCTCACAAAATATAAAACATTTACAGAATTATGGAGCATATTTTGTGGAGAATTCAATTAGACCCGATAATTGTTTGGGCAAATAATACGGGATTTTAACACTTGAATTGTCTTTGGGCATTATGTATGGATATATATTATGGGATGGTTAACCATTTCCTGACCACTCATGTTATTTATATGAAATAAATGTTTGATACAGAATATGTTTGTGTTATTTAGTCTCTCTCTCCTACAGACTACTTTACACTCTCAACCATCTATAGCAGTGATTTTCAACCTTTTTCAACTCGCGGAACACCAAACAAGATTTTAAAATTGCTAAGGCACACAATCAGTCCCTCACAGGAAAAAAGCACACACATTGGCCCCCAAGGGAAATAATACTCACAAATTGGCCCATCACAGGAAAAAGAACAGACATTGGCCACCACAGAAAAAAATAAAACACAATGGCCACACAGAACAAAAACAAACACATTGGGCCCCACAGAAAAAAAAATAAAACCAAATAGTCCCCACAGAAATAAAACAAATACACACACACATTGGCCCCCACAGAGAAAAAAAAACACATTGCCCCCCACAAAAAAAATTTAAATAACCAGCTGAGAAGGTTCACTGTCCCTCATCTGCTGGGGTAGCTCAGTCACACTCAGTGACTGAGCACACAGGCAGAGCTGGGAGCAGTGTGCAGATGGGTGTGCAACACGGCATGCGTGACCTATGTCATGCCGTTGCATGGGCATGTCTGAGCCTCCCTGAAGAGCCCAACACTAGCAGTACACGTAAAGTCAGCTCTGACTGCACTGACCTCGCGGCACACTTGACAACTGCTCGTGGCACACTAGTGTGCCATGGTACAGTGGTTGAAAAACCCTGATTTATAGTGTTAATTATTTATTTATTTATTTATTTTTTCATAATGTTTTTACTTGAGTTTACAATATAATGAAAATAACAAATTGTATAGTCATACAGAATACTTTCAAAATGGGAGGTAACAATAGTTACATTATATTACTAACATCATATAAAAAATGTCAATAAATAAGGATATACCCCACATAATAAACATATTACAAATTATGTAACACATATATTAGCTACACTAATTTGTTAATAAGAGAAAGGGAAAAAAGGAAAGAAAGAAAAGAGATAATAATAATAATAATAATAATAATAATAATAATAATAATCGCCTGTAGCCCAATACCATCTACAACTGGAGCTATTGCTTTAGCCCAGTTGGATAGGAGGGTCATATAGAAATACTCTAGTTTCATACCATAATGTACAACGAAAACAATTATGAATTTGTTGTTTGATTGAGACGCTTAAAGTATCAATAAAAGATTGCCATATAGAAAACTATTTTTCCAGTTGTTTTTCTTTATGTAAGGACGTCTCCACCGAGTCCATCTTGAACAACTGAAAAAGCTTTTCCCTAAACATGTGTATAGAGGGAGGGAAAGGTTGTATTCATTGTAGCAATATACATTTCCTCGCCACTGCCGAGAGAACGAAAAGTAACTTACGACAACCTGGCAAAATTCTTGAGGTAGCTGTAAGAATGACAAAAATGGCCCTTTCTGGGGTTAATGATAAGAAATTCACCAGTTCCGATAAAGCAAATTGTTTAACTTGAAACCAATTTTTTTTTTATAGAGATGCAATTCGAAAAACAATGACAGAGGTATGCATCAGGTCTCGTACATTTAGGGCAAACGGAAAAAAGGGGAAAGTCCAATTAAATTACTATGAGAAGGAGAAAAATATCCTCTACAAAAAAACTTATAAAACATTTCTTGATAGGTTATAGCAGATAAGACTTGAATTGAGTATAAGAGACCATTTAGGATCTTTGATTCACTGAGGTCAGGGAAGTGCTTCAGACAATGTGTTATCCCAGTGTCATAATGACCACTGTAATACGGAATTCTAAGTATTTTCTAAAATGAGATAGCGCCCCTAAATCCAATAGAGGACTGGAGGGCCGTGTCCAACTGGTTCATCCAATCCACAGCGGAAAGAAAAGAAACCACCTTAGAGGTATAATGCTGCGCCTGCAAGAAAGACAAGTTATGAGAGTATAAAAAGGGGAAAAGAGTCTGAGCCTGAGTAAAAGATAATGGGCGTTGTGATGACAAATCTGTAAGCTGACGAACTGTGTTAAGACCATTGGAAGCCCAGGATGTAAAAGGAGAAGAGGTCAAACCTTGTTGAAAGTTGACATTACCCAATAGAGGGAGAAATAAGGAGTCTGAGGTATTTAGGTTCTATTTGTTACGCACAGTGTGCCAGGCTGGCCATGCTGACATTAATAGAGGATTATGTAACACATCCACAGATATATCAAACTTACTTAGATGTAGAAAAACTCTAAATCCATGTTGGGAAGAAAATATTTCTCTATCAAATAATTAGTGTATAACTTGGAATGTGAAGTCCAATCTTTGATGTGTCTGAAAATGGGCGCATAATTATACAGTGCCATACTTGGAAAATGGATTCCCCCCTCTAATTTATTGCAGTAATTGCAAACTAAGTCCAGGTTTCTTTTTCTTCCAAATAAATTGCCGAAAGGCTGCATCAATTCGCTTAACATCTGTTTTAGTAAGAACTACAGGTAAGACCTCCAGGGAGTATAGGAAAAGTAATTAATTTAAGACGATTGGCTCTACTCAAATAAGACAACTGTAAATGTTGCCAGTCATCCAAATCCTTAAGAGCTACATCTAGAATGTTTTTGACATGTATTGTATACAAATCATGGACATTCTTGTGAAGGCGAATTCCCAAATAAGGAATATCAGTTTTTGCCCATTGTAAACCACCCAAACTTAGACTATCTCTATGAAGTGAGGTATTCAGGGCCATTGCGAGTGATTTAGTATGATTTATTGTAAAACCTGAGATTCTACCAAAATCATCTAGTTTAGAAAGAAGAGAGGGCAGGGAAATTTGTGGTTTGGAAATAAAAAGAAGGTCATCAGCAAAGGCTGAGATCTTACCCTCTGTCTGCCCAAAAGTAATACCTTGAAACAAGGACCAGGATTGTAAAACACATAATAAGGGATCAAGTGCCAAATTAAAAAGTTGGGGGGATAAGGGACATCCTTGTCTGGTTCCCCTAAACATTCGAATGGGGTCACTCAGAAGGCTATTTATCAGCAGTTTTGTGTGAGGAGAAGTGTAAAGTATTTAATTATATTTATAAAGGAAGAGCCAAAGTCTCGCAGTTGTAAAAGTGAATAGAGGTAGGGGCCATAAGATTTTGTCTGAGGTCTTTTCGGCATCTAAACTTAATAGCATATTAGAAAAATGGTTTGAAATGGAAGATGAATACAAAGCTGCCACAGCTAAATGAACATTTCAAACTATATGTCTCCCATGGGTAAACCCAGATTGATGCGGGGACAGGAGAGAAGGAATAATAGTTTGTACTCGAGTAGCAAATATTTAAGACAAAATTTTGTAGTCTTGATTTAAGAGGGTGATGGGGCTATAAGAATTTAGAGAATATGGGTCTTTGTTAGGTTTCAGTAAAAGAATTGTGTAAGCATTATTAAAAGTAGGATATTGTAGGCCCCGTTCTTGAATTTGCTAAAAAATATTAGTGAGAGGGGGAATTAAGTCATCTTTTAAGATTTTATAATAGTTGTCATTAAAACCATCGGGGCCTGGTGATTTGTTAAGTCATAGACCATCGATGGCAAAGTCTACCTCATCTTCCATTATGACACTATTAAGAAGCTCCCTCTGTTGGGTCAACAACTCAGGCAAGGCAGCCTCTTGAAAAAAAGATCGAGACAATTTATAGTGTTAATTATTAATATTATATTACATATACTCTCCAGTGTATAAGGAGACCAATGTGTATATACACTATGTAGGCAAAAGTAATTGGACACTACAGCAAATAGATCAATGAGATTTTATTGACATCAGTACTTTGTAGGTCCACCACATGCAGTGATTACTGCAGACACCCTTCTTGGCAAACTGTCCACAAGGTCCTGGACAAAAGGTGGTATGTTTTGCCATTCCGCCTTAAGTACAATGACCAACTGTGACACTGAAGAAGGTTGATCGGCCTAGAATGCACCCGTCATTCCAATTCATCCCAGAGGTTCTCAGTGGGTTTAAGATCTGGACTCTGAGCTGAAAAGTCCATCCAGGTTACCAAATTTTCTGTATATTAGTCCAATGTCGCTCTGGAAACATGACAGGTGACATTGTCGTTCTGATAAAAACATTCATTGTGTCTGTAGAACTGCAAGTACAAAGACCTCCCTAAAAAGTGTTCTTGTAGACACCACCACATAAGTGGTCATTTGCAACTTGTGTACAATGGTATGCAAGGGACCATTTCGCTTGCGAGGGGGTGTCCAATCACTTTTGTCTACTTAGTGTATATGTCAAGAGGCGGTGCTCCTCTACCTCTTTACAAGACTCCCACATTTGCTTCAATGTTCTGCACATCAGGGGATGGATTGTGACATGGTACAGTAACTACATGTAGAAAAAAAAATCAATCAGCTCATGCAGGGTGGCGCTACTGCTGCATCTAATGGCTTAATGTGATCACTGGCCCTGTATACTGTATGTCTGATGTATTACATACACTGCACTTTGCATGAGGCAGACTATAGCTTAAATGCTAATTATGCCCTCTTCATGGACTAGTCATGCTCGCTCTAAAATCAAACATTTGGAAACCTCCCTCTAGAAATCCTGCATTTGGTCCTGAGTACCATTTTAAGAGACTTTAGTGAGTATATGGCAGGATAGGGTGGGCTAGGGGGCGTGTGCCCCAGGCAACAGACTTGAGGGGGTGCCACAGGGCCGTTCCAGGGTCATGAGGAAATAGTGCCGGTGCAGCCGGTGCCTTGCACCGGAGCCGGCCGCAATGAAGGGGCCCGCAGTCAGTGACAAACCAGGTACTATAATGAGTCAGACTGACTCATAATAGTACGCTGGTGGCTGCTGTGGGAGAAGATAGGCAGTCCGGCCGAAGAAGAGGAGGAGGAGGAGGTCCCTCCCCTACCCTCTCCTCACCACACCCCTGGCGCTTCTTCTCTAAGTTGGTGCTACTATGCACTTCTTGCTTTGCCAAGGTGACGTCGGGAGTCTAAAGTCCCCGGCACGAAGACCACCATGGTAGCCAGTGGGATGGGCTGGCAGGCCCCTGCCTGCCAGCCCATCCCAACCCTGCACATCACATCACAGCACAGCACAGCTCTGCCTGCCAATGCAAATAGTAAATTAAATCTTTTCATTTATGTGTATGTATATATACAGTCAGGTCCATAAATATTGGGACATTGACAGAATTTTCATATTTTGTCTTCTATTCATCACCACAATGGCTTTGAAATGAAACAAACAAGATGTGATTTAACTGCAGACTTTCAGATTTAATTTGAGGGTAATTACATCCAAATCAGGTGAACGGTGTAGAAATTACAACAGTTTCTATATGTGCCTCCCACTTTTTAAGGGGCCAAAAGTAATGGGACAAACTAAACAATCCTAAATCTAACTTTCACTTTTTAGAACTTTGTTGCAAATCCTTTGCAGGCAATTACAGCCTGAAGTCTGGAATGCATAGACATCACCAGACGCTGGGTTTCATCCCTGGTGATGCTCTGCCAGGCCTCTACTGCAAATGTTTTCAGTTCCTGCTTGTTCTTGGGGCATTTTCCTTTTAGTTTTGTCTTCATCAAGTGAAATGCATGCTCAATCGGATTCAGGTCAGGGGATTGACTTGGCCATTGCATAACATTCCACTTTTTAGCCTTAAAACACTCTTTGGTTGCTTTTGCAGTATGCTTCAGGTCATTGTCCATCTGCACTGTGAAGCGCCGTCCAATGAGTTCTGAAGCATTTGACTGAATATGAGCATATAATATTGCCCGAAACACTTCAGAATTCATTCTGCTGCTTTTGTCAGCAGTCACATCATCAATAAATACAAGGGAACCAGTTCCATTGGCAGCCATACATGCCCACGCCACGACACTACCACCACCATGCTTCACTGATGAGGTGGTATGTTTTGGATCATGAGCAGTTCCTTTCCTTCTCCATACTCTTCTCTTCCCATCACTCTGGTACAAGTTGATCTTTGTCTCATCTGTCCATAGGATGTTGTTCCAGAACGGTAATGGCTTTTTTAGATGTTGTTTGGCAAACTCTAATCTGGTCTTCCTGTTTTTGTGGCTCACCAATGGTTTACATCTTGTGGTGAACCCTCTATATTCACTCTTGTGAAGTCTTCTCTTGATTGTTGACTTTGACACATATACACCTACCTCCTGGAGAGTGTTCTTGATTTGGCCAACTGTTGTGAAGGGGTTTTTCTTTACCAGGGAAATAATTCTTCTGTCATCCACCACAGTTATTTTCCGTGGTCTTCCGGGTCTTTTGGTGTTGCTGAGCTCTCCAGTGCGTTCTTTCTTTTTAAGAATGTTCCAAACAGTTGATTTGGCCATACCTAATGTTTTTGCTATCTCTCTGATGGGTTTGTTTTGATTTTTCAGCCTAATGATGACTTGCTTCACTGATAGTGACAGCTCTTTGGATCTCATATTGAGAGTTGACAGCAACTGATTCCAAATGCAAATGTCACACCTAGAATCAACTCCAGACCTTTTACCTGCTTAATTGATAATGAAATAACGAGGGAATAGCCCACACCTGTCCATGAAATAGCTTTTGAGTTGATAGTCCCATTACTTTTGGCCCCTTAAAAAGTGGGAGGCACATATTAAAACTTCCTAATTAATTCCTACACCGTTCACCCGATTTGGATGTAATTACCTCAAATTAAATCTGAAAGTCTGCAGATAACGCACATCTTGTTTGTTTCATTTCAAAACCATTGTAGTGGTGAATAGAGGCCAAAATCTGAAAATTCTGTCAATGTCCCAATATTTATGGACCTGACTGTATATATATATATATATATATATATATATATATGTGTGTGTGTGTGTATGTATGTGTGTTTGTATATATGTATGTATTATATATATATATATATACACACACACATATCAAAATCTGGCTGCACTATTTCTTAAAATATGTCAGCAATGGTGTTCCTTCACTGCTGACATTTTTCAATATAGGATTATTTTATGTAGAATATATATATATATATATATATATATATATATTATATATTGCATACCTTCCAACTGTCCCCATTTCAGTGGGACAGTCCCACTTTTTGGACATTGTACCACTGTACCACCTGCAGGCCACAGTCGCACATGTGCTCATCATCCGTATTGTGACGGGGCTGTCCCACAGCTCCTGGAGCTCTGGCCAAGCCCCCAGCATGATGAGAACGGAGACATGATGCAGCCCCACCCCCAAAATGTGTTCACGGGGGGGGACGGGACTGCACATTAAAGACACGGGGGGGCATGCCCCCATATGTCAGTGACCGCGGCCTCTTCTTTGGCTCACAGTTGGTGGGGGCGCCATTTTTAATCTTGCCCTGGGCGCTAAAGACCCTAGTTACACTGCTGGGATAGGGATGGCCATCGACCATTGATGGTAGATGCCCGATGTTATCTAGTTTTGCCATTGATGGTAGAGAACCAATGGTTCTCCATCATTAATAGATGAGTAGGAGCCGATGGTTTTTTTTTCCTAACCAGGACGAAGCTTAGCCCAGCCACCCTGGTTGCCACTATATCTTGCCCTCATTTTTGATTGGCCCATGGCCCACCGGCACCAGCAGCTGTGGCCATTGAGGGGGTGCAATCCATCGATGGAGACAGTTTTTGTGCCATCGATGGTAATCACCGTTGGGTCCATCAATGGTAACCATCGATGGACACCCCACTGATGGCCATCCCTATGGCAGGATTTTTAGAAGCCTGCAGTAAAGCTAATATGGATAGTGCACTCACCTTTGTATCTGTCATGTGACTGGTATTGCAGGAGTGATTTGAATTAGGGCTACTTCATGCTGTGCTCATTTTAAATGCTGCTACAGAGTTTTATCAGTTGCAGTAAATACTTGGGTAGTGGTATAAGTATTTTTTATTTATCAGCAGATTATTTTGTAATGGTTGCCACAGAATGAATGTGTGCCAAATAGCTGTAATTATTTAGTTATGGAGCTTAGAAAGCAATAGATTACAAATGTACTAGAGGGCAGCTCGAAAGCATTCATCCTAGCAGTCTGTAGTGCAGAGTACAGGATCATGTGGACATGTGTCACAGAACTGGAAACAGGAGGTTATGGTAAAACTGAGCTGCTGGCAGTTGATGTAGATAGAACAGCCTGTAACTTCAGGCTCCTTGGCAGGTAATTGTAGCTTAACTGATGTTAGATAGCAGCAAGAGCATGAACTGTAACAGCAGTCAGAAGGCAATCTGAGGTAAGAAACAGGAATTGACAGGGGAACTGGACTGGTAAACAAGTCAATAACTGGTACACAGGACATCAGATGATAGGAATGCAGGAACATCAAATGTGAATTTAATATTCTGACAAATAGGCAGAAGTGGAAATATACTTATAAAGGAAATGGGTCGAAACTAGGATTTTTGTCACCCAGGGCAAGGCCATAATTTGGCGCCCCCTGAAAAAAATACAACACAGAGGACGAAAAGGGTCTGTGTTTTTGTGACACAGTAATGCCCCTTATAACACATTATGCCACACATTAATGACCCTTATAACACATTATGCCACAGTATTGTCCCTTATAACACATTATGCAACACAGTAATGCCCCTTACAGCACATTATGCAACACAGAAATACCCCTTACAACACATTATGCCACAGTAATGCCCCTTATACATTGAGCCACAGTAATGCCCCTAATTCATTAAGCCACAGTAATGCCCCTTATACATTATGCCACAGTAATGCCCCTTATACATTATGCCACAGTAAGGCCCCTTTTACATTATGCCACAGTAAGGCTTCTTTTACATAAGCTACAGTAAGGCCCCATCTCCCTTCTCTTACCTGCCAGGGCCGTGTAGTGGGTGAGCTCGGGGTGGCATGGGACGGGGCTGGCACATGCTGAGGAGCTGTCAGTACTGCCGTCATTGTAATGTGGTGCAGCTCATGAACCAATTGGAGCTCATGGACCGGCAGCCTCTGCTGATTGGCTTGAAACCGTCACCACATTCGACTGACGGTGTCTCTGTGCCCTCTCAAGGCCGGGATGCGGCTCCAAACCCACAAGAGCAGCAACAGCCTCCCAGCAGCCTCTCCCCTACACCCCCTCAAGTCCGGCACCCGGGTCACATGCCCCCTTAGCCGCCCCCCCTAGTTGCGGCCATGAACACAATGATGTGCTGTGCATTAGATAACCCCTTCTCATCCAAATGGCATAATTCAAGATGCTGACAGTTAATTCCTTATTGTCCAAAGCAAATTTTAGAACCTGACATAATGTATTTCATAAGGCACACTGGGCCAAGTAGAGAGCAGTTTACTTATAGGAAGGACCATAGTATGTTGGCTCACTCTGTGCTACCTCTCTGCCAGTGTACTGTAAGTAATGATTCAATTGTATATAGTGGCTTAACTCCCATCTCTCACCCTTCTCACTACTACTGTCCCTGTGTGGCTGTGTTTGGAGCTCCTAATTAAGCTGCTACTGAACTGGATACTGATATGACCCTACCCTCCACAGTAACCTATTGATAACTTTTGTATAAGCTCATAAAAAAATAGCACCATCAGAGCATTAAGCCCTATCTTTAGATAGGGCTTAATTGTATGAGATATGCACAAACTGTGCATGGAAAATACAAATTTACCAGAAAAATTATATATTTATATTTGTAATACCATGGAGGATGTGTATGGGTTTGGTTCTTTTCAGAAGCTCTATGAATCTAGTCATGAAACCCAAAGACATGACTATGCTTTTAGTGGCCAATCTAGACGTACTGTATATGCATGAACGGTCTAGATGCTTTTCCTTTTCAGGGTGCCTTAAGTTAACATTTTACAAAAGTATAAGGAATAGCCCTCTTGCTACGTCAATACAGTGATTGGTATTTTAATATTGTGAATTGTATTTGTGATTGAATCTCTGTATGATCTTTGAAAATGCTATTTAATTTTGCTTCTGATGAGCGACACAGAGACGTGGGGGAAAATATCAGGATTTTTGTAGGATAAGATGGAAATTAATTTCAGTAATAGATACATTTGTTAGTGTTTTACTGAGCAGTAATGTTCCTCTTGCCTTAATCCTTCTGTTGGTTTCAATTTTATTGGTTGACATGGTTGTAAAAACGTAAAGTTCCACTTGAGTACAGCCCTTTTCCTACCAGAGTTTGTAATGAGAGTCCTTGGAGGCTAGTTATGCTTTGTGCTGCATGATACATGAAGGGATTCAAATATCCCTGTTAACTGATACACTGATGAATATAATATATATGAGTATATACATATATATTGCCAGAATTATAATAAAAGATAATAGATTACTACAGTACAGTAGTTGTGTCTGCTATATGTATATCTATATGTGATGAACAGGACGGGATTAAGGTTTCTTGGGGCCTCAGGGCAAAAAAACTTGTGGGTGCCCCTACCAATACAAATTCACGGAAAGCTCCCACATCTCAAAACATATAGACCTCCCATCCCCCAACATTTGCTGGGACTTTTTATAGAACAGGCGAGTTAACACCAGAATTGTAAGATTACACTTCTCTAGATTGGTTTCAACTTCCGGTTCACAATCACATACTGAAACAGAGATGTATACATATTTTTACCCCACTATCCCAGTCCTCCTCCTACTTGTGTTCCCCAATACCTCATTCCCCAATTGCTTGCACCAGATCCCCTCAACTATATACAACCTCAACCTTCTACAAAACAATAGCCCAGCCTGCTCCTATCACCAAGATGTTTAACATATGCAGAAAATAGAGCACACCTGTCAGTATGGTGCACTGGTTCTGAACCAGTTGGTGCTAGACAATAGCTGGGGAATGAAGGCAGGTTCCATTGTACTAGAAATCAAAACATTGATAATTTATTTTCTATAAGGAAATAATAAGCATGGCCTACATTTGACCTACATTTTGCTGAATAGTGTGCTGTAAGAATCTACAGGACGGATTGAGTCTTATGAATAATAAATAGCAGAGTGGATGGTTTGTTTTGTAAATTAAGAGTAAGTTGTATATTTAAACTGAATTTGAAAGAGGCGGTATATATTTTCTGACTTTGCAGACATGCTTTGTATTTGATGGATGGTTGTCTATTTACTACACTTTGTTCTAAAAGGAAATACATACATGATCCTGACTGGAAATAAATAGTTTTGAGTGCATGGATACATCAGGCTTTGACAGTTCATAATCACTGAGAAACTCTCCTATTGTGTTTGCACAGGGCTGACACTCAGAAGACTCCACTACAGCATGTCATCTTAAATTGCTATATTACTGAGAGTCAGTTCCTAGCCATTCTGCTGCCTGAGGCAATGATAAAACTGCGCCTCTTGTAGCCTTATAAAGTAGCCTTTCTGAACAGACCAGCATAATGTATACATTTGTATTAGTGGTATATGCTTGGAGGAGCAGCTAGCGCTGTTTGCACAACAGTAGACTGGGCAGACAACCTCATCTCAGGACTGTCCTGTCTAAACTGGAAAGCTCTGCCACTTTAATCATGACTAGATACAACTCATAAGATAACACAGCAGTTCTGACAGCCAAACAGTGACAGCAAGGAATAAATGTGTTTTTTTGTCTGTGTTCCAGCTCTGTAGTTATCAAAATTGTAGTGAAATGACAAACATAAATCAGGTGAGAAACAGATATCAGACGGCGCTGTCAAAAAGCTGCTGGTTGAAGGAGGATGTCACTCTCCTAGCTAATGTATGGCAAAAAAATATAGAATGAAAGAACCTGCGCTGAAGTCTCTATATGAATAGAGATGCTATATATATTGCTGATGGTCAATGACACAAATTTCTCCACAAATCACAATAAATGGTATATAACATTAAATGCTAATAGATACTGGAAAATAGATAAAAACTGTATAGGCTTGGCTTGATTGATAGTAAAAATATATTCATTTAATAATGCATGTCATAACATGCCATAAGTGTTGCACAAATTCAGCATATATAGATCTAAAATCCAATTGGAAATTGCAGACAGTAGCATATAAAAAATTATATGAAATTCATAAATAAAAGAAATCTCAGTCCAAATGGCCTTGTACTGATACCCAATGGTAGTTCTCAATAGTAGAATCTGGAATAATGTCCAGCTTTGTAAATGTATACTTACCAACTTTGTTGAAGCATATCATATCCTGACGAGTAGGTAGTGAGCCCACAGATGGTGAGGAAATTAAGCAACGTGGAATAGCAGTGACGGGTGCCGGTCCGGAAATCCGCAAAGAGGTTCTCAGTCAGTTAGGGCAACACCTATGGGGTTCTAGATGCATTTCGCTGTGGAGAGCCCACAGCTTCCTCAATAGCATAGTTCCCTTTGTTAGAAGTCATGGGTTTAAATACCTCTATCTTAATGAAAAAGTGCAGCAGCTGTGTTATGGATAATTAACCAACAATCAAGCCGTATACAGAAATATCTCAATCTCCTATTCACACCGGAGACTGGTATTTACATTGTTCATATTATCAATGATTAAAAGATACATAGGATGTAATTAGAGAGGAGGATATACAACCAACACAACTTGCTTAATATAATACATAAACTACAACATATAGAGTAAAACTGTTGCATAAAATAATAGAGGAAACCAAATGTCACGTGATGAATGACGTGGATACCACCCGTTGATAGGTAAGATCGAGTCACGTGGTTTTAGATACAGACACAATGTGACTAAATGCTGCTGATTACAACACAGAAAGAATATGTATATCTCTCTTTATTTTAAGTCTTTTAATCATTGATAATATGAACAATGTATATACCAGTCTCCAGTGTGAATAGGAGATTGAGATATTTCTGTATACGGCTTGATTGTTGGTTAATTATCCATAACACAGCTACTGCACTTTTTCATTAAGATATAGGTATTTAAACCCATGACTTCTAACAAAGGGGACTATGCTATTGAGGAAGCTGTGGACTCTCCACAGTGAAACGTGTCTAGCACCCTATCAGATGTTGCCCTAACTGACTGAGAACCTCTTTGTGGATTTCCGGACCAGTACCCATCTCTGCTATTGTATTCCAGCCACGTTAGTTAATTTCCTCACCATCTGTGGGCTCACTACCTACTCGTCAGGATATGATATGCTTCAACAAAGTTGGTAATTATACATTTACAAAGCTGGACATTATTCTGGATTCTACTATTGAGGACTACCATTGGGTATCAGTACAAGGCCATTTGGACTTAGATTTCTTTTATTTGTGAATTTCATATCATTTTTTATATGCTACTGTTTGCAATTTCCAATTGGATTTTAGATCTATATATGTTGAATTTGTGCATCACTTATGGCATGTTATGACATGCATTATTAAATGAATAATTTTTACTATCAATCAAGCCTATACAATTTTTATCTATTTTCCAGTATCTACCAGCATTTAATGTTATATGCCATTTATTGTGATTTGTGGAGAAATTTGTGTCATTGACCATCAGCAATAGATATAGCATCTCTATTCATATAGAGACTTCAGCGCAGGTTCTTTCATTATATATTTTTTTGAAATGACAAACATGTTTCATGATGTTTTGCAGGTGACTAGTTCTGCTGATACAAACTTCCACGTCACCATTCTGCGCTGCATTTGTAAATTTGCATTTCACAGAATTTATATTTTATGAAAAGAGCCAAGACAATGTCACCCAATTCATTCTGCTGTGTCCTCTATCGAGATCACCACAGCGCTACTGCACATACGTGGCCCACTGACCACATACGTGTGGCGGCCATAGGCCTGATTCTGAGCCACATGCAGTGGCGATGTCAGAGGCAGTGGAGCAATGTTTTTTGTCTATGCATGCATCTCAGTCGCACAGCACAAACATCCCGATTTTGTTTGGATCAAATTTTCGCGGTAGCAGAAATGTAAGTGGTGTTTCTGGACAGTGACTGGGAGGTAACAGGGGGTGTTCCTGGACAGTGACTGGGAGGTAACAGGGGGTGATCCTGGACAGTGACTGGGAGGTAACAGGGGGTGTTCCTGGACAGTGACTGGGAGGTAACAGGGGGTGTTCCTGGACAGTGACTGGGAGGTAACAAGGGGTGTGTCAGGATGCGGCCTGGGATTGGCCGCTACTCACCTCCACGCCGGTGTCCTTGGGCTTAGGTGTTCAGTCGCTGGGAATGGAGGTGAGTGGTGTCTGAGTATTCTCCCCGGGGTCTGCTAGGGCTTTCGTACATGCGTCCTGGTTTCTGGGGTGCTGTGCATGGGCGCAGCCATGTTGGTCCATATCGCCTGACTAGTCTCTCCCTATGTTAGTCCTGTGGTCACTCAGCTGATCCTCTGATCCAATGACCAGCTACCCAGGTGTATTTAAGTCTGACTCCAGGAACAGGTAACTGGTTTTCAACTTCACTGTTCCAGTGACTGTGAGACTCACCAGTGTTGCTCTGTGTTATTTCCTGCAGAATGTTGCTTCAGCCTATTCATAGTTTTCCAGGGTTACCTGTATTAGCTTCTATGCTAATTCTCAGTCTGAGACTTTAGTTCTCTCTCAGAAGTCCAGTGTTTTATGTTATTTTTCCTGTGTGTCTTGTAGTGCGCTGCTAGCTCTACTGCAGCTTCCCTGTGTTACTAAGGTGTCAGGTTTCCTGCTAATTTCTAGTAGTTCTCAGCTGGATCTATAGAAATCCCCAGTACATGCCTGTGTCCACTTCTCTCTGTGTCTCTCTGTGCAAATCACCACCTGAATCTATAGCAGTTCCCAGTACATTTCCCTGTGTTCACAAGCAAGCCTGCAACTTGGTATCTCTTCATTCTCAAGTTCATTTCCAGTGTTCAAGTATTCCGTTCATCACCAGTGTTCAAGTATTTAATCACCAGTGTTCAAGTTTTCTGTTCATCTGTTCAAGTATGTCGTTCATCACTAGTGTTCAAGTACTCCGTTCATCACCAGTGTTCAAGTTTTTAGTTCATATCCAGTGTTCAAGTGTTCAGTGCATCTCCAGTCTTCAAGTATTCTGTGGATCTCCAATGTTCAAGTATTTAGTTCAGCTCCAATATTCAAGTATCCAGCTCATCTTCAATATTCCAGTATTAGTTTATATACTATTCATTTAATCTAGTTCCGGTCTTTATGCCATTCCCAGGTACCTGTCCAGAGGGCAGCAATCTGCCCACTTGGTGCAGCGAAACCCAAATCCTGATTGGAGGGGTCACTGGTGAAGACCACCAAGAGGGTTAGACTCTGCACCTCTGGGCAGGTCTAGCCAAACCTGGGTTTAGCCACAATAGGGAGACCTAGCTGTCACTCACTTTCTTGTTCCCTAGCCACCGTACCCCCTGGCTTCTTCTCTACAGTTTGTGACAGGGTGCTCCTGGACAGTGACTTGGAGGTAATGGGGGTGGTCCTGGACAGTGACTGGGAGGTAACAGGGGGTGTTCCTGGACAGTGACTGGGAGGTAACTGGGGGTGTTCCTGGACAGTGACTGGGAGGTAACTGGGGGTGTTCCTGGACAGTGACTGGGAGGTAACAGGGATGTTCCTGGACAGTGACTGGTCAGTAACAGGGGTGTTCCTGACCAGTGACATGGAGGTAACAGGGGTGTTCCTGGACAGTGATTGGGAGGTAACAGGGGGGTGTTCCCAGACAATGACTGGGAGGTAACAGGAAGTGCTCCTGGACAGTGACTAGGAGGTAATAGGGGGTGTTCCTGGACAGTGACTGGGAGGTAACAGGGGGTGGGTAAAAAGATGCACAGAGATGTGTCATATACGAGTGTCGCAGTCATGTAGCTGAAAGCAGCTGCATAGAGAGACGCTGCTCACATAGGGGGCCATACTCAGAGAAACTGCATCTGCCATAGGTCTGGTGCAAGTTTCAATGTGCGCCTGATGGTGCATCTAAAGATACACCAGACAGTAATGCAGCATCTACAGACACTGCGAGTGGGCATCTCAGTCCTTGCACATTCAGACGCACACATTTACAAGGGCTTTATAGTGGCCTGCATCTCAGTCCTTGCACATTCAGACGCACACATTTACAAGGGCTTTATAGTGGCCTGGAGTCACTGATGCATCTGCAGCAAAAGACATAAGGACAGCTGCGAATCAGAATCAGGCCAAATGTATCAAACTCCACCTGTACTTGTGATTGTTGGGAAGATGTATCAAGCCTTGGGGACCTATTTATCCAAATTAACCAAGCTCCAGAATGCAATGCATTCTGGAGCCTGGCCCTGGTAGCTAACACCATCTGAAGATGGAGTTATCCCATTGTAGTCTATGGGCTACATTTCACAAAAAGTACCATGATAGGGATCCGTAGGATCTCTCCCTGGCACTCACCAGTAGCACCTGCATGGTCAGCAGACTGCACATGAGCAATAGTGTGCCATACTCTCAAAGATGTAGTGAAGTGATCCCTTTACTACTCACACACCGCAGGGATGGGTTTCTTTTGAAGCCACTGTCCCAAAAGTGTTTCTTAATACATTCCCACCAATCATAATTTCTTACTGCCGCGAATAGCAGGCGGGAGACTGAATGTGCTGCCTGCCTTCACTGCATATGCCGGCAATTGCAGGGAACAGACAGGCAGAAGGAGCATTAACTGAAACTGAATGAAACGAGTCTGAAGCAAGAGGTAAGTAGTAACTGTATCATACTTGCCTACACTCCCAGAAATCGCAGGAGGCTCCAGATTTTTCGGGTAGCCCACAGAACGCCAGGAAGAGTAGGCAGATCTCCCTCATCACGTCCACTTCCTATTGAAGTGGGCAGGATGGTGAGATTTTACACCCATTCCACCAGCCAACATTACAACTTTGTTCAGCCAAGACTTAACCTGCACCCCCACCAGCCACAACTCCCACCTGATACTCTTGCTTACAAACGTTCTCAGCCATTTTTAAATCTTAATACTCCACAGCGGTCACTAAACCACAGGAGCATAGTGACTGCATTTCACTTGTTTATATATAAATAAATATATTTTCTTTCAATATCATACGTTGACATTCATTATTATAACAATAGATACATCTACCATTAGCGCGGACCACCTTATACACTTTTTTATTTCATGTTTATAGGGATTGGTTACTCCTTATTTGAGGTCCCACAGCTGCAACAGACACCCTAATATAATAGTGAGCGCAAGGCCAATTAACCTTCCTTGTTGTATCCAGGAATACAGTCTCCCCTGTGCCTCTGGATCACTGAGCTGTGAGTTCAGGTTCTTCAGCCCGAGATATTCCATATGCACAAGGTATCAATATACTGTAAATACATACCCATTCATATTTGCATGGCCGACCTTTCGCACCGGCGAAAAGTCTTTGAAATTGAATACGGGAATAATTAAAATATGTGAAAATGACTTTCCGCAGCCTAATTGAATATGGCCCATAAAGTGTTAAGGTGCATACACACACAACGATTTTTTGAACGATTATCATTAACGATATAGTTTATCGTTCAATCGTTGTAAAAATCGTTCACTTTCTGAGTTAGAACGATGAACGATTATCGTTCATGCGCGTTCACGTTTGTAGTTTGTAGTTCAGTCAGACTGACCAACTGAACGATTTTCATTAAGGGAATATGCATAAATTGTTTGTAGTTCAAAAAAATTGTTCATTACACTTTAAAAAATCTGACAGATAATCTGACAGAAAATCGTTCAAAAAATCGTTGGTCTCAAAATCGTGTGTGTATGCACCTTAATGAAGCATACACACGGTCAGATTTGTCAGATGAACGATTGAACGATCTGAACGATCTGATGAACGATTTGACCAACGATTTGAACTATGAACGATTTTTGACTGCATTAAAATGTATGGAATCGTCCAAATCTGACTGCAAACACATCAGATGTCAGATATTGTTATCTGACCATCGGGAACGCGCATCGTTCATTGTTTAGACATGTCAGATTTTCCTTCAGATATGAACGATTTTTTAAATCGTTATCGTTCAGATCTGAAGAAAAATCTGACCGTGTGTATGCACCAAAACCCTTTAAAAAATCTGACAGAAAATCGTTTAGAAAATCGTTGGTAACAAAATCGTTGTGTGTGTATGCAGCTTTACAAGTTGATAGAGAAGCTACTACAGCTGCATACATACACAACGATTTAGAGACCAACAATTTTTGGAACGATTTTCTGTCAGATATTTTAAAGTGTAATGAACGATTTTTTTGAACTACAAACAATTTTTGCATATTCCCTTAATGAAAATCGTTCAGTTGGTCAGTCTGACTGAACTACAAACTACAAACGTGACCGTGCATGAACGATAATCGTTCATCGTTTTAACTCAGAAAGTGAACGTTTTTGTCAACGATTGAACGATAAATAATATCGTTATCGATAATCGTTCAAAAAATTGTTGTGTGTGTATGCACATTTAAAAATAAGTGTTAAGTGGTGATGCCCCAAAGAGGTCCAGCCAGAGCAGTTCAAGGGGCCCCACGCCCCAAAATTCACCCCAGAACCAGGGCCGCAACTAGGGGGGGGGCTGGAGGTGCATGGTATGCATGTTCTCTCCTTAACTCCAGCTTCCGGCTCTCCCCACGGCCTGGGCACTATGGGAGAAACGTCATGACGTCTCTCTCCCATAGTTCCGAGGAGCAGCGGGGCGGACCGGATGGCGGCGGATGCAGGTGCAAGGTTTAAGGTAAGTATTGTTTTTTTTCTTTTTGTGTGTGTGTGTATAATAAGCGGCACTACAGGGGCATTACAATAAGGGCACTACAGGGGCATTACTATAAGGGCACTACAGGGGCATTACTATAAGGGCATTAAAGGGGCATTACCATATGGGCACTACCGGGGCATTACTATAAGGGCACTACAACAAGGGCCCTGCAGGGGCATTACCATATGGGCACTATAGGGGCATTATTATGGGTGCACTACTATATGGTCATTACCTCTTGTGGCATTACTAAAGGTGCACCGCTGAAGGGGACATTACTATGGGAGATTTACCGGGGTGGGGGGGGGGGGGGGGGGGGTGGGGCGCCAAATTACTGTCTTGCCCCAGGTGACAAAAATCCTAGTTTTGGCCCTGCCATAACTGACTACCTACATAGTACTAAGTGCATGTAGGTCTTACCTGTGGCTTTGTTATACAGACTGTGCAGTCAGTATATGATGGGTACCTAATTAAAAACATCAGAGGCAGGTGGGCGGGGTTCTAGTCCAGATTGAAGGAGTCTAGGCCTTCATGTGTGTATATACACATAATATATTAAATATTTTGTGGAAAGGGGGCCTGGACTGCACACATTTTGGGGTGTGGGGCCCTTTGAACTGCTCTGGCTGGACCTCTTTGGGGCATCACCACTTAACACTTATCACTCTATGGGGTAGATGTATTATAGTGGCATGTTAAGTGCCGCTATAACGCTTCCTGCTTCGCCTCTTTACCGAGGCGAAGCAGGAAGCACTACCGGTGAGATGTGTGAACATCTCACCGGCCGGAGAGGAGGAGCGTTAACGCCTAGTGCTGATGCGATGTGTGTCAGGCCCGGCCGGCTCCAATGAGCATGCGCGGGATCTCGCAAGTATCGCGAGATCCCCGCGTGCAGCCCTGGAGCCGGTAGCCGCCACAGCAGGGACAGTGCTGTCCCTGCTGTGGGTATAGGCTAACGCCAGGCTGTAGCTGTCGATAACGACAGCTACAGCCGGCCGAATGGTCAGACGATCTGACCGTTCGTACATAGCCCAGGCTGTCAGCGCTGCTATCTTGTAGATAGCAGCGCCGATAATGACAGGGGCGCATAGCGCCTCTGTCATTTACCGCCCAGACCCCCGATCATACATCGGGGAGAAACGGTATCAGCGCACTTAACGTGCGCTGATACCGTTTCTGGGCTTCATACATCTACCCCTATGTTTGTTTTTTGTTTATGTTACATATTCACACATTTATTTTATTTTTTTTCTAACACTTTTAACACTAAGCAGCCACTTTCACTTACCTAACACTTCACACTTCACTGTTATTTTATTTTGTGTGGTGCCGTGGGGTGGTTTGGGGGTGCCCCACGCTCCAGACATGAATCCCCATAGTGTTAGGGACTTACCCAATGAGGTTACCTTGACGATGGTGGGTTAGCTCATAACTTTGGCCAAATTTATGCCAAAAACCTTGCATATTATGCATAATTATTAATGGTTGTATGGTGCATCTCGTTTCTCTTTTTTCCTCTATGTTTTCCAACAGATTATTGTCAGGATCTGCAGCTTCTGCATTAATTACTGCCTGTCTGTGTGCAGTGTCAGGTGTATGCTAATGAATTCCCTTGTCTGTGCACAGCTGCACACTGGTCTATCATTAAGGGAGACTTGCTCTGTTTGGTCCTTGTACCTGTTAAATTCCAGCCAGTCCATCACTCCATGCCAGTGATAGAAGTTTTTCCGTACTTCCTGTTCCTGTCTCCTGCTTGTCAGTCGAGTTCCTGAGTCAGTCTAGCTGTGTTTTGTGTCTGCCGTTTACTCCATCCAGGCGGCTCCACTTGCATCCCATCCTCACGTGCTGCTTGTACCATCTGGGCAGCACGGAGCGCTTCCTATCCCAGGAAGCGTCTGTCACCATCCAGTGGCCAGTGTCATCCCGGCAGCACTGGTAGCAGCTCTGTGTTCCAGGTGCGCAACCTCGCACACCGTCGCCAGTGTCATCCCGGCAGCACTGGTAGCAGCTCTGCGTTCCAGGTGTGCAAATTAGCACACTGTCGCTAGTGTCATCCCGGCGGCATTGGTAGAAATTCTGCGTACCAGGTGCGCAATCTAGCACACCGTCGCGAGTTTCATCCTGGTGACACTGGTAGCCACTCTGCGTTCCAGGTGCGCAAATTAGCACACCGTCGCCAGTATCATCCCGGCAGCACTGGTAGCAACTCTGCGTTCAAGGTGCGCTATTAAGCACACAGTCACCAGTGTCATCTCGGCGGCACTGGTAGCAGCCCCACGTTCAGTTGCATACCTCACCTGAGTGTCATCAGCCCAAAAGCTGCAACGGTCCTGGGGCCCCAGGTCACAATCAGCCTTCAAGGCTGCAGCAACTGCCCAAAGGATTCATCACACCATTAGTCCCTTGGCCACAACTATAAAGGCCACAACCAGCACCCAAGGCTGCTCCTACAGCCCACAGGCTGCGTCACACCTCTTGCCCTCGGCACCACTAGTACTATACATTCCAGCCCTCAAAGCTGCCATCAGTTGGCTCTACATTTATACCATTGATTCCCTCCAGGAATCATAACATTTATATAATGTACACCATTTTTAAACTCGTCTCTGTTGACCTTGTAGGGAAAAAACCTCTTAGCCCTACCATGCCTTGCCCTTATTATTAAGCGGCAGACAGTGCATCTCCTGGGACATAACCGAGGTTGGGGCAGGCGGCGGACAGTGCATCTACAGGGACTTAGCTGAGCTCAGGGCAGGCAGCAGACAGTGCATCTCCTGGGACATAGCCAACGTTGAAGCAGGTGGCAGAGAGTCCATCTCCTGGGATGCAGCCAAGGTCAGAGCAGGTGACAGACAGTGCATGTCCAGGGATGTAGCTGAGGTCAGGGCAGGCAACAGACAGTGCACATCCAGGGATGTAGCCGAGGTCGGGGCAGGTGGCAGAGAGTGCATCTCCTGGAATGTAACCAAGGTCGAAGCAGGTGGCAGACAGTGCATCTCCAGGGACGTAGTCAAGGTTGATGCAGATGGCAGACAATGCATCTCATGGGCTGCAGCTGAGGTCAGAGCAGGCAGCAGATAATGTATATCCAAGGATGTAGCCAAGGTCAGAGCAGGCATGCAGACAGTGCATCTTCAGGGACGTAGCCGAGGTCGGGGCAGGTGGCAGACAGTGCATCTCCTGGGACATAGCCAAGGTCAGGGTAGGTGGCAGACAGTGCTTCTCCAGGGTCATAGCCGAGGTCAAGGCAGGCAGTAGACTGCTTCTCTAGGGTCGTAGCCGAGGTCAAGGCAGGCGGCGGACAGTGCATCTCCAGGCATGTAGCCGAGGTCGATGCATGTGGTGGACAATGCATCACCTGGGGCACAGCAGAGGTCGAAGCAGGCGGCAGACCGTGCATTTCCAAAGATGTAGCCAAGGTTGGGGCATGCGGCAGACAGTGCATCTCCAGGGACATAGCCAAGTTTGGAAAAGGCAGCAGACAGTGCATCTCCAGGGACGTAGCCGAGGTCATGGCAGGCAGCACAGAGTGTATCACCTGGGATGTAGCCAAGGTCAGGGCTGTTGGCAGTAGACAGAGTATCTCCAGGGACATAGCTGAGGTCAGGGCAGGTGTCAAACAGTGCATCTCCAGGGACGTAGATAAGGTCGGGGCAGGCAGCAGACAGCGCATCTCCAGGAATGTAGCCAAGGTTGGGGTAGGCAGCGTACACAGCAGGAACAAGATGTTTTTAGGACTGCAGATTTTTCGACTTTTTGTTAGTCCAGCTCTTCGTCTGATGGCATAGTGTCTGCTTCCATTGGCAAAATGTGATAAGTTTCACCCCAATTAGGGCACACAAATTGAATGTTATCAAAAAGCCTCTGGTTCATGATAGTAATTGGTTCTTTGAACACTTCACTATGGGACAAAGGAATTTGCTGATTTTCATCTAGATCCATGGAGTCCTTGTGCAGTGTAACTGGGAAAGCTGTTTTTCCAGTCTCTGTTGCTGCCCAGTTAATTAAAGAGAAGAAGGGGTGTTCTCGCACACTGCCATTTACTCCAAGCAGGAGGGACTGTTCCTTACACAGGAGCTTTGTTATAATGTCCTTTGTTACAGGATCAGTAAGCCCTAAATATGTCTGTTCTTGAGTAAGGATCATTGCGTTTACCACTGAAGCTGACTCACTTAGATATAAAATAACTCCAAATTCGAACCAATCCACACCAGCACTGTATGGTTGGCAAGTTATAATTTCTGGAGCATTATAGCCATTAGTCCCACCAAGTACTTTGACATTGGTTTCTCCATATGCATTCTATAGGGCCAAATACAGTCTGTGATCTTAACATGACCCTCTGTGGTTAGCAAAATGTTCTCCAATTTCAGCAGCTATAAATTTTATTGTGGTTGGGTCGACCAATGAGGTCTTTTTCACAAAATCGAACAGATCCCCTCTGCCAGCCAGTTCCATTACACAGTATAGATAGCTCTCTGTATGGAAGGCTGCATAACCATGGATCATGAAATGCTCTCATGTGACATTTCAAGTACCCGACACTCAACCAAACTGTTCTCATGTTCTTTCTTTAAGATTTTGATTAATGCTCTCTTCTTTAAGATTTAACTGCCACTCTTTCCCTACTAATAGCATCTGTTGCCAGCATCACTTTGCCATAACCTCCCTTTTCCAAGTAGTGAGTGGAAAGGAAATTGTTCCACTATTAAAGGGACAGTGTCTGTGCTTTGGAGGCTGGTGGGCATATTGCAGTTCTCTTCTGCAGTTTGCTGAACTGGTGGGATGCTTGGTTGGCCTCTGCTAATTGCTGTTATGAATTGATTTTTCTTATTCTTTACAAATCCAGCAAACCTGTCCCAGCGTCTCCGTATAGCTGCTTTGCCTGATTTCTTTTTGGTCATCTGTGTAAGGTTTGTCTGGCCTGCCCAATGACTGCATCCCTCACCTGGATCTTCAGCAACATCAAAGTTTTTCCTGTGTCTCGCTCGCCAAAATCTGGGACATCTGCTGCATGCTCTTATGAACTGATCTCTTTTCTTTTTTAGAAGTCCAGCAAACCTGTCCCAGCCCCTCAGTACACCTGCTACAAATGTGTTGTTTATTCTCACCTCTCTTGGCTGGTTGTGCCTGGCCTGCCTTCTTTCCTCTGCGTCTCTCTGCTTTTTTGGCCAGTTTTCCTTGGTTTTTCCATCTCCCTGCTTTGTCTGGAGGTTTTTTCTTTTAATAGTTCGAATGATATGTCAGAAGACAACAATAGGGCTCTTAGGGCCTGATTCAGACCTGTCGCGAGCGCTGAGTGCTCGCAACCGGGTCGATGGTGGCCCAGAGCTCATGTGCACTATGGAGCCGGCTCCGTCATGCGCATGCGTGAGACCCAGATAGCGACGGGCAAGCCGTCGCTCCGAGTCTCGCACCAAAGGGGGCGTGCTGTTGATGTTGAGTGACAGCATGTCCCCTTTGGTGGGCGGGCCGGGGAGTGGCTGCCCAGACGGAGGCGTTCCCATGAGAACTGTTTGAGCCGAAAGCTCTCTGGGGCTTGCGGCAACGAGACCCTACCACAAGGGTCTCGTCGCAAGCCCGATGGTAGCGATGGTCTTGACCATCGCGACCATCTTCCTGGCCGCTCGCTGTAGCTGTGGGGGGTTACTCACAGCTATGCGAGCGGCCGGGAGGCCGCTCCATAAAAAAAAAAAGAAGATGCCCTGATTCAGAGTGAGCGCTCTGTCAGAGCGTCCGGCTCTGAATCAGGGCCTTAGCGAATAAAACAAACTTGCAATATCACAAGATGTGACTGCGCAGTTTGGAGTTTCTGAAAACAGAGCTACAGAGGTTCCAGCCGCTCTACAAGTAGATGTGTGATGTCATCAGTAATTGTGATGTCAGAGGCAGCTGCAGTGTGCAGTTGAGCTTAGTCTTATAAACTTTCTATCGTCAGATGATAGATGTGACCCATAAACTTAAACTAAACTTAACTAAAATAAACACAGGAGACCAAGTTATGCCTTTAAATTAATTGGTCAGCTTTATTTGGTTACAAGGTAGACATGGTGGCAGGAGAAAGAACGGCAACTAACCAGCGTCCACTTGTCTTAGGCCGGAAGTAGATCACAACTTGTGAGGGCCAACTATCCCAGACAAGGGTAGGGTGATCTTAAAACTTGCAAGGGCCAACTATCCCTTTCAGAGCAAGTGATGCGGCCCCAACACCCATGCCAATGCACCATACATCCTGCTCGGTCGAGAGGTGCCGCTGACCCCAATAGGGTGAAATCAGCCTATCAGTGCATTGAAGGGGTGCGCACCGCTATTACTGCTGCAAGATGGACACTTCAATATTGCCGGTCTTTCCCGCCACAGCGGCTCTCAGGAGAGAAGCAGCCCGCCACCATGCTAACAAACCAAACCCTTAAAAACTGCAAAAATATCTTCTAGAAACAAAAAATTACCCTCCTCAGTAAGATGAACTCCATCCCTGCGGAAAAGGTGGGCATCCTGAATCCGAATTAAAGGATGGTGCACCACCAACCCTCCCACTTCCAGCACGTGCCTAGCCACCCATTTGCCTGTCCCAAGCCACACTATTATAGCAATATCGCCATGAAAGCCTGGCGATGATAGGGGACCACACCAAAAGGCAGTTAGGCAATAACCGAACCACCTTTCTCAAGTCACGAACAATCGCATGGCGCAACTCTAAGGAAGTTTGCTGGCCCAAATCATTGCCCCCGAGATGTATAATTAACACTAAAGGGGAACCAAATTCAGCCACTGACCTGTGCAAGTTGCGCAACAAAGCTTCCCAAGAAAATAAATAAAAGAGTGACCAATGAGCCAAATGGGCCTAGCGTACTGGACACCTGCAAATATACAGAAATAAAATAGATAAGCATATATGCAGCATGTAAATCACAAAGGAGGAGTGGGAGGATGGGAGGGGGGGAGGAAGACTTGACCCGAGGTGAAAACCTACAAAAAACCTGCTGGATCTTTTCTATATTTCATTCGTTCACATTAATATTATATTAAGCTAAACGATCAATGTCCAGAGCAGGGCAAAAAACAGGGCAAAATCTCTCGGGACCCCCACCGGAAAGGCAGCGAGTTGGCCAAGGCACTCAAGTCCAAACGAATAAAGTATAACAATTTATGATTCCAGACGAACATAATTTCTGTAGGCATTGGACTTCCATCTTCCGAGAGCCTGGATCTCCTGTGAAGAAAGACCCGAGGAGGCCGCAAAAGTGGCGGCACCCATTCTAAAAGAATGGGTGCCGTAATCCGAAGGGGAAAGCCCGAGGTGCCGTATGCCGCGATGGAAGACCGATCTAAATTGGAATTTAGTCAAAGGACTTCCGTCCTCGTGCATAAGCCAAGCCCCCGGCCGCATTGGCCTGCAAAGAGTATATTGGGAGGCCAAGTGAACCGGACAAATCCCGTCATCAGGACAGGACTTCAGGAAAACCCAGCGACCTCTACCCAACTGATCGGTCTTGGAACGCCGAACACGGCACCACCGCGTATCACGCAGCAAAATGTGACAACGAAGCAGAGGGGGCTGAGCGCGGCGTGAAGACGCTACCAGCTCGCTGATGCGAAAAGCCATGAAAGGCCATCGCAAAAGCGAGGCGGAATAACAGAACCTCGAATTGCGAAGAACAAATGCCCGTCAAACTTTCACCTAGACGCGCTAACAAATCAGGACCAATAGGACGACGCTGGTCATCCGCGGCAGGCCTGACGCGAGACCAACCCCTAAGGGCCCTTTGTATTAAAAAACCCTTAGTTATGTCCCTCCGCCCCGCTAGGCGCAAAAAGAACGAAAATCCCAGCAAGCCTCTGGGCAACATAAGCCCGCGACCTGCCGGAATCGAACAAGAAACAACAAAAGCAACCATATTAGTATCACGAGAGTTACCTGACGAACTCCGTCCTTGCAAAAACTTCTCCCACTGTTGCCAAGATGTCTGGTAGGCCGTCAACGTCCGTGGGGCCATGGACCGGCGTGCGAGATCTTCCATTCTGGTTTGATGATCTGCCAAAAATGAAATGGACAAAGCTCACCTTTTAATGCCGCGTACGGGTCCAATTCACGGAACCTTCGCCAATCCTGTCTGGAGAGCGCATCAGCAATGGAATTATCAGTACCCGGCACATGACGAGCTGTGAACAATATGTTAAACTGCAAAGCGCGCAGAACCAGCCAAGCAAGCAGCCGCAACACTGGCAGCGACGACGATCTTTGGTTATTGATCGCATGTACTACCCCCAGGTTATCGCACCAAAAAACTATGGAACGGTCGCGCAACCGCTGACACCATAGCTCTAATGCCACCACTATGGGAAACAGCTCTAGTAGGAGCAAGTTCTTGGTCAATCCTGCCTGTACCCATTCAGCCGGCCAAACTGAAAAAACACCAATCTCCTCCCAAAAAGGATCCGAAACCTGATGATCCAGCAGCATCCGTGAAGAGCTGCAGGCAAGCATTAGGCTGAGGATCCGCAGGCCAGACGCGCACTCCATTAAAATCGACCAAAAATGCGTTCCAAACCGCCAGGTCCAGCTTTAGTTCAGACGACAGTCGCAGAAAATGGTGCGGGTGACGCAGCCCTACCAAAGCCCTCTGTAGCTTCCGACAGAAAATCTTCCCCATCGGGATAACTCGACACGCGAAGTTAAACAGCCCGAGCAGGGATTGACCTTGACGAAGAGTTACCTTTCCTCCTGCCACCGCTAGGAGTATAGTATCCTGCAAATGACGAATCTTGTCCGGCGGCAGCCGGCAAAGACCCTCCAAGGTATCAATTTCAATACCCAAGAAAACCAGCTTAGTGACTGGCCCTCAGTTTTATTGTGCGCGATAGGTACTCCAAATTCCGAGAAGAGTGCTTGCAATGAAAAAAGGAGACGATTGCAGCGACGCGAACCAGCTGGACCTACGCACAAGAAGTCATCCAAGTAATGGGCTATGCTCGTCTCCCCAGACCCCACCGCGACACACCAATGGAGAAAGGGACTGAAACGCTCGAAGAACGCGCAGGAAATAGAACAGCCCATCGGAAGACATTTTGTCCAGGTAATAGCCATCCGTCAACCGAAACCCCATGAAGCGAAATGATTCAGGATGCAGGGGCAACAATCTGAAGGCGGACTCAATGTCCACTTTCGCCATGAAAGAACCCGGACCCGCTGCGCGAACCAATGCTAACGCAGATTCGAATGACTGGTACTGTACGCGGCAGACCTCAACATCTATGGCGTCGTTAACCGACGTGCCTGACGGATGTGACAGGTGCTGAATTAAACGGTAACTCCCGGGGGCCTTCTTGGGGACAACACCCACCGGGGAAAGGACCAGATCGGGTATCGGAGGCTGCGGGAAAGGTCCAATCATGCGACCCAGCCCGACCTCCTTCATAACCTTATCCTTTAGCACATGAGGTAAATCGCAGGCCGAGCGTAAATTCCTAGGGGACCCGGAACCGACAGGCCGTATTATTGGAAGCGAAAATCCCTCTGCAAAAACACTTACGCAAAAAGGCGGCGTTGTCCCGCACAGGATACCAGTCTAACCATTTTGCCATGGCATCCAGACGAATGGGAGTCGACGCTTTACTTCGAAGTCCCAGCCCCCGACCGTTTGGCAGAGGGTGCTGCAGAGGAGGCCTGAGCTCCCCCTGGACCGCGGGAGCAGTCCTTACTGGGGTGTGCCGCGCCGCAGCGGAGGCACTGGTGTCGAAAGCGACACCTGTTACCAAGGGTACAATTCCCATTGTTGTATGCGTAACACTTCCGCTTGTTTTGCCATCCATTGACTGTCCTTGGTGCCGAGGGGGACGAGGGTTGAACTGGCCGCCCAGGGGACTGATCAACAAGGACGTGTGTAGGCTGAGTCACCTCCATCCACACTTCAACATCTTTACAACTCAATTCCATGACCTTAACCCGATCTTGCTTTCGACGAAACTCTTCGTCGTATTGGCGCCACGCCGTACTGCGTGAGGCCTTGAATAGGCCATGTATCAGGTGTAAATATCTTATCACATTAAGGTACTCGGAAGGCCTGGTTTTGAGATAGCAAGTTGAGAACACGCAGAACCCAGATAACCAATTCGTGTAAGACTTAAAGGCCTCCAGACCAATACCCCCTTTTTCCTTTGCGGTCGCAGCAGCTTTCTTCGCCGTAGCTGTAAGGGTGAACATATCTACGTAGCGCCCTTTTTTGATCCGCTGCTTAACCCTGGTACGCATACCTCGAGTGACAGCTGTATTAGCGCAGTGTACAACATCCTCCGAACCCGCTCCGCGATCTACACTGGTACTACTGCCAGAGGACCGTTCGCTAGAATGCCTGTGACGACGTGAGCGACGTCTGCGAGACCTCCTTGCCCTTTTACGCCTAGCCTTCCGCGAACTATCGCTTGAAGAGGAGGAGGAAATGGAAGTAGACCCGCAGTCAGATGTACTGTCACACTCACCAGAAGCACTGGCAAGGGCATTGGTAACTCCAGCGCCTGCGTTAGCTCCGACTTCCGCCGTCGCGCTTCTGGTCGGGGCTGCGACCACTGTTAACTCCTCCAGACTGTCGTCTGTAAAAGAAGAGACTGAGGCGGCATCGTGCGCATTGTCTGTGTCCGTAGCCTGATTGGGCTGTGGAAGGGAGATGGCAGAGGGAGAGAAAGAAACGGAAGGAGCTGCGGGCATGGGAGCGAGGGGAAGACCGCAAATCCTGCCTAATTGCTGCACCAGAGGGCCAAGCTGCGTCTGCACGGCGGACACCGCTGACGCAGAAGGGCCTCCAGTGTCAGCGTTTCCAGGCTGCTGGGTCAAAAGCGGTGTCAGTGCACCCACCACAGACACCAGCAGTCCGGCTATGGCACCAGCATCCAGCAACGGAGCATTCCCTGGTGTCGCAGGCCCTGCAGGCATAGCAGGCGCCTGAGCAGCTGCCACCCCCGTAGGCCTGGGGGAGCTGGCAACTGCAGACATGGGGGACCCCATGTCTGCATCATCATGAACAGAGGGCAGCAGAAGAGGGGGCGGATTAACCTGCCTGTCACTATGCAGGCGTTGGCTCCGCCCCCTTCGTCTCCGCCCCCCGCCTGTAGGAATATTGGCCTGCGTGCAAGCCGGCGCCATGACAGGCATCCGGCCTGCACGCTTATGTGGCCGCTTCCGCCGCCCTTCCCCCCGGACTTCAGCCGGCTCACTCCGAGCGGCCATTGGGGGAGAAGGGCCGGGCGGTGTAACTGCCCGCTGCTGGCCGCGTGAACGGCCGGAGCGCGCACCCGCTACATGCGCGGGCGCTGTATTATGCCCGGCCGCCGATCCCCGCCTGCCCTGGTCCCCCGTCGCACTAGTACTGGCGACCAGCGGGGAACCAGGGGCAGGCGGAGGCAGCAACCGCGGCGTTTTGCGGGACCGCCGCGTCCGCGTGCGCGGGACCGCAGCGTCGCCAGAGAAGGGGGCCGCTGTACCTGACCCTCCCGAACGCCGGGAGGGTAGGACCTGAGGGGGATAAAGCGCGCCGGGCCCGACACCGTCTGACAGACGGGCGGGTACCGAGCGCGCGCGCTGGGGGCGGCTCATAGTGCAGGGAAGCAAGATAGGACAGGTAAAGAAAGAGAAAGAAAAGTTAGATAAGAAAAGAGAGAGTGTATATAAAGGGAAAGTATAGAGAATAGAGTAGGGAAAGATATAAAGTAGGGAAAGAGAAAGTAGGGATGAATAAAAACGATTATCCCAACAGACAGATCTGTTAATAAAGGAACTGTACTTTCCTGGTCGCAGATCAATTCAAAGAGGCAGATTTTCCACAGTAGATTCACTACACCCTCTCACTCACCCCGCCCCTAACCTAACGTCCTATCACATCTGCCTACTACTGTCAACAAACATTTTTAACTTTATTAACCCCTCTATCCCTGACTAGAAGTTTATGTGCCGTCGGCTCTATTCCTAACCTCCATTATATAAGGTTGCTTAAAATATGGCAGTTTACGTATATGAAAGTTTCATCCTGTCCAAACTGTAAACAGTATAAGATATAGAGAAAGAGTCCTTATTTCCCATATCTAGAATGTACTTGTGCCCACATTAAGACATTCAAATTAATAATTTGTAAGAGAATACATTTTGGAGATTAGACTGTATTGCTGACAGTATATATCCAAATAGAGAAGCATTTAAAAGAGCCTTTTCTCTCAGTTTTAGACAGGGGATTCCAGTCAAAAATACCACTGACTGATTTTTGTGATGCTTCCTGCTATGTATTGCAGAAAAAATACCAGTAACCTAGTAGGCTTCATTTTCATTTTTACAATTTGGAGCCTATTTATCATAAACAGCCCTTTTGTGGGCCATATGACTTTTATGTCAATAAGCTTAAAATGTCTGCCAGGCAGAGATGTGACCTCACAGACCAATAGGAAGCTGTGGAGAGATGATTGGTCTGCACAGTCACAGTTCCATTGTGTCCATTAGTAAAGAGGTTTCACTGATCACTAAGTGCCATTTTTCTTTTTTTGTCACTTTAACAAGGGGAATCTCCTTTTGTTTATAGACCTTCACATTACACTGTTGTTATAAGCAGAGTGGAGGGTGCAACTGAGGTGATTGAAAGTAGGCGCTGACCATATCCCATGATACAGGCCACACCCCCTGTGCAGACCACACCCCCACAACACTAGTCATGCCCCACCACATCACTAGTCACACCCCCCATGCGAAGACACACAATAGGCTCTTTGTACATTTCAGCTCCAGGCCAATGTGGACTTTAATCTTGCACTGGCTGTTTAATATGTTGGCACTATATAAATAAAGGATAGTAATTAATCTTATGTTATAATATTAAAATTGCAAATATATTTCTGAAATACAGCAGTGTAATTCTGAAAACATGCCGTTGCTTTTTTACCATTTTGCGTAAAATATACAGCAATACTTTTACATTCTAACATGAAAACATTTATATGGAATTGTTTTATCAGGTAAGTGCTCTGTGTTGCAAAACTAAACTGTTACTAATTAGCATAAATGTTATTTATATATATGTATATTGTTCACTTAAACATTTAACCAGCATGAATTAGACTTTGATAAATATTTCAGGCCACACATTCACGTATTTATTTGAAAAAGCTTTTTACCTTCTTTTCCAGTTATTGAGGAGGGGATGTTTGATAGACAGAAGAGCACATCTCCTTGTTCTCTGTGAGCGTTGCTAGGCTACAAGCACCTGAGCATCTCATCAGTGGATTTTTGCATAGCAGACTCTGCAGCGCTGGGGAAATAATACGAAGAAGGAGAAGGAGAAGACAAAAGGCATGATTTAGAGTTTAATAAAAAATTGCTTATTTGGCATACATGCACTTACATTTCTACAATAGTATTTTGAGTTGCACACACGGCCATACTGGCCATCTGGCAATTCTGGCAAATGCTAGAAGGGCCAATGGCCTGATGGCTGGTTCAACCACCTGGAGGCCTGGCGGAGCAGCTCCTACTCTCAGATGTATCTGCTCTGATGACATGCTTTCTCTAATTCGTAAGTGGGACTTCATGAGGTCACGTTGCACAGCCACATATTGGGGGAGTCGCTCGAAAAGACAGTGTTGCATGAGGCCATGCTCCCACGGCTCCAGACACACCCTAGTGACTTGTGACCACGCCCCTTTTCCAAATGTGGCCACCATCTTTGTCAATAACATGCAAACACCTCAGATACGCCTCCTGAAAAGCATATGTAACTCAAAATATGATGCATCTCTAAGGGGGATAGTTAACTTTGGGCCTGATTCATTACCGATCACAACTGCGATTATGCACGCTATCAGCCAATTGATCGCAACTGCGATTATGCACGCTTTCAGCCGATTGTTGTGTTCTGTGCATGCGTATGCATCGCAATGCGCGTGATCGAACCGGCCACTGTGATAGGGACTGCGATCGCAATGACCACGCAGACCCATCGCAGAGTGATTGACAGGAAGTGCCGTTTGTGGGAGGTGACGGGGGTGGTCAGCAAAATGCAAGCGTGCCAGGGAGTTTGAACGCGATTGCAGGGGCGTGCATAAATTAGCCACTGCGATGCCTTACGCAGCCTGAGCACTCATAGCATGCGATTAAGGCCCTCATTCAGAGCTGCACGTTAACAGCAGTACGCTCGTTGCGTTCCGATGTTGACTAACCGCGCATGCGTCGGTGTTACACTGCGCATGTGCGTACGGCAGATTGCGAGCTTTTTTTCTCTCGTTCCTAAAATAGCGTACAGGAAGTGACATGTCAAATGTGATTGACAGAACAGGGCGTTTTTGGGTGTTGACGGGGGTGGAGATGGAAAAACGCAGGCGTGGCGAGGCGTTTTTGGGGCGTACATACATTAGCAGATGCGAACGTCAAATGTGTTCGGACCGTCACATACGTCACTGGAACATCCTCTTTCCCTTCAAAATGCTCGCACAGTTTAGGGTCTGGATTACTCGACCACATTGGCGATGGCCTTCTCCTCCGTCCCGGGACTCCATGATGTTGCAGCGATTAATCGCGGGTGGTCACAAAAGCAATTAGTGTTGTATTGAAAACCGGCTTGGTATGTGTTTGGAAAGCAGTTTATTGGGATAGCTCAAAACCGTACGCAGGTGGAAATCATACCTGCTAATGTCAGGATTACACAATCAATTGGCGTACATTTTTTGGGGTTTTTTTTGGCCTCAATTTGTTGTTTATGGCCTATTGTGACAATAATGTCATCATGTTTTAATTAGCTCCCCTTTTTTTTTTTAATGTGGAATTTGCATCGTTATGTGATTTTTTAAACGTTCCTTCAAGAGGCCTTTTTTTTTTAAAAATGAAATGGTTTTTTGTGTCCTTTTTTGCCTTTAGGGCCAGGATTAAATGTAACCCATTTGTACAATAATGTCACAATACAATGTCAGATTTTTATCATAAATTTATTGTTTAAACACAAACCAATTGGCATAATATTTTGTTTTCTTTTTTTCTGGCAAAGATACTTTTTATCAAAAATAAATAATCAATAACTGCTAACATAAACGTACAAAAAAAAATTAAAAACATTTCACAAGAAAGGAGAGGGAAGTTTTGACCAGAAAGGAATATGAGCCAAGCACAGAAGGAGTGTGGGAAAAGTCGCCATTGCTGTCACCGTTTTTTCGCCCGTTTGGATGGGGGAGGGTGGGCGCCAGACCGGGTCCGGGATGCCATCGGGCTGGCCTGTCCAGAGGCAGATGTTGTGGCCTCTGGACTAGGCACAGGGCTAGGCACATTTGGAGGATTGGCTGATGTTGTGCCAGAGGTGGAGGATCCTGATGTTCCGGCAGGAAGGGAGGTCGGCTCCACCATGTGCTGGCGAACGAGCTGCTCCAGGGCATTGGCGATGCGGATGTTGGCCCTGGTATTTTCCGCCAGGGCCTGACCAATGGTCACGTTGGCCGCAGCATTTTGCTCCAGGGCCTCAGCCACCCGTATCAGACTGGCGTCCATCCTCTGCAGAATCTCCGTATGGAAATCCGATTTTAAATTGAGTTCTGTGAGGAGGCCCACTGCCTGCGAGGGGGCACGCCCTGGACTGGCTTCTGCAGGGTCCTCAGCCGGATGTACTGGTTCCTCCCCTGCAGAGCCAGCAGAAATTCTGCGGCCAAGGCTTCCCTCTGGAGCAGACTCATCCGCCTGTGTCTCTGTTGGAAAAATGAGAAAAGAGTCACATTAGAATCTACATATTGGCACAATAGCATTTCAGAGTTGGTGACATCACAATACTTACCTGGGCCAACATGAGGAGCCGCAAAGTCTGGCATGTCCGTATCCATGTTGGACACGCCAAACACCTCCACAGGCTGCACACACCCCTGTGCCAGCTCTTCTAAATCCGTCAACTCCAATGACACAGGGGTGGGACCCCCACCTGTCCCCCTTGCATGCCTAGCCCTGTCCGCGAGTTTTTGCTTTAGGCGATATTTGAAGTCGCCCCATCTGTGGGGAAAAATGGAAGCCATTATCCTTTGGTTTAAAATGGGGTTTGTTTTTAGGGGGGGCAAGGGTTTACTTACCGCCGTTTGGCATCCCGGGCTAGACGGACATAATCACCCACTCTATTGACAGCAACGGCTACCTCTTCCCACATTCTCCACTTCTGGCTTAGACTCATATTCCTGTCTGCCTGTGGCAGGATGTCCACACACTTCTGGATCAAAACCTCCATCTCCTTTCTTGTGAAATGCGGCTGCCTTTTTTTTTTGGCCGCTTTGGCCGGAATACTGGGCCCAGCAGCCTCTTCCATGTCATCCTCCTCACCTATTTGTGTAAATTTACAGAATTCACAAAATCACAACTTGCCTAATCTTATGTTTCAAATTAATTGTTGATAGAAAATGCATGAAAGACTTACCGCCTGACTCTTGGGCATTTTTTCCCTGGTCTGTCGCCATGTCTGAGGTCCAAACAAGAAATACACCAGAATTTGAATGTGTTTTCGTGACGTATTTATACATGCGTCCTTATTTTGCGGCCGCATCATTGATTGTGCGGCCCTATGATCCCTCCTTAATTTGTGCGGGAAACGAAACACTATTTATGGCTTGGTGTGTCTCAAGTCGAGGTGGCGTTTTTGGATTGTTGGAGGTTATCTTGGCTGGAGTTTATTGATTGCGTAGAAAGGAGTTTGCGGTTGGAGATTCGTTTGTTGGTTAGATTTGCGTTTTTTTTTTCCGTTATCTTTGTTGGTTTATATTTTTGGGACCTCGTTTCTTGATTTGGTAAGTTTTGTGAAGTCTAACTTTTGTTCAATTGTTGTTTCATTGTGTTTCGTATATTTTGTAATTTTTGGATCCCTAATTTCTTCTATTTTAGATTTTGTTTATTTTCGACCCCAAAGACCTTTTGATTTTGCATCTTAGATATTTGCTCTTGGTAAGTCCATTTTTTATCTTGTATTTGCAAACTAATTAGCGCATTTTTAGTAGTTACTCTTGTGACTTGTATTAGCAAACTAATTAGCGCATTTTTAGTAGTTACTCTTGTGACTTGTATTAGCGAACTAATTAGCGCATTTTTAGTAGTTACTCTTGTGACTTGTATTAGCGAACTAATTAGCGCATTTTTAGTAGTTACTCTTGTGACTTGTATTAGCGAACTAATTAGCGCATTTTTAGTAGTTACTCTTGTGACTTGTATTAGCGAACTAATTAGCGCATTTTTAGTAGTTACTCTTGTGACTTGTATTAGCGAACTAATTAGCGCATTTTAAACAGCTTAATAATCATTCTAACTTTTTGGTGGTTTATCTTTCGCTTTTTGAGCCAACATTTCGACCCATTTTGATGTACTGTGTTAAATGTCGCTTTGCGGTTTTGCTAAATGGGTGTTTGGCATATTTTAACTTTGGTCTAGCACAAAATTTATAAACAAAAATGCACAGAGTGAAATGTGTCAAGTAATTTTGTTGTTTATTTTCAGTTTGGACGTATCATGACAATACCCCGGCATGTAAGCAGCAATGGATGGTATCATCAAGCTAAGTTGTTTTAATATAGTTTTGGGGTGGGTCAAAAGCCTTACTTTGAAATCTTTGAATTTCAGGTTGATCTGGGGCGGATTGTTCTGGCCATGCTCCCGGAAGCCGACCAACCTCAATCTCATCCCAGGCGTAGGCATCGTAGGCATGCAAGGCCCCAGATTTTTCGAACATGTGTCACCCTTTTTGGAATGCCCGATGATGAGGTTTTAAGACGCTACCGTCTACCTCCCAAAATCATCATAGACACTCTCTCATTAATAGAAAGTGATCTTGAGCGGCAAATTGACAGTCCAACAGCAATACCACCACTGACGCAATTTATGGCGGTGTTACATTTCTGTGCCTCAGGATCGTTTCAAACAACGGTGGGAATAGTGGCGGGCATCTCCCAATCCTCCTTTTCCCGGATCCTGAGGGCAGTGATGGAGGCACTTTTCAAGCACCTCCATCATTTTATTCAAATGCCTTTGGATATGGGTGCCCTTAGTGTGGCCAAGGCCAATTTTTACCAAATAGCTGGCTTCCCACACATCATAGGGGTTGTGGATGGTACTCACATACCACTTCAGCCTCCAGCACGGCTGGAGGCAATATTTAGAAACAGGAAACACTATCACTCCCTGAATGTAATGGTGGTATGTGATGCCTCCCTCCAGATCCTGTCCCTGAATGCTAAATTACCAGGAAGTGCACATGACTCCTTCGTCATCCGGCAATCAGGGATATGGCAGAAATTAACCAACCTACAAGCTGGTGATGCGTGGCTTCTGGGTAAGTGGAGACCTTTAGTACATAACAATGTTAAGCTTGATACACAGTGTTCCTGATGTTGTTTCTTATTTTTCACAGGAGACAGTGGATACCCTTGCATGTCCTGGCTGCTCACTCCTTATTTGGCTCCCACACCAGGCCCACAAAGTGAGTATAATTCCGCACTTACAGCCACCAGGCAAGTGGTGGAGCACTGTATCGGCCTTTTAAAAGGCCGTTTCAGATGCCTCCACCGCTCTGGTGGCGAGCTCATGTATTTGCCGGATATGGTGTCGAAAATTGTGGTCCTGTGTGGGATATTTCACAACATCGCCATAAGGAGTGGTGTCCCAATGCAGCCAGAGGATGCCTTACCTGAGGATGGCCCCCCCGAGGTTGGTCGGAGGTGAGTATGTGGGGGGGCCATACGCGATGATGTGGTGGCCAGATTTTTTAGGTAAGTTTGACCAAAACTACAGTGTTTATACCTAATGTGTTTGTGTTTGTTTGCGAACATCTAATTTATTTGGATTTTTTTCACCATCTTCTGTTTGTTCACATAATCTTTGGCATTCCAACGCTCACTACTTCCTGCTACCCTTACCAAACCTGGATCTGGTGATTTGGGGCATATATTCTGGAACCCATATCGCAACGCCATGTTTATGGAATCATGTTGGCATGGTCCTTCGTCAACCAGTTCTTGATTGTTTTTTTAATTTAAATATTTTATTTGTATGTGTTGTATTTGAGTTTATCACTGTGTTTTTTTTTGAGGGAGTGACCACTTTGATTTCTCATTTATGTTGTGAATAAATGTTTGGAGAGTGAAATGGTCTTCCTTTTTTTGGACGTTAACAGCAAGTGTAACCAGGTTAACACACCTTACATTTGACTAAGGGGTAATCCAGTACTGACACCAGTTGATGTAAACTGAAATATGTTTTCAGGTTCCCAACCCACACCAAAAGGAAGCCTGTCCAAACCTTTGGATTTGGAAGATTGGCCTAAGCAGCTTGCACACCAACTAGGAACCTGTAAAATGTAGAAATATCTAATTGACACTACACCCAAAAAGGGAAATGACATTGTTACTGTTCTGTGTTTCTTGTGGCTGATTTACATACAAATACAAAACACAATCTAACTTTTAAAAAAGGGAAATCCTTGCAGGAACAGTCAACTTATGTCAGGGTTTTTTTTTTATTTTTTGGAAAAAAAGAATGAGCCAGAACATATATTCGAAATCAACAATTTATTTAGAAAACTTAAAAAAACAAAAAAAACTACTGGCGAAGGATGCCAGACAGCCGGTCAAGGCCCACAAGAACGCCAATGACATGTTGGCGCATCTGGCCAACACATTCGACCACCTCTTGCCGACGCCTCTGTTCCTCTGTGTGTGAGAAAAGTGTGTGGATTAATAAAACAGTAGGGAAGCCACATTAACAAAAAAAAACACAACGAAATCACTCCTAAACCTAAAAAAAAGAAACCAAAACAAAAAGGGGGTGCTGCCAAAAATACCAGGCCTATGTACAAATTCCCATAGGTGTGATATGTGTATGTTGAAACCAGCAGGAAGAGGTAAAGGCAAACTGCTAAATCACCAAAAGTAAACCCAAAAATCACGAATAAAGGCACGACACATGATTACATACAAACAGTTTGTGCTTAAAAAAAATGCGAAAGAAAAACATACCGGGAGCCAATACGGGAGCTCTGGAAGTCCCTCCATGTTCTTTCTCGGAGGAGCCTTCATTCCCCAAAGAACGGGGAGGGGTAATGACGGACTCCGGGGACGGGGTAATTGTAAGAGGGGTGGGTGGAGGAGAGGGGGAAGTGGGACGGAGGGGAATGAGGCCCGACAGTTCCGGGAGAGGGTCTGGGATGGCTGGGGAGGAGTGGGGTATAGGGGAAATATTTGGGGTGGAGTGTTGGCTGGGGGTTGGGGATAGTGGCCGGGAACGCCGTCTGGCCGGACGGTGACGGCGTAGTCTTGGCTGTCCACCTAAAATATGTCAAACAAATTGAGGTTAGTTTCTGGCCAAATCCGGGGCCCAAATAAAAAAAAAAAAACCAACAACAAAAAACATGCAAATAGGAGTAGAATGAAAAAAACAGAAATAGAGGGAAAACATGCACACGCAGATATGAGGACAAATAATAAATAGGACAGACAGGAAAACATGCACACGCAGATATGAGGACAAATAATAAATAGGACAGACAGGAAAACATGCACACGCAGTTTGCCCCACAAACACAAACATGAAAACCACAATACATAACACTTACTTTCCAGTATCTGCATGCGAAAGAATGCCAGCAAGCGGGGCGTTCGCCGTTGCAGGTCTGACCACCTGCGCTCCAGCTGCCCGATGTTGCGGCGTGAGCCTAAGGACCGCAGGCGGGACCGTGCCTCCGCATACGCGGAGCGCTTCTGCCGGTTGGTGATGGGTGGAGGCTGGCTGGTGATACGGCGATCCATCACCTCCGTAAGCACCAGCAGCTCGCGCCTGGTGAATGCGGAGGCTCTCATGATGGCAATGGAGTTTTTCATACAAAACATTTTTGATAAAGTGTGCAAAAAAATTCTGATTGGCTAATGTATTTTGGAAATTAACAGGAGCAATTTTATTGGTTAGTGTATGAGTCATGTGTTCAACAGGGCCAGAAATCTCTGGAGAGTTATGATAGGCCTGATGCAGTGACATGCGTTTGCAAATTTAAATAAAGAAATGAACCCCGGAAAATATGCGAGGATCCACAGCAATAGAACAATTGTTTAATTGTGGTTCACATGTTTTTTGAACAATACAAGCGAATGTTCCATCCGTACGTATTCTGCGGGTAAACACAAACACGGACAAGAGTAAAGTTTCTTGCATTGTGTTGAAAAAAAAAAAACAATTAAGCTAATTGATACATTGATTGGCATGATACGATTGAGGGAGGTAGGCAGAATAAAGGAGCAGGTAATCGACATCTGACAAGGCCACTTCCGGTTTCACTTGTGCGTGCGTTCCCTTCAAGCCATTTCGGGGATGTACGCTCGCTATTTCGCACGCTCGTTAGTTAGAGGAGGGGTCGCCTGAGTTTAGGGAGGAATTTTAGATGCGAACGAAAATACGAGCGAGCCATTGAATTTAAATAATTTTGTACGTACGCCTAACGTACGTGCGCCCGCTTGCGAGTGGGTCTGAATGAGGGCCTAAGTTAGCAATTTCTGAATAAGGTCAGAGCTTGTGCAAGTGTGCGTGAGGCTGCGATGGTACTTGATTGTACTGATGGTTTTGCTGTCTTGCTAAACATTACTGATGTTTGCAAGGTAAAGGCCTTCAGTTATGCTGCGACGGCATAGCGATCGTAATGGATTAGCATACTATCGCAGTTGAACTGTGTAATCGCTATTTCAATCGCAGCAGTATCGTTAGTGAATCAGGCCCTTTGTTATCCAAACACATGAATGCCTTGACCTGTCTCTCAATCTGTTACGAATCCCAGTGCCTACTCCATGTGAGACAACAAGAACCTGGCTAGCGAGATCCTCACCAATAACACCGGTGCTTAGGCAGCCGCCTGGACTTATGCTTGGGGTAGTAGTGGCTCACATGGAGGTACAAGAGGATTCAATAGATGAAATGAACAGTTGGAACAGATGCAGGTGATGGTAAGGCTTTGAGGAAAAAAAGAGTGGATATTTGACCAATGGTATGACTTGAAGTGGTTTAAAGTAGCACAGCAGCCGATAATGTGACAATAGTATCGATGGTGCGGCAATTGCTGGTGGTGAAATTGAGAAAGTCTAGACAATGACCTCGGAAGCCGATGGTGCGGCAAACCTACCAATGGTGCAGAAATTGTGCAGATGGTGCGGCAATTGTACCGATGGTGCAGCAATAGTGCTGTTGGTACAGCAATTGTGCCGATGGTGTGGCAATAGCCGTTAGTAAACAGTCTAGTCTTTGGAAATGGCTTTGGAAGCCACTGATGCCGCAAATGTGCCAATGGTGCGGCAATTTTACAGATGGTGCGGCAATAGTGCCGATGAGGCAGCAATTGTGCCGATAGCAGTTAGTAAACAGTCTAGGTTTTGGCAATGGCTTTGGGAGCTGATGATGTGGCTATAGTGCCGATGCTGCGACAGTACTGCCGATGGTGCAGTAATAGCCGTTAGAAAACAATGTAGGTTTCGACTGTGGCTTGGGAGCCGTATGAAGGCTGATGAGCTGATGACAGCACGGGGGCTGCTTGGTGCGGTTAGGAAGCCGTATGGAAGCTGATGCGCCGATGGCAGAATGGGGACTTCTTGGTGTGTCTAGGAAGCCGTAAGGAAGTTGATGAGCCGATGGCAGCACGGGGACTTCTTGGTGTGTCTAGGAAGCTGTATGGAAGTTGATGAGCCGATGGCAGCACGGGGGCTGCTTGGTGCGGCTAGGAAGCCGTATGGAAGCTGATGAGCCGATGGCAGCATGGTGGCTGCTTGGTGCGGCTGGAAAGCCGTATGGAAGTTGATGAGCTGTATCACGAGGAGAAACAAACAAACTAACCATGCAGCAACGCTGATGAAACTCACAGACACGCTATAGTCGGCACAGCTGCAATAGTCCAGTGAGTATAAATAGGCTGAAGTCCCAATCAGGTTTGCACTGTGGAATACATGACTTCCTGAGGCATGCCGATCGCCTGGCAACAGGAACAACTGAATAACCCCGTCCTGTCTGGGCAACCTGTTAGAAGGATTCAAGTTGTGACCGCGACTTGTAACACCATCAAGTTTACATATAAACTTACCTCAAAGTATGCCCTCAAGATGTAAACATTCAATGTACATCAAAGTTTTTTATAGGACACAAGGGATTTACAGCCAACTCTAAATCAGTCCTCAAGTCTATAAAATATATAGTAAATTCAGTTATTCTGCAGAGTTTCACTTTTCAGAAGAACATATCTCACTAATGAATTGCTCCAGGAACAATTATTGTGGTTAAGTGTGGAAGCAGTGTACTCATTTTTTACCCTTATATGATGAGCAGATGTATCCTACAGTATATCCAGGGTTGCCAGGTCATCATTGTCATCACCATTGTTTATTTGTAAGGCACTCACAAACTGATACAAATCATGCAAAATACAGTCTCACATAGTTGATTATCGGGGGCCGAATGGACCCCGATAGTTAACATTCCATCTAACCACAAGCGCCAAAGCAATTCATCATTGCTCCAGCTGTCTCCCCGAGTTTTTTCACTGCTCCTTTCATTGTAGGTCACACATGCACTCAAGAGCCTCGGCGTCCAACGGAAGGGACCGAACACTGGTGGAGGGTATCGATTGGATAACTTATTGCGACCCGGGACTCCTTCCCATAGGGAAAGAGCAGGTAGCGGGATCACTCGCCATCTGAAGAATGGCGAAAATATTGTGTTTTCGGAGCTGATGAATTCCAGTCCCCATATTAGTGTATGAGGACAGCGGGCCATTCCAGTAAGCAGGAGATATCTGTGATATCTCCTGCTTTACCTTCTTAATGAATGGCCCGAACACTTAATTTGTACAATAGCAGGTGAAAATTAAGTGATGATGAATAGAGCCCATAAACACAGAACAAGTACATTCAAGGTTGATGAAGGAGATGCAGGTGTTAGGCAAAGGGTTGAAAGAGACCTGCTTCCAAAAAGCATACATACTAGAGGTCTGCAATGTCAAAAGGGAGAATACATATGTTTAGAATTTTGACTAGACAATGCCGCTTTGCCCATGACCAGTAATGAAAAGTGTAAGTAACTTTAGTATGTAAACATTTTAAAGGGAGGGGCACATAAAAAAATTCACTGCCACAAGATCGCTAAAACTGTGCCCAGATCACATACCATGGATCAGTGATGTGCGGTCAGATGAGGCAGAGCCTTTCCTGCCATACTTAGGTATACTCCACAGTTTTTACTCTAAAAAATATAAGTAAAATTGTAAAGAAAATATTACAAATATCTTCTTTGTATTAATCTAATAATTTTTATAGTCAAAACTCTGTAGTAAAATGTGTATGGCAGGTGAGGCACTGCCTCCCCTGTCTACCTTTTCCGCACATCCCTGATCAAAACACACCAAATTTACAGCACTATAAATTGCTGCACCTTTGTATAATGTCCAAATGAACCCTCAGGTTCATATATTTATCTGTAAATCTGGCTCTGATACTAGTCAGTGCCTCCCCAGCCATTTTGTGTAACACCCTACTGTGTAGTGTGGGGATTTTTCACTGTAAAGTTGTTTCTGTTACTTCTTCTTTCCTATGCCATAGCCAGGAGCGGGCTGGGCCGGGGGGCAGGGTGCCACCTGCCCCCCGGGCCGGTACAACTGTGCAGCATTAGGGCCGGCCGGTCCTCTGCTGGGCTGCCTGTCTGGCTGGCTCAGATCAGCCAGCAGGACGGCCACCGCAGGGTAATGGGCACCGTTGTTTGGACTGTGCCTTTGGTGGTGATGGAGGCGGCTGCAGATGCGGCGGATGCTGCAATGGTGGTCTCTTTACTCCCCATGCACGATGTCCCCCGAAGCATCCTCCCAGTGGTCCTCTTCAGGGGCTGGCCCTTTTTCTGCCTGTGGCTGTCAGGTTCTCCTTCCGGTCTCCTCGGCGGGTCTTCTTCTTTATGGGTGTCCCTCTGGTCAGCGGCAGCGTGAAATCCTTTGCGATGGTAGCTCTTCCCTCTGGTCCTGGCAGCAGGCTCCTTAGTGCACGTCTCCTGGTCCGCAGGCGCTCCTTGGGGCAGCCGGCAGCCGATGGGGTCCTTCTGCTCTCCCAGCAGTTACCGGAGGCAGCAGATCAGTCTCAGCAGGGTCCAGTAGACAGGCCTCCTCTTCTGGTCTCTGGCAGGCTGGCAGATGAGACACCATGGAGAAGGTGTCAGTGTCCCAGCTCCTGATGACAGAGGAGGGCAGCACGCAGTGTCTTCTGGTGAGGTCCGTCTCCCCACGGTCCGCAGTCAGGCAGGTTAGTGTCCCTCCGGTGTTAAGCTCATCTCTTTACTGGGTGGCAAGTCCAGCATTCACCCTCCGGCTCCATCCAGCGTGTCAATTGTCCACTGGCCCCACCAGTGTGCAGCTTCTTATACTGCAGTTCGCTCTTTAGCACGCATACAGGGTCCAGCCCGGCTCTCCTGAGTGGAACAGGGGCATTGGTGACAGACCGCCCTGGGGGTTACCACACAGGCTACCAATGGGTGAGGGTAGTCTTTCCCGGGCTAGATGGGTTGCTGGCCAAGGACAAACTCTCCCCTGGACTGCACATGCTCTATAGACACCAGGGAGTGAGGAAGAGCAGGGGTCAGTTAATGTTCTGCACAGCCTGCCTATAAGGTCCTGTAGGGCTGCCTTTACACTGAAATAATAATAAAAAAACAACAACTGGGGGTGGAACAGCATAAACCTTCCATTATGACAGTATATCTCTACCAGATATATATATATTTCCATCCCTAACATGTGTACTATTTGATGAGACAAGGGGCCCTAATAAGTAACTAAAGAGACCCCCAAACTTAGGGGTATTACACTAGTACACATTCGCCCTGTTACAGTGCCTTCCCGGGAGCCCGATCCCAGTGCGCCCTTTGGGCAGAGCATGGCACACCACCTCAATGGCACATACTACCACTGACTATAATCTCCCTGAAACTAATTTAGTAGGCAAGTATGTATAGATGTGTATACTGTATATACTTGTCCCCTCGCGGGCTCACTTCGCTCACCACAGGATTATATTCCCCCTCTATGTCCCCGTGGATAGTATGGAATGATGTTGGACAGTAACTGATGACGTCAGGGTACATCTGCAGAGGAGGATCAATCTGCTACTCTTTCCCATCTGCTCCCTTGTCTTTCTCCTCCACCCACTCTCCTCTTCATCCTGTCAATGTCCCTCCTTTTCCTTGCTCCTCTATTTTCCCCTTCTTACCTCCCCCTTTCCGTTCAATCCTATCTCTTCCCTGCCACATCTATTCCCCCACTACATACCAGCCCTCCTCCCTTACACATTTTCCACCTCCCCCTTACAAATCCCCTTCCTTCACTCCACACATGCTCCCTCCTCCCCACTACACTTTTACTCTCCTCCCCACTACAAATCCACCTTCTCCCCCCCTACACCTCCTCTCCCAGACACATCTACCCTCCTCCCCATACACATCTACCCTCCTCCCCATACACATCTACCCTCCTTCCCATACACATCTACCCTCCTCCCCATACACATCAACCCTCCTCTCCCATACACATCTACCCTCCTCCCCATACACATCTATCCTCCTCCCATACACATCTACCCTCCTCCCCATACACATCCACTCTTTATGTTCAGCACCACAAAACTGAACCTAAGGATGGCAGGTGTGTTACTAAGTGACTTATTTATCACAATCCGCATTTTTAATGCAGATGTGATAAATATTTTACGCCCAAATTCACAATGTGTTAATTAATATTTTCATGCAAATTTACTAAAATCTTCTTGCCAGGAGACGGGCTCCGATAAGATCCTGCCCTGGGGTAGAGCTGGAAGCAGTGTGATAGCGTAACGCTACCACACTGCTTTCTGGTTCAGGTCCTCGGCACACACTGTGCATGAGGAGCTCTAAAGGGACAACAGAGAGGGATCCGGAGCACCCCTCTCCAGAAGAATAATAGCCCATATGCTACTATAGAGTAATGCCATATGGAGATGGCGTTACCCTTTCGGGGGGCCAAGCTCCACAATGTGCTGTTAGAAAAGCCAGGGGGCCACTTGCTTGTGTTTGCCCCCCAGGCTAATAGTTGCCAGCCAGACCCTGGCCACAGCAAAGAGGAGGGTGGTCCCCACTCCCAACACAGTAAACAGAAATAGCATAACAGTAAAGCTTTATTTTTCAGGAATGCAGCTTCCCAGAATGTTCACGACAATAGGATTCCAGAACTCACCTCCAATGTAACAAATATACGTCAATGCAGTAAAACATTACATTCCATGCTTAAAATCACATAGAAGTTAGACGTTTGCAAAATTAAGTGACATTAGTTATACAATTCTACCGTATATAACAAGAATAATAACTTTCCTACTAACTAAATGATTATATTTATACTGCGGTGTAAAAGTCAATATCACAGTTTTAGTGGTTTCACAGTTCTAACTTAGGGCCTGATTCATTACGGATCGCAACTGCGACTACAATAGTGATTACGCATGCAGTCCAACTGCGATAGTATGCTAATCCATTGCCATCGCTATGCCATCGCCGCATAACATAAGGACGCCCACTTTATCTTACACACATTCGTAATGTAAACCATCGGTACAATCAAGTACCATCACAGTCTCACGCACACTTGCACAGGGTCATGCATAGGGCACTGCAGTGGATCGTTCAAGCACACTGGTACGCCTGCAAACAGGAGGAGATGTATCAAGCCTTGGAGAGAGAGAGATGGGGAGATGTAGTACCAACCAATCAGCTCCTAAAAAAACATAGCGTGTAAACTGACAGTTAGGGGAGAGCAATTCATATAAGAACAGAAAGCTCGGCTTTTCGTTCCTCTGCTGTGTACAGATTTGACATCTCAGGGTGTAGTAATCTGTACTTCAAAATTAAAAGAGCTGGGAAGTTGAATAGTTCCCTGTTCTCTGCCTGTCACCCGGCACTTGCTCTACACCCTTTATAGACGGTCCATAGGCAAATGCAGGGGGGGTTTCCGGTTACCTGGAAACCACCCTCCATATATAATATAATAGAATTATACTAGCGCTGCATGTTCTTCTCAGTATCACAAATTAAATAATTAGTACCACCTGTGTATCTATTAACATGTGTCAGCCAATAATAAATACACCTATGCACCAACTAGGAGATCTGGAAAATATGCACTGTTAGAGGTGCACTGCTACAGACCATCTATAGGCTTAATTATTAATACTGGATAATAATACACTATCCAGTGCATGACGAGACCAATATGTACATATATGTCCAGGGCAGTGCTAGGTTTTTCTACTGCTCCCCCAGACTTGCTCCAATGCTCTGGAATGGTGCCCACATCTGAAATAAAAACATTCAGCTCAGGCAGGACAGCCCTACTGCTGCATTTAGAGGCTTAGGGCTCTATTTATTAACATTATTTTTACTAAAATAAAGTGAAAAAGGGTGTTTTCACATCCTTTTCAAATTATTTTAGTATCACCTAAAGTTACTACAGGGTAATTGGAGTAGAATTCGTAAAATTATACTCCAAGCCCTAATTATCACTTATTTTTAGTAAGCAGATCACATTTCCCATAATTGTAATGGGAAAAGTGATCTGGCCAAACTTCCTAAAAATAAATTGTGAATAAATACCGGGAAAGCCCTGTGATAATAACGCCACCTGGAGGTGGCGTTATCCAGTGTCTCCCCCGATTACTGGTCTTCTGCTCCGCTCTAACGGGCAGAGCAGAGCCCGGAGCCGGCCCCAGTGATCAGCTGTGTGGTCTAAACAGACCACATGCTGATACACTGTAAAAAAAAGGAAAAAAAAATAGTAAAAAAAAACAACTTACCTGAGTCCAGGGACCGGAGATCGGGGCTCCCGTGATGTCCTCCCTCCGGTCAGCTGGACTCCCAGCCTGCACTGGTGCCCGGTCATCACCTGACCAGGCCCAGTGCAGTATGGGATGTCAGCTGACTGGAGCCACGGAGGACATCACTGGAGCACCGATGAGTGCAGGTAAGTGTAATTAAGGGTGGGGTGGTCGTGGAGGGGTCCGCAATTGTGGGGCGGGGCTTATCGCCGGGGGAGGGACTTAGCGAAGGTCGTTCAGCTCTTGTCACTGTATTTTTTGCGAAAATACCGTGATATGTGTGCGGAGGGGATTCGCAGGGACAGAGCTTTATCGCAAGCTCTGTCTCTGCAAGGGATTTGTAGCAAATCCCTGTGATATTGCCTGAATTTGCAATGCGAATTCAGTCGGAAATATCACACTACAATCTGTATTACAAATGCGGATTGTAATAAATAGAGCCCTTAGTGTGATAGCTGGTCCTGTATACTGTATGCTGGAATTATGACACACAATACACTTTGTATGACACAGAGATGGATAATGGTGCATACACACGGTCAGACTTGCTAGATCAACGATGAATGATTTGAACGTTTTGAACGATTTTACCAATGATCTCATTAATGATGAACGACTTCTAATGAAGTCGTCCAAGTTGAACTGCAAACACAGACGACTACAGATATCATTATCTGACATGCAGGCACGCGCATCGTTGGTCGATGCATGCCAAACAATATGAACGATGTAACAATTTTTTCCATCGTTATTGTTCATATCGTCAAGAATATCTGACCGTGTGTACCCTCCATAAGTCCTAATTATACTTTCTTCATGGACTGGCCACACTCACTCTAAAGTCAAGAATTTGGAAACTCCCCTCAAGAAACCCTGAGTTTGCCACTGAGATCAACGTCCTTTGCAGCAGGGCTGACGTGACCTGCTAGTCGATGCCGGCACATGCACAGACATTACCTCCATTCCGACTCCATGGAAGATGAGAGGGCTGCAGGAGAACACAGGATAACCGGAGGACTCTTTATCATTTTGCTTCGCCACAAAGGTAAGTATACATGAATTACAATATAAAACAGCTATATATAACGCACAAACATATGCGATATATAAAGATATCACATCAGATCCAGTAATGTACATAAATAGACCCCTTTATCTCTCTCCACTTTATCTCTCTCCAAGGCTTGATACATCTCCCTCAATTTAACAACAATCAGCATATAACTGTTATTTTACAGACTATACAAGAAGAACCCAGCTGCTAATTTAAAATATAATTTCACTGGAATTAAATCAATGTTTAAATCACCAGCTAAACAACATACAGTAGGAAAGCAGGTGGAAGAAAGATCGGAAAACCATAATTATATTGTGTCCATCTGTAAAAAAAAGTCAGCACATTTGTGGGATGGTAAAAAAGAAGCTGTCAGCTTGTTGGCAGCAAAGCAAGAAATTAGTGGTTCAGTACGTTAGTTGGTAGGTATCTTGTCGCAGTACATGCATGCATGAAAATGGTATTTTGATACCATATGGTAGTTGGTATTACTTAGGCACAGTCCACAATGCAGTGTGGCTCTCACCGGGTGGCTGCTGTGCCGAGTCCCAAGACAGAGACCTCTGCTCCTCAATTCGCAGCGTCTCCAACGATCCCTGGTGCTGCAGAGAGGCCAGTGGACACTGTCGTGCTTGTACTCTACTTCCGGTTTCGAGGCTTCCGGTTTGAGTTCCACCACTGTCCTTGTAAACATTACAGTTAGAAGCTGATTGGTTGGTACTTTATCTCTCTCAAAATTTTGATACATCTCTCCCTAAGTATCCAGAGTATTTAAGAGGGGACTGCAGCAGACATCTCCGATATCTGATGTAGTCCCTTCATTTGTTTTTGCAAAAGTAGTCCCCATAGCTTTCTATGGGAACTGCAAAAAGTTGAACATTACCAAGTTTCGGGAAGCTGTGAACTTTACCCCCATAGCTAATACTATCTCCAGATGGCGTTAGCCATTGTGACCTATGTGCTATACTGGAGAGGAATCTGAAGGTCATATCTTTTGGCACATGCTTAGTCAGCAGATCGCACATGTGCAGGGCGTGGCTGGGGTCCAAACCCTATCGGAGCCAATCTGATTTCTGGTAAATTCAGGCAATACTTAATTTCGTTTTGCCACAATCTGCAGTGATAACAAAGTACAATTATAGGGACCAATTACAGATACATGAGAAATATGCCACTTAGCATCAACTGAAAGTCATCCTATGTTGCGATGATTGATTTTTTTATGGATTTAATTAATTAACTACTGTAGTTTGTGAGGTCTTGTGTTGAATGGCAACTAACAGTTATAGTAGAATGAGGCTAATATGGGAGCTTGCCAGGCCCAAGTCTAATGGATCATCACTGGGGGAGTTTGGTCTGAGCCTGACATAAGTTCTCCACAGTATAAATCAAGTGGACTAGCCATAAAGAAATATGCCAGCGCCCAGATTTGCCTATGTTACACATTATACCAACCGCACAGCAAAAGTGCCATATGTAAATACAAAACAGAACAATGATTGTCAGTGCTTATCCACACTGCAAAACAGTGTTTATCTAGCAGAGCGAAGTATGAAGAATTAGTTAATATTTTGATCAAAAGATTTAAAGCTTGAAGGCAACTTAATTTCTTTCTCATTTCTGCAAGTCCTACATTATCATATTCGCTTGAAACATCATTGAATTGCAGTAAAATGTACTCGCCTATCAGAATCAGGGGCTCACATGCAAACAGGGGAGCAGTGGGGGGGGAGTGGGTATTAATTACCCAGGCCTGGGCTTACTGGAGGGGCCCAGGTCCGACGCTGCTCCCTCCTCCCTCTTTCCTGTCAGCAGCCCAGCACACACTGCTATTTGCTGGGCTGCAGTGGGAGAATACTCGCTGCTGCTGAGCTGAAGCAGCAGCAGTCTCCTCTAGATTTTCGCCGGTGCATTTTTTTTTCTGAAGGGGCGTGGTCACGCCTCCTGTAATTAGGACATGCCCCCCTTCCCCTGGGCCCGGTCCGGCTCTTAATGGCCCTGCACGCATACTTGGGCAGGTTTGTAAGCCACACCCATAACGGCCTTTTATAGGCCTGAAAGATGGCAGCCAGGACAACATTTGGCAACATTTTGAAACAAAAACATAAGGAAATATGCCAAGTGAAGAAATCATTTAAAACAAACAAAAAATATCTTTTTACTTTCAAGAAAATTATAATACAAATATACTACATAAACAAATAAAATTACAAACAAAATAAAAATAAAATGACAAGCAAAAATAAATTAATGAATCATCATACTAGATTTTTTTTGTTACTATTACTTTATTATTATATTACATTAATTTATTTTTTACTCAGGAACGTGTCTCTCAAGGTCTGAAAAGAGGTTTGTGAAAACTGTGTGGAATAATGAGGGGGATGGATTGAGCTAGATGAGTTATACAAATAAATGGTGAAAAATGAAACCTCCATAAAAAAAGTATATAAAAAAAATCTCAGTGTATAATTATAGTGTGATACAGTCAGATTAATTATCTCAGGTTCTTTTCTAAATCACCTTGTGTTTATACTCCCTGAGACCTCCAATCATTCCCTGTCATATGGGGCGATCAAATGAATCCCAGAACAAATAAGCATGAGTGGATGTGCTACAGAGGTGAGATGGAGCAGTCACTATTATTACCTTAGCAAACACTGGCACTGGATATCTTGTCTGGATAAGTCCCTGGGAACACACAGCTGGGTCACTTTCTAACACATCTGCAGATTCTTTTTGTTAATGATTAATATTTGCTACCTGCCAAAAAGAATGATTTACAGCAATGAAAGTATATTTTGAGTGAGAGTGAATACCATTTAGACATGTGTTTGTTTTTTAATTGACAGGCCACAAAGACAACTGTCAGTGTCAGTAACAATGAACTCTTCTGTGGGAAACTACACAATCCCCAATGTCTCCTTTTGCCAAATTGTACATAGCCATGGAGCATTGTGTCAACTGTAGTGGTGTTTTATAGTGATTTGGTGCAAATTATATGCTACATTTCCATTCAAACATAATCATTACCTACAGAACTCTCCCTTGCATCTGTGATATTGTATGGGCCATATTGTAATATTTATGGGTGCTCCCCGGAAATTTGCCAGGTTTCAGATTAGAAGGGATGCATCAGGTACATGGATAGAAAGGAAATGTTTTTATCTGAAAAATAGATTAATTTCTTTCCAATGGAGACAGGGCAATATGTGTACCATCCACGACCCCATGATAATACATTTGTTGAGACTGCAGAAATGTAACACAGACAATTTAGTCAGCAGTGATATTACTTTGTGGATGCTGATCATTGGCTCTAGGTGTTACGCACACCCAATAGTCCACATAAGCTCCTAGAATCACACTACAGAGGTCTTCACCAGTGATGTGCGGTCAAGTGAGGCGAACCACTGGAATAAAAAGTGTATGGTAGGTAAGGCACTGCCTCCCCGCCTACCTTTTCAGCACATCCCTGATCAAAACACACCAAATTTCCTGCACTGTATACTGCTGCACCTTCGCATAATGCTCACATGAAACCTCTGGTTCATATCTGTATCTATAAATATGGCTCTGATACTAACCAGTGCCTCCCCAGCCATCTACCTCACCGCATGTCACTGATCTTCACCTATAACAGCCGCCATTTTCACATAGAGCTGAATATTCTCACCAGTACTCGGATGCCGCCAGGACTTAACTCAGGATACTAGAAGCTAATGTTTGGACAGCAGGTGGTGGCAGGGAAATCTGGAGTGAAAGGCTAGCTGTATCACTCCACAAACAGAGTAGGGAACAGACACTAGGGGGTAAATTTACTAAAATGCGGGTTATTAGAAGTGGAGTTGTTGCCCATAGCAACCAATAAGATTCTAGCTATTGTCTTCTACTGTACAAGGAGGTGTTAGATAAATTCTAAGTAGAATCTGATTGGTTGCTATGGGCAACAACTCCACTTCTAAAAACCTGCACTTTTAGTAAATATACCCCAAGGAGGCAGTGATAGATCCATGTAATGCTGGAAGGTTTATCAGGCTGACAACTACTTGACTGTAGCTTAGGCACACAGGAAGCTTAATAGGATAGGAGCACTGGGAGACACTTGCAGCAGGAGAGCCAGGAATCCAATGCAAGATAGGCAGCAGGATGCAAGGAGCTGGTCACATCAGTGACTGACATGGATACTATAGGATCTATTTACTAAGATGTGTTAGGAAATAAAGTGAATGGTGATAAGGTACCAGCCAATCAGCTCCTAACTGGCATTTTTCAAACACAGCCTGTGACATGGCTGTTAAGAGCTGATTGGCTGGTACCGTATCACAGGTCACTTTAGCTCCTAACACAGCTTAGTAAATAGACCCCTATAACCAGCAAGGAGGCTAAAGGCCCCCATACATCAGAGATTGATTGCATCAAACGTGCAATTTGCAATCGATTGTGTATAAAAATCTTTCCCTTTTTCAATCGATTGCAGAATTGCCACAATCGATTGAAAAAGGGAAAGATTTTTATACACAATCGATTGCAAATTGCACGATTGCTGCAATCAATCTCTGATGTATGGGGGCCTTTAGCCTTCCCTGCCTTTTATCCTCCTAGGGACCAATCAGGCTGCCTGCTGGATCCAGCCCCCTAGTCAGTGAGATGTGCATCAGCTGCAATAGTGGGAGTGCTTGTGAATGGTGTCCCAGGTGCCATGGAAACCACTGGGACCATAAACCCCTGTGGCTGATATCACCGCGTCATCCGGCATGACGTCTGCCGGGGACTCAGAGGGAGAATGTGAGCCGCTGCGGCTAGGCTCATATCACTCAGTCCTTCTGCACAATTTGCAAAGTATATGACGATTGGAGTGGCAAATGTGTAGCAAATGAAATGAATGTGCAATTGTTCGATTATTATTGTTTACTAGTGTTTGTGAACATTTGCTCAGATAATGAATCATATGTGTCAGTGTGTGTGTAAACAAGCCACATTAATATACTTGCAAGAACACTTTCTCCTGCTGTATTCTACTACAAACTTGTTTGCTCAGTCATCTAATATAGGTGTGCTAAATGACAGCAGTGTTTCCAGGTGTACAGGTGATACAGCAATTATCCAATGGGACCCATATATGCATACTTTCCACTCCCTGAACCCCATGTAAATCATTACAACTTGCAATACAAAATATAACATTTGCCTGATCTTTCCTTTACCAATTCCAAAAGCATTCACTGAATTTGTTGCTGTTCTCCCTGACCTTGTCTTTTATATGTGTGTGTGTGCATTCCTCTCAGTATGCTGAGCTTGCAGGTTTTTTTTATATAATGCAATTTAAAGAATGTCCTGATTCCTATATCAATTTGCATATAGTATTAACAGCATTTATATAGTAAACATATTAAGAATGTTGCCAAGTATATTCCAGTTTGTTGTGTTATATTTGAAACGCATTACAACAAAGAAATGATCCGTGTGAACTTATTGTCAAAAGTAATTTCAAAGGAGCAATACATTACAATAAATATCCTGGCTAATAGTATGCTAAAAGGTCCGCAGTTCTGGGATTCTCTGGAAGTCCTGATGTTCCAGGGCTGAGAGTAACCACATCAACTGTTTTGCTAAACTTTCAGAAGTCATATACAGTATGCAGGATAAATAACCCTATACCTACAGCATGGGCAGACTATTCGCAGTTAATTGCCTGGTGTCTAATGAGCCAGTACTATCAGTGAGATGTAATACTATACTCCATAACATATAGGGTGTGATCTGCGCAATTCAAGCTCAAGTCCTGACACACACTGCAAACGGAATGTGAATAGATTGCGTATGGAATGGTAACGCCACTATATATGCATGACACTATAGGCAAGTTCTGAGTTGTGTGAATCTATGCGCTTGTACCACCCTATTCTTCCATCCACATAAGTAGTCGTTTTCTTTAATATTGTTCATTTACTAAATGCAATGAATGATTTTTTTGAACTACAATCAATTTTTGCATATTCCCTTAATGAAAATCATTGAGTTGGTCAGTCTGACTGAACTACAAACTACAAACGTGAACGTGCGTGAACGATAATCGTTCATCGTTTTAACTTAGAAAGTGAACAATTTTTTCAACGATTGAATGATAAACGATATCGTTAACGATAATTGTTCAAGAAATCGTTGTGTGTATGCACCTTTACACCTACCAAATGCTAGGTACAGAAGACTGAATTTGGCATCCACAATACATACGCACAACTCTGTTTAGCAAGTTCTCTGGCTACATGCCCACAACACGCTTACAAAAGACAATTTTTATTTTTGAACCCACTTCCTAAAACTACTGTACAAGTGGATTGAGTCACTACTTTTAGCATTACTTTCTAGAATGCTGGTGCATCATATGGTTACTAGGGCACTTCTTGTTACCCACTATTACCCTGGTGTTACAAGGTGCAATTACAGAAAAATTAGTAAAAAGGCTGCAGATTTTATACAAGGCACAAATTTGGGAATGATTTTATAAAATGAAGAAACTTGTTAAAAATGGATATATTTCTGAAAACATCTTGTAGAGAGATAACATTGAGAGATAAAAAGGGACATATGTATGAACAGGTGACATGCCTATTTCTGGTAACCGTGCACATAAAGTTTTATTTTTCAATTAAGCCGCGGATGTCAATGGGGATTTTTGATTGGCGCATGTGCAAGACTCACTGCTAGCGTGGTCAGATGCCAAAAGAAGGAGAGTGCAAGTCACAGGAGAGGTGAGGTAACACTCTCCCTCTTCGGCAAATGATTTATTCCTACATCTGGGCGGTGTTTAGCACTGCTTCACCATGTTAATGGGCAACGATTATTAACCACCTCAGTGGCAAACTCAGGATTTCTACAGAGGGCTTTCCAAAATTCTTGATTTTAAAGCAAATGCGGCCAGTGCATGAAGAGGGTATAATCAGCATTTAACCAGCTATAATATACTTCATACGAAGGTATGAAATAAATCTGACATATACAGAACCAGCGATCACAGTAAGCCATTATATACAGAAGTAGGGATATCCTGTCTGTGCTGAATATTTTTATTTCTGATGTGGGCAGCATTCCAGAGCATGGGAGCATGGTCAGGAATCTGGTAGGGGGGACCAGATAAATAACCTTGCACTGCTCTGGACATAGCTGTACAGATTGGTCTCCTTATTTACTGGATAGTGTATTATTAAAACAATATTAATAACTGACCCTTTAGATGGTCTATTTCAGTGCACCCCTAACAGTGCATGTTTTCCAGATCTCCTATTCGTTACTGGCTGACACATTTTAAAAGATCAACATGTACTGTAGTGCTAATTATTTTATTTGTGACACAGAGGGGATCTTCAAAACATGCAACTTTAGTATTATATGCTAATTCTGTTGTGGTCATCATGGTGTGAGCTAGGGAGTAGGGTTTCCATGCAACTGGAAACCCCCCCTGCATTTGCCTATGCACCTGATCATATATCTCCCTCAAATTACCAACCACACAGCCTCTAACTGTCATTGTACAGGCTGTGCTACAAAAAAAGACAGTTAGTAGCTGATTGGTTTATACTTTATCTCTCTCCACTTTATCTCCTTCTAAGAATTGATATCCCCCAAAGTGAGACCATGCGAATATAATGTTGGTGATTGAGGTATGATCTCATGTTTACCCCATCTCAGAGGAGGCCATTTGACATTATAGACAAAGCAAGTCCATCAGTTTATCTAATTAGGATGATTAGATGTAAAGGTAACCCCCTTCGTAATTGGTAATCATATTAATCAGTTACAGAAAGCATAAGTAATACTAATGAACATGCTGCTTCTTTAACAGAAATGAAACAAAACACTTCAGGGAAAACATACAGCATACCAACCTGGAACAGCCTGAGAGGGAAATGTATTTTAATTTAGTTACGTGTAATTCTACCCTTAATAACTGGTTGGATGATATTATAAATTCCTACTATAAGGCCTGATGAAAGTAAACTTCTTTTCAAGCAACATAAACATAAATAGTCCAGAGGGTAAATTTACCAAAGTTTTATGTTCAATCTGGATATCATGAGATTTACTAAAGGCCAATAATATTATTTATACTAATATAAGCACATTGTGTCTGTTCCAAGTTGGCGCAAAAACTACTGGACCAATTTCCATGAAAACTGCATCATTTTGTATTTAAAACTCCTAGAAATAACCTGCACTTTGGTTCATCTCGATCGGTCAAGTTAAAGCTGTTCAAGAAAAAAAACAACATTTATTGAATCATCAATGCAGGAGATAAGGCCCCCATACATCAGCAATCTGAAAACCAAAATTGAACAATTAGAAGATTTATTGCCCGATCTTAGGATTTCCCAATCTAGCAATTTGAGCCCATATCTTTTACAGTGATTTGCAGATCATTTTCAGCAAACACAGATCTGCCAATCTTGAAAGGCTCATCCTTTTACTAGTGACGGTCTGCAAATCTGTTAATCATGTCCATACACTAGCAATTTGCAGCCCCAATCCATCTGTGAAATCCAACATGTTGGACAATCTGATTTAACAATTCCAATAACTTTTTGTTTGCAATCTGCGATCTGTGAAGCCCATACATTGCAGATTTTTATACACAATCGATTGCAAATTGCAGAATTGCCACAATCGATTGCTGATGTATGGGGACCTATAAGTTTGGCACCATGGGTGCGGCCGGTAAGGGGTGGGGTGAGAGGTACTTTGGGCCTGTGTTCTCTTGAATAGGATAGGCTACATAGCAGTCTGTGCACAGAACACACAGTGACATTGGTGTGAGTGTTGGGTGAAAGCGTTGCTGCCACCAGTCTGTATAACGCTGCTGGTCACGTGGGCCTCTCCCGTGACAGGGTCCCTATCCACAGCAATACAACTAGAACAAATAAAATAAATGTTGGCAGAAGCGACTTCATAGTGGGTGAAGCTGCGTGTAACAGCTAGTAGCACATACAATTGCATGTTTTAAATAGAATTATTTTATGCCACAATCCTGCTTTATTTTTAATAGACAAGTATACGAACTGTGCGATTCATTAAGCTGTGGTTTACAAACCTGCACTGCAAAACACCAGTAAAAAGGAAGATTTTTTATTAAACATATTTCTGATAGGTAAGATTGCTCAAACAGCAGATCATTGGAGTGTGATGCCAGGGGCGTATGTGTAATGGGTGCCCATCCTGCACCCATAGTATTACTTACCTCTCGGGAGTCCCACGTCGGTGCGGGGGTCCAGCGCTGTAAAAATTAATGGAAAATGGCCGCCGTGGCCATTTTTCCATCATTTGCGCATGCACAGTACAGGGAAAATGATCGCCGCGGCCATTTTCCCGGTGACCAGTGCATACTCTATAGACTCTGGGCACACTCTAGTGCCCAGAGTCTATAACTCCGGCACTGGCCGCGCACAGCTCAGTTAGCTGCCGGCCGCAGGACAGAGGAGAGAGGGCCCGTGTCAGAGACTGCACAAGGGCCCCCTCCTCTCTAGAAATGCCCGTGTGATGCCCAACACATTTGTTATTATCATTTATGTATAAAGCACCATAATATTCCTTTGCACTTGGTTACAAAACAGCAATAGAACAAAAATAACCCTTTCACATCAAGCCTCTGCTCTGAGATATTGCTGGGGCAACCTGGGACCTGTGTGTCTTGGGTCCTCGACCCTGGTCATGACCAGGGTTATTCCCAGAACCGACCATGATAAGCTGCAGTCTGGAAGGGGGAACTCTGATTATTCGACCTGGGTTAAGTTTAAAAGTTGCTGATTGGCCGGGGGTGCAGTGGCCCACCTCAAGGGAGTGACATGCAGGGCATACACGAGTGCATTGAAAAGGGGACAACTCAGAATAACCTAGGTTCAACATGCAGAGGGAATGGGGTCTGAGCTGCTGCGACACGGGTTAAAACTGTGTGCTTTGACCATGTTTCTACCCGCTATGTAGGTGTGAATATAATCAGGGCTATTTTTCTGGAAAAATAGGTTTAGGAACTGTGGGCTAAGCTACTGTGGGTGGAGCTATATAATAATTATATAATAACAATTGGCTTTGATCCACAGCACTCAAACATCTGTGGTGCCAGTGGTATGTGACCACACTAGGGAGGCCCATCCCAGGATCGGGATCGATGGTATCCCGGGATTTTGACCTAAAAATGGCCCGGGATTGAATCTTGGTATTGGAAGCCTGCCAATCCTGATCCCGGCATTGGCCATAAATGTAGTTTTTTAATGCCACGCAGCACTGAGCTCCTCCAGCAGAGTACTCTGCCGCGGCCCGGCTTCCGCTGCAGCACTACATAAGGACGCCCACTTTAAGTTCCACACATGTATAATGTTTACCAAGACCGCAAAACCATCGGTAACATCGATGTCTCACGCACACTTGCACAAGCCCTGACCTTACTCAGAAATTGCTAACTTCCACGCATGCTATCAGGCCTCAGGCTGTGTATGGCATCCACAAACGGCAATACCTGTCAATCACTCTGCGATGGGTCTGTGTTGTCACTGTGATCACAGTCCTGATCGCAATGGCTAATTTGCGCACACACTGCGATGCATATGCATGCGCAGTACGCAACTATCGGCCGTTTGCGTGCGTATTACCAACTGCTTTCCTTGCTGAATCAGGCCCTAAGTTCCTGCTGAAAAATAGCACTGGGTATAATATAAAACAAGACTGGGTAATTACAGATAGACAAAGATGTAAGAGGGCCCTGCTGGATACACATTTCTATTACTGCGGTCTGACAACATAGCGTTTTTAGGGAATGTTTTTGAAGGTATTCTCGTCTACATTAGCTGTAATGTCATTGACAGGGTCGTTTGATGGTGCTTAGTTGTTTAGATTTCAGCATCTGCAGGTTTGGCGGAGTGTAATAAGGGTGTCCTCCTTCTCCTCTGTAGGTGCATCCTCACATTCAGCAGGACATTCGTGCTCTGCAGAATCTGTGTGATGTTGCACTAAATTAAAACATATGTTCAAGTTTGGGTTTAACACAGTGGGGCTTATTCTGAGTTGGATGAATCTTCTTGCACGGACCTCGCATAGTATGCACGGACCTCGCAGGTATGATGAGGGATGTGTCTGTGGACGGAAAAAAAGGTTCGAGTAGCGGCTTCCCACTTGAAGCCACACGGCTCATCCCTTTAGAAATCTAAAATCTTGCACTAGCATAAGGTAGTAAATCAGGCTTCCACAGCATCACGCACTTTGCGCTGTGCCAGAGTCTTTTGTGCATGCACAGGTCACTGGAAAAATGACGCCATTTTCCTGGTGATCTTTTCCTACTGCGCATGCACATGCACAAAACGGCAGGAAAATGGATGCTGCACCCTTTTCCAGGCGATTTGTTCAGCACTGCGGCTGCTGACACGGTACTCTGGAGAGGTGAGTATTGAAGAAATAGGTGCAGGGTGTATGGTGTTGGCCCCACTGGACCTAGGAGCGTGTGTGCACTGCACACCCTGCATCCATTATAGATTTGCCACTGTGCCCAATGCCTTATCTGTTTTGCATTTATGCCCAAAATTGTGAGATTCTCCAATGATCCCTTATTGGTGCAGTGATACAAGCACAACAGCAAACAATGGGCCTGATTCAGAGGCAGAGGCATTGCCGATAGTTACACAGAATGAGCGATTGTTAGCTAATGCGCATGTGCGAACACCGCACTGCATACATGTAGCAATTGTTTTGTGACTACGTCCATACAGAGGAACCACTCGCAAAGTGAGTGTCAGGCAGTCAACGTTTGGGGGTGGTAACGGAGGGGGTAGTTAGAAGAACACAGGCGTGTCTGACCGTTTAAACACCGTTACATGGGCGTGCATAAATTAGCCACTGCGATCACCTGTGCAGCATGAGAGTCCTTTGTGTGTCAGGAGAGCCCCAGTGTTTGTAGCTGGCCAGACCTGCCGCACATGCAGCATGGCTGCCCGATGTGCATCGATGGTACCGATGTTTAAGCTGTTGCACATCATCGTACGGATATGAGAAGGCAGCAGTGATCGTCCCTATGCTCAGCTGTTCTTTATTTGCATAATTTAGCAACTGCGATCCGTGAGAGAATGTAGTTCCGATTACATTAGTGTCTGTCTCTGAATCAGGCCCAATATCAGTGATCACTGTCTGATTGTTTGTATGCTCACAGACAATACAGATAAGAAATGTATGTTAATCTTTAATATTTTTTATTTGTTTGAAATATAGAATATCCATTTATATACCTTCTTGTGGAGTGATTGTTACGTTTATACACTCATTATGTTTTGATAAAGAAGCTTTTGTTTTGAAAATCCTCCACAGGATTGCAACTGTTCTAATTAATTACATATAACAATAAACATTCGTCCAGACCAGATTTTCTGTCAAGATACCTAATGCTGGCCATACACGCTGCAATTATCGGGACGATCCGCCTGATATCAGCGGATCGCCGCGATAATTGTAGCGTGGGGGGGCGACCGAGGGTTAAATATTGCTCGGTCGGGCATGCTGGATTGTCCAGCATGCCCGTCCGATGCGATATTTACCCGGTAACTGTCGGCCGCATCGGGCAGTGTATGACTAGCGCGGCCGACAGACAGACATTTCCTGTGTTCCTTCCTACGGAAGGAACAGGGAAATGTCTCCTCCCCCGGGGGCGGAGCGCAGATGTCGGGCTATACACTGTGAGATTTCTCTCACAGTGTATGCCGCGGACATCTGCGGCTGGCAGCCGGCCAGATAAAATGTCTGTCGGTCTGACAGACATTTTATCTTGCTGTGTATGCCCAGCATAAGTAGTGTGATTCTACATTCTCCTTTGTTCATTGATATACAATCCATATTGTGTTTATGACCATCTCATTAACATTATTAATATCGTTTTCTTATTATGTATTGAGTGATAAATGTTTGACTTAACCTTATGGAAAACACACGGTGACTTTTTGTATACATATTACAAACACAGGACCTGTGAAGATCTCCTAGATAGCATCATGCCAGTTGTTTATACTTCTATTGTTTGCTGTACGCACAAAGAAATGTTTCAGATGTGTTTTTAGCTAGTACAATTGTGTTATTGATGTGAGATGCTGAACGTGCTTCAGTCATTTTTTTGGCATATGTCACAGATTCAGTTACTTCAATCTGTCATATTAAAGCACCAACTGTTACTTTCTGCAACAGATGGGCTGTGCTTACAGGAAGACCTTACAGTGTCACATTACCTGTAACAAGGCTTGGCTCACCACGCTGACTGCCCACAGCATGAGAACAAACAGGACAATTAAAATATTAATCCAAGTGACCAACATTACACACTAATACTGTTGTAACGAAGCAGTCCGAGGAATCAGAGCCGTCTATTGCATTGTTACTGTGCAAAAGAGTGTAAGAAAAACAACCTGCTGCGCTCCATTACCAAACACTGATGTTACACGTGGGTCCTGGAAAAATGTGATTCGTATGTTTAAAAGTGCTTCCCATTAATTAGTATGAAGTCTGTATTACACACACATAGATTATAATATTAAAAGTAAAGTGTTTACTTTTCTTCTTGATGTTCGGAGATAAATGTGCAATGTAGTCCCAGTGGACTATTTTGCACATAAATTATTTATCAGTTCTTTATATAGAGCCTGATGCAGAGATGTATGCAAAGCTGATTTTTGCGCAGATCGAGCACATGCATGTCAGCCGCACTGTGCATGCGCAGTTTGCTTTGCGATTTTGTCAGCACAGAGGATCCATTCACATAGTGAGTGACAGGTGATCAGTGTTTGAGAAAGGTAACGAGGAGGGGTGGGGTAGCTGCCAACGCAGGCGTGTCTGACCGTTTAAACGCTGTTTCATGGGCATGCATAAATTAGCTAGTGTGGAACACTTGAGGGGGAGGGCGCCTAAGCACGCACGTGCGGGCACCCTGGCTACACGCTACTCCTCTGCCAGGGCCACCTGCATGCATTTGTCCCCAAAGGCTAAAAGTTGCCAGCCACCCCCTGATGAGAGCTCTCTGCGTTTCATGAGAGCTGCAGTGTTTGCGGCTGGTCAGATGTGCTGCATATGCTGTATGACTGCCTGATCCACATCGATGTTACCGATGTTTAAGCTGTTGTACTGTATGTCGTTGGACAGATATGAGAAGGCAGCAGTGGGTGTCCCTATGCTCAGCTGTGCTTTGGAAGCCATTGGCATATTTTAGCAACTGCAATCCTTGAGAGAATGCAGTTGCAATTACATTAGTGTGCATCTCTGTATCACACCCATAGTGCATACTTGCCTACTTTTGAAAAAGCATTTCAAGGAGATTGTGAAAGCAGCACTTATGAGTGCGTCGGTAAAGTGGGCGTGTACTGCTACATCTGAGAGGTGTATCATATAATTGATTTACATCCACATGTAAATGAGCCCCAAAGCAGTTAGTAAGATCTACTTGTTGATGAAAACACACTGATACTTCTCAGAAAATACATGTAGCTGTAGGGATCATTGTGCCTTGTAACCAATACAGGGAAATTATACTAATGATCCCATTTGAATGTACAGTATATATCTCTGTTTTTTTTTTTTATATAATAGTGTCATAATGGGGGTAAGGTGAAATGAGGGAGATTGGTAGACTCTTCAGAGAGACAGGGAGATTGATGCTATTTCAGGGAGTCTCCCTGACAATGAGGGAGAGTTGGCAAGTATGCCATAGTGTGCACACATTATGTAGTGCTTTAAATAGAATATTTCATTCATTCACATCAGTCCCTTGTTTCTGGAGCTTGCAATCTATATTCCCTGTCACATTGCACACAGACACACATACTAGGGTTAATTGTTATTTATTGTTTTTGTCAGTAGCCAATTTCAAGTGTGGAAGGAAACAGATGCAAACCCACGCTAGCATGGGAAGAACATACAAACTCTAAACAGGTAGTGCCTTGGTCAGGAATTGAACTTATGACCGCAGGGCCATGAGGCAGTAATGTTAATCACTATACAAACCCTGCTACCTAAATTCAACTTGTACCTTTTACTGCAGATTTCCCAAGCAGGGAACTGGCCATGCCCACCATGTCTTCTGGCCAACATCACTTATCCTTAGTAATGATGGTTATGCACACTATTCAGTTCACACTAGTTACTGCATATGCCCAGCCCTCTTTAAATTGGGACTTTGCTAGGGAGGCTACTAATTATATACAGTGTGCTACAGTGTGCCTCTAACCAATGGTTACACATAGGATAGAAATAATATTTGCAAAAGAGCCCATCTTGGTGGCGAACCCTGGCACTCCAGCTGCTGTGGGACTACATATCCCAGCATGCACTGCCACAGTTTTAGCATTCCCTAATAGTAAACTCTGGCAGTACATGCTGGGATATGTAGTCCCACAGCAGCTGGAGTGCCAGGGTTCGCCACCACACTTTATTCAGTTCAAAAATGAAAAAAAAAAAAAATAGCACATAAGTGAGAGTCTGTAAATCTTACCAATAAGATCACAAAAATGTGAAAAATAAGTATACCAACCCATCATATATCACCAGTAGCATAAATTCATCCCAGATGCCCGGAGGTATGTTATAATTTCGTGCCCCCCCGTCACAGCCACTAACACTGTAATATTGCAATTTGCATGCAGACAGGCTATAGATAGACGAAGGCGGCAGCTGATGGTCTGACATGGAGCTCTCCACTAGTGTATGGTGGCTTCTCAGGTGCCAGGAAGGAGTGCCATGTTTTGGGCGGCCGTGATGGTACACTCCGGGTACATAGTTACAGCCCTAAGTGTGGTGAATGTGTTGTGGACAATGGAGGAGGTGCCCCTTCAGAGCTGGAGCCCGGCGGCTGGCGCCACCATTGTCTCCCATAGTTCTGCTCCTGTATATCACAGAGAGGAACAAATTAATGTAAATAAAATTAAATAAATCCTACAGACCTGAGACATCATTATTACCATGTATTGTGTATTTGGGTAAAATGCTATAATGATTTTGAATTAAAGGTACATTTATGAGCCCACTGAAAACTCTCTCTAGTCAGTATTTTGTTGAGGGCAGACATCAAATACATCAAATTAAGTTACCATACCAAAGCCTTCAGAAGGTGGTGATCACAAAAGGCATCTTCAACAATGTCAAACCTTTTGAGCCCAAGCTGTACAACATTGGAGGTTGGACTCTAAGGGGTAAATTTACTAAAGTGAGAGTTTTTAGAAGTGGAAAAGTTGCCAATAGCAACCAATCAGATTCTAGCCATTATCTTCTAGAAGGTGCTAGTTCATACTTGCCTACCCTCCCGATTTGGCCAAGAGCCTCCCAAAAATCGGGTGCTACTCCCGGAATCGGTATGGAATCCCGGCTACCGCATGGCCGGCAGTTCGATTCCCGGTAGCGGCAGCCCAACAGATCAGCAGAGCCCGGCAGCGGAAGCCTGACAGTGCTGGAAATCCTGATCGTCCCTAAGGAAAGTATAAACTAACCTAACCCCATAACCCTAACCCTCCTTAGAGGTGCCTATCCCTAACCTCCCCCTCAAGTGCCTAACTCTAATCCCCCCTCTAAGTGCCTAACCCTAACCCCCCTTCCCCGCTGCCTAAACCTAAGTCCCCTGGGGGGGTGCCTAACCTTAACCCTCCCTCCTCTAGCCTAACCCTCCCGGGGGGGTGCCTAACCCTATGTCCCCCCCTGGTGCCCTAAACCTAACCCTTCCCCGCTTGCGGCGCCCGGCATCCCTTCGATCAGGATGCCGGGCGCCTGTCTCCCGGCATCGGGGAAATGACAGGCGTTTAGATATAGACGCCCGGCATTTCACCCTCGCCGGGATATGACAGTCGGGAAGCCGGCTGCCGGTATTAAGGCAGCCGGTTTCCCGATTGTATACCCTACTCCCGGCCTCCCGGAAAGGCAGGCAAGCATCCCAGCCCCAGAGAGCTATATAAACCCCGGTAGCGATTCACGCTGAATCGTGTCATCGTAGCCCCGCCCCCTGCTTCACAATGCCATTTATCTTGGCATTGTAAAGAGGGGGCGGGGCCATGATGACGCGATCGTATTGTCACGCCCCATTCCCCGCCCCAATGATGCTGTGTGTTCCAGACCACGCCTCCCTTCGGAAGGAGGGAGCCAAATGTCAACAACCCTGTGCTAGTTAAATGTTAAGTAGAATCTGATTGGTTGCTATGGGCAATATCTCCACTTCTAAAAGCTCTCACTTTAGTAAATTTACCCCTAAGAGTTGCTCATGTTTTTGGATTACTTTAAATTTCTTTTGTCAGAAATCTGATCACTAGCCCTAACATATTAACTATTACTAGCCTTGACAGATTAGTTTTTGAGCATTCATACAAAAATCTTCTCACATAATGTCATTATGTTAATTTCTTTGGTCTGTTTTACATTTTCGTGTAGTGTTTTTTTTTTCCTCTTTATGACATTTAGTATTCATATATATACCTATATTCAGGTTTGAGGCATTGTGGCATTGCTTTGCTGATTACTATTGGTTTCTGTCGTTGCTGTTAGTACATTTTTTTTACGCTTCAATTCATCCACATAATTTAGATTTGTGCTTTTCTAGTCAGGTCTTGTCTAAGCGGCTGTTTCGGGTGCTCCTGATCATATGACTGAGTCCTGCGGTGTAATTTTGTCCTTGCATGCCTCTCTAGTTCACCTAATAATTTTCTTTTAGGTCATATTTTCTGGTTATTTTTTCTAAACTTAATCAGGTGGTCTTGAACGGTTCCTTAATTTTTAGACAATTTCACACATTTCTGAAATCTGTATACATTTTTTCTCATTCTTTACATATATTTTTTATAAACTCAATAAGGTAATGGTGTTTTGTGGAGTAATTCATATTTACTTGAATATTTACAGGATTTGACAGGACTATTGATAAATACGATTTAATGAGCATTATGGTGGTTTGTACTATTCTTTGGTTATGATCTTATTGGGTTTAACATCATGATTTACAGGTTGAGGCTCTTCTAATTTATCTTTATTATGTCCCATATTTATTTGGTTTTATTGCTACGTTATTATGATGTGTATTATTACCTATTTTTCATAGTATTGTTATAGCCTTTTAGCTAAAGAGGTTATTGGAAAAGGGAAACTATCACTTTAATATGTTAACGTTTTCTATGTCTATGTATGCATGAATATTGGTACAGTATGTTGATTCCTATATCTTCATATTGAATTTTGTTGGTGTAGCACAAGTCTGGCAACCTATGATAGGTGGGGATGTAGTTGATATTCCGGCAGTCGCGATGCCAGCAATCAGAATACCGGCGCTGGAATCCTGACAGCAGTCAGAATCCTGGCGCCAGGATCTCGATTGCCAGCATCCCGAAGGTAAGTATTAGTGTTAGGGGGAGGGTTAGGTTTAGAGGTTAGGGTTAGATACTAGGGGGAGGGTTGGGGTTAGGGTTGGGCTGCAGGGATAGAGGGTTAGGGTTAGGCTACGGGAAAGGTGGGTTAGGGGGAGGGTTAGGGTTGGCGACTTAGCTTTGGGCATCAGGATTCTGACTGTCGGGATGCCACTGTTGGTATTCTGACCACCGGCGTCCTGTACCCATCCTGATAGGTGTTAGCATAATTATTCAACCTATAATAAGCTCACAAATTTGGGATGCTAGGACCTCCCCAGGATATATGTATATACAGAACAGTACTCTGGACCATAGGACCTCTACGATTCAACACAAATGACTAGTAAACTAGGAAGAGACTAGAAAACTAAAGCTGCGTACACACTACCGCTCGGGCGTTGGGCCAACATATCGGGCGTCCGGTACACATTAAATGATATGGTGCCCGACCACACGATATGTCAGCACCAGCCACATCCTGTTGCATTGGGGTCGTCAGTCGCATTGTCAGATTGAGCTGCATGTACAGACGACCTGACGATGCGACTGATGACCATACGGGAGCGCACATGGCCCTGACATAGTGTGTACACATTAGCCGATTCTGACAATATGTCGGCCCAATCCTTAGACAAAAATATTGTCTAACGTGTACCCACCTTAAGCTTAGGAAGGACCCTCATTTTTTCAGCTGTTATACTGGCAAGTGAGGAGACACACTATCTACATTATTGACTCTTCTATTTACTGTTTTTTCTTAAGTTACAAGTGTTGTACTTTTATGCTCTGTTTGCCCAAGCAGAATGCAAAGCACCATGGGGTCCTGTTACTTAAGTGCTCTAAAAATAGAAATCATCATAACATAGAGGTCTTCAGGATTTCCTTTGCCAAAAAGTTAATTTACCTGGAATTAGTAGGCAAAGGAGCTTCTCCTTCAAGATGGGCTGTCTACACAGTGTTCCAGGCTGACGTACCTTCCCTAGATGAAAAAATGTGTCATGCACAAAGGGGTAAATTTACTAAAGAGGTTTTAGAAGTGGAGATGTTGCCCCTAGCAACCAATCAGATTCTAGCTATTATCTCCTAGAAGGTGCTAGAAAAATGTTAAGTAGAATATGATTGGTTGCTATGGGCAACATCTCCACTTCTAAAAACTCTCACTTTAGTAAATATACCACAAAAGGCGCTGTGACAAAAGTCAGAGTAATAAGTACACAGTAAATAAGTGCCTGTTAAGCCCAGCTTTATCCAGACGCTTAAGGCACATGAGTGTGATGATGCATTGAACAGATACTTATCACTGTTAGTGACAAGTGCAATGTTCTATAATAATTAAGCATCTTGCTGCTGTGAAAGTCACTCTTGTTGCCCTTGTGGCAGCTGGGAGTGCAAAAGCACATTGATCTTCTGCTCAAAGTACCATGTGATGCTCACTCACAACAATGGAATACTTAACCCATGGGTGCAGGCAGTTTAATCCTGTACATGACTGCATGCAACCTGCCTTGTAGTGTTATGCAGCTGGTGTGTTTAATGTTATGCAATCTAAAAGTTCTCCACACAGCAGTTTTTATCAGGACAAGACTAATTAATGGTGTTCCATATTTATTGCCATCGGGCTACCTGACATTTGCGCACAATCACCACTATTCTGTGCACAAATAACACAGGTCTGCGATGAAAAAGTTTTTTTTAACAAATTTATGTGATACTTAGAGATTTTCACTTCTGAACACGAAAATTACTCCCGATTTTGCATATCACATCACGTTGTTTTGCATTTATGAATGTAATTTTTTTCATATTCTTTAAAGTAATAAATGCATTCTGCCTACTTTTATTATAAGACATTGGCCCTCATTCAGACCCAGGCGCAAGCGCTGAGCACTCGCAATCGAGTCAATGTCAAGGCCCTGCGCTCGCGCAGCGGCAGCACTGTGCGTGCGCAAGCCCCGGAGCGAGAGAGAAATTCTCTCGCTCCGGAGCTCACTGCAAAAGGGGCGGCTGTCGATGTTGATCGACAGCTCGCCCCGTTTTGTAGGCGGTTCGGGGGGGTGGCTACACAAACGGAGGCGTTCCTTAAGGAACGCCTGCCGTTTTGTGGGTGGCCGCACTAACATCAACATTGATGTCAGTGGGGAGCTTCCTGCTCGATCAGAGCAGGAAGCTCCTTGGGGCTTGCGGTTGCCGAGACCCAACCTTAGGGTCTCGACGCAAGCCACGATGGTCGCGATGGTCTTGACCATCGCGACCATCAACCTGGTCGGTTGCTAAAGCTGTGGGTATTAGCGACCAGGAGGCCGCACTTGAAACGTGAAGTGGCCACCCTCATTCAGAGAGAGCGCTCGCTTCTTGCGACCGCCTCTGAATGAGGACCATTTTCTTAAATGAATTCAGCCGGTAGTATAGAATGTTGCAATTCAGTTCTCGTCATAAAACTTCCCCCCGCCTAGTGCCAGATTAAGGTCCACATGGTCCTGGAGCTGAAATTTACAAAGGGCCTAAACCCCATACCCTCTAAAGGAACATTGCACACACACAACAACTACAAGGTGACCTGGCGAAGGTGGAACCAAATACAACAGATGCAACACAGTTTTGACCTGTGCCAGCTCATTTTAACCCCTGCCTACCACCAAATACACACACATACACACACACAGGCCCTGATTCAGAGCCGGACGCTCTGACAGAGCGCTCGCTCTGAATCAGGGCCGTCCCTGGAGCGTCCCTGGAGCGGCCTCCTGGCGCTTGCATAGCTGTGGGTGACCAACCACAGCTATAGCGAGTGGCCAAAATGATGGTCGCGATGGTCAAGACCATCACGACCATCGGGCTTGCAATGAGACCCTTGCGGTAGGGTCTCGCTGCCGCAAGCCCTGGAGTGCTTTTGGCTCTATCAGAGCCAAAAGCACTCCCACTGACATCACTAGTGATGACATCAATCACCATCGACAGCACGCCCCCTTTGGTGCGAGACCCATAACGACGGCTTGGCCATCATTATTCGGGTCTCGCGCATGCGCACTTGGGCAACATCGACCCACTTGCAAGCGCTCAGCGCTTGCGAGCGGGTCTGTATCAGGCCAACAGTACACACTGCACAAACACAGTGCATATACAGTACACGCCACTCATACAGTACAAGTGATTTCAACATTTTTAGGCAATGTCAAGGATTCAAACAACAAAGAAATTGTCAGGGAAATGCTTAATAGTTACAGAAACCTTGGCTGCAATATGAGTTCCCATATAGAGCATTTCCCGAATAATCTCAGAGACTACAGTGAAGAACAGGGTGAGTGGTTCCACCAAGACATTAAAGATGTAGAAAGAAGATACCAGGGTCGTTGGGACGTCAGCATGATGGCTGACTACTGCTGGATGATACACAGAGATGACGCAGAAAAAGCTTATAAGCAAAAAGCTACAAAACGAAGTTTGAAGACAAAAAAAAACAAGATATTAACGATTTTTTCAATAATTATGGTTTTGTTTCTATTATTGTTTGATTTTATTGTTTTTTTATGATGTAATTAAGACAAAAACTATCATCTACACTTCTTCATATTTCACAATAAATATGTCAAAAACAATAAAAATTCCTGGTTTTTGCTTAAAAATTTATGTAACCCCCTTATAGCAAAAATGTGATGTGGTAATTATTTTGAATATACTATTTCTTGATGTACACAGGAGTATAATTAAAAATATAAAAGTATTATTAAAAAAGCTTTCAATACCTTCAAATTTGCAGACCTGCGTAATCTGCAGTCCACTCAGCCAAATGCAAATTAAATATTTCAACTACAAATGACGTGTGCTTAGCTTGTTTACAATATTTTTCAGTGCATGATGTTTTATTTCTATATATCAAATGTTTAGATTGATGGTTTATACTGTATAAAGTTAGAGATCAATTAGCTCCTAACTCTTATTTTGAAGGCTGTATTTGAAAAATTACAGTTTTTGGTTCATACTTTATCTCTCTCCAAGCTTTGCTAAATCTCTCTTTCTCTCTCTCTAATTATATATACATACACATCTATATATACAGTTATATACACACAAACACACACACACATATATATGTTATAATTGTGTGCACTAGGGATGTGGTTTTCTCTCCAGTAAACCTTCTGTGATAAATACGTGTCAGGCCAGATCATAAGAGATGTAGAGCTTAGAGTCTTATAAACTGAATCCATAGCTAATAAGGGACAGCTGTACAACCAACACACAGTCCATATGTACCGCAGGGATTTGTAAGTGACTCAGCTTTTTCCTAATCACATCATACTAGGTTCATGATTTCACCCCATCCTTCCAGTTAGCCAGGGAGGGCAGATCACTCAAGCAGGACAAGGGTTTGGCTGCATGCTAAAAGTGATGGCTTTACTGAAACTTCCCATTCATGATTTTTGCTTCACTATCGCTGTAAAACATCATTTCATCAGGCAAATGTGATTGTCACGATGCTCCTTTTTTGCATAAGCAGCAAAAAAAACATTCATAGTAAGCCAAAGGGGATTTAATGTTGAATAAGATGCAGAAACTATTTTATTACAAATAGTCCATGGTAATACTACAAAGAATAATGTAGGCTTTATAACCCTGGGGACCACTATGGCAGAACTGTGAGCAAGCACTGAAGTACTGAAAAAGATTGCAAATGGTTTTTATATGGTGAACTAACTTTTTTACTCTTTTCGTTACAAAAAGAAAAAAGAAAAGAATTTCAGTTCAGTGAAGAAGCAAGACTTGCAGCCTGAGATACCTGAGAACATATGCCCTAAGTGTGATTCAGCAGTGGACGCAATTGCAAAGCTACACACAAACGGCTTTGTAATTCCATCCTGGTAAAATTTTAATGCCTAAGGAGGCGTCTGAAGTGAAGAGACACCCCCTGTCAGCATCTGTGGTAGATCTCTGCTAAATAACACTTGGGGCATATGTTCTCTTGTGTCTCAGGCCAGGAAGTCTGTGTCCATGGATGCTGAAACTGGGCTTGTCCTCCAGGAAAACGGGGCAACACGACCCCGTCTCCGGGAACGCAAGCCATCCCACCCCTGCACCACCCCACAAACTTCTTTGCCTGTCAATCAGGCAGAGGCATAGGAGGGCCTGCATGCTATCTCACCGGCAATGAGTGTGTGCTGCTGATTGTCTTATAAGGCTACCTGTAAACAATTCCTGAGAACTAATTAGCCCAGAAAGCTGCACTAATGATTAATGTAGACCAATCATTCCCAAAGGGGGTTGTACAATCCCCTTTGAGGCACTATATTGTCCCAACTGGACACTAAGGGGGCGATTCAATTGTCTTAGGTTAGGTACCTGATGGAGAAATTCCGTTCGGACACCTATAGCTGTGGGGGGACATATTTCTTCTTGTAGCCTCTTGAGGTGCAAGGAGAAATGTGTGCAAGGTCAGTTTTTTTGGTGCCTTAATGGTGGTTTGATTGTCCAAATGGCTGTTTGGGGGCCTTAACCGCTTTGCGCAGCTAAACCCGGTATTTTGACAACATTAAGTACTAATAGGTAATGAATTGCTCCATCGGGAGCCTATTTATATAAATGTCCAGCAGAGGACATGAAAAACATTTGAATTGCAAAGGCAAGGTAGCGACTGGAAGAATAAGCACACCAAGCCCTTGCTGCAGGTAGCAAGAGACAGTTGAAAACAGCTTAACCATGGGGAACCATACTGTACCCTTTGGTGAACTTGTCCATATATACAGCCCAACTGTATGGAAATCCATTACTTAATTAGATCAATTACAGGGGTTCAGATACTTAATATTCCATTGTATTCATTATTATCCCGACCTATGCCCTATCTCCCTTGCCCAATGCAAAAATTAATCAAACATATATTAAACTCGTCAAAATGTCACAAAGCCACCCGCTGGTGTCAGGTTGCAGCCTAGGATCGGCCATTGCTCACCACAGTGCCGGCTTCCCCTGATCCCTCGGGTGATCAGACATCAGGTACGACGGCGTGTAACATTCTGAGTATTATACTTAGAGCCATGTGGAGATTTGTGAGCTGCGCTGTGTCTGGTTGCTGCTGTTGCCGTCATGGATGCAGCCATGACAATTCACATCACCTGACTAACCTTTATCCAATGGTAGCATGGTGGTTAGCTGATGCTGTCCACCAATGATCTGCTACCTTAGAAAATAAAGCCAGTCTCCGGACAGAAGGAAGTTGCCTGTGCAACGTTGTTGCTACCTTGTATATACTTGCTGTTTGCCCCGTTTCAGGTTCCCTAAGAGATCTCCTCGAGTATCCAGTGGCAACTCCTTGTGCAACAGTGCGTCTGAACATGTTGCCTGTGTGCAATACAAGTGCCAACTCCTTGTGCAACAGTGTGTCCAAAAATCTCACCTGTATGCGATACAAGTACCACCTTCATTCTCCAGGGTATAGTTATAAGTGCCATTCCTTTGCTCTACAGTGCCTCAAGCCAGGAGCAGAACTATGGGAGACAATGGAGGCGCCTGCCACCAGGCTCCTGCTCTGAAGGGGCACCTCCTCCATTGTCCACAACATTTTCACCCCACTTAGGGCTGTAACTACGTACCCGGAGTGTACGATCACAGCCGCCCAATACATGGCCCAATAATGGCGCTGCTTCCTGGCACCTGAGAAGCCACCATACACTAGTGGAGAGCTTCATATCAGACAATCAGCTGCTGCCCTCGTCTATCTATAGCCTGTCTGCAAGCGAATTTCTAAATTACAGTATCAACGGCTGTGATGGGGGATGGGGGGGTCGCCAAATTATAACTTGCCTCCGGGTGTCAGTGATGAACTTACGTCACTGCCTCAAGCACTTGCCTTCAAACCCATACAGCTATCATTTCCCAGTACTAAGGTACTTCTGGTAGAAGTACACTCCTTGGGCCATTGTTTATCTGTCTCTATTCCCACGGTATCAGACACCTGTCCAAAGGGCCGTGACCTGCCTGCTGGGTGCAGCTTAATACCCATATCCCGCTTGGAGGGGTCACTGGTGAACACCTCCCAGTTGGTTAGACTCTGCGCCTTTGGACAGGTCTTGTCAACGTTTGATATTTGTGGATGAGGAGATCATATCTTCAGGCCCCACGCCTCCGGCTTCTCTCTCCTCCAGGGACCTCAGCTTCCATCCCCTCAGTAGGGGATTCCTTTAAGCCAAACATGACAGCTGGAAGTCTCCCATACCCCTGTCCATTTCAGCTACCATCAATGCAATATGGACTACTACGTATCATATGGAGAGAATTACCTTGATCTTGCATAATACCACATCCAAACTCATAAAAGTTTGGACACCATAGACAGACTACTTTGAGGCTGAACCCCCTTTAACCACTAAATAACTTCACTCCTTTGCATTATTGATTTTACCATATTGACAATACACACAGGCCGACACCCCTCCCTTCATCTCCCCCCTCTCTCTTACTCCCCCCCCTTCCCTAGTTTCTCCCAACACTACAAAGCTTTCTGAATGATCCTTGCAAACTTGCTTCTAGCCTTTATAACCTCAAGAGTGATCATCCATTGTATGCCTCCTAATTGTTATGTGTTACTTCAGCTGCTTTACTTGATTGCATACATGGTTGTCTATACTGCCCTTTAATTATCCTTGTATTATGTTACCTTCAATTTCAACTGTATATAAAAATGCTTTTTGCTTTATGTAACTTCTTGAAAAACCTTTAATAAACAGAATAAAAAAAAAAGAATAAAAAGAAAACAGCTGAACCTGCAGTGCTCACAGGGGAGGAGTCAAGTCCAGGCAGCACAAGAAGAGAGTAAAAGATTGTGGGGCACTGGAGGGGAGACCTTGAGCCAGGGTGGCCGATATTTGTCTCCCTCCTTCCGGGAGGGAGCTGTCAGGCAACCACACGGTGAGCGTGTCGCAATGAAAAGGGTGTGTGGCCTGGAGCATACTGCATCATTGGGGGCGGGGCATATGGCGTGACAGTGAATTCGCGTCATCGTGGCTCCGCCCCCTCTTCACAATGCCGAGATAAATGCCATTGTAAAACAGGGGGCGGGGCTACGATGATGGAATTCAGCACAGATTGCTGGGGCAGGGAGGCCTGCCTTTCCGGGGGGCCAGGAGCGGCACCCGGTTTTCGTGAGGCTCTCGGCCGAATCGGGAGGGTAGGCAAGTATGCCGAGCTAGAGAGGAGAGTGTAAGTACAGTAAGGCAGTAGTCAAGGAGGAGAGCGAGCGGGTAAGCGCTATTGCTATACAGTGGCTTAACTTCATCCCAGGTGCCCGGAGGCAAGATATATTTTGGTGCCCCCACCCCAAATTAAAAGTTACCACCCCCCCAGCTTCTGCCACCCCCCTATGCAGTCCCTTTTATACAATGCCCCCAGTAGTGGTCCCCCTATGCAGTGCCCTCAGTAGAAGTCCCCGTATGCAGTGCCCGTCTATGTAGTACCCCCCAGTAATTGTCCCCCTATGCAGTGCCTCCAGTAGTGTTTCCCCTATGCAGTGCCCCCAGTAGTAAGGCCCGTTTAGTGCTCCCAATATTAAGGTCCCTGTAGTGCCCCTAATAGTAAGGCCATTTACTAGTGCCCCCATATGATGCCACCAGTAGTAATGCCACTGTAGTGCCGCCATATGATGCCCCCAGTAGTAAAGCCCCTTTAGTGCTCCCAAAATTAAGGCCCCTGTAGTGCTCCCAGTAGTAAGGCCCCTGTAATGCCCCCTTATGATGCCACCAGTAGTAAGGCCCCTGTAGTGCCCCCAGTAATAAGCCCCCTGTAATAAGCCCTAACGATACTGGATCAGAACCTCGATACACTCCTTCCTATACCTTCTATTATCCTGCCTATACCTTCTAATATCCTGCCTATACCTTCTAAAGATGACGCTAATTTGCGTACGCAGTCATACAGTAAATAAAGACTTAAGACCTGGAATCTATGGTTCCAAAGCACAAGTATTATTCAAGCAAAAGTACAGTCAGTTACACGCTATTGATCCAGACACAATTCGGCGCAAACGAATTATACAGACCCAAGTACAGTATGCAAATGCAGCGCATCCAGACCAGATGTTAGGCATCAGCAAGAAACCCCTCGTCTATCAGCTTTCGGCACGAAGACTAAAGACCCAGTGTTGGAGCACAAATATTTATACCCCCCAGGAATAGACAAAACAATAGAGACGTTTGTTGCTGATGCTATTGGTTCCCAAGGGGGATCCATCTGTTACAGCGCATTTAACAGGCTGATTCAAATAGACTTAACCCAGCCTCTAACAACTGGGGGTCTCTGCCTTCCCGCCCCCCTGCAACATCCTAACAGTTATTCATATCATATACATTTTGTTGCTTGTAGTCTCTGCGGTCCATAAGTCGAGAATGCATGATGCGATCTCCCCACCGATAATACCGGAATACTGTGGAAAGAGTACGCATCAGTACAAAACCAAACACAGCTTACTTATCATGTATAAAACCTTAGTTACCAAAAAATGTTTATTTCATAGCATTTATACTAAATGAACAAACTTAAATCTTATACCTTAAAGCTTATGAAACTTTGTGTGTGAATATGTAATGTGTGAGTTTGCGGGGTTTGATATGAAGACGCTAGTTAACTTGGTGCGGATGCGTGCGCATTTTAGCTACTAAATGGTGTTTTCATTCGGGGTCTTGTGCACTCGCTAATATGCGACTAGTTAACAGCGCAATTGTGCGTATTACTGTGTGTATGAGAAATGAGAAAGATGCAATCGCATGGTGCTAATAGTAATCTCGCCATATGTACTTAGTTGTGAGTTTATCTAAAATGGCGCTGGGGCGGCCTTTCGCAAAATGGCGTCTTGCGATCTCATTTCCAAGATGGCGTCTTGTGCCCAGTCGCAAGATGGTGTCGCCGTGATTCAATTTTATACTGATATTGTCTCAGCCAATTTCCCAGCTTCGACAGTCCACCCTTTGATAGCAAACAACATGCTATCACAATCTACTCTTTGAGTTTACTCTAAAGCTGGCCACACATCTAAACATTATCTGTCCAACCAGCCAACTAGTTGATTGGTTGGAATGAAAATCTGGTAAGGTATACAGTCAGCAATTTTCTCCCAAACGCTGGAAAATGGACCAAAACTGTTGTTTGAACAAATAGTTTAGATCAAACATTTAACAAACTTGTCTGAATGACCATTTTCATCTGTTTTCTGGCATTTAGGAGCAAATTGCTGATCATCATTTACTCCCATTCCTTACCAGATTTTCATTCCAACCAATCAACAAGTTGGCTTGTTGGATGTAAGTTGGTCTAGTGTGTGGCCAGCTTTAGGCTTACATTTACATATTATTTAGTGTTATTATGGGATGGCACAAGGTGGTTCTTAATCCATCAATAATGTGTCTCTGGGTGGGGACATAAAACTACTATTATACACACACCGCGGATCTTGGAAGATCATGTGAAAGGTGTGGGAATGCACCAATCTTATGAAGGCAGTCTTGAAGGGGAATTGAGACTTTACATTATCAGGGGTGTTCTAAAAATAACATTTCAATAATACATTCTATGCACGTCTAATTATAATACATTAAATGATAGTATTTCCTAGTTCAGGGTTGTAATGCAGTTCTATATTTACCTCGGTATTCATATTGTCATTACTGACCACCATCATAGTTTCGTTCTTGTGTTTTACTCTATTTTTATATTTTCCACACTTCAACACAATAGGAACACACCGGACGCATATGCCAATTATTATGATGACAATTAGTATAAGGATCAAGCATTTGCCTATGCTAGCGATCACTTCCTGGACCCATTCCCCTAGACCTGAGAACCATTTTACTGGGTTCAGCCATGAAACCCATCCTTCTATCTTTTCCCCTACTTCAGCCACTGAAGCGTTATGGTTCTTACGAAACTCCCATTTTAGCTGCAGAATTTCATCCATCTTTCGAACTATCACCTCCTTGGGGTCGCTGGTATCATTGGTGACATAGGTGCAACATTTTAGTCCGAACTGGGTGGCCAATGTTACGCAATACCCTCCAGTAACAGCAGTTAAATAATTCAACACTAGCCTGTGTTGCACCAGTTCTTTCTTGTACGCTTGCAATTCTCTCCCTGTATACCTGAATGTGTCATCGTACATCTCGGTGATATTATCTATCAATTTAGCAAGTTCCTATATATATCTAAAATGGAGTGTACCCCGAGCAATCCTGGTGGGATCCAGTGCGACTAAAACTTAAAAGCCAGTTGTCTCACTGATTAACTGAGTGGCTTTCTGCACGTCACCAGGTATCATATTTCTTTTGCCTCTGTGTTCATATTGTGTGTCAAGATATGGTGACGGTGTGTTTTTATGTATACCCAGCATTTCAACATGTGTGAGGGTCATAACTTCTGGGACTACTCTTCCCAGGTAACACAAACCTTCGGAACTAGGGGAGAGCCATTTATATGCTTTTCTTCCACATATGAAATATACATTATCAGGGAGAACATAAGGAATGGTATGCATCATTATCATTAAGCACATTTCCCTTGCAAACAATCCTATTTCTGGGTCTTCCATCTGGTACATGCAAGTTTCTGGCTGTATTATTTTAGCACAATAGCCATTTGGCACCTTACCAACAATTTCTTTGGTGGAACTAAATGTATACCTATACCTAAAATGTTTCCCACCAGATTTAATTGAGTGTAACAGATCATGGTTTATGGACTCATTATCAGCTCTTTGTGAGAAGGTCATCGTCTGATTATTCCCCGTCACTTCCCAACTCCCAGGTTTATTGGGGTTGGTTATGTTTAAACACAAAAGTGATCTATCTACTTGGAATTGATAGAGTTTGAAATGAGGTGGTTTGGATGAGAGGAATTTTCCATCCAATGTTTTCCCTTTCTGTAATTCTAAAATTTCCGTGATATTCAGTGGAAATGGCACCAACCCTACATTATGCTGTCCCTGTGGTACATGTGAACACACCCAGCAATCAGTTTGATTTAACACTTTACCTACCATGCTATGCTAATCCTCTAAAGGATACCCACCCCAATACGGGTTATATTTAGGTTGGCACCGTTGGATACAGTTCTCATCAACTAGGGACCCACATAGCTCACACATACAGGAATCTTCAGATGATAAACCTCCACACTGTCCCCGAGTATCCGGAATGACAGCTCTTTTAACAATAACAGTACTAAGATTGGTCAGACACTCCCCTGATTGGCATTGCACTCCTCCTGACTCCACTCCATCAGCACTGCCATCAGCTCCCATTTCCTCGATCGGTCTCCCATCACAGAAACTGGATATTCCCGAACCGATCAAGATGGTGAACACTCTAAAAGAGAATATGAAAATGAACACAGCAGGCCCGTCCATTGTCACAACAAAACCTGCAAGTTTCTTTTAGTTCAGGTATCTCACTACAACCTTTTCAATCCTCCCGGAACGAGCTCGCGAGCAACAGGTCCACACTATCAGCCTTGTCTCCGACTTGTTTCTCCACCGGTTGATTGACCTTTTTGCAGTGAGTGGAATGGACCCAGGTATCTCTCTTGGCCACCTTCAAAGATGTAGTACTTGTCAGCAACACCTGGTACGGACCTTCCCATCGATCAGTCAAACAACCTGAAAGCAACAAATTTCTGATCATTACATATTCTCCTGGTTCAACATCATGACAGTTAGTTTCAGGCATATCAATAGACAACAATTTCAGTTTCTGCTGCTGTTGCTTTAACTGCTTACTCATCGATATAAGATACTTTACAGTTACTTCATTGTTACCCTTCAGGTCTTCCTGTGGACTTATAATCAAATGAGGTTGTCTACCGAATAATATTTCAAATGGGGACAGATTTAGAGGAGGTCTAGGAGTGGTCCTTATGCTATGTAGGACCAAAGGTAACACTTCTGGCCATCCTAGTCCAGTCTCTGCCATGATTTTACTTAACTTATTTTTAATAGTCCCGTTCATCCTCTCTACCTTGGCACTGGCTTGCGGTCGGTAGGAGGTATGAAGTCGGCTATTAATACCCATCAGCTTACACATATTTTGAAAAACATCACCTGTGAAATGAGGGGGTCATTCAGACCCTCTCACGAGTGCAGGACGCTCACAAGTGGGTCGATGTTCCCCCACTGCACATCCGCACGACGGAGGGAGCTCCGTTGTGCGCATGCGCGAGACCCGGCGAGCGACGGGATCTCCGTCGCTCCGGGTCTCGCACCAAAGGGGGCGTGCTGTCGATGTTGATTGACAGCACGCCCCCTTTGGTGGGCGTTCCGGGGGCGTGCCTGCCAGATGGAGGCATTCCCATGGGAACGCCTACCGTCTGAAGCCGGCCCCACTGACATCATTAGTGATGTCAGTGGGAGTGATTTTGGCTCTGATAGAGCGAAAATCACTCCAGGGCTTGCGGCAGCGAGACCCTACCGCAGGGTCTCCGTCGCAAACGCCCGATGGTCGCGATGGTCAAGATCACCGCGACCATCATCATGGACGCTCGCATATGCTGTGGGTGGTGACCCACAGCTATGTGAGCGGCCAGGAGGCCGCTCCAAGTTGAGCGAGGAGGGCCCTGATTCAGACCGAGCGCTCTGGTCAGAGCATTCGGCTCTGAATCAGGCCCTGATTACCCCTATCACTCTCGATGATTTTAGGGATACCGTACCTGCATACAAATTCCTGAACTATTTTCTTGGCAATAAACGCAGCAGTATTAGTGGCCGCTGGGTAGGCCTCAACCCAGTTAGAAAATACGTCTGTGCACACTAATACATACTTAAGGTTCCTGCAGGTTGGTAATTGGATTAAATCAATTTGTATCACCTGGAAAGGTCCATCAATCGGTGGAATGTGGGATGGTTCGGTAGGGATCGCTTTCCGTATGTTCTTTCTCAAGCAGGTCAGACAGGACATTGCTATCTTTTCTGCTTGTGAAGAAAAACCTGGTGCGCACCAGTATGCCCTCACCAACTTGCACATACCTTGTTTACCCAGATGAGTCAGACCATGTGCTGCCTCAGCCAGGCTGGGGTAATATGCCTTGGGGGCTACTGGCTTATCTTGTCCGTCCCTCCAGAGCCCGAAGAACTCTTGCCCACATCCCTTGGACTTCCAAATGGATTTTTCCTGAAGTGAACACAAATTTTGCATCTCAATTAATTTCAGCATATCAATTGTCTGGAAAGACATTATTTTTCAGTTGGGGAAAACATTTTTAACCCTGCTGCCCATTTTGCACCTTCATCGGCTCTGTTGTTGCCCAGTGACACCGGATCATCCTCACATGTATGGGCTTTACATTTAATTACTGCCACCGCTTTGGGCAGTTGGATTGCTTCTAAAAGATGTTTTATGTGTCGGGAATGTGCAACTGGTGTGCCTGCTGCTGTCATAAAATTTCTCAGACGCCATAGAGCCCCAAAATCGTGCACCACCCCGAACGCATACCTCGAGTCAGTGTAAATGTTAGCAGATTTGCCTGCTGCCAGTTCACACGCTCTAGTTAGTGCTACTATCTCTGCCACCTGGGCTGAGTGAGGAGGACCAAGAGGCTTAGCTTCTATGATGTCTGTGTCATTTACAACAGCATAACCTGTACATAATTCACCTGTGTCTGTTTGTCTATGACAACTCCCATCCATATAAAAAGTCACATCCACATTCTCTAAAGGTGTGTCATGTATGTCAGGTCTAGCAGTAAAGGTCTGATTCAGATATGTCATACAATCGTGCATATCATTATGTCTGCTGAACTCACCTCCCACCAGCAACTCGCCTCCTTCCACCCTTTGTACATCATGTTGTACATATGGTAAATACGTTGCTGGATTCAGTGTGCTGCAATGTTTAACAGTAATGTTTGCAGGTGCGATTAGAGCTAGTTCCCATTTGGTAAACCTAGCTGAAGAGACGTGTCTGGTTTGAGCTGAGTTCAACAGAGCAGATACAGCATGGGGAGTGTAGACAATCATATCATGACCCAATACTACATCCTCACTTTTACTCACCAATAGAGAAGTAGCTGCTACACTTCTCAAACAGGTGGGGAGTGATCTTGCCACAGTGTCCAATTGGGCACTGTAGTATGCTACGGGCCTACTGGCATCACCATGTTTCTGTGTAAGGACACCTGCAGCACAACCATCGGCTTCCGTACAATACAAATCAAAAGGTTTTTCATAATCAGGTATTCCCAATGCAGGAGCTTTTGTCAGACTATCCTTAAGATTAAGGAAAGCCTGCTCTGATTCCTCTGTGTGTACGACATGATCAGGCTTTGAGGAAGAGATTAATTCCTGTAAAGGTAAGGCCAAAATAGAAAAACCTGGGATCCACATTCTACAGTATCCACACATTCCCAAGAAGGTACGAATTTGCTGTTGATTCTGTGGCAGTGTCATGTTTTGTATGGCCTGGATTCTATCCGTTGTGAGATGTCACAAACCCTGGGTTAGGCAGTGTCCCAAATATTTTACTCTGGATTGGCACGGCTGTAGTTTGTCCTTAGCCACCTTGTGTCCTGTATGCGAGAAATGAAGTAACAAAAGTTTAGTATCATTCAAACATGACATAAACGAGTCAGAACATAGCAATAAATCGTCCACATATTGAATTAGAACAGATCCATTGGCAGGTTGAAAAGATTGTAAACAGTCGTGCAATGCCTGAGAGAAGATACTGGGGCTGTCTATGAAACCTTGGGGTAACCGTGTCCATGTGTATTGTAAACCTCTGTATGTAAATGCAAATAGATACTGACAGTCAGGGTGGAGAGGCACAGAGAAGAAAGCAGAACAGAGGTCAATGACAGTGAAATGGGTTGCATTTGGTGGGATCTGCATCAGGATAACAGCTGGATTTGGCACTACAGGGAATTGGCTCTCTACCACCTTATTAACACCTCTAAGGTCTTGTACCAGCCTATAACCCCTCCCACCACTCTTTTTCACTTGAAAAATGGGACTGTTGGCTATACTAGCTGTATGAACTAAAATTCCCTGTTGCAATAATCGCTCAATTATTGGAAAAACCCCTAATTCTACCTCCTGTTTTAATGGGTACTGGGGAATTTTTGGAGCTTGCCTACCGCCTTTTAAATTTACCATTACAGGGCTTACGTTTGCCATTAATCCAGTGTCCTGTCCATCCTTAGTCCAAAGGTAATCTGGAATTTTGGACAACATTTCATCTACCTGGGATGGATTTTCGTTTAAACTTGTAGAGTGATACATTATCCTTTGGGGAGTGTTCAATATATCCCGCACCTCGTGTGCAACTCTCTCTGGGATATCTAAAAATACACCATCAGGGGTGCAATATATAACACATCCCATCTTACATAACAAGTCTCTGCCCAGCAGGTTAGTAGGAGCCACAGCAGCCAGGAAGATAGAATACCTGGTATGCAACGGCCCAATAGTAACCTCTGTGGACTTTGTTAAAGGATAATGTTCCACTTTACCAGTTACACCCATTGTTGGTACTGTCTCGATGGTCACCTGTAAATTAACGGGAGATTTTATCACTGACCTGGTCGCCCCTGTGTCTACAAGAAAAGGATATTCAGTACCAGCTACATCAACCATCATAACCGGTTCTTCCCTAGTACTTCCCGTTAACCTGACTATCTGTAGACTACAGGTATGACCTGACCCCTAGCGTTGGCGACCATTCTCCAATAAAGCATTTACGGCCACAATTGGAGCTGGTGCCTGCTGGACATTTGCTGGTCTCTGTGCATATCCCTTATGAGGATATCCAAGTCTTCCCTGACTTGGGGTTCCTACTCTTTTTACTGTACAGTTTCTACTTAAGTGTCCTGTTTGTTTACAGTTAAAACATGTTCATGGATTGGGTGAAGACGTGTTGTTGTGAGGTTTGAGCAGAGGGTAAAGGTGGTGGATATGGGTAAGGATAGGGTGGGTAAGGGTATTGTGGGGGATAAGAAGTTTGTGAGTAGTATGGGACCTGTGGTTGTATCGGGTTAGTGGAATAGAGTTGTGTTTGTTGTTGCGTGGGGTTAGTGAGGGCACATACTTGTTCAGATGTAAGTGTGTGTGCAAGTGCAAGTGTGTCTGTTGGCTGTGATGTTACCGTCATTCCCTCCAGAGCTTAGATACTGACAGCCATTCGTTTTTCACTCTGGGCTTCTCTCTTCTTTGAGATGTTTTTATCATGTTCGATGGCGGTTTCTATGAGAGTATCTATTGTGAATCCCCGCCAGCCAGACTGTGAGGTCTGAACCCGGGTTTTTAAACTCTCTTTCAGACGGTCCACGAGTACCGTGACTATCATTCCCCTGTGGTGAGTGCTATCTTTAATATCTTCTATCCCAGTGTACTGGGTGATAGCCTGCAGTGCCCGGTCGCAATAATCTTCTGCAGTTTCACTATCCTTTTGCTTAACTACTACTGGAAAATATATACCCAATTGAGTTACAATACGGGAAATGTTACCTTAGTTTACTTGGTCTGTTAAGGAAACATCACCATCCAATACACAATCCGTGATAAATTTTGTCACGTCAGTTTTGCGTGGTAGACAGGCCCTTAACACCACACGCCAATCTTTATTAGTTGGCTCATGTGAACTACCCAAATTTCTCAAAAATCTTTGACATTTGGCTAGTTCCTTTTTGGGATCGGGGAAATCATTTATGATGGAATTTAGTTCTGCTCTTGTCCAAGGAAAATGCATTACCACTTCCCTCGTGGGCACTTTACCATTCGCATCTGCATTTCCATTTGGAACGGTTATTGTCCGAATGGGATGCAGACCGGTAGCGCTGCTACCTTTGACCTTGTTACCTGGCTGGGGGTTTAATCTGTTGCTGCTATGTATGGTATGAACAACTTCCTCTACGGGTGCAGAGGGTGTTAACACTTCCCTTGCTGTTACCGATGGAGATGGCGGCACCACTCGTGATTGTGGTGATGCAGCATCTATCATCTGCACGGCATGGGAAATGACAGACATTACAATAGGCTCATCATCCACATCATAAACATTTTCTTTACGGTTGCTTAAGAGAGGGTACAAATTGCTTGTTACATTTTTATGAGTATTTTTGGTACTTGCACCTCCATCCACATAAGGTGGGGGAGGTGAGCGTGAACTGCTGGCAATACTCTCCACAATGCTACCTTGCCGCACATGCGCACCATTTTGCCACTCGCCCGTATTGCAATTTAGCGTCGTGGATGTATTCTCTGGCAATGTGCTCGCGACGCTAGTTTGCATCGTTTGCACATTTTTAAGCCACTCATCCCCTTCATGCTGCCACAGTTTTAAACATTCATAATATTTAACCTTTTTCTCTCGGGAGCGCATCAGACTGATGTGATCCCGGACATTATCTAATACATTTTTATCAAAACTACCAATTCTGGGAAACGGTCTAACACTCTTCATCGTAATTTTAAACCATACATCACAATACCTTATCGCATAAGTACCGTACTTAGTATGCATAATACGACGAGCTGATCCGATCGGCGCCTCCATTAGCAGCACATCATTGTCTAACATCTCTACTGTTTGTGCGGCTCCCATTCTGAGACAAAATCCTACGCTTTTCAATGAAGATTTAAACTGGTGCAAGACAATCAAGATACTTTCACTTACCTGTGGACGATTTAAGTCGGCGGCGCCCACACACCTGGATAAGATTTGAAAAAGGCAACTTCCACACCCGGATAAGATTTAGTAAGGCAACTTCCACACCTATGGAAGTTTATATGTCGGCCACTTCCACACACCTCTCTACAACAAAGACAATGGCCCTCATTCAGAGCCGCTCGTTAGCGGCAGTACGCTCGTTCCGAGCGATGTTTGCACATCTGCGCATGCGTACGGTTTTTAGTACGCATGCGCGAACCAGTCAGTGCGGCCGAAAATCGTTGGTACGCAATATAGCGAGTGCCTGCTATTTTGAGTGACAGAATGAGGCGTATGTGGGTGGTAACAGGGGAAGGTGCTTGAAAATGGGGAGTGGAGATCCGAACGCAGGCGTGCTTAAAGGTCAAAACGGGCGTTTTATGGGTGTGCATATTTAAAACAGCAGCGTCAGTGACCACGTCACTGGGTTATTTTTTAGCCAGAACTGCTCGCAAATTTGTGGTAGCAAACACCAACCACAAGAATAGCGAGCAGTTCATACGCTGGTCGATGTACTCGATTAATCTAATAAATAGCGGACATGACGTAGGATGCGAGCGGCCAGGGGGCGTTTTTAACAAATAAACGAGCGTATGTTTTGCTCGCTCGTTCAGACTTAGAGGTGTGAACAGACTACAATGTGCGTACGGATCATTTGAATAGCCACCCCTTGTTTTTAAACGAGCGACCACAAATAGCGAACGGCTCTGAATGAGGGCCAATATGTACACCTGCTACTGTGTATAGAACGGTAAAGCTGCTTACCGAGTGACTAGCACTTAGCCCTTAAAGGTCATACGGTACCTTTAACTGTAGGGAACAAGTTACCCCTACCAACAAACACTCACTGTTACACACTTTTTCCTGCGCAGAAAAATACACGTTAACCAGATATTGATAATAATTGAAAAATGTAAACCTCAACGGCTTTATCTAAAACACGTGGCAGCACAACCGGAAGTACGTATAGGCTATTGTGCGACCAGTTGCATACACAATAATGCGACTACCACACAACCGTATGACAACCTTTAGATGCGTACACAAAAGTGCGTCTTTGCTGTGTGCAAACCTGCGACTTAGCCGCGTACTCAGTACTGCGGCACCCCTTTAAATGTAAGGTTCTATCAACAAAGGAAAACAAACTTTTTCCTCTCTTGTCCCTGGATTCTAGTCTGCTTCCTTGATTCACATGGAGATGGATAGCGATCTTTCAGCACAAAGCGGTTGCAGGAAAACCCTGCATGTGGCCACTCCACCCTTTGCTGAAATATCGATAACCGTATGTACCATGTGAGCAGGTAAGTGACTTCACTACGAGCCCCCAACTAACGATACTGGATCAGAACCTCTACACACTCCTTCCTATACCTTCTATTATCCTGCCTATACCTTCTAATATCCTGCCTATACCTTCTAAAGATGACGCTAATTTGTGTACACAGTCATACAGTAAATAAAGACTTAAGACCTGGAATCTGTGCTTCCAAAGTATTATTCAAGCAAAAGTAAAGTCAGTTACACGCTATTGATCCAGACACAATTTGGTGCAAAGGAATTAAACAGACCCAAGTACAGTATACATACGCAGCGCTTCCGGACCAGATGTTAGGCATCAGCAAGAAACCCCTCGTCTATCAGCTTTCGGCATGAAGACTAAAGACCCAGTGTTGGAGCCCACATATTTATACCCCCCCAGGAATAGACAAACAATAGAGACGTTTGTTGCTGATGCTATTGGTTCCCAAGGGGGATCCATCTGTTACAGCGCATTTAACAGGCTGATTCAAATAGACTCAACCCAGCCTCTAACAACTGGGGGTCTCTGCAATCCCGCCCCCTTGCAACATCCTAACAGTTATTCATATCATATACATTTTGTTGCTTGTAGTCTCTGCGGTCCATAAGTCGAGAATGCATGATGCGATCTCCCCACCGATAATACCAGAATACTGTGGAAAGAGGGCCTGATTCAGAGCCGCTGGCAAGCGATGTTTGCCCAACTGTGCATGCATACGGATCGTTATACGCATGCGCGATCCAGTCAGTGCGGCCGAAATTCATGTGCTCGCAAAATAGCGAATGCCTGATAATTTGAGTGACAGAAAGAGGCGTATGTGGGTGGTAACAGGGGAAGGTGCTTGAAAATGGGGAGTGGAGATCCGATCGCAGGCGTGTCAAAACGGGCATTTTATGGGTGTGCATAATTAAAACAGCAGCGTCATTGTGCACGTCACTGGGTTATTTTATAGCCGGAACTGCTCGCAAAATTGTGGTAGCAAAAACCAACCACAAGATTAGCGAGCAGCTCATACCCTGGTCGATGTACTCGATTAATCTAATAAATAGCGGACATGACGTAGGATGCGAGCGGCCAGGGGGCGTAGTTTCCCAAAAAACTACCGCAAGTTTTGTTCGCTCGTTCAGACCTAGAGGCGTTAACAGACCGCAAAGAGCGAAGGGTTCATTTGAATAGCCACCCCTTTTTTTTGAACGAACGACCGCAAATAGTGACCGGCTCTGAATCAGGCCCAGAGTACACATCAGTACAAAACCAAACACGGCTTACTTATCATGTATAAAACCTTAGTTACCAAACAATCTTTATTTCATAGCATTTATAATAAATGAACAAACTTAAATCTTATACCTTAAAGCTTATGAAACTTTGTGTGTGAATATGTAATGTGTGAGTATACGGGGTTTGATATGAAGACGCTAGTTAACTTGGTGCGGATGCGTGCGCATTTTAGCTACTAAATGGTGTTTTCATTCGGGGTCTTGTGCATTCGCTAATATGCGACTAGTTAACAGCGCAATTGTGCGTATTACTGTGTGTATGAGAAATGAGAAAGATGCAATCACATGGTGCTAATAGTAATCTCGCCATATGTACTTAGTTGTGAGTTTATCTAAAATGGCGCTGGGGTGGCCATTCGCAAAATGGCGTCTTGCGATCTCATTTCCAAGATGGCGTCTTGCGCCCAGTTGCAAGATGGCGTCACCGCGATTCAATTTTATACTGATATTGTCTTAGCCAATTTCCCAGCTTCGACAGCCCCCTGTAGTGCCCCTAGTAGTAAGCCCCCTGTAATGCCCCCAGTAGTAAGCCCCCAGTATTAAGCCCCCTGTAGTGCCCCCAGTAGTAAGCCCCCTGTAATGCCCCCAGTAGTAAGCCCCCAGTAGTGCCCCCCAGTAGTAAGCCCCCTGTAATGCCCCCCCGTATTAAACCCCCTGTAGTGCCCCAAGTAAAGCCCCCAGTATTAAGCCCCCTGTAGTGCCCCAAGTATTAAGCCCCTGTAGTGCCCCCAGTATCAAGCCCCCTGTAGTTCCCCCAGTATTGTGCCCCCTGTAATGCCCCCAGTATTAAGCCCCCTGTAGTGCCCTCAGTATTGTGCCCCGCGCACGCACACACACATATACAAAAACAAAACTTACCTTCAACCCCGCTCCAGTGCTGCTGCCGTCCGTCCCCGGCACCAGCTGCTCGGAACTATGGGAGTGACGTCATGACTCCCATAGTGCACTGCGGGACCCGGAGCTCAGTAGTGAGCTCCGGCTGCCACTGATGCCGGGGGGAGGGAGGGAAGAAGGAGCGGGTGCCTGCTGGTAACACACTCAGCGGGCGCCCGGCAAATGGAGGGTGCACGGGGTGCGACCGCACCCTTTGCATCCTCCGTAGTTATGCCACTGGAGGTGGAGCGCCGATCAGCGGCGCTCCTTATCCATGCAGCTCCTCCTCGACAGTGGCCGGGCCCGGATGACAATGGAGCCAGGTGCCCCCTTCAGGGCTGGCGCCCGTCAGCAAATGACTCCATTGTCTCCGGGAGTTCCGCCACTGTTGATGTACTGTAATGACATAATATCTAATTGTATTAACTGACAATTTTTTTCCAAAAACCGCTCCAAAATTGTCATTTTTTTAAATGATTGAATTAGGTCAAAAACATAATTTTAAAAATTATCCAACACGATTTAAAAAAAAAAAAAATCCCACAGTATACAAGAAAAATAGCAAATTTTATGGTATATTGTATTGATGCCTATTGACAGCTGTACCATCAATGGTCAATGGGCTAACCATCGATAAAAAAATCATGTTTGCGACCACAGCTACCAATGTTTCATTAACACATATACACATATATATATATATATATATATATATATACACACATATATACATACATATATATATATATATATATATATATATATACACATATACAACAAGTGACCTACAGTACAATACAATGCAGGACAAGGTCAAGGTTTATATACATTGCTGTATTGGTGATCATAACACTCAAGCAAGCAGCATGGCATAAGCAACCAGGTGTTAGGTGCCCGACTGAGGAGTAGATGACAGTAGAAGTAAGGAGAAGCACAAGAGGGTAGAAGGTCCTGCTCATGAGAGCTTACATTCTAATGGGATGGGGCAGAAAAACAGGTGTGACACAGAAGGGGTAGACAGGGGGAAGGAACATGTAGCAGTGGATTAGGATGAGAACTGGAAGACTTTGATGCAGTAGAGTGTCTTGAGATCCCGTTTCAAGATTTGTAGAGGGGTGGAGAGTCTGATGGGAAGAGGGAGAGAGTTCCAGAGGTAGGGAGCAGTACAGGCAAAATCTCGGAGGCGGGAGTGGGAGGAAGTAATTAGTTGGCAGGAGAGGTGACGTGCATTTGTTGACCAAAGAGGGCGGACGGGAGTGTGAAGGGAGAGGAGGTCAGAGATGTAAATTGGAGAGGAATGGGTGAGAGCTTTGTACGGGAACCTTGAATTGAGCTCTGAAGGGGAAAGGTAGCCAGTGGATGACTTGTAGGAGAGGGGAGGCAGATGTAGAATATTTGGAGAGGAAGATGAGCTGAGGAGCAGCATTAAGGACAGATTGGGTTGGAGAGAGGTGGGAGTCAGGTAGGTAAGATAGGAGGAGGTTACAGTAGTCTAATCTGGAGATGACAGTGAGTGGATAAGGGTTTTAGTAGCATCCTGGGTGAGAAAGGGTCTGATTTTAAATATATTTTTGAGCTGGAAATGATAGGACTGTGAGAGGTGCTGAATGTGTGGTTTAAAAGAGAAATTAGAGTCCAGGATAACTCCAAGACAGTGCACTTTGGGGCTAGAGGAGGGTGGGAAGATGATCAGCTCAGTCTTAGACATGTTAAGTTTAAGAAAGTGCTGGGACATCCATAAAAATATAGCAGAGAAACAGATGGAGATATGAGTGAAGAGTAGGAGGAAAGGTCAGGGAAGGAAAGGTAGATCTGAGTATCATCAGCATACAGATGATATTGGAGGTCAAAGGAGCTGATGAGTTCATCTAGAGAGGACATATAGAGGGAGAATAGGGGAGGTCCAGGAACAGAACCTACTGTAAGTAGAATTGGGGGAGAAGAGGAGTCATGAGAGGAGACAGAGAAGGAATGATCAGAGAGGTAGGAAGACAGCCAGGAGAGGGCAATTTCACATAAACCAAGGGAGTGAAGAATTTGCAGGAGGAGAGGGTGGTCAACAGTGTCAAAAGCAGCAGAGAGGTCAAGAAGAATGAGTAGGGAATGGTGGTCTTGGATTTGGCAGCAAGAAGGTTATTGCTGACTTTAGTGAGGGCAGTTTCAGTGGAGAGGAGCGAACGGAAACCAGACTGAAAAGGTTCAAGGAGGGAGTGGGAGGATAGAACACTCAAGGAGTTTGAAGACAAAAGGGAGGAGAGAGATGAGTCAGTAGTTGGAGAGAGTGTTAGGATCAAGGGTAGGAATTTTAAGAATGGGGGAGACAAGGGCATGTTTGAATGCAGAAGAAACAGTGCCAGATAAGAGGGAGAGATGTAGAAAGGGGCAAGATGGGAACAGGCAGAGGGAGAAATGTAGCGGAGGAGGCGGGAAGGGATAGGGTCAAGTGGGGAGGTAGAAGGGGGGAGGATTGGATGAGGGCCATGACTTCCTCTCCAGATACAGAGGAGAAGGATGTCAGAGTTGGTAAGATGATGGGGAGGGGTGGTCCGGGAAAGGAGGGGGAGGAGTGCTGAGGGTCTGGTGGGAGATGATGTCCTCACATATGGTGTCAATTTTAGACATAAATCAGGTGGCTCAAGGGCAGAGAGCGAGGAGAAGAGGCAGGGAGAGAGTGGGCAGAGAAGGGAGTTTAACATGGCAAAGAGATGCTGGGGGTTTGAGGACTGGGAGTAGTTAAGGTTTTTGAAATATGTTTAGAGAGGGAAAGGGCAGCACTGTAGGATGAGAGCATAAATTTTAAATGGAGGAAGTCTGCCGTAAACCGTGAATTTCTCCACTGTCGCTCAGCAGTTTGTGAACACTTTTGCAGGTACCTGGTGCATTTGGAATGCCAGGGTTGAGGTGTGGATCTGCGGGGGTGAGTAGTGATCACCAGAGCAACAGAGACAAGAGCAGCAGTAAGGGAGGTATTGTATAGAGAAGTGGCTTCAGGGCAGGAGAGAGAGAGGATAGGGGGAGAAGTGAGTCAAGCAAGGAGGAAAAAGAAAGCAATGTCGACAGCCTCAATGTTATGCTCAGTGATTGGGGCCTTAGAAGGTAGAGGAGGGCAGGGAGAGAGGGATAAGATAAAAGAGAGAAAGTGTATAGTCAGAGAGGGGGAATGGGGAATTGGAGTAATCAGAAATATCACAACGGTGAGTGAAGACCAGATCAAGTGAGTGCCCACTCACATGGAAGGGTGAGGAGGTCCTTTGAGAGAGACCAAATGAAGATGTGAGGGGAGGAAGGCAGACAAAGGAGGGGAAATAAGGGGATAAGGAGGTGGAAGAGACCGGGGGGAAGGAAAAGGTGGATGCTAGGGCATTCCACACATATTAAAATACTATTTCTAAGTTTAACTATTTGACTTTTATTAACCCACCATCAAGGGGTTTTGTGGGAGGACCCCACACTGTCCATCTACCCACATTGGTCAAGGCTATGTGTGTAAGTGGGTTTTTTACCTGTAAAGCGATAGTGATATTGGGCTTATTTATGTATTATACATGTGTAAAATGCTCGTCACAATCATTAAATGGGTGATGAAGGCCTTTTTTCTTGCAGCCACAGTATAACACTACTTTAAATTGCATCCATCAGGTAACTGCACAATTGTGCGGCCACATTTTATATGTACATTTGACAGCAAAACTTTATTTAACTTTGAATGAGAGCTATTAAGTGATAATGGTGTAGGGCATTGGTTCCCAAACTATAATGAATCACGGTGAACTAGAGTCTCTATATATTATTCATGGATCACCTACTGTAGGTTAAAGTTTCCAAAAATTATTACCTGTCATCTTTAGGTTCAGTTATGTGGTGCTGGACATAGGGGGGGATTCAGTAAGGATCACAATTACGTCCTTAGTATTATGCAAATGTATGACATCCCCTGCTGCATTTGCAATCCCAGCACTGGGATGGAGGTCGATGGTCACGATGGTGAAAGGCGCCCGGCGCCAGCCAGCTGGGTTGGTCTCAGCTTACTCAAGCTGGCCGGCTTGCGAGTCCAGGACACTGCGTCAGATGACGCAGTCCCTGGGTTTTCCACTCCCGGGAAAACAGGACCCCACCTCCGGTACCACCCCTTAAATGCCTCTGCCTGTCAGGCAGAGGCATAGAAGGGTCTGTGTGTGACTACACAGGGCCCATTCTGCACACTCGCAGAGTGGTCCTGCGCACATGCAGATTCCCGATAGTCTTGCGTGCACTGCTGAATCAGGCCCATAGTTGTGTGTCTGTTTATCTGCCTAACACCATGTTTGGCAGCCACTAGCACTGGCTTTGCCTATCACATTGACCAGAAGTACAAAATAGAAGATAGGATGGGAGAAGTGGAAGATGAAAAGGAACAGTTGCGGTGCAAGTGGGCAGTGGGTTGTGGGAGACAGGTACATGCAGTTGTAGACTAGAAGACTAATACAATGATGATGACAGACACACAGAGGGGAGCAAAGATACTGACAGATGTTAAAACATAGTGGGGAGGAATGGAGTCAGGGATTGGCAGGAGAGGTGATCCTACTCACATTGAGGTCTGCTAGGATTCTGTATGTAGGAAGCCTACTGGTGGATGAGATTGGAAAGGAAATGCAGGAAGGTTCATGGATGCACAGGGGGACCCAAAGCAGTCCAGACTGTGTAAATGGCAATGTGCGATTACAGAGATTCCATCCCAAATGATTTGATTTTGGGCCACCCGCCTGCTGCACCCTTGCAAGTGTGCCACAGAACCTAGTTTGAGAACCACTGGTTTGGGGGGAGATTTATCAATCTTTCCTACAGAGGACAAGTAGAGGTGTAACCCCTAGCAAACAATCAGCTTCTAGCTATCATTTATCATATACATTCTATAAATCGATAGCTAGAATTTGTTGCTATGAACAACACTTCCATTTCTCCTTTTTAGAAGATTTGATAAATCTCCCCCTAAGGGGCACATTTATTAATTATCGGGTTCTTGGCCCAATAATTATAATTTCTATTCTTATCAAGAAATTTAATATCATGTGAATGTATTAAAAACACATACAGGACCTTATTCAGAGGCGGCCGTACGGTCTACGACCACACGGCCGCCTCGATGTTTTGCCAGTGCGCATGCGCACGAGGGAGCCGGCTCCCTCGTGCACATGCGTGAGACCCGCTACGACCGACAGCGCTGGTCGTAGCGGGTCTCTTTCCAAAGGGGGCGAACTGTCGATGTTGATTGACAGCTCGCCCCGTTTAGAAGGGGGGCCGGGGGGGTGGCAGCCCAAACGGAGGCGTTCCCATGGGAACGCCTGCCGTTTGGGGGAGGCCCCACTGACATCACTAGTGATGTCAGTGGAGAGCTTCCGGCTCTGACAGAGCCAGAAGCTCTCCGGGGCTTACGACAAGGGTGAGACCCTACCCTAGGGTCTCGTCGTAAGCCCCGATGCGGTCGTTAGAGCTGTGGGTGTTAACCCACAGCCTAACGACCGCAACAGAGGCGGGCGGTCAGGATGCAAGCGGTCGCTCAGAAACTGGGCGGCCACTTGCATCCTCTGACCGCCTCTGAATGAGGCCCACAGTGTGTTAGAAGTGAAGTGATCGCTAATACTTCTTCGGGACCCTGGTGTGGTTCTGCACATGATTGGTCTGCTAATCATGTCTGTGTGAGCTGAGATTTCTGGAGAGGGATTCTACGGATCCCTTTCCTGGTAAGCTCTGCGAAGGCATCCTGGAGCTTAGTAAATTAAGCAATTAAGCGGCCCCCATAAAAAAAATGATGGTGGCTGCTTTTGGAATTGAAAATGGGGATCACACATATATTTCCAATACTGCTGCGATCCTCTGTAGATCCATCAAGAGGATAATTAATATTTGCGAGAACCACCCCTCTTGCCTCCCCAAAAAACATCCTGTAAATATGACTTGATAAATAGGCCCCTAAGTCTCTTACTAATACATTTATAGAGAGCAATAACCAGAACAGTAATAACCAAGTCTAGTAAGATGGCTAAACCAATAGTACTCTTCCAAGCTTAAGGGGAGAACTTTTAAAAAATATTTTAAGCATCCCCCACAGTGTCTCTTGCTACTCTGAGACCTAGACCAAACCCTCCTCATCCCTATTAACTCCTTGAATAGTATGCAACTACAGAAGTAGTTGGAGAATACTGCAATGCGCATCCATTTTACAGGCCAAGAAGTAGTGGGTTAAACGTCATTGAAATCATACACACATACAAAAAGTGCTCCTTCTTGAAAGGTAATAGGAATAGTTTTAAACTTAAAAAAACCTCCAGGAATGAGACTCTTGTCAAAAGCACTAAAAACTGAAAGATTTTCCAAGGGTGCTGTGTTATTCCAAGTTTTTGAATGTGACTGTATTCAATAAAGTTTCCAGCTGCTCCAGAGTCCAGGACAGCTCAGGCAGACAATGTTGCTTTGTTAAGATGCATTTACCATTACAGCAAAAAAGAAAAGCATTTTTTTTAATGTAGAGCTATGAAGGTCTCCTAGTTTGGCCTCTCCAGTTAGGCATTCAAGTTTCCTGGCTTTTAGACACATTGGTTGACAAAATAACCCTAAGTTAGACAATGTAAACATATTGTAGGCACATTCCTGAGATGGGAAAGTTTCGTTTGGTGAAAGAAAATGAAGTCTCTTAGGGGGTGATTCAATTCAGCGGGAGTTGAATAGCGCTGGGAAGTTGGTCCCAAAGCTATACAATTCAACGCGCTGTTTAGCCCGACAGTTACAAGTTAAGTCGGAGAATGTTGGTACTCGCGACTTAACCTGGGTGTTTAGTCACGAGAACGGCATTCTCCGACTAAAGTACCAGCCACTAGGCTGTTAGCGCCGCGCTAATAGAGCCTTGCGGCCGGCACTTTAGTCAGATTTCTCCTCGCACCCTCAGGAGGGTGCCAGAAGAAAACATTTAGTCGCCCTAACGGCGTGTTAAATTGAATAGCTCCGGGAGCTCCCTCTGGGCACTATCAACAGCATTTAATTGAATCGGCCCCTTAGAGACTGTCAGACAAAGACATTTGAGAATATTTTCTGATGCAGATTAATTGTACTGCATAATGTGGCTGATGCAGAGTTGGACGTAAATTAGTTTTGCGGATGCATCTTGGAATTATTAGTACTGCGCATGCTCCGCAGCTGAACTATGGGAGATTCAGGGTTGTACTCATCTCAGTGACAACTCCATTTGTGCCTGAATAGGTGTAACTTGGTATCAATGGGGTGTTCACATGTAGGCCTAGATGAGTGATGGTGCGTAGGTGAAATTGCGCACTATGCTGAGTTGTGAGCAGAACTGTTTGATTTTAGACGGATCTCTTGCACCAGGAATAAAGTTGTTGCAAGTGTCCGCTGATAATAATGACGGCTACTCCCATAAGCGGATGGATAGGATAAGTGTGGGCTGCCGGATAATCCCTTTAATTAGGGACAAATATGAATTACACAGGTTCTGTGGCTGATTAAAACTGGCTGAAATGGAGACGAAGTCAGCCAGCCAATTCATATGTGTCCCTTATTAAAGGGATGAGGTGGCAACCCTAGTGGTCACATAGATGAGTTCAACTTATTATTAAGATTGACTGTGAACTTCAGAGATGTCACCTTGCCCTTGATATATTTAGAGACCTTACCAGAAGATAGAGAGCCACCGGGATCCCGAGCGCCAGCATCCCATACCCAACCAATAATAAGCCCCTATTCAAGCGCACCTAGGAACAGTATAAACAGAACACAGCACAGTAGGGTGTTGGTAACACATGGACAGTAACTTCAGCAGCAAATAAAGGTGAAAAACGTTTTTGTTCTCACTAGGCTTTGCCGTACACGTTTCTCACATGCTTTAAACATTTTTACAATGTGAGTCTCTGTTGTACTCTTTATTTCTTTATAATTCCTAAAGAAAATTCAAAACACATAAAACTTTTGTAAAAAGAAGTTCTGCTAAAAAAAAATTCAAAAGTGTAATCTTTAGGGCATACTGTATTAAAGGAGGTATTGGGACCACATTTTGTAGCCTTAATCTTGATAGACAGTACTCAAAGTCAGAGTAAATTAAGTATAGCATAGCTTTAGGGCTTTCCGGAAGTTTACCATTCTTTCTAGATGGAGTTAAGAATTTATTTACAAATCTATTTTTAATTCTGCACAGGCGAAGCAGCGCCCAATGTAGGAGTAATGACCTTAATCATATAATACGCATAGGACACTGTGTACTAGACAGGGCCTGTTTTGTTCAGTGGGAACAACACACACACACACACACATGGTTAACCCCAGTAGGGTGAGCTTTGTACTACTGTATGGTCTAAAATTCCTAAAACTGATTAACTAACTACAGATAAGTCACCTAGTCACAAGTCATTTTCTAAACCGTTTTGTGCTGGCAGATTATAAAAAAAATTAATGCATAAAAAAAGAAGAAAAGCAAACACATACTTTTCCTCAATAACCAGCAGCTGTTTGCTGAAGAGAGACCCAGGAAAGTGTCTCAGTGATACATTCAGCCATGATTTTCAAATCAAGACCTGCTTGTATTCCAGATCAAGTCTGTATAAACGATTACAATGTTTCTGAGTCATTATCTGCCCACATGAATTTAGCTACATAGCTGTTGACATGACCTAACCTTATCACTTCTATGGGAGAATATGAGAAATATGTGGCGCTCTGTTATTTATATATATGTATATATGTATAGCTGTGCCTTCCAATCGTGCAGAATTGAGTTAGCCGTTACATTGTAAAATGTTTAATTTTTGTTAGAGAGAACTGTGCTCCTGCTCTGTCTCCGAGCGGAGTTGCCGCTGCGCATGCATGAGCCGGTGCACGCCACTGTGTAAGAGTGTAGCAGTATTTAGCTCCTTAGGTGAGGCCACTATAACCTGTATGACCACAGTTGTGGCTACTGCCAAAGAACGGCGCTGTGTACCGCTTTTATCACTGTGTGTGTGTTTTAATGCTGTTACCAATAAACCTGGTTAAGGAGTTTCTGTATGGACTAACCTTCCTTTCACATTCCGCTGGTATTTATTGAAATCGCCCAGGTTCTACAACATATCAATCATTTTGTCACATATATTGTTGTATATTATTTGATGCTGTATTTACAGTGTACTAATAAACTGTAGTGAATTATTGCAATCTTTTCTTTTCATGTTTGGTAGTCAGCTGCTTCTCACCGACAATCAACTTTGAAACCGAAGTTTGACTAATTAAAATTTGGATTCTAGACATATTTTCATTTGAAATGTGATATATTGCCTACCAGCAATGCCTTTGGGAAAATACTTAGAGAGAGTCTATTTAGTATGTTAATGTCACTGTTAAGTTAACTATTTCTTTAACAAAGCACAAACAATTGTGTAATGTTAGAAACAGCAGATGACCGTATTTGTAATGTGCAGCGGGTCTGGACGCTGTACAATCTCCTTTCTTCTGGGGGCTTATTTCATGTAGCATCCTGATTGGTTTATGATGCTTCATATGGTAGGTACAGTGGGAGATCAATGCCATTGCTAGGGAATTGGTATTTAATGCCAGTGGCTGAATAGCCGCCGGATCAAATACCGACAGCGAAAATCCAGACGGACCTAATTCCCGACTGGGGCTGGTAAGTAACCTAACCCTCCCCTCCCCCCCCTTAACCTTCCCTTAGTGGTGCCTAACCCTAACCTCCCCCCCGTTAGTGCCTAAACCTAACCCCCCCTCCCCTCGCCCTAACCCCCCTAGTGGTGCCCAACCCTAACCCCCTTTTCCAACCCTAACCCCCCTTTCCCAGGGGGTGCCTAACCCTAAGTCCCCCCGGGGGTCCCTAAACCTAACCCCCTTGCCCCCCATGGCTTGATGCTACAACACTAGGCTTACCTTCGTTCGGTATGTCAGGTGTTGGTGTTTTGTAGTGGGGCTAATGATGGGCGTCGGGATTTCAACGCCTATCTTTAGTCCCCTGACGGGCTGTCAGTGTCGGGATATCGGAGGGTGGGGAGCGTCGGTATCCTGACTGCATCCCCATTGCCAGTTATAGAGTTATTCACCAGTTATTCAGTGCCTGCCCTAACTGCTATTGTGCTCTTTTTCCATCGCTGCCTGTGTATCCCTACTCTGCTCATTGTATGCTGCCTGGATCAACTGCTGCCAGTGTACCCCCGACTCTGCTTTTTGGTTACTGCCAGTGCAACCCAACCATTTATTTTTGTTTACTGCTTGGACTGACTTCTGTATACACCTATTTTGCTCATTCTATTTGGAGTGACACATGCTGTGGTACCTGACTCTGTGGCTCTTTGCTGTAAGAACTGTTCCCACTGATTACACTGGGGAACAAAAAAATATTTTTTTTACTTGCCAAGGATTTAAGATCGGTATGAGAGTACTCGCAGGTCCTATTTTTTGCATTAGATCTTCGCTATAGCTGAATTGGCTCCAGTTTTCAAATTAACGAAAAATTATAAAATTCAATTATTTTCTCCATTTAAGTACCTTACTAATCTAGGCCGCTTTACTTAACAACTACCCTCTTTCAACAATAAAAAGAATTTGTTTTATTTGTGATAACGTAGCTGGTAGTCACATTTGAGACATATAACACATTCATATATCATCACTAACGTTGGGAGGTGACGTGGCAGTGCACTGCAGAGCCTGCTGGGACATCCTCAGACCACAGCCACGCCTCCTCCCAGCATACAGACAGGAGCAATGGAGAGGACCGAGTGACGCAGTAAGCACACCTCCTGTTCCTGTGTTCGGATCTCTCCTTGTCCCGCCACAACCAATTTACCACCGTTTGGGCTTGTTTTGTTCAGTACGTCGGATTTTGTTGGGAATTAGCACTGAGGGACGTATTCAATTAGACGCGACAATTTCGCCACTGTCGGCGGAATGTACTTTTCGCCAACTTTGCATGTTTTGGCCCCGCTTTTCGCCTTACTCAATTCCATAGGATGCGAAAACGGGACCCAGCGAAATGCAAACAGGCGAAAAGTGCTGTCAGATTTGGGGAAATCAGCCTGACACCCCCCAAAAGATGCACTAACATTGGGGATCAATGTAACTGCCCCCAAATAGCCCTGCTGAAGGTATTTGGGGTACTTAAATGCTCTCAATAGCTGCTAATTAGGGTCTTTGCACAAGTGGTGAAGAATAGCATTTTGCTGTTTTTTTTTTTAGAAAATAACTAGTCCCAGCAAATTTGGGGTACATGAAAATGAGTGGCAAAAGTTAAGTTTTAAAATATGTAAAAAACGCACCTTCAGCAAGCACCTGCAATCAAAAAAACACCTCCCCCATACTTGCAGACCCCCCAAAAGCTTATTTCGCTTGTTTTTAAATTTGTACCACAACTTTGTACTTTTTCACCCCCTTTTTCAAAGTAATTTTTTGGGGTGTTCTTTTTGATGCAGTTATGCTTTGGGGGGTTGTCCCAAGTGTGCTGAGTGGTTTCCTGACGTTTGCATCCCCAAACCGCAATTCTGTACTTTTTTCACCACCTATTCATAGGTGAATCTTTTCCACCTATTACATTGCATTGCGTTTTTTGGGTACACAAAAAGTATTTGGAATTGAATATGGCGATGCTTTTCCACCTGGCGAAATGAAGTCACCCGCGATACTTTTCCGTGGAAAATGGCTAATCGCGGCTAATTGAATATGGCCCTGAATGTGTGAAACAAAACGTTTTCATCGTAAAAATTAATTCTTCTCGGTGTACTAACAACCCTAATGTTTTTTGTCATATTTGTGCAAATATAGTGTTGCAAAAGAAAAAAAACTATAACGGTATTCGTAAAACAAGCGTATCAGGCTTATTTTGGATGTCACATAAGCCAGCAAGACAAGATATGGATGCCTCACAAAGTTTGTAAAACCTGCATGGAATCACTCCACAATTGGACTAAAGGTGAACGAAAAGGACTTAATTTCGGCATACCTATGATGTTGTGTGAGCCAAAAGAGCACTTGAGTGACTGCTATTTTTGTGCTATAAATGTGAAGGGTATGAATCGATTTAAGAAACACAAATGGGAATACCCATGTATGAATTCTGCAAACAACCGATACCACATAGTGAAGATTTACCTGTACCATCATTCAGTTCTTTGTGCGAAGTTCAATGTGATGATGTGGAAATGTTAATTCATCAGTGCAAGTGACAACACAGATGAAAGGGAGTTTGAAGAAAGTTCCTCTACTCCAAACAAATTTTTTCAAAAGTAACTAAATGATTTAATTCGTGACTTGAATTTATTGAAAAAAGGAGCTGAGCTTTTAGCATCCAGACTTCAAGAAAAGCTCTGTCTTGAGCAGGATGTTACTATAACGTCGTATCAAAATAGAGAGCAAGCCATACTGCCATTCTTTAGCCAAGATAACAATCTTGTGTATTGCAACAAAATTCCAGATCTTCTCCAGATGATGGGCTTACCAGAATATCGAGCAGAAGACTGGCGGCTCTTTTTGGATAGTTCTAAAAGGAGCTTAAAATGCTTTATTACTGCACAATGGGAATAAATTTGCTTTGATTCCTATCGGTCATTCAACAAAACTTAAAGAACAGTATGAAAATATCAAGTTAGTCTTAGAAACAATTGTTTATTCTCAGCATCAGTGGTCTGTTTGTGTTGATTTTAAAATGGTAAACTTTCTTCTTCGTTGCAGCAAAGTGGATATACGAAGTATCCTTGTCACATATGTTTATGGGATAGTCGTGCGAAACAAAAGCACTGGCAGCAAACCGTATGGCCTCCATGAGAAGTTATAACTGTAGGAGAAGCCAACATCATTCATGAGCCCTTAATTGACAGGAAAAAAATCATACTGCTGCCTCTCCATATCAAACTGGGTTTAATGAAACAATTTGTAAAAGCATTGGACAAGTCACACATCTATGACTGAAACTGAATCTGAAGCATGGCTGAGTTATGTGTCTGTCATTCAAAAATTTTTAGGCAATCACAAGGCAGACAACTATCATGAATTAGTCCACAACATGCAAAAATGTTTCCAGAAAGTAGGTGCCAACATGAGTATTAAAGTATATTTTTTGTACAGCCATTTAGATCACTTCCCGTCCAATCTAGGAGATTCAAGCGAAGAACAGGGTGAACGGTTCCACCAGGATATTCAGGTAATGGAAGAAAGATAACAAAGAAGGTGGGATCGTCACACGATGGCCAATTAATGTTGGAGTCTGCAGAGGGACTGACCGCAACAAGAATACAAAAGAAAATCCTACGAAAACCGGTTCTCATAACTTCCTAACAATTAAGTATGTAATTATCCTGTGTCTTTTTATAACATTTTACAAATCAGAATAAAAAAACATCTTTTTAACTATTTTTAACATTGTTTGATTAATATTTTTATAAATATTAAAGACATATGCATATCTCAAAAACTAGAGCCAATTGAAAAATAAGCATGGCATATTCATGATCAGGAGCAGAAAATTAATCGAAATCGACTCTAAAATCCCTGGCAACAGATTGACTATTCCCCAGTGTTATCAATGGTGCCATGTTTCAGTACCATTATGTCAGTCTGATATTATATAAGCTCCCATGTCAGTTTGCTTGAAATGTTAACCACTACCTCAAATTTATGTCGTGGGGACGACCAAGTACCAGCAAACACATAGCATGGGAAAAGAGGTTGCTAAAGGTGACAAACTAAGGGGTATATTTACTAAATATTAAATTTTAATCGATTTCAAAACTATCAAAATCGATTAACATCAATGTTGTTTTTCTGGGGCTAAATCACACATTTACTAACAGACAATTTTTTATTTAGTTTTTTAAGTATCATTAAACGTGTGATTTAGCCCAGGAAACACAACATCGATGTTAATCGATTTTGAATTGATTAAAATCGACCTTTTAGCACAAGGGGCAAACTATAGCGTTAGTATCCAATTTAGTCACACAAATAAAATAAAATCTAGCCATCTGGTGCAAGGTCTATGCAACCTCATATCCCAGGTTTCAATGGGGCACGTTAGTATGGCCAGAAAATGATCACATTTCCAGCATGGCCAATAATTTACTGATTTTATTATTAGGCTACTTTTTGGATCCATACTGCCACGAATCGGGGTCTTAGCATTCTTTTCAGAATCAAACGTTCATTTATTTCTGTTTCGAAAACATCCCAATGATGCCTTCCTGTGATTAACTAATGCACCTGTGTGCTCCCCTGGTCAGTCTGACCAATGGCTACTCTCCCCCTCCTATTAAAACCAGTTCCTGTAAGCAACCCATTGCCTGAACAGTGTGTTCCTTCCCAGGATAGTGCTAGGCTCCAGGTTTACTCCTGTATCCTGTGATTGTGTCCTCTGTGACTCTATCAGCTACTTCATGGACTCTCACTATTTATCATGTGTCACTGAGTGTCATCACCTCCCATGCTTTACACAGATCTGCTTCTTCCACTCTGGTCTGCCAGCAAGTTTACAACTACCAGATCTCCGTCTACCACTGTGTAGCGTTATCTGTCAGCACCGCAGCTCCCACGCTTTACACAGATCTGCTTCTTCCACTCTGGTCTGCCAGCAAGTTTACAACTACCAGATCTCCGTCTACCACTGTGTAGCATTACCTGTCAGCACCGCAGATTCCACGCTGCTTACAGAACTGCCATCCATCTGACGCTGTGTTCCGTTACCTGCCAGTGCCGCAGCTCCCCAGCTGCATACAGACCTGCTCCAACCACTTCATCAGTCAGCAAGTATACTGCCTTCCATCTGCCGCTGTGTATTGTCACCTAACAGCGCGGCAGCTTTAACACGCTGCATACCAACATTACCTCTCAGTGCAGAACCGGCGAGTACAGCCGCAGTCTTCATTCCATCATACCACTGGGACAGTGCATGCTACTTATTTATACTGGGTTACAGTGCTTAGGGCCTGATTCAGAGCCGGACACTATGCTGCGCTCGCTCGCTTTGATCGATGTTTCGCAATCTGCGCATGCGTATGAGTCGCAATGCGCGTGCGCGAAACAGTCAATACGTTCGGAAATTGCTCGTCCGTAGCCCGCAGTCGGGCCACTATTTTGAGTGACAGATAGTGCCGTTTGTGGGTGGTAACAGGGGAAGGTGCTTAAAAAATGGGGGTGTGGTTGTGCGAGCGCAGGCGTGCCCGACCGTCAGAAGGGTGTTTAATGGGTGTGCATAATTAGCAAAGTAGAGTCATTACACACGTGACTAGGTTGTATTTTAAAAAAAGGGGGGTTTTGTCAAGCGCTACACCTATGAAGATATATGGTAGTAGAGCATATATCTTTCGACTTAATCTAAGAATACAGAAATAAGTATATCAGGGAGAAGATAATATAGTGTTGCTTCTTATTTATAAACCTAAATATTGTATAAATCGATGTGCAAATGATACTTAAGATGATGATTTATTTATTGGTATAACAACACAATAAAAAAAGGGGGGGGAGGGGTGAAAGTATCTATATATTCAGCAATCGATGGCAGTTCTACACAGAGAAAGTAGTTTGCAAGATGACTGTATGTGTCATAAATGAGCGATGAGTAGAATATGTCCTATGGTGTCACTTGATACAAAATGTCCGTGACTGTTTACTGTGATCAAGGGGTGTTAGTCATTCGAGATCACGGCGTCCCATGATCTCTGGGGGGTAAATAGTACTCCGGTGAAGTGGGTGTTTGTCTGAATATAAACGTTGCCCGGGATCTCTTCGGGCTAGAGGGGGACGAGTGTGGGTCTGACTGGTGTGTCCCAGACCTAGCTAACAACCAGTGTGGAGCTGACCGGCAATGCGCCTCATAGGAGGTACATGCCGCTCAATCCAGCACCTTGGGTGTGCATATGTCTTGGGAGGAAGCAATCGCCGGTTTGGGTGTGTGAACCTTGCACCGGGTGCTTCCTCCGCTATGGGATCTTACCTTGTCTGACCACTTGTGCGTCGTCCTCCCGCCTCCTGGGAAGCCCTCACTGTGTCCGTCTTCTGTTCCTGTGTTTTCGCTGCTTGTCCTCGTGGAAATCCCAACGATGCTCCGGTCTCCGTCTGTCTCTCCGTCTGCGTCTTCCGTCACGTGATCGGAATCCCGAGTGTGACGATTGGTAAGGGGAAAGTGCTGCCACTGATGCCTGGATAAATCTCTTCCAAAAAATGTCTCCAACGCGTTTCAGCCTTACTCGGCCTTTGTCAAGGTTGTATTTTAGCCAGAACTGCTCGCAATGTTGTGGTAGGAAAATGCAACCACAAGCACTGCGAGCAGCTTCGATGGCTCTCGATGGTCCCGATTAATCCTTCAACTGCCGGAGATGACGTGTGTTGCGAGAGGCAAAGGGGCGTCTTTATACAGGTGCGAGCGCATAATGCGGACGCTCGCTATTACTTAGTGGGCAGCTTTACACGACGCAGTGCGAGCACATGATTTAAATAGCCGGCCCCTTTTAGCAAGAGAGCGAACCTTCATAGCGTCTGGCTCTGAATCAGGCCCTTAAAGTGGTCCCAGAGAAGTGGTGGAAATCACCGCCCCCCCTCAGTGCTTTTTCAATAAAGGTACAGCACGCATCGCAGGTGTGAAATACAAAAATGGGTGTGGTCTCAAAAGAAAGAGGCGTGGTCACACAATAATATTTCCAATTCAAATTACACCAAATGTCCACATTTGTGCCCCTTATACACAATGCCCACAGCAGTAGTGCCCCTTATGCAGTGCCCCCCAGTAGTGGTAGTGCCCCTTATGCAGTGCCCACAGTAGTAGTGTCCCTTATGCATAGCCCACAGTAGTGGTGCCCCTTATGCAGAGCCCCCCTTATGCAGTGCCCCCAGGAGTGGTGCCCCTTATGCAGATCTATGCAATGCCCCCATTAGTAATCCCCCTGTAATAGTGCCCCCAATAGTAATACCCCCAGTAGTAGTGTCCCCAATAGTAATGCTCCCCAGTACTGAGTAATTCCCCCAGTAGTAGTGCCCCCTGAGTAATGCCCCCAATAGTAATGTCCCGAGTAATTCCCCCAGTAGTAGTGCCCCCTGAGTAATGCCCCCAATAGTAATGTCCCGAGTAATGCCCCCAGTAGTAGTGCCCCCTGAGTAATGCCCCCAGTAGTAGTGCCCCCTGAATAATGCCCCCTGAACAATGCCCCCTATAGTGAGGCCACTTACACAAAAAAAAATACGAATGCTTATCTTAAGCCCGCTCCCACGTCCACTGCCGTCTGGTCCACCTGGCTGCTCCTCTGAACTATGGGAGAGATGTCATGAAGTCTCTCCCATAGTGCACTGCACACTGAGGGAGCCTGAAGCCAGAGCTGGTAACAAATCTCAGCGGGCGCCCGGCAAATGTAGCCTCCCTGTGGCGCCGGGCTGAGGTGGGTCGGAAGGGGCGGAACTGGTTCCGTCTACAAATAGAAGTGTATACCTGGTCTTGCTGGCCTTCACGGGTCACTAGGCGAGGGGTTGCCCAGTGGATCTGGTCTGTTCCCTCCGGTTCCAGTCCAGTATCCATGCTTATCACAAGTATGTGGTTCCTACACTGTCACTAGTGTACCTAAGCTCCTGTTCATACCAATGAGCCAAAGTATTATCAAACCACCTTGGCCCTCATTCAGAGCCGTACGCTCTGAGCAGAGCGCACGCTCTGAATGAGGGCCGGGCTCCATTTTCATGGAGCGTCCTCCTGGACGCTCGTATAGCTGTGGGTCACCACCCACAGACTATACGAGCGTGCTTTGTGATGGCCGCGATGGTCGAGACCATCGCGACCATCAAAATTGCGAGCCGGAGCCTGCGGTTGAGGTTTTCAACCGCAAGCTCCGGAGTGATTTTGGCTCTATCAGAGCCAAAATCACTCCCACTGACATCACTAGTGATGTCAGTGGGCCGGCTTCTGACGAGAGGCGTTCCCGTGGGAACGCCCCCGTCAGGGAGGCACGCCCCCGGCACGCCCACCAAAGGGGGCGTGCTGTCAATCAACATTGACAGCACGCCCCCTTTGATCGGACACAACGAGCGAAGGACTTTCCTTCGCTCGTCGCGTCTGGCGCATGCGCACGACGGAGCTCCCTCCGTCGTGCGCATGCTCAGTGCATAACATCGACCCACTTGCGAGCGGACAGCCGCTCGCGAGTGGGTCTGAATCAGGCCCCTTGTTTCCTATGCACATCCGTCATATCTAAGGGTCCTGAGCCAGATCTACATAAAACCCAGACCGTGACACACACATCTTGCAAAGTGTGTTATTACAAATAGCAGATTCTACCTAATGATGAATCACAACAGGTAATATTATGTAATGTATGTCCTGCGCATTATCTGCCTTTGTTCTATAAAGCACAGTGGGCCCATATGAGTTTTGGAACTGAAGAATAATATGAACCTCGTCTGGGGAACTACATGAAATTTTGCCGTTTTCACCAGGTTAGTTTGGAACTGAACTGCTGTTTAGGGCTTTTAAGTTGTTAGATAGGCTGCTCCAATTAATTATCACATTGTAATGTAACATTAAATATGATCAACATTAACACACATGCTAATCCTAATGTGACAAATAAGGAATAGATATAAGCACATACATAAAATAACTGATTCATACTCTGAGGTACTCTTAATGATTAGAAGTTGGTCTTCTTTCTCCAGTCAGCTTGCTCAGTATGTAGTACTACTAGTAACCTAAATGATGATAATTCCCCATGTACATTTAGTATAATTTGTGTACATTTGATTAGCTTAATTAGAAAAATGTCCTATTTATGAGAATTATTATTTTATTCTAAATGTCATTATATTAGCTATGGTTGGGCTATGGGCCTGATTTATTATGGATCGCTATTGCAATCGCAGCTGCGATTACGCACGCAGTTCTGCTGTGAAAATATGCTAATGCTTGCAATCGTAAAGCCAGCATAGAAACGTCCACTACCGCTATCTCACATCGGTAAGACCTCGCAGACCTGCGTATACATTGATACCATCGAGTAACATCGGCCCCTCACGCACATGTCTCAGAAATTACAACTCTCTTCATACGCAATGAGTACTCAAGCTGCGTATGCCGTCGCAGTGGCTAATTTATGCATGCCCAAGTAACGGCGTTCAAACGGAGAGGCATGCCGGCATTTTTCCGACAACTCCCATGTCACCACCCCCAAACGCTGACGTCCGTCACTCACACTGCAATGGCTTTGTTTCTGCGTGCGTGATCACAGAGCAATCGCAATGCTACCTCACACACACACTGCGATGCATGGTCGACCATCAAACGATCTGCGTACGCGTTTGCAAATGCAATCCATGCTGAATCAGGTCCTTAGTATGCTAAGTAATGCATTCAACATAGCCTGTAGCTGGAACTGTAGATGAATGAAATATTTCCATGGATATATTACAGAATGAAATGTTTACAGGCTTGTACATGCTTTTTTGCATGATGCGTGGCTAACCATCAGAATCTTGTGTCAATTAGCAGGAACTCAGACCATAAGCGTGCCCATATCCATTTGTGCAAATTCGAGGCTAACATGAAATACTGTCTTATTCCCCTTTAGGCTGTGTTATAACTTGTACGGTATGGTATCACAGTCTCATATGGAGCTTGTCCATCATTTGTAGTCATATTTCTTATGTGCAGCCCCTTTGTGAAAGTACTGGACTGAAAAGTCCTAAGGACGTCCTTACAGGAATTCTAAGTAGATCAGTAATGAGCGTCTGTGATTTAAAGGAATTTAAACATTTCAAATTACCGGGGAAAACACATGATTTTCAGAGGGAATTAATGTAGGTTTGAAGATAGGTCAGTGAAAGTGTTTGTGTGCCTGATTCAGAATTATACGCAAATTCGATGTTTACAGAGTTCAGCGATTATCAGTAAACCACATGTATCAAGGGCCCTGATTCAGAGCCGGACGCTCTGACAGAGTGCTCGCTCTGAATCAGGGCCGGCCCTCTGGTCCCCTGGCCGCTCGCATAGCTGTGGGTGACCACCCACAGCTATAGCGAGTGGCCAAAAAGATGGTCGCGATGTTCTTGACCATCGGGCTTGCGACGAGACCCTTGTGGTAGGGTCTCGTTGCCGCAAGCCCTGGAGTGCTTTTGGCTCTATCAGAGCCGAGAGCACTCCCACTGACATCACTTGTGATGTCAGTGGGGCCGGCCCCAGACGGTAGGCGTTCCCATGGGAACGCCTCCATCTGGGCAGCAACACCCCCGGCATGCCCACCAAAGGGGGAGCAAAATCGACAGCACGCCCCCTTTGTAGCGAGACCCATAGCGACGACTTGCACGTCGCTATGCGGGTCTCGCGCATGTGCACGACGGAGCCGGCTCCCTCGTGCACATGCACACTTGGCCAACATCGACGCGCTTGCGAGTGCTCAGTGCTAGCGTGCGGGTCTGAATCAGGCCCAAGGACCATTACCATAGTGGCTTGCAGCGACTATTTATTTGCAGTGTAATAGACAGTCAGGGAGAGTTTGAGGGAGGTAATGGGGAGGGGAGGCAAAGAACGCAGGCATGTTGGAACCATTTTGTGGGCGTGTCACACCATGGTGCTGCGATCCCATACACAAGGATCATCATTTACTGTTTTGTTCCGCCAGGGAATGGTCCCCAGTGGTCTGTTTAACAACTGTCTGGAAAAACAATTATGAATGCACCTCCCGGCTGGTGCCCACCTGTACTGGGCACACAATGCAAAAATTAAGAGCTCCATGTTCTTAAGGGAGATAAGGGGGACCAAATGAAAAGGGCGGAGAAAATCCCTGTACATATCGCTTCTCGATATGTACTAAAGGGTTTTCTCTGCCTGCTAGCGCTAAGAGCAGGCTAGAATATCAGTGCTGCCATGGCACCTAAGGCAGCGCTGTGACCCAGCCATCACTAATAGGAGATGCCATTTACTGTCAGCTGTCTTCTCTAACGCCGACTTTGTCACCTCTAGCTGCCGTTACCTGCCTCTCCCCATGTAAAGACCAGTGAGAAACAGGAACTTCCAGAAAGTGAGCTCTGTCACTCTTGTCCAGTTCTTATTAAAGTTGGTAGCTGCACCAAACGGGAGACCAGAGGTGACAGGTGAGAGCCCACAGGGTCAGGACGGGTAATGCATCTGTGCTGACACCACCAAGGGGGTGACTTTACGTTCTAGCTTTAGTAAAAATTGTGTTAGCTGCCTCCTGATTCACAACGTTAACTGGTGAAGTACATGGAGCCCTTATTCCAGGTATGGTAGAAATAAATCTCTCATTCTGGCTTCAACAAAAGTAAACATTTGAAAGAGTATTTTCTTTCAAATGATGTGGCTACATAGTAATTCTTTCCTGGTGTTCACATGTGAACAATATCACCCTGCCGTTTTCCGGCTTTGGGGGAAGGGCACTAAGAGTGCCTTGTCTCCCCCATACTGGCATGTATACACCCAAGTGCACAATCAAGGGAATCCCTCTTTCATACAATGTGTCCCATAGCGGTTATTTCCTGGTTATCACATGTGAAGGCCCCCATACATCAGCAATTGATTGCAGCAATCGCGCAATTTGCAATCTATTGTGTATAAAAGTCTTTCCCCTTTTTCAATCGATTGTGGCAATTCTGCAATCGATTGAAAAAGGGGAAAGACTTTTATACACAATTGATTGCAGATTGCACGATTGCTGCAATCAATTGCTGATGTATGGGGCCTTTAGTTTAACACCAAACACTACAGAAACAGTTTCCAGAGATGGGGATTCTAATGCAGAGATCTCCACCGCCAAGAGTCAAATAAAAAAAGGTTCCTCTCAATTTATGCAATAACCTTTCTAGTAGCCTAGAGTTTCATTTAACGCTGCGTAAATTTGCACAAAAAAAAAATGCATTCAATTTTCAAGTGCAGATTTTATTATGAAAAGCTTTAACCTGCTCTTGGAAGGACGGATTAATGCTGGAGCAAGAACTATTATGTATTTCTTTATGGTGTTTATATAAAAAATACACATATTTGATTTTTTAATTGCCATTTTAGAATAATCAGACTTATGATGACGAGTATATAATTTTCATCGCTACTGAAAAAAAAATTACTGATACCTTACCTATGTTGGAATGTGACCAGACCAAAAAGGCTCAACAAAGGGGTTAAATTGCACCAAAAGGCTCATGCGCTTGTAGCGCCGCACAAGCGCATGCACGGTGGTAGCGCCGCACATGAGCATAACACTAGACCAGCTTCTCGGGGCTGCATTGGTAGCAGCCCCGAGAAGCCCTGTAGGTTTGTGTCCCGACTCACAAGTGGCTGTGCTGTTAAAGTGGCTGTTTAAAGGGGCACACTGCATGCTGACGTATGCTGGACTATACTCTGCTGATTAAAGTGGCTGTGTCCAGACTCACAAGTGGCTGTGTGTACAAGGCATGCTGATGTATGCTGCTCTGTACTCATGCCCATCTGCCCCAGTGTAATAAAAAAGAAAGTTAAATCTTATTTTTAAAAAAATGTTTAAATAGTAAAAAAGAAAAAACTTTTTTTTTTTTTTAGCTGTAACCCACTGTGTATACAAGCACCGTGTCTTCTTGGTCCATAGCCCACTGTGTATACAATTACTGTGACTCTGTTGGCCATACTCCACTGTGTATACAAGCACTGTGACTCCTTGGGCCATAGCCCACTGTGTATACAAGCACTGTGACTCCTTGGGCCGTAGCCCACTGTGTATACAAACACTGTGACTCCTTGGGCCATAGCCCACTTTGTAGACAAACACTGTTACTCCTTGGGCCATAGCCCACTGTGTATACAAGCACTGTGACTCCTTGGACCTTAGCCCACTGTGTATACAAGCACTGTGACTCCTTGAGCCGTAGCCAACTGCGTGTTCATAGCACACAAGTACTGTGACAAGTTAACGCAAGAAAAGTTAAAAAAGAAATAAAAAAATTTAATAACAGTAAAAAAACATTTTTTTGTGCTGTACCACTGTGTACTGTATACATGCAATGTGACTCTGCAGGCCATACCCCACTGTGTATACAAGCACTGTGACTCCTTGGGCCATAGCCCACTGTGTACACAAGCACTGTGACTTCTTGGGCCGTAGCCCACTGTGTATACAAGTACTGTGACTCCTTGTGCCATAGCCCACTGTGTATACAAGCACTGTGACTCCTTGGGCCACAGCCCACTGTGTATTCACAGCACACAAGTACTGTGACAAGTTAATGCAATAAAAGTTAGAAAAAAGTTTAAAAAATAAAGAAAGTAATAAAAATAAAAAATAAAATGTGTTTTTTTTTGCTGTACACCACTGTGTACTGTATACAAGTACTGTGACTCTGCTGGCCATACCCCACTGTGTGTCCATAACACACAGGTACTGTGACTCCACAGTGAGTGGTGATTAGTAAATACATAATACTCATGAGTAGTTTTTGTACAACTTGAGTGTTTTCACCATTATGGATCATGACAACCACCCAAGGAGAGCAGAAGCAGCAAGCAAATGCTAGCACTGCAGCTGCTGCAACCAGTCATGATGACAATAATAGTCCTTCACTATTATCTAAAGCTGATGCTCAAGGGCATAGAGGCTTTAAAAATCAGGGTGAAAGAAAAAAAATAATTTAGATTTACTTGGGTACAGACAAAAATACCTCTAAAGGTTAGTGCTGAAAAATTGAAAATTGGCAAAATACCCTTCACCACACGCAGTGGGAAGGAAAGGCTCAGGCCTTAGTATTTATTTCTGATTGGTGGTTCTGCAACTGTGAGTGAGGCATCTTCTGCGTCTCATGACAATGAGAGAGCTTTTCACTCAGACTTTAGAAGAACTGTAAAAAAACTGAAAACCACTAAGGCAGTATATCAAACTGTGCGTTCAGAAACACAAATGTCACAAACCCCTCAGGAGCGCCTAAGTGTGTCCACAAGTGCTATTTGTGAGACTGACCTGAAAAGCCATCTTCCACAGTTTCTGCTCCCTCTGTATTTGTGGGGATGAGCAGCATAAGTATAGCTGATGACATAGAAATTGAGGATGCCAATGTGGAATTGCAAGAGGATGAGGATGTGTAGCTGATGCTGGCACTAATGAGGATATTGAGGATGAGGATATTGTTTGTATAAGTCAGGCACCAGTGGAAGCAGCTCTTGGCCATGATAAGAAGAAGGCCATTGACATGCCTGGGCATAGGACCAACAAATCCACCTCTTATGTGTGGAATTAATTTTACCCAAATCCTGACATTTGTCAAGCCATCTGTAGCCGTTGTGGAACCACAGTAAGTAGAGGTAGGGATATTAAGCATCTAGGAACCTCCACGCTATTACATCATCTGCAGCAAGCTCATGACAAGTATTTGATAACATCAGAAACTGGTGCTAAAAAAATAACAACAAGCAGTCCAGCATCAACTAGCTCCCTTCTTTCTACTAGATCCCAGCACTTGCAATCTCCACCGCCAACACCTTCAGCCTCAATATCTTCAGTAATGATCAGAGATAGTCCGGCATCCAATTTGTTATTGCTAGGTGACACCTCCCCTTTCCAGGACTCCTCATAAGAATCCTTGAGCACTAGGCTTGCTGCTGCTTGGGGTGGATCTTCATTCCAGAAGTGGACAAAGAAGACTACTAGTAGTAGTTTAACAAAACAATTGACTATTAAACAATCCTTTGCAAGGGTAAGCAAGTATGACAGCTTTCACCCAGTCTCATAGCGGATGATCACTGACACCATGACAGCTATGCTAGTATTAGATCTGCGTCCAATATCCGCAATTAATGCAGTGGGTTTTACACAGTTAATTGAGGTCCTGTGTCCCTGGACATATAAAAAAATAAACCTAATTATTGGCCTACAATATGCCATTGTAACCATGTCCACTTAACCACAGATATGTGGACAAGCGGTAGGGGCAAACTAAAGATTACATGACTGTGACAACCCACTTGGTGGGTGAATCGCCTTCAGCAGCAGCAGAAGCGGTATCTAACAAACAATGCCAGCTCATTCAGAGGCAGGCTACTCTGTGAACCACCGAATTCAATAAGAGGCATACCGCTGACAATCTCTTAGAAAAACTAAGAGATGTCATAGAAATATGGACTTGGACTCTCCTCAGGATTTGTGATTTCTGATAACGCCACAAATATTGTGAAAGCATTACAGCTGGGTGAATTTCAACACATCCCCTGTTTTGCTCACAAGATCAACTTAGTGGTGCAGGGTTTTTAAAAAAATGACAGGGGTGTGCAGGAGATGCTGTGGGCCGAAAAATTTTGGGACATTTTCGGCATTCAGCAACAGCATACAGGAGATTGCAACACCTGCAAGAACAGTTTAATTTGTCCTGCCATCAACTGAAGCAAGAGGTGGTAACAAGGTGGAACTCCACCCTTTGTATGCTTCAGCGGATGGAGGAACAGCAAAAAGCCATCCATAGCTCCATGACATTGGGATAGGAGTAGGGTTGTACCTTAGCCCAGCACAGTGGAGAGTACTTTCTGTCTTGTGCAAGGTGCTCAAACCATTTGAAGTAGCCACATGTGAAGTGAGTGCTGACAATGCTAGCTTGAGTAAGGTGTTTCCCCTAATTAGGCTTTTGGAAAATCAGCTGGAGAAATTGAAGGAGGAAATTAAACAAAGTGAATCCGCAAAGTATGCTGTACCTGCAGATCAAGTCCTTTAGTCGCTTTGCCAGGTTCCACGGGTGGCCAATATCTTGAAATCTGATCACTACATTTTAGCAACCGTGCTTGATTCTAGGTTTAAGTCATATGCTGTGTTTTTCTTTCCAACTGACTCAGATCTTAAAAGATGCAAAGAGCTCCTGGTGAGCAAGTTGGCAGCTCAAGTGACACATGTTACTACGATGTCTCCTCATTAGTTTCTTCAGCAGCAGCCAGAATAAAATGTAGCTTTCCCAAAAGACCCAGTGGTGATGCAGATAAGTCAACCCAACATTTTGACATCTGGTTGGGTCTAAAAGAATTGCCCAACATTAGTGACACCTCTACAGTAACTCCAACTGATGCGATCACCATCCAAAGAATGGTGGAGGATTATTTTCATGACACCATACAAATAGACATGTCACAGAGTCCCTTTGAATACTGGAAGGAAAACAAAGCAATTTGGAGGCCCTTATACAAACTGGCTTTGCATTACTTAAGCTGCCCACCCTCCAGTGTGTACTCGGAGAGAGTTTTCAGCATAGCCGGGAACCTTGTGAGCGAACGGCGTAGGAGGCTACTTCCCCAAAATGTGGAAAAGATGATGTTCATCAAACTGAACTGGAAATTCCATGAGGAAGACATCTCCAAGCAATTGCATCACAGTATAGAGACTTCTGTAATGGTGGATTTCAGCGGGGATTAATTAATATTGTGTAAGGATGATGTACACACTGATGAGGGTGAGGATGGCAATGAAGGTGACATCTTGCCACTGTAGAGCTGTTTCCTTAAGCCGATCGGTAGCTTGTTTTGTGGGGGCCCAAACAAACCAAGGACTTCAGCCACAAAGTGGCAGTTCTTGTCGCTGAAGTGCTTGGTTTGTTAAAGTGTGTATGTCCTTTTTAATATCCAACATAAGGATGGATGGGAGGGTCCAAGGACAATTCCATCTTGCACTACCTTTCATTTCTGTCACTGCTGTGTGGCAATGTTTCATAGATGTGCTTTAAACTGCGGTGTCTGTGCCACTGCTCTGTCGCTAACCAGCCAGCTCACTGCAGCCTTTGGCCAATATTGGTGAAAACAATATTGTGAGCTGTGAGGTGGTCTAAATAGACTGTAAATGACTGGAAATTAATGTTATTGATGTTAATAATTAGGGACAAAAAAGCCCAAATTATGTGATTTTAGCTTTTTTTGTACATTTTTGTAAAAAAATCTAAATCCAAATCCAAAACCACAGCGATTTGGCAAATCCAAAGCCGGACGACAAATCAGAGCCATTCCAAATCCAACAAAAATGGTCTGGCACTCATCTCTACATTGGACATCCTGAAAGCCTGCTCCAGTTTCCTCACAATGGACATCCTGAAAGCCTGCTCCAGTGTTCCTACATTGGACATCCTGAAAACCTGCACCTGCCCTTGTGTTCCAGCATACTGTAAAAACCACAACCCTGCACCCGGCCTTTTCTTCCTGCATACTGGCAATCCCATAAACCTGCACCTGTCTTTGTGTTATAGTATTCTGGTAATCCTGAATGATTGTACCTGCACACCCACTCAAAGTATATCTTGAAAACTGTATCCTGCTCCAGTGGCTAAACCACTCCTGCACAGCTAACGCTGCTCCTATTATCTGCAATTCAGTCGTGAAATCCTCTATACTGCAGCAGCTCACCTCCTCACTCTCTATTGGTCTGCTGAAGAACAGCATCATTGGGCCATCCAGCTTCTACAATACACCAGTACCCTCAGGTAGCTCAAGAAGTCCTGACCCGGATCCCAATCCTCTTAGTGCTGTGATCTAACTTCCCCACTGCCCGAGTGATACAAGATAAAGAAGCACTGACTCATTAAGCAATGTCTATGTCTAAATGACAGAAAAATTACATGTCTAGCTGAGAATAAACCTCTCATTTGCTGCAGTTATAGTATTGTAATTACTTTAGTGATACATAGCAGGGGCGTGACTAGACATAGGGGGGCGCCATAGCAAAATTAGGTGCAGGGACATAGCAATCGCACCCCCTGCATCTCCATACACCTATGATACACAGGTTTTTTTTTTTTTACTATTACTGTCCAAACTGGCTTTAATTGCCCTTTAAGGACAAGGAAGACATATCCCCGAGGAGATCTGGGAGGGGAGCCATATTGTTTGTGTGGACTGATGCTGAATCCCTTATTTGTCCCTGGCTGCCTTCCATAACTGAGCTGTAATGGCGGGAAGCAGTCGGGAAGCCGATGGACAAAATCCCGACCGTCGGCTTCCCGACTGTCTAATCCCGGCAAGGGGTTAAATGACAGGGGTCGATATCCGGAAGCCTGTCATTTTGCCTACGACGGGAGCCCGACACCCGCGCTGGGTGCGGACAGACGCGGGGGGTAGGTTTAGGGATCCCAGGGGGGATTTAGGGTTAGGCACCCCCCCGGGAGGTTAGGTTTAGGCTAGGGAAAGGGGGGGTTATGGTTAGGCACCCCGGGGGGGAGGTTAGGGTTAGGCACCCCCTGGGGGACTTAGGTTTAGGTAAACCTACTTACCTATCCATGATCGGAATTTCCAGCGCTGTCGGGCTTCCGCTGCGTCGCACTCTGCTCCTGTCGGGCTGCCGCTGACGGGAATCATACCCATTCCCCTCAACTATATACAACCTCAACCTTGTACAAAACAATAGCCCAGCCTGCTCCAAGGTGGCGGGGAAGGGGGGGTTAGGTTTAGGCTTAGAGGGGGGATTAGGGTTAGGCACTTGGGGAGGAGGTTAGGGTTAGGCACCCCTAAGGGAGGGTTAGGGGGTAGAATTAGGTTAGTAAATACTTACATTTGACGAACGGGATTTCCTCCTCTGCAGGGATGCCGCTGTCGGGATTAGAGCCGCCGGCCGTCAGGAAATCGTATGTATTCCGTAATGGCAGCCAGTTATCAGCATCAGTCCGCAGAAACAAGCCTGGCCGCGGCGGCAACCTCTCTTGGGTGGGTGCGCTGGATGGTGTGTACTGAGGGAGTGAGGTATTGGTTGAGGTGCGTTCATTCGCTGCTGGGGAGGGGGGTTCCAGTAGGTGCCTCGGGGATGAATTGAGAGCTGCTGTGTACTGGGGTGTATGCTGGGTGATGTGCACTGATGAGGCGATGGCTGGGGTGGGAATGGATGGAGTGGTGCTCTGTACTGGGGGCAGGGGGTCTGCTGATGCGCTGCATTCTGGGTATACCCGGACGCCAGGCCAGACAGCCGAGAACATAGCACTCGTCAGTGCAAGATAACAACTGCAGCAGGTCAGAGAAATCATGTCTACTATGCTGCTGGGAGTCTGTTTCCAGCAGTGTTGCGGACATGTAGTATGCTGCGACCTTGCCGGTCAGTGAAGAGTCCAGAGGCAAGGTAAGGGGCATAGTAGTCGCTGCATGAAGCCGTGGCAATTTTATTGATGGGGCCCCCACAACTTAGTTGCCCTGGGGCCCCCACAAGCCTTAATCCGTGTGCAGGGCTTGGCTCTCTGTCACTGAGTCTTCATTTTGGTGTCACCCCCTCGGAGAGTGACACCCGGTGCCGTCTGCACCCCCTAGTGATGCCACTGCCTTAAGCAAAGAACATTTGTGTAGTCCTTTTCTTTAAACTGCATTTAACAAATAGTTTTCATTTAGTTTGTAACTAAGTTTTTCTATTTTATTTATCAGGGCCGGACTGGGACTAAAAATAGGACCTGGCATTGAAAGCACAAAGGTCCACCTCGTGGCAGCATCTGGCTCCTGGCATGACTCCTCCCCTTACTATTACTGGCTCCTCCCACTTATTAGTCTATGTTCTTACAAATATAATTAATATTAGAACAACATACATGTGTACATTATTCTCTTTATTTAAATACACACAACAGAACACATCCCGCAGCGGATTCAAATGAGTTATAGTCAGACATTGGTATTTGGTTGGTTTTGTTATGTAAAGCTGGCACTACATTGGTGTAGGTCACACACAAAGAAAAGGTAAAGCATTTTCTCAATTAACTAAGCCCTATCTTAGCAGTTGTAGAGGATTAGATTTCGTTCACTGTAGGATTTTTTTTTTTAGGGCAGGGGGTGCTGAACACAGAGGATGGTACATCTATGCACACCGAAGTAGAGCCGTAACTACTTATTTATATATGTTTTTTTTCCAAGTATATAACAGTTATATAATGGAGGTAAGGTACAATCAGGGAGATTGCTAGACTCTTCAGGGAGTTAGGGAGATTGCTACTATTTCAGGGAGTCATAGGTAGGATGATGGGGCACTGTCTGTTTCATCTGCACTAGGCCCACACTTTCTGATGGCAGCACTGCTGACTCTTGAGCCCACCTGGCTTCTCTGCTGTACATTAACTTTTGTGCCAGTCAACCTTGACCCTTCATGTTATGTCTTGGTGACATCTTTAATGTCTATACGTGCACGACTTGTCTGCTTGGGATGTAGTTATGAGACTGGCATCCGCGATGCTGCTGGACTAAACCCCGACAAGGGACTTCTATCTTAATCCCGACGCCGGAATACAAAAGGTTAGGTATTGGGGGGGGGAGGCTAAGGTTAGGCACCCCTAGGGGGAATGGTTAGGGCTAGGCACCAGTGGGGGGGGAGGGGTTAGGCATGAAGGGTGGAGACTTAGGTTTAGGCCCTAACGGGGAGTGTTAGGGTGCAGGGTAATGAGGGTTTGGCTACAAAAATGGAAGGTTAGGGGGAGAAGGTAGGAGGGTAAGTATACTTACCAGACCCGTCAGGATACCAACCATCGGGATGCCGCTGTCGGTATTGTGACAGGAGGCATCCCAACAACCGGCATAACATACTGATACCGTCTGCTTCTACGTGTCCTTTATATACTACCCAGATATTTGATATGCTTTACGGTAAAACACATAAAATATCTGGGTGGTATATATGGTAAAGCCTTTAGCATAGCTGCTCCATATGTTCCCCATGTTATTTGTGTTTCCATAGACTACATGCGTCCTATGTGTATTGTATGCTATTGTTCTGTGCTTGCACATGCATGTCACAGCATTAGAATTGTTCCCTTAGCTCTCGAGCCCTGTGACTTCTATAGAGTTCCCCGCTCCTTCACCTCCCTCCTCTCCTCCTAGTGCACACATGCTGTATATAACAAAGCAGCAATAGCAGCCAGCAGCACTGCGAGAGACGGGGGCTGTGATAAGTCACATCACAGATGACAATCGCAAATCAGTGTATGGACTATAAAGTCGGTGTAATAAATAGTGTGAGAGCGCGACTGCCCCGGCCACCGCCTCAGTAGTCTGGAGCTGCACCACCCAGCCTGGCTCCGGGACCTGCGGGCTGCGCCGCTGAGAGACAGCAGCAGGGGACAGCAGAGAGCCGGCAATAAGGCGCCGACAAGGAGGACAGGAAGAGGCGGCTGCACGTCTTACTTACTACTTCCATCCTCCACACCCTCTTCCTGCTACCCCTGTGTGTGATGCCGCTGCCCCGGAGTGATGCCCCTGTGCTGAGCCCCCTGTTTCTGCCCGCGGGGGGCATGTGCCCGGCCGGCTGTGTGTGAGTGGCAGCGAGCGCTCCCTCCCCTCTGCTCAGGCGCACAGTACCGTTGCCAACTCCCGACTACTTCCCGCAGCTGGATCCCCCCTGTACCGTACAGTGCACCAGCCAGGGGAACCCCCCCGCACTGCCCGGAGACTGGGCAGCATAGCATCTAGCAGCCTGTGGGACCCGAAGGGCAAAATATGGCGTCTTATGTGGATAATAGTTTCAGACAGGCTGTGATGAAGCCCCCGGCTGACAGGAGCCCCCAGGTATGATACACAGAGGAGTGTGTGCTGTGTGCCAGCTGTGACTGTCACCTTTCTGTGGGAAGTTACCTGGCACCTTCTGTAGCATCAATGGGCACAACTTTATACCTGTTTGGATTATGGGAAGACTTTTGCCTGTAGTAACATGGGATAGGAGGACTTCAGCATTTGTCAGTGTATATAATAGTGACATACTTCATAGTCAGTGCCCACAGCTCAGATCCAAGCCTGGCTGCTCTTGTTATGGGGTGCCCACCATAATTGGTCTTGTGAAATGAGATGATCTTTAAATGAAGACCTAGTAGCATTGTGTGTAGTTTTGGGATACCTGTCCTGATCTTTCCTATATAATTGGTTTTATCTGGATAATGGGAATCTGCAATTCTCTTAGGCTGACCTGCAAGGGATCCTGAGTTCTCCCAACAACAAGCCATTGTCAATTGTTTCCTCTAACCTCATCAAACTCCTACCTGATATACAGGGTAACACTGCATGAGGTCATTATAGCAGGAGTGTGGGCACATAGCAATACAATGTGCCCTTCTTCTGCATGTGTATATAGCCACAACAGAGGTTAGGTGTGTCATTTCTATTCATTAAGACTAGTGTAGTGTTTGGCAGAGATTGGCGTTTGCAGGGCTATATGTTGGCTATTTGTGCTTATCTAAGGAAATGCATTTGTTCTGCTGAGCAGTGTGAGAATGAGACTTTGAATGACATCACGTTCTCTGGGTTCTGTGACAATTCAACTTTTATTTTGTGTGATTTCAGTACTTCCTACCATAGTTTTTAGTTAATGCACAATTAATTTCACCCATTTCTGGATACAAAAAGAACTGTATTTCTTACCCGAAGGGCTTGTCTGCAAGTGAAACCTTGCAGTTCACAGCACATAAATCTAATTATACACACTTTATCTAGAAAAACAGTGGATAGGAGAATGCTAGTGAGCATCAAGCTGTTGTCTGGGTCTTGCCTGTGGTGTTGAATATAAATGCATAAGAATAAAATAGGCTAATATATCATGAGCTGTGCATAGTGGTGTCTACTCGTGTGTTTGTGCATATATTTTCAAGTTTTGGTTCGATAAGCCTCTGGGACCATTGGGGGTCTTTCAGACCCGCTCGTGGGCGGCAGTACGCTCGCAAGCGGCTTGTGGCAGGGAGACCCTACCGCAGGGTCTCTGTCGCAAGTCCGATGGTCAAGACCATCGCGACCATCTTTTTGGCCCCTCGCATATGCTGTTGGTGGTCACCCACAGCTATACGAGCGGCCAGGAGGCCGCTCCATTTTCATGGAGGAGGGCCCTGATTCAGAGCGAGCGCTCTGGTCAGAGCGTTCAGCTCTGAATCAGGCCCATTGTACGCATTGAGAGACCTTATCTATTTATGGGAGATCAGTAAGACACACTTGTATAACTGTGGAGTCGAGCCTGGCACAGATGCTTAAGTTATGGTCACAGATAAGCTGGCTGTGGTATATGCACGCTTATTTTCCCACATCTTATCAGTATAATTTCCTCTTAAGATTTGTTTGCACAATTCATTTTCCTTATCAGTGAAAGTTTTCTTTAAGGCACAAATTCTTCAGTGACTAAAATATTCAGTATGACAGTCAGCCTGATGCATTAACAGTAGTGCCCACCTTTATCATATCAAAAGTTTTACCTCAGAAGCTCATTTTCTAATGACTAAATCGTTAGCTAAAACATTTTCTTATATTACCACTGTTGAATATTTGTACTTATTTTCCTGGCATTACTTAATTATTTTTTTTTGTGTTTGTCCGAACCAGTATTTTGTGTATGTTGGAATATTAGTCTAAAGGCTCATACACACTAGACGATGTGTGTGATAAGCGATATTGGATTCGGCGGGGTTGCCGCCCACTGTAAGTGTATACAGTCGGCCACGACGAACGACGGCGGGGTGGAGGGGGGGAGCGGTCATTCTGCATTTGGCGCATGGCATCGCTAACGATATCCCCAGATTGAACTGTATATTCAGTTGACAGGGGATATCGTTATCGTCCCACAGGAGCGTGCATTGTTGATCGTACAGTGCATACACACTGGAGGATATGAACAATATATCGTTGAACAATGTCGTTAACATCGTTCACTTTTATCGTCCAGTGCGTACGGCCCTTAACAATGTTGATGTTCCCTAGGACTTAAGCTGACTACACACTATACAATATATTGGCCATTCTTGCGATGTTTGATGACTTGGTTGGTCGCATCTTCCCATCTGATGTGCTGCACATCAGATGGGGCAATGCCACAATGACGCAGTGTTGTTACATTAAGCATGTAGCGATATATATTGCGTTATTGTAAATTGGATTGTGTATTGTTTACGGTGATTAGATATATGGTTACATCACATCGTCGCGTCACTGGTTCGGCACACCGTTGCGGTGTGTGCCCAGCTGTAGGCAGGAGAAAGAAGCACATAGTACAGTTTTTGTATATCTGCTTTCACATGACAGTCACCAAATCAGGAAGATCCATCTGTTTGACCCCTAGTTAAGTCACCTGGATATTTAAAACTTGGACTGCTAGATGCCTTTGAGAACCACATTTTGGAACCAGTGAGATATGAGAATGGAGCCATTGCTTCCAATACACCATACCCACTTTCATTTGGGCCTGTGGTTGGAAGCAGTGCGCAATGGGCCTGATTCAGCAAGGATCGTGATTGCACACGCAATTGGCCGATTGTTGCTTACTGCTCATGCATATGCATCACAGTGTACGTGCGCGAGTACTCCACTGTGATCGGGACTGCGATCGCAGTGACTATGCAGACCATAACAGAGTGATTGTCAGGAAGTGACTGTTTGGGGGGAGGTGACAGGGGGAGGGTTGGCGAAACACCGGTTTTACAGTGCGTTTGTACGCCGTTGCAGGGGCGTGCATAAATTAGAGATTATGATGCCATACGCAGCTTGGGCTTGCACTGTGTGCGATGAGGTTAGCAATCCCTGAATAAGGTCAGGTCTTGTGCAAGTGTGCGTGAGGCTTCGATTGTACTCGATTTTCCGATGGTTTGCTAAGTATCACGGCTGTGTGTAAGGTAAGGTGGGCATCCTTATGTTGTGCTGCGATGGCATAGCGATCGCAGAGGATTAGGATAACTACTCCATCTGTGTCACACCTGTTTGTCTGCCCCTCCCCTTTAGAATGTAAGCTCTTACGAGCAGGGCCCTCTACCCTTGTGCTTCTCCTTACTTTACTTTTATCCACTAGGGCACCTAACACTTGGTTGCTTATGCTCTGTTGCTTATCTGGGTGTTATGGTTCTAATGTAGCAATGTATATTATCCTTGTCCTGTATTGTATTGTACTGGAAGTCACTGGTCAACCTATTTGTTTATGTACTTTGTAAGGTGCTGCGAAACACTTTTGGTGCCATATAAATGATGATGATAATATTCTTCGCAGTGAGACTGCGTACGTAATCGCTATTGCAATCGCAGTTGCGATCCGTACTGAATCAGGCCCAATGTTCGCAATTTATTTACTTGTGTCCTATATTGATAAACTGCAAGTGTGAGCAGATTTGACATGCCATGTCACTGGTCATTTCCTACTTTCAGTGGGTAACCACCTTTGACCACTCCACAAAGAAATACATTTTTGTTATATTTACTGCTACAGTCTGTGTTTTACCTTCTATATCAGTCCTATAGAAGTGGCACTAGCACTTTTGTACTACAAATTCCCTATGTATTATACTGGCCATATACTACACCAGAGGTTCCCAAACTCTGTCCTCAAGGCACCATTACAGTCCAAGTTTTAAGGATATCTGTGTTTGACCTCATTTGACTTAATTGGTACCTCAGTCAATTTGATTTAACCACCTGTGCTCAACCATGGATATATATATAAAACCTGAACTGTTGGGGTGCCTTGAGGACCGCGTTTGGGAACCTTTGTACTACACCAGTGGTTCCCAAACTTTTTTGTATCGCGGCGCCCTAGTGCATCAGAATTGTTTTCACGGCACCACTAAGCCAAAAGTTTTATTGAGAAAATCTAAAAAAATGTAGTAAAGTGAAGTAAATAGTGTTTAGCTTTCATCCTTGGGCTCAGTTATGTGTTGGTGGACAGGTTTGCACTTCTGTTTGTTCACATATTTACATTACATTGACCATAAATAATTTGATTTGGTGCTGGACCACCAACCGGAGGCACCCCAGGATGCCACGGCGCACAGTTTGGGAACCACTGTACTACACTATTAACTGAGATGAACCGACCAACGGGGGGGTTGGTCGGTTCGGGGGGCGGGGAGCGATGTAACAGTGTTGTGTGCCTCTATACACTGAATAATGCATGTGCAGGATCAGAACTCTTCTGAATTAAATTGCCAGAACGATGGCCTGGACAATCAAACATGTTTGAAAATCAAATCTAATGATGTTGCTGTTTTCAGTGATGAACAATTATCAGTTATGTACAAATGCTGAACAATAATTGTTAAAAAATGTGCATCAGCCGGTTTGGAATGGTTCTCATTCAGTGTATGGCCAGCTTAAAAGTAACACGTATTGCTAGCAGTCTCGTTAAGGCCTTATAGCTGCTGCCATTTATTTTGTGTAAAAATAAAAAAAATGCAAATAATAATGTCTCTAAACTTGCATTTCAAACATAATGCCTCAATGGGCTCTGCTATGTGGTGGAAATTCCCTGTCATGTGCGATACAAGCTTCAGTGTAACACTAAACTCACTTGTTCCTTATTAATGTGGAAAGTTATTTAATATAAACATTAAATACATTAGGGGCCTATTTAACAATGTATACATTCCCCCCCCCCCATGTTAAGTATAATTTCTTTTATCAGAAATGTCAGTCGGTACACCTAAGCTTCTTAAGCCTTGGTACAGACTGCAGTCCCCATTGAGAGTCATGGGGTCTGCAGTATATTAAATTAGTTTACCAAATGCAGGATAGTATTAATTCTAGCACCCTGCACCTGTCACAACCCGTGCAGTTCCTCTTTCCTTCCTGGGGCGTCGCTCTCTGCTCTGGTGCTTCTAGCGCACACTGGTCTGTATATCAGCAGCTTGTTGAATCAGTTGAGTGTGCTATAAACACCAGAGCACAGAGAGCGACACCCCAGGTAGGAAAGAGGAACTGCACGGGTTGTGACAGGTGCAGGGTGCTAGAATGAACACTACAGGAGATATCATCTCTGATATCTTCTCATTAGGCTTTTTATTTTTTTTACATAGCACTGATAATAAAATCTCCCTAAAATATGTGGAAATTACAGTTTGTGTATGGTATAAGGCTTGATAAATAGACCCTATATAGTAGGGGTAGGCAGTCCTTTGCACTAATGCCACAAGGTGACCCTCAAGGAAGTTGCACCCCTGGCTTGTTTAATTCCTAATATGAGTGCTGCAATGCTTCTCCTCTCCTGCTCCCTCCCTTACAGAGGAAATATTTTTGGCTGACTAACCCCTCTCCAAACTGGAGAACCCAATCGTGGCCTGCATGTCCATTGATGCAGTGCCTCTGATGAGCACACCCTGCCACGATTAGTCCTGCTCACAGTCAAATAACAATATAAAATTCTGAGTCATGTCTTCATCTACAGGCTACAAATTATCAACCTAACCTGAGCAAACTAGCTTCAGGAAAGAGGTTAGAGAAGCCACTGATGTATGTATATGTTGTAATGGTGGTGGCACTCCGGAAACCTTTTTGGATTTGGAATGTTGAATGAATGGCACCCAAAGAAAAATCTTTGCCTACCTAGCCATATAGCATTATGTTCTGTTACTATATATGAATACAGTAAATATATATGGTAGTGCTCCCGCTAGGCTGTTTAGGGGTGCGCCACGTCCTGCCCGAGTTCAAAAGGGCAGAATGCACCCTGGCCTTTTGGCAGCGCCTCGCTAAAACAACCTGCCGGGTGCCGGAAAATTGCGGTGTAGCATGTGCCCGGTATCTTTTCACCGAGAATGGAGAGCTTGGGCGCAGCTGGGCGTGTCCCCAACAGTGATGAAAAGGGTGCACGTCTTAGACATGCCCCCTTCTCTAGTGGCCACGCCCCATTTTTCGGGTACACACACTAGAGTGTACTTTCTTTGGGTCCGCCGAGTGAACACTATATGAAATGGTGAATAACCCCTTCTATTCAATGTTTTCTCTGGGATAAAAAGGGATATTAGTGCTTCTGCAAAATGTATGAAAAGATAGACCGTGGCGAAATCATAGATTTCTCCAGTGCCGCCTTCAGTTTCTGTTAATAATGCAGCAACCATAGCCAGCTGTGGAGGCAAAGCATTATGAGCACTTATTAAGAGATGAAAAGCTGAGCTTAGCAATGTGTTACTGGGAAAGTAACACATAGGACCTGATTCAGACACAGTCAGTAAGTTGTGCTCGCTCGCTCTGAGCGATTTTTGCCCATCTGCGCATGCGTATAATTCGCAGTGCGCGTGTGCAAGCCAGTCTTTGCGATCTGTTTTTAGTTGCACGTAAGCCATCAGGTCGCTACTTTGAGTGACAGATAGCGCCTTTTGTGGGTGGTAACAGGAGAAGGTGCTTGTAAATGGGGAAGTGGTGTTGCGGACGCAGGCATGTCAGGCCGCCAAAATGCTGTTTACGGGGCGTGCATAATTAGCAAAGTGGCATCATTGTACACGTCACCTGCATGTATTTCAGCCCACACTGATCGCTGTGCTTGTGGCGGGTTAAGGCAACTTCAAGGGCTGTGAGCAGCTCCGATGGCTCTCAATGTTCCTGATTAATCCTACAGTTCCCGGAGACGACGTGTGTTGCGAGTGGCAAGGGGGCGTCTTTATACACTTGAGAGCGCACTTTGCCGTGGCACGCTAAGATATAGAGGGCATCCTTACGCGATGCAGTGCGAGCACTTCATTTAAATATCCGGCCCTTTTTTGACAGCGAGCGGCCGCAACTTGCGATCAGTTCTGAATGAGCTCCATGGTGCCATCTTAGATGGTGCTGTTGTCACTTACCAGTCATGATCCTCATGCATGTGTCTCCCTCTGAAAGATCTCACTGTTTTGCAAGATCTCACGCATGTGCTGCATGGCCTCCTGGAGTCATTTTATATTGCATCAATACTAGGCAGGCAGGATCGTCAGAGGGGTGAGTTAATGGAACGCCTGGCGACTCACTTTTCCATTAATCTCGGTGCTAAGACATCCTGCAGCTCTGCAGTAAGCGCTGATACATAATGTCTCAGTGCTGAGAAAAAGGACAATTTGTTTCATTGATCCCTAAATTATGTGTGCATGAACATTTAGACTTTGTTTTACTTATATGCAAACATAAATCTGCATGTATTTGCAAATCAGTGGTGTCCTAGACTTACAATATTTAGTAAAAGTAAACTTCAATGTTAAAATATTTGTCGAATATCTATATATTGTGTTGCCTAACATTATGAGACAAGGAATGTAATTTGTAATAATAGGGAGTAAATATTTATATTCTGCCAATATTTAGTAGCACTGTGTAAACAGCTTTGTGCTTCTAAAAAGTCACAATGCTTTAAATAGCTTTTTCATGCTCTCTAAGAAATAAATGGATTCCAAAAGTGCATTCCTCTCTGAGGATTATGGAAACTTTTAAACCATAAATAATATATAAGTTCACTCTTAATTATCTGACAACATAGAAAGTGGAACACTAATGAAGACATCTAGAATCATAATATAGATAGTTATAGTATATGCAGGGAATCATGCAAATGTGTTATATTAGCACAGGACGAAGTTTGGCTCAGGTTTCCAGCCAGACAGCACCTGTTATGCAATTGAGTAACTTTTCGTTTCTAATGGAATTACTGATGTTCTCTATTTCATTCTAATTTCCCAACAGACCAGAGCAGGTAGACCACTACTTCCCCTCACGACTATTATACCCCCAGGATTTGGAACACGTTTCAAACACGGATCAGAACTGGGACAGACCCCTTTTACACCTCGACACACTGGAGCCGGGTCAGCACTCGGGCGGCATGATCCCGGTCATTGTGACCCGGATTGCGCCGTTTACACTGCAAGGTGACACGGGAACAACCTTATGGTCAAGCCTGCAAACTACCCGAGTTGGATCCCCGGGTCCCTGGACCCGGGTGGATCCATTTACACTGACAAAAATCCCGGGTTGATGCGTGTTCACGTGCATCATTCCGGATTTTAAGTCTGTGTAAAAGGGGTATTACACTGCGCCTCATATCAGTCATACTGTTCCAACATCAGTTGTAAGATGGCGGGGCTGGCGGAGACATGGTCAAACATTGAGGTGCGTAACGTGATCAGATTTCTGTGTCTAAGGGGCACATCAGTAGATGAAATTCATGGCCTCTTTGTGTTTTGTACCCTAAACACCGTTTTCTTAGTAGCTACACTTCTGGAAGCCTTATGTACGCATATAAATGCACCTTTATATAACACATTTTTATTTCACGGCTAGTGAGGCACCTTTTGCTAGTCCTGAAATAAAATGAACGATGTATGTTATTTGCACTTGTTGGACAATGGACTATCAGACCCCCCCTCCCACCCTTAACCCCTAATTTCTCTGAACCTGGTCTTGATGCCGCCTTGGTACAGGAGGGCCCCACACGCTCACAGCCAGCTGCTGAAAAGTATCCCTGCATCTGCTGAATGAAAGAGGAGCCTTTCTCTGTTTCTTTGTGTTTCTTAAACGTGGCCTGAAGCTCATTGCTGTGATAGACAGAAGGGAAACACTGTTACTTGCCATTTCTTCTTTCTGCATTTGTGCTCTCACTGGAGTTCAATTGAGGGGAAAAAATACAGCAGAAAGGGCATATCTACCTTTAATTATTTGCCCAAATTTATTTCCTGAACGCTTTGCTTAGCAAAGCAAGGATTGACCTGTACGATGTGTTTTCAGGTTACCTATCCGAGATAGTATGTTGAGTATGGTACCTAAAGCATAAAAAAATTTAAGGCGTCACATTGATGCTTTCATGCTGGCTCCTTCCAGCTTCAGAAATGCTCATCCTTAAGTTTTGTAGCCTTTTAAATGCAACTGCAAAGTGCTGCACTAATAATAAGTTCTTAAAATGCACAATGACATGGTCTGCCTCAAATCTAATGCATCTCACTTGGAAGTCACTTGTGTCAGAGTTTTTTTAATTTAAATATTATTTATTTATTCAAGACAGCTACGCAAAACCCATGTGTTCAGGTGCTAATACATAATAATAAAGCTGCATACACACACTATGATTTTGTAAATTGACGATTTTAGTAAACGATTTTCGTTAATTTTTTCAAGGGAAAAATGAACGAAAATCGTTTACTAAAATCGTTCATTTACTAAATGTAATGAATGATTTTTTTGAACTACAAACGATTTTTGCATATTCCCTTAATGAAAATCGTTGAGTTGGTCAGTCTGACTGAACTACAAACGTGAACGCGCATGAACGATCATCGTTCATCGTTTTAACTTAGAAAGTGAACGATTTTTTCAACGATAAATTATATCGTTAACGATAATTGTTCAAAAATTCGTTGTGTGTATGCACCTTTACAAATAACTATATGGTGTTAGATAAATATTACTTAAAATAAAAATTACAAATCGTAAAAACAGCTGCAGCAACTAATAATGAGTCCATGGACACTCGCTAATACACCTTTCAAACCAGAAAAATAGTCAAAATGGTATACAGTAAGATGCTGTGCTAATAAAAATGCAAATGATGATATTGGCATGGCCGAATAATTTAATTAAGACACGTATAATTGTAATTTCTAAACTCCACATTTAACAACCAACACAATGTGTAATAAATATAATTTTCACATAAAATATCAATATATAAACACCTAAACAGTCCTAATGACCGCTGTATGATAGTTTTAATAATAAATATGTTGAAATCTCTATCTGTGTGCACAGTAAATGCTGTCCTAATAAAAGCCACAAATGTAGAAATAAGTTTTCTGTATTTGGAAAGATTAGACATTATGTCTTAAATGTGCAGTGAAAAAGTGGTCATGTCATGTGACACCATTCAAATGACTGCTTAGGTGTATATAGAATCTGTTTAAGCCATTAAAACCAGGAATGTCACTACTACTAATTTGTTCCACTGGCTACACACAGACATTTACTACATTGCTGTGGCTAGGTGACCAACTAGCTACTAATGTCCTGGGTAACTAGTGATATAACGTGTTACTGACATGCTGGCAGTGCTATGGAGTATTCTTCAGATCAATCCCAGAATATTGCCTTAGTCTGCAATACTATATGTATGTGACAGGTACACCTTCAATTGTTTGCATGGCACTTTTTATTCTTCATAATCCATTTAAAGCATTAAACTGTAGGTTAAATAGGCTTACAGTTACATAATAACATACAACAGAACCATGGTGAATTGAAAACAAAATTCTCTTGGAAAAGCAATTGCGTAATGCAGCATAAGTTACTAGCAGGCATGGCTGAATTGAGAGCATGAATATCCATTTTATTAATCTGTGATTGCAAATTTGACAGTATCTATTTTAGGATCCAGTACATTATTTTTCTTCCTTGTGTTTTTTTGTTTTTTTTGCTGTACAACGAGAAACAAAAATGTGTCATGATGATTTCGACATTCCTTTGTATCTTTAATCTGTAATGTCCACAGTCCTCAAACATTAAAACGAAAATACATTGCATGTGACCATAATCCTGCTAATCTTCATTTGTAAACCTCTTTGTGATCCACTTGAGGTTGGGCACCTTTTGATGAATTATATATCCCATGATGCCTAGCTGCTAACAGGTTATAAACGGCTGTTGCTTTTGTGTTTGTTTGGGCTATTGACGTTGTTTTCCGGTCACATTTGTATGTGAATAAATAAAGTTCTGTCGCATGCTTTTAATTGCTAGGTTTGTTACCTAAAGTTTAGTGGAAGTCACCTGGTAATGTCGACACCATAATGTTGATATACAGTTTTCAGCCTAGCACTAATAGTTAACACAAAACTGTATTGTTGACATTCTGATGTTGACATGTTAAATGTCAACATTATGAACATGTTGACATTTCAGCCATATCGACATTTGTGAATGTCGACATTTTCCTTGTCAACCATATACATTTATGACTGTCCACATTCTGGTGTTTTATGTTAAAAAAAGACATGTCAATGTTTTCTGTGTCTTGGACTTCCGTTGTGTGCAGTGCTATTATAGATCTCCAAGAGTCAGCAGTTAGGTCCCATCTGGTGACAGCTGGATATATGCAATTACTTATGTTTGTTTAGATCAGCGGTAAAATGGGGGCATTTGGAAATCCTGGACAATTTTCACCAAAGTGACACAGAATTACAATGGGTGTATTACTATCAATAATCTCCAAGATCAATTAAAAACTGTCTGGGTTTCAATCGTTACAAGCTGAAAATGCAGTCATCTGGTGACCACTGTTGCGCTGTGTGTGTGTGTGTGTGGTCATAAGTGGACAAAATTATTGGATCTCCATGGGATCTGGCAATTCGACCTGGCAGCTGACCAACTCTTTCTAGATTGGCACCTAGTTGTGTGACTACATTAGATACAGATATGGCTGTTAAACAGCTGTGGCAAAAGGCCAGATATTACTTTTTGTGGAGAAGCCCTTAAGAGATTAGGACACCCCCACAGTCCATGCAGCCTGATTACTATGGCAAGGTACGCCTGGCTAGTGAAGATGTGGTTACTACGTGACTATCCAATCAGACTGCTCAAATATCACTGCGCAGTAACCGAAGACTAAGGGGTCTATTTATCAAGCAGTGAATAGTGGTGAAATGGACCAGTGGAGAAGTTGCCCATAGCAACCAATCAGCTTTGAAGTAGCATTTATCAAGTACAGTCTATAAAATAATAGGTAGGAGCTGATTGGTTGCTATGGGCAACTGCTCCACTTCTCCACACTTATCATTGCTTGATAAATAGACCAGTAAGTGGTGGACTGAGGTTGGGATATCACCCTGGTCTAAAGGGCCATCTAACATGGGCACTATGAGACCACTGCCACAGACCGAACATCTGGCAGCTACATTGCTGCATGTCTCCCTTACCCCCAATTACCGGACACAGTGAATAGAGTCAGGTAATTAAGGGTGAGAGAAATAGAGACAACAAACTGTTCAGCTATGCTGTACTTTTGGCAGACATTTCCGTGAAAGCTAATAGTAGACTAGGTTGTCAGTATTAACATCTGTAAAAAGATCAAGTAGGATAAGCAGTAAAAATGGCTTTAGGATTTTCCTTCATGGAGATGATTGGTTTATTTGTAGCAGCAATCGCTGCGTAAGCTATAGGAAAAGAGATGACAGCGTTCCTCACATGCAGTGTTTGGAGGCGGGTGGGGTTGGAATACCATTAAACATATGTGACAATTGCAGGAACAATAGTGGTCTCCAGGTTTGGGGAAATAACAGCACACAGTCTGTATATTACTTATTTGTTATAGTGTATTTTGGAAATGTATTTATGCTATTCAACTGTGTAGCCTCTTTAACGTGTTTTTGCTTTTTTGTCAACTTTGTATAGTTACAAAATGTCAGGTGAACTTGGTGTCTTCTTTTGCTTAGTGATACAAATGTTGAGGAGTCTGGTAATTTGTTGTAGTAAGTCATACAGGCCTACCAGTTACTGTATTTGTATATATAATTATTCAGTAATCCCCTTTTTACATGACAAGATGAAAATACAATGGCATGTACCAAATATTCACAAATAATCCTATAAGTGGCTAACAATTTATACATTCAATTCATGTTCCCCACTCTCACCCAGGGGTCTATTCACCAATGGTTATTTTACATAAAAAATGTGGAAACTATGATTTCCGCATTATTTAATGTAAATCCCCTATTCAGCAATGGGATAATGGAGAAGATAACGCAATTATCTTCTCCATTAATTCCCATATCACAGAGTACTGCACTGTAGGGATCAGCCATTGATCTCTACAGTGCTTTAACGCTTTTTGCTATTCAGCATAGCAAAAAGTGTTAAATTACTCGCAAAATCATTATTTTATATAACGCCATCTCAGAATGGCGTTATATGAAGAAAATGCATTAAATTTCACGGAAACTGCAGCATCCTGTAACACCGCCCAGTCTCAGTCCCTGCTTTACGGTGACCACCGGCAGGTAAGCCCAATTGGATTAAACCTGCCGAAAGTGAGTGATATGTGTATACAGGCTTTATATTAGCCTGTATACATTTATATTCATATGCTATTATATTTAAAATGTGTATATACATTTTAAATATAAAAGCACATAAATATACATGTATACAGACTAATCTAAAGCCTGTGTACACATGTCAATCTATTTGGACAAGCTGGAGTTGTACTTATTCGTCCGCGGTCACCGCAAAGCAGGGACGGAGACTGTTCCCGAGCGCATGACTGAGCAGGACCAGAAACAGAAGGGTTTGTTTTCGGAAACCTAAAACAATGCCTTCTGTAACATCACAGGGACAGCTTGTTACCGCCACCGCTGTCCCTGCATAAAATAATGCTGAATAGGGGCCATAAATATTTATAATTGATAAACAAAATTGTGATGATGTTGCCCGATAATAATCTGGGCAACATTGTCACTGTTGCTGAATAGACCCCACTTAATTTAATATGTTAATATTACTCAGTAAATGTGCAATATTTCCAATATTAGCGCAAAGCTTGTAATATCAGAGCGGATTCTGTCACTGCAGAGGTCACTACCGGCTCCATGTGATTTGTATACAGCTGAAGTTTGAGACGTGTCCTCCTTACAAGTGCTTATTATAGATGAGATAAATGACTATACACACTACAGCAAGAAATGACTAGAGAAAGTGTAATTTTATTGCATCATTTAGATAATATGTGTACTTTGCATATCTGGCATTGCTTTGTGGTCATGAGTTGTATATGGATAGTACTGGTGCTTATTTTGTAGATAAAAAGTGGAACTCAACAACTTGTGACTTATCCTAGGAGGACATTAAAATCTGTCTGTAAGCATTAAACACTGTGGGCACAAAAGTGCTGGAATGTCGTTACAGCACAATGTAGGCCCTGGATATTAAGTACCTTATACATCAGATGCCCGTTTCAATTATTCCCGTATCCAATCAGAACTGTTGGGCGAAACGACCGATCGGCGCCCATCGATCACTGATCTGTTGGGAAATCTGAGAAATTCTTCATGTAAAAAATTCCCTGATTTGATGAACATAATCATATATTGATCGTGATTGGCAAATCGGGGATATCCAACATGTTGGATTTTACAGATGACCCCACCTAACATCTGGGGATCAGGGAATTGGCCCAATCCCTCGCTGATGTATAACTTTATCATCCTTTGATATAATTATGGGGATAGTTAGTACAGTTCTTACTAATTCCTCTAAGAGGAAGGTACATGTAACAGTGTACAACAGTAACCAATCGTGTTCCAGCTAGGCTGTTTTAGCATGGCACTGCAACCTGCCCGATTTTAAAAGGGTAAAATGTGACCTGCCCTTTTAGCAGAGCCCCGCTAAAACAGCCTGTCCTGAGCCTTCCCCACCCATGGGCCACAGTGTCTTATGAGTGCGAAAAGGTGCGGGGACGATCACCGCCGAGTGACGACGCCATGCACACCCGCACGGCATCTATTCACAGTGAGGAGAGAGCTTTGGGGAAGCCCAGCATCCCCGTATGTGCTGGGCAGGCCCCCAAGTGAGATAAATTGGAGGCGTGTCACAAGGATATGCCCTCGGCTGCCCACACCTTTGCCGCATGCAGAGACGCCCTGCCCGCCGTCTAGGGGGGACACTAAACCAAGTAAAATGCTCAAAAAACAATCTTTAGGCTCATTCATAGTGACTTCTACCTTTAAGTGATCCTTTTCATTATTGGACTAGTCATTTCTGAGAATACTCTATAGAGCATGAACTGTAACACAAGTATGAAATATTAGTGTAACATTAAAGTAATTTGTTAAGCATAGAATGTGTACACACATATTAGAATCATGTTACAAAGTACAGCTATGTATAAAAAATTGTGTGTATATTATATGAAATTGATGAGCCCTTCCAACCATCCCCTCTCTAGAATTTGTGAATTGCTTTGCTTATTACTGCCAAATGCCAATTGGCTCTGTTATGACAAGGTAGGGTGGGTCTTAAATAGCCCTATTTGGTAGAAGGCTGTCTTTTCTGCTTGTAGCAGTCTATAATATGGCAAGATCAGCTCAACTTAGCAAAGATAAGTTACAGTGTAGGGTTGGGTATGAAATCCCGGCTGGCGGGATGCCGCTGGTCAGAATACCGACAGCCAGAATCCCGACACCCATAGAAAACAACGGTAAGTATTTTTCTATTCCCTAACCCTCCTTGCCTGGTGCCTAAACCTAACCTCCCCCTCCCCGCACCCTAATCCTAACACTACCTCCCCGGTGCATAACTCTCCCTCTAATGCCTAACCCTAACCTCCCCCTAACACCCTGATACTTACCTTCGGGATGCCGGCGGTTGGGATACTGGTGCAGGGATCCCGACCAAGAGCAGTATCAAAATCTTAAGTGTTCCTTTATAATGATCAATACATCACTTATACAGTACTGCGTTTGCATTCTGGCAGGGCATGACCTTTAGCATGACGGGAAGATGTATAAGTAATTGCTGCTACTTGTAATAGGCACTGTTACAATGTGCAGAAAACATTTCTGTACAAAGATTTATATTTATTCCTTTAAATCACATGAGAGAGCTTTACAGAAGGGGCTGGTGTCTCCATTCCTGCAATAACTGTATAAGGCAGCATTGCTGCACAGGGCTGTTTATCACTGTGGCTGTGTAGAGTTAATGCCTTGTGAGCTACAATGGGCTTGGCTTGAGGTTTTCTTGTAGTTCTGTGTGCCCTTATGTAAGATGATTGGATTTTGGTATAAATACTTTCCACTCTGTTGTGAAGTAGACTGTGTCTGCATTGTTGTAATGCTAAGCATAGTAACATTGTAGTTTTTGTATTAATAAATTGTCTTACTCAAGTGTATTTTAACTGCGGCGTGATGAAAAAGAAAACCTGAGTGTGTGTATATGTATATTTTATATCGCTCTGAAACATTCTTTCCTCTATCGGGACACTTGATATGAGACGGGGGAAAGGGTCATCCGGCCCGGGATGGGAGGTGTGGAGTATAACTGGTTCCTGCCTAATGGCTACAGATCAGGCAGCTTTAATCTTCACCCCAGTCCTCTTCTTTATCACCTGTGTTTACGCTACAACTATTCATGAGTTACTTTTAGAAAGAAAAAGGTAAGAAAAATGGTTCGGTGCACTAACACAGATTCAAAATGTATTCTAATAACATCATCTGAAAAAATATCGATAATAAAATGTAGCTTTTATTAGTTATTTTAAAATATAATGTACAGGTATTATGGCGAAATATTTAAAATAGTCTGTATAGAACAGATGTGAAAGAAAAAATAGATTGTGCAGTTAAAAACTCTTCCTGCTACTGCCGGTCATTACAAATAATGGTATATAGTACAATGACCTAATTGTCAATATCGTTGACCAGAGGATGTGTGTTTATTGTTAATTCTCATCAGTATCTCAGAGTGATTTTCTCTGTGGATATCTATTCATTATATAAACCACAATCGCTAATAACTGGTTTCCTTATTACTGCAAAATGCTACAGTGTCGCTATTACTTGCAGCTGTTGTATGTATCGTGTATAATTATCATACTCATAGACTGCGGGACGTCTTTTCTTAGTGGGCTACAATTATTGGTAACCTAATGTATTGCAAAAGCAGTGTGGATAATTTATCTCCAATAGTAACGCTGGAGATTTCCACACTGACAGTCTCTGCAGCTACAATGGTGTATATAAAATATGTGAATACGTTCAAAATATGCCTCTCCTGAAATTTCTCTTTCCTGAAAAGGATATGTTCTCTGGTAGGTGGCTTTTTGTTCCTACAGAATGCTACAATGTTGATGGTTTTTCTTAGAAGTCACATATATCATATATAAGTAGCAAAATTGTGGTCTGCGGAACGTGATGGTATGAACGGGCTGCAGTAACTGAAAACAATCTGTGTGTAGCACAACGTTATGATAACTTTGACATATATGTATATATGATGTAGTGATTCAAACACAGAAGATACAATACTAGGCATACAATTAGCGGTGACCGGCAGCACTCAGGGAACGGCGAGGCGCGTTTCGCCTGTGGCTGCTTTGTCAAGGCAGTGCAACCAGAGTGTATGTCCGGTAAGGTATTTATCCTAATCACTCTCCGTTTATTGGTCCGTTCGTATCTCTCAGTCACAGTAAAAGTCTGATTGGTTAAGTGACTCTGTATGTCTATTCGGAGCTAGTTAATCCGTTTGTCTCTCGTGTCTTAACGGTCCGTTTATGACGTCATAATAGGATCTAGAATTTTAAAAGTTTAATGGATTATGGTCATTAATATAATGGCAAATATTTAGTATGTACTATTAAATTAAATTGCAATCAGATCTTAAAAGTGTGTCCCCAAAAAATAGAATAAAGTGTCATGTTTAATGAAAAATATATAATCATTTGTTTAGATTAAATCATAGTACCAATCTAGCGTTCCCGCTAGGCTGTTTTAGCGGGGCGCGGCGCCCTGCCCTCCTTCTGGAGGGCAAAAAGCACCCTGCCCTCCAGAAGCAGGGCAAAAAGCGCCCTGCCCTCACACCCTGCGGGTGCCGTCTTCACCCGCGGGTCGCAGTGTCCCACGGGTGGAGAAATGTGCGGTGACCCGGTCACCGCCGGAGAATATGCGCCCGGCATCTATTCTCACTGTCTGCAGCGCTTGGGGGCTGCCCAGCATGTCCGTAAGTGCCGGGCAGGCCCCCAAGTATGACGAAAATGGGACGCGTCTTGTAGACATGCCCCCTTTTCATGGCCACGTCTCCTATACGGGCGCGCGCGCACAAAGTTGCCCTCTCTAGCTCCGGCGCTCTGCCTGCCGTCGGAGCTAGAGTGAACACTACCAATCTACTATATACCATTATTTGTAATGACCGGCAGTAGCAGGAAGAGTTTTTAACTACACAATCTATATTTTCTTTCACATCTGTTCTATACAGACTATTTTAGATATTTCGCCATAATAACCTGTACACTATAGTAAAATGTGCACGTATGCTGCTTTTGTATCCTGCTATTGAAGCAGCGCTTATGACGTCCTTATTATACACTGAAGCCCCTAGTAATCTACAGTAGATTAGACTACAATCATTTGTTGTATAAAGGGGGTCGTCCAGTTGTATACAACTTGATTCCCCCACTCCATGAGGTGAAGAAAACCAATAATATGTATTACCTTTGCTTCTGCAGTACTCTGTAAGGCGCTGCGGAACACTTGTGGCGCCATATAAATAAAGGATAATAATAATAATAATACTCTGCTGTAGATATTGTTTCTTGATGAAGAATGTCTTTATTTAGGTTTCTGATGTTTTTGGATAGGTCCAGGGCTGTTACTTTTAGCCCCTGGCTGGAGCCCACCTCTACCTGATATGGCACAGCAGCCTATCACCTGCTGTAGTGCCATAGATGCTCAATGAGCCGGTTGGGCTTCAAGAACACGAAAAACCGAGGAGTTCCACAGAGAGTTCTGGGAGGTGTCAGCAGATTTGAATAAAATGTCTTCCACTGATCTGTGATTGACGTATATGCAGCATATTGCAAAATTTATTTTAAAACACTAAAATTTTTTTTTTTGCATAACTGGGTTTTTTTTTTAAACTAAGTGATGGCTGATATTTAATTGTGAAACCTTTTTTGCATTTGCTTTTATTTTGATTTCCTTTATTTTCTTTGTGCTAGATTATATAGTCCATATCTAGTAATGTCAACTGAGCTTTTTGTTTAAAGTGAATGTAGTTGATTATGTAATGTTATCTTGTGTCTTGGTTATTTTGCTGTAGTGTGCATCGATCTCTGTTTAATTCCCAACCTATACTGTTTTTGTTATCTGTGTAATCAGAGTATAGTGTACAAGCATGTGTAAATTGCAGGTAGGTAATGGCAGGATAAATATGAGTGTATATTTACTTCATAGAATGAGTGTTTATTAAGACCACCATGTTCCCTATGATTCCTGTAAGCATCACAGAATGATTACCAGTACTCTGATGGAATGCTGTTTAGGTATATAAATATGGAAAGATCATATTTTACACCATGCGTAGGCAAAGTTTTCCTCTTTGGGTGCCAGATGTTCAATTACAAGCCAAAAAACATTCCAGAGTGCCACCGTGGTTACAACCTATACAAACTTTTAGAAAAGTAATAGATAGGTACTACAAATGTAGGTTGCTCTCCTGTCCTTTCTTTTTTGAAGCTAGTTTGCTCAGGTTAGGTTTATAATTTGTAGTCTGGAGATGGAACTTCAGAACTTTGTACTGTTACATGACTGTGAGTAGGGTGCACTCCGCAGAGGCCCTGGCTTCATTGAGTATGCAGGTCATGCTTTGGTTCTTTGGTTTGGTGGGCGTATAGTGTACCAGGTATCATCTGAGTTAAGGAGGTGGAAGCAGAGGGGAGGAGCACGCCGAGTGGCAACTGTATCTATCCCACAAGCGCCATTCAAAACCATCTTGACTGCCACCTTGTGGCACTAGTGCCAAGGATTGCCTACCCCTGTTTTAGACTATGAAATGGAGATTGACAAAACAAAATAATTTACACTTCAATTAATAAGTTTGTATTAAGTTAGTTGAGAGAAACAACTTGCACAATGTATCAGCTGATGCCAATATATGTGCATTTTGTTTTCGTTATCTTATGTTGTTGAAATATTGGGAGTGGACTCTGGGCTATATTCAGAGGTGGCCGTACTGTCTACGACATGCGCACGATGCACATGCGCACGAGGGAGCCGGCTCCTTCGTGCGCATGCGTGAGACCCGCTACGACCGACAGCGCCGGTCGTAGCGGGTCTCTTTCCAAAGGGGGCGAGCTGTCGATGTTGATTGACAGCTCGCCCCGTTTGGAAGGCGGGCCGGGGGGGTGGCAGCCCAAACGGAGGCGTTCCCATGGGAACGCCTGCCGTTTGGGGGAGGCCCCACTGACATCACTAGTGATGTCAGTGGAGAGCTTCCGGCTCTGACAGAGCCAGAAGCTCTCCGGGGCTTACGACAAGTGAGACCCTACCCTAGGGTCTTGTCGTAAGCCCCGATGGTCGCGATGGTCTATGACCATCGCGACCATTACCCTAGCGGTCGTTAGAGCTGTGGGTGTAAACCCACAGCCTAACGACCGAAACAGAGGCGGGCGGTCAGGATGCAAGCGGCCGCCCAGTTTCTGAGCGACCGCTTGCATCCTCCGACCGCCTCTGAATGAGGGCCTCTGTTGCTTGCAAGCTGTAGCCTACAACATCCATTGAAATTAGATTATTTATATGTGTGATAAACTGTGTGTTGCAGCATGGGCTCTAGTCCGACCTAGGCCATATACGTGGACGCGTAGTCAGGTATGTTGTCTGCGTCTTTGTCTGTGTTTTCTCCACGTGCACCTGTTTTCTCCGATATTGCAATAAAACATACTGGTATGCTAATGTTTGTGGGGTATAGAATTTAAATTATAACGCCACCAACCAGGACCATGGATGAGTACAAGTTCTCTGTAAGCCAATTGGCTAAACATTCCAGTATGTATTGGAAGTGTGATTGTGTTGCTACAAGGCTGTATTGCACTATGTATTGAAAGTAAACTGCGTGCATTTCTGAGGCTTTGTTTAGTGAAATGGATTGTGTTGCTGGAGAGCTTTTTATTTTAAGTATTGTCGGTGCATAGTATTGAAGGGGATACATTCAAGGTGCTGGCGGACGGAATCCCGATGCTCGGCATAACGCCGACGCCGCCATCCTGAAGACATCAGTATACCGACATCCGGCATCCCGAACGTAAGTATGCGACTAAGTATCACACTTAGCCCGGGGATGGGGGGGTTAGGTTTAGGAACCTTCCTGGATGGGTTAGTGTTAGGCACCCCACGGGAAAGGTTAGGGTTAGGCTGCTGGGACGGGGGATTAGGGTTAGGCACCACCGGGGGAGGTTAGGGGTAGGCACCTCCCGGGGAGGGTTAGGTTTAGGGCGCGGAAAGGGGGGGTTAAGGTTAGGCAACCACCGGGGGTAGGTTAAGGTTAGGCACCACCAAGGGAGGGTTAGGGTACTTACCAGCCCCTGACGGGATACTGCACCATCAACATTACAGCTTTTGGATTTGAACCGCCGGCAATTCATCTGCCGGCATATCATACTCATTCCATATTGAAGTAATGAGTTTTACAACAATGAGGATGACTTTAGAAGAATAATATTCAATAAATAAATGTGTGGTGATGTATTATAGGAATGAGTGTAATAAAACTCTTATAGCTCAACCGAAAGACACATTTATATGAAAAATAACAACTCGCCAAAATGAAGTAACCAAAAAGCATGGGTCGTCACTTTAGATCGGGCGCCCAAAAACAATACCCCCCTAAAAGTGAAAAGTAACGGTTCATGTGTAATTTAACAAATTCTCTAGTTATACTGCCGAATTATAAAACCATTAAGTGCCTATATATTAATATGTAAATGCACTCCAGGGATGTATGTGTTTTTCTTTCCTCCATACCACACAATAAGTATAGTCCTGCATTCGGTGCTGAAGATGGTGGGAAACATCCACTTGAATGTGTGCATGCATTGTAATACATTCCAAGTGGTACAAGCACTCTAAAAGCTGATGGCCTTTGCTTATGTATTTTAAGTGTGAGTCTTTGTGTTGACAACCGGTTCACTAAACATTTTTCTAAACATGACTTGTACTTGACATGACTGCCTTGGTTTGTCATAAATCTGAGAACATTTGCATTGTTTGATACTAAAACGATAATTGTACTGTGTTTGTGCACAACCGTTAATATTGATCGCTCGGGCATGCCAAATCGTCCAGCATGTCTGTCTGATGCGATATTTTGAAGTTACAAGTCGGCCGCATCGGGCAGTGTACGCACTGCCGCGTCTGACCAACGAACATTTCCCCTGTTCCTTCACAAAGGAGGATCGGGAAAATGTCTCCTCCCCAGGGGAGGGGCGCAGATATTGTGGCCAATACACTGTGGAATATCTCAGTGTATGCCCATGATATCTGCTGGGTGTCCGGCTGCCAGATGAAATGTCTCTGGGTCTGACACACCTTTTATCTATCAGTGTGTGCTCAGCATTAGATATGGTGGAATCTTCCAATCTACGAGGATATCCATTCACTTTGAATCCGTATTGTAATAAGTACTTAGTGAAGTGATATACTAGGCTCCCATGAATTCTGGTTCAGCTGACAAAATGGCTGCCACCAATGTGTGTATGTGTCCAGTATACTTTATAACACAAATAGCTGCAGTCTACAGTATTATCTTTCCAGGTTATGTTACGTGGGAATAAAAAACTACTTTAAATCAGATGCTGCTTTGGTGGTTTGTGCATTTATTGTCATTTTGTTCTCTTGACCGATTCAAAACTTTATCAAATGAGGTAAAAAAAAGTTGAAAAATGCGAATAGCCCAAGTTTTCCATTAGAATGCCGGGTAGCATTCGGGATGATGATCACGTGCCCATCCTGGGAGCGACCCGGCTGAGACCCCTGTCAGGCGGCTTGATCCAGCAGTAATGCCGGGTCGATGACGCTATCGGCGTCACGTGATGAGCCGGAGCTCGGAGATGATCTCATCTCCAAGCGCTGGCTCTTCCTATGCAGAGAACGGGACCCAGGTCACATCGACCTGGGTTACCCGTTCACACTGCTTCACGAGCTGGGTTGAACCCGTGTTCAACCCTGCTTGTGACCAGAGTTCAAATACCAGGGCACTCGACCCGGCTTATTTCAACCCTGGCCTTTCACACAGAAAAATAACCCGAGTTGCTGCGCGCTCACGTACAAAAACCTGGGTTATTGCTGGCAGTGGAAAAGGGGTATAAATTACCATTTGATCTTGAAGAATCCTTTTATAAATGCTAGCGTGAAACAAGTGTTCATTTAAACAGTAATATGTACATAGGTCGGGAGGGTTACTAGCAAAACATTTTTCTCCACTTTCTCTGCCGGAGTCATTTTCTAGAATGTTGCTCAATCTGAACCAAGATTATGTAGAGTTCATTACACTCCCTGTGTTTTTGGGACATATAAAGTGTATTAGAGGGCATCTGGAAACATTTGCTGTAGTATAAGTATTGCTTCAAAGCACATTCCCTGTATTTTATCTAAATAAAGAGCAGAAATAGTCTCTGTGCACCTGACTTTTGGTTTTCATTAGCGAGCTACTTGGTAACCGTTCGTTACAAAAATGCTAGGAAAATGTAGATAAATATCTTTAAAATTGTGGAAAGAGTAGGCAGCAAACAGTGGGTGGATAAAAGACCTGAAAATATTTGGAAAATGTAGTGCTTAGGCACACTGTCTTCCCTTTTCATATTTGTGAAACGTGCAAATAAAGTATTATTAAGAAGTATTAAGATTGTGGGGTAGATGTACTAAGCTTTAGAAAGTGATCAGCTACTCTGCTCCTAACTGTCATGTAACAGGCTATGTTTGAAATATGACAGACAGGAACTGATTGGTTGCTAGTTTATCACTCTCTAATTTATCACTTTCCGGAGCATAGTACATCTGCCTCACGGCTTTAACTGTGTCTTAGAATTATTGTACATGCATTATGAAATATATAATTCTGTAAAAATTTTAGGGGCCTATGTATCAAAGCTTGATGAGAGATAAAATTTAGACAGAAAAATAATTAATCAATCAGCTCCTAACTGTCATTTTTCAAACACAGCCTATAAAATGTAAGTTAGAAGCTGGTTGGTTGGTGATTTTTATCTCACAATTTTCTCTTTCATCAAGCTTTGATACATAGGCCCCTAAGAGCGGTGGATCCATCTTTTAATATTATTCAAGTGTCTCCTCCAGGCATGCAGACTCCACTCTCTCCTTTTGCTATCTGGAAGAACCAGTGGAGAAGTGGGAATAGTTACTGATGCAACTTCATACTACAGACTAGATTGGATTATTATTCATACAGCACACGGAATACCTGCTCACAGATATATAGCAGGAGTGGAGGATCTTTCTTATCCACACCTGGCTAACGTGTCTGCTATCAGCCCACAGACCCCACTCTTTGTACTATCTTAAGAGAGTGAGTGGAGCAGCTACAACAGTGGGAGTCACAGTGTGGCATACAGCAGGATGCCGGCATTACATACCGATTCCACTGTAGGTATTTGATCCGGCGACTATTCAGCCACTGGCATTACATACCGATTCCAGATGCAGAGCTCCAGCAAACACTAACTATAATTTAGTGTTGCAGTAAGTGGTACCACTTTTTGACATTTTTTATAATCAGATTTTTAATAAATTGTATTATTGAATTTGTTTCACTTGTGGTCATATACTTTCTATAGTTCTACTTGGGTCACATGCATTACCGATTAATGCTGTTTTTTTCGGAATCGGTATGTAATGAGGGCTGTGTTCTGTTGTGATATTTCTGTATTTTTAAATTGTATCAATTCAGGATCACTTATGGGAAAACCCCATCACAACCAGTTTCTAATGGATTTTTTCTTAAGGAAAGCAACAATACTCTGCTTGCTATGTGCAGTGTTACCTCTGTAACGTTGCACCATTCTTTATATTATTTTTGTCCCCCGTTGTGTTAGCAATGTCTTTGCATCCCTAAATACTAAACAGGAATACATTGTTTTCAGTATTAATAAATTACGTAGGCCAGATCAAGAAACGTAGTGTTATGGCAGCTTCTTTCAGAGTGATCCCAGTGGATTTGCTGTTGCATCATGAAACCTGCTCTATAATTGCTCTGTGTGTTTTGCCACTATGCACAAGTCTCTGGTGTCCACTATCATTCAGTGGTGGCTGCTCTCTGTCCCATTTCACTGATTATAATTGAACAATCTTCTATTTCCTTCGCATAGGATAGTCAATACTGTATACATAAACTATACCTCTTAATAGATTAACTTTGGTGAGGCTGGAAGCTTGCTGTGCGCTGCCTGTAACAACTGTACATACAAAACACAGTGTGTGTAGTGGGGAGAATTTATTTAATGTAAATCCAACTTTATTATTATCACGTGAATGTACTATATATTTTTTGTGGGGAATGGCTGATACTTTTCTAATATTTCACATTAGCCTCTGGTCCCGTTAGTGCCTTGCAGTTCAAGACTGTGTACTAGATGTCTGAAGGGCCCATTTATCAAAAATCGCATTTGCAATGCGATCTGGGTGCAATATTAGAGCCCACTATTACATTTCAGTATGTGATCATAGTGCCGAGTTGTATTAAATAGTGCCTACAGGGATAGGAGGCTCGGAAAGGAGCACCTCCCTGCGAAGAACTCGAAGTGTAGAGACCCTCTCTTCACTTTTGTGCTGGACTCCTGCGCAAGCGCGGTCTGCGGCCATACCTAGTAATTTTTGCGATGTGTAGCCTATATTCTACAGCAGTACTATGCCATTTTAGGATGGATTAAGCTGCGGGTACCAAACTCTGGAATGCTTTGCATTCTGGATTGTTAAATCTGACAGCATCGCATCTCCCACAGAAACCTATGGGGGCTGCTGCTGTCGGAAATGGAAGGACCACTGCAGATAGCTGCGATCACTCCATAATACATCTGGGGCATACTAAATATTTGCAGGTATCCCACGAAGACTGTTGTTTTCTGGGAATATCCTGCAAATATCTAATGATAACTAGGCCCCTAATTGATGTCATCTAACCTCTTACTCTCTAATTTAAACTCTACAAACCACATAAGTTAACCATTCTGAGTTTTGCAATGAATAAACTGAGAAGTTAAAGAGAAACACATGAGATGTAGAAGTTGAGCCACCCAGTATGCAAATATGCAGCCTATACATTTTTAGGAATTAGAGATTTCACTGAGGCAAAGTAGCTGTGTTCTCAGTAGTAGCCCACTCAAATGGTTGCCCCTATTGTGTGTTGGTGATGGGCTTTCATTAATAGAGGGTACCTGACCAGTATTGAAGCTGTGCTTTGGATGTCGCCATTGCAAAAACAATATAGGCTGTTGAGACATAGGAACTCACCCTGTTGATATTAATAGGTTTTCTCTAGAAATAATATTATCTTTGTGAGCAACTTGTCTGACAACTTTAATGATTGTCAGTGGATCTCATTGCTTGAGCATGGTGTGATTAGAGAGAGAGCTTCCTGCTGTCTGGGAAATGTCCTCTCATTCACAGCTATTATTGATGTATAAGCTTCACATGTAGGCCATCAGTATATGTTTAACCACAATGAAATATAAGTACTTTTAATTAAAGGGAATCTGATTTTAACAGAAAAGGTTAAACAAGGAAAAACAAATATTTATTCCTGCAGTTGAGGCTGGCAGTACATAGGAGAGAGATTGATTTACAATTGGCTTTGGCTCAGCAAAGGTTGTCTACTCTTTCTTTTATTACATATTATTATCATGACTGCTGCAACTACTACTTCTGCATATTATTATGCATTATACTTGTTGTTATTGTTGATTTGTAAGGTGTTAAACTGCGCAACACAGTGGAGAACAGAACATACATAAAACCGAGCCATATCGACTGTGCACATATCAGGCATGTACGATAGGGCCTGACCCCATGAAGCTAAATAAAATAAATGCAGACATGAAAACAAAGGTTATGGAGGGCCCTGCTCGTGAGAGAGAGCTTCCAGTCCCATGGAGTTGAGGCAAAGCAGTAGTAACCATACATCAGTATGATTAGGGTAATAAAGAAGGTATTTTTTCTGGATAGCATTATATTTTATATTTATTTGTGAGCATCATCAGCAAGAAAATGTTTGGTGCATTAAAGACTACCGGGCTATTGTGGATGTACAGTCATAATATATAAATACGGTTACTTGTTCGGCTGACAATGATTGTCTATAATTTCAATATCAATTGAGATCATTTGATAAATATAATTAGAGGATCCTTTTGTACATACTCACAGGTGGTGTAATACCTGCATATGGTGTGGTGGTACCCTGCCCGTACTCAGCAGTTCGGTCTACCGATCCCTATGACAATTGCTTCACCGCTTTACCGATGCTGGAGGCATTATGGTTTCAGCTTGAGTTTCATTTTTTATTTTTTGTTCCAAGTCCCTTGCTGTTCATAGGACCTCCTTTTTTTTAACTCCATTAACTTTTATTGAAAAGTATAACAATACAATTTGAACAGAGATAATCTCATATAAAGGTTAAGAAAACTGGAGGAATGAAAGGGCAAAACAAGGGATAGAAAGGGAAGGTGAAAGGGGGTGTATGTGTGTGTGTGTGTGGGGGGGCAATTGGTGCATATGTAATGCAGGACAAGGAAATACATATATTTAATGGAGATGATACAGTATTCAGCATACTAACACAAATATTTTTTCTTGAGGAGACACGTGTTGGAGCAAGATAATCAGCATACAAATCCTGCCACTGTCTCCATTTAATCGGGAGAAAAAACTGAGGTTGAGTATTTTAAAACTAAGAGTCTCCATCTCAAAACTATGCTGGATGTTGGAAATAATTTTAGTTCTAAGAGGATGGTTGGGTCTAGTATGACTTTCTTCTTAATCTAAGTAACTGAATTGTTTTGTGTATTTGGAGAAAGAAGTGTATAACTCCATACGGCTTAATGGGAAAGTCTTTTTGCACCATACAAGCTCTCCTCCGTTCATATAATCTGGAAATCTGTGTTCATCCCCCAGCCCGTCCCTCAAGTAATATCTGTACATGGTAAATGGAAGTGGAATTAGGCTGTTTCCTCCTCTTCTCAGAAGCTCTGGTTTATCTGTCATGCAAGGACATGACCATTTCTTAAGCCATTGTGAGTGGCACATGTCTTCTTCCTGTCAGGCTGGTAATGTATTTGCCCAGCAGCAGAATGTTCCCAGGTGAAGGTTATCCGTTTGGAATAGGTCTGAGATTTTTCCATAATTGGGGGGGAAAAAGTAGCTGCCAATACAGCAGATTTGTTTCTGGAAAGCTGAAATAAAAATGCTTGTTCAGTATTTTAACCTGCCTATGCTGTAAATATTAAAACAGCGGCATGATTTCTTATATACGTATAAACTTTGTCAGCTTTATAAAAAAAAGTGAACTGCCTGTCAAATATGGTTATTGGCAAGGGAGCTGTACTGGTTTAGTTTGATAGTTTGCTAGTATTCAGCAGCAGCACCCAGCACACATTCCCTGTTCCGCTTACATATTGGCTAAGGTAACCTTGGTACATAGTGTAAGTTTCCTGTTTTATCTCTGAACACGGCCGTAGGTTGGATCATTTTCTTGTCCTATATAGACATTATAAATCACTGCATTTTTACTCTACAGTGAAGTCATGCTAATATGCACACACATACACCAAACTTTTAAAGGGGAACTAAATCTCTCAAAATATATTTTTTTCCATCTGTAATATAGTACATAATGCAACCACCACAGTGTAAATAGATGATGGTAATAATGCACCATTTTGTCTAGTTACCACATCCAGATATGATTGGAAGTGTTTTGTTCATTGTGAAACCAAATGGAACAATTTTGTTTCTACTTTTCTACTCCGCATGTATAAAGGTACATTACCGTAGTCCCACACTCCGCATATGTAATGGTACATTACCGTAGTCGCGCACTCAGCATGTGTAAAGGTACATTACCGTAGTCCCACACTCCGCATGTGTACAGGTACATTACCGTAGTCCCACACTCCGCATATGTAATGGTACATTACCGTAGTCGCGCACTCAGCATGTGTAAAGGTACATTACCGTAATCCCACACGCCGAATGTGTAAAGGTACATTACCGTAGTCCCACACTCCGCATGTGTAAAGGTACATTACCGTAATCCCACACTCCGCAAGTGAAAAGGTACATTACCATAGTCGCGCACTCAGCATGTGTAAAGGTACATTACCGTAATCCCATACTCCGCATGTGTAAAGGTACATTACCGTAGTCGCGTACTCAGCATGTGTAAAGGTACATTACCGTAGTCCCACACGCCGAATGTGTAAAGGTACATTACCGTAGTCGCGCACTTTGTGAGTCTTTTTTCACAGTGTGACTGACAGTCAGGGTGCATTTGGGGGAGGCAGCGGGGAGTGTCGGCTAAAAAAGCAGATGTGTATCAATTGTTTGAGGGGCATGACACATCATGCGTCTGCAATCCTGTACGCAGGAAACATGGCTTCGGCGTTACATGTACGATGGCCATTGTGAGTGAACATAGACTCACTCAAGCCGTCGATGTTTACCTTGTCTGGATTTCAGTCCCGGCCGCTGTTGCATTATCATCTTATACAAAAAACTGCGAAAATCGCAGTGCAGGAGCAATGGTGTACAACTCTGAATTCAGCCCTGGGTGTACCTAGCTTAACAATCAAAAGTCCTAATCAACTTACAGATTCATGCGTACACCCCTCTACAATTTAACTTGCGTTCCACGATTCTCATCTCTCTAAACCATCTGCTGAAAAGATTGTGACTCAATATACACACTACATATGGGTTGGGTACGGGATCCCGGCGGTCAGAATCCCAACTCCGGCATCTCGACAGGGTTAGGATACAGTCACTTGTCTGTCAGTATTCTAAACCTCCCTCTCTCCTTACCTCTAACCCTCCCTCTCCTAGTGCCTAATCCTAACCTCCCCCTTAGTGCCTAAACCTAACCTCCCCCTCACCACACCCTAAGCCTAACCCTCCCCCTTTAGTGCTTAACCCTCCACCTAGTGCCTAACCCCTAACCCCAGTGCTTACCGTCTGGATGCAGGCGCCGGGATTCTGACGGGTTTCGGGATTCCGGTTCCAGCATTCTAAGCGCTGGAATCCCCTACAGATATCTGGCTACGCTGGTGGAGGAGCATTGGGAGAAGCATCGGACAGAACCGTCGTTAGTGCGTACACACTTCCAGGTTTGTCCAACATTGTACCATCTCATCTGACGAATATTAGAATGCCGCAAATCCAGATCTTCTGATGCAATCCGTTTTCTTTCAATACGGGGATGATTGAAACATGCGAAAATGACGTCATCGGCGATAATTTATCGCTGATGATTTTGACTTTTCGCAGCCTAATTGAATACCCCCCTATGTCTTAAGATGGGTACACATCTATACAATCTTAGTGTCGATCTTACAAGTGTGTGTACACTCCTATGATCATGTTTTATCGCAAGAAAACAGGTCACATTTGAAGATCTGATCTTAAGTTCGTCCTAAAATTCATCATATATAGTGGTCCGATGTATAAATCATGAAGTGTGTACACACTAGCAATGGGGAATCGGTATGATTTACCGGCGGTTGGAATCCCGACAGCGGCATCCCGGCAGAGGAGGAAATACTGATCGTCCAAAGTAAGAATTGTCTAACCTAATTCTAACCCTCCCTTAGGGGTTCCTAACCCTAACCTTCCCCCCCAGTGCCTAACCCTAATCCCCCCTCTAAGTGCCTAAACCTAAACCCCCCTTTCCCGCCGCCTAAACATAATTCCCCCGTGGGGGTGCCTAACCCTAAGTGCCGCTTGTGGGTGCCTAACGCAAACCCCCCCCCTTCCCCTTTTTGGTTTTGCGATATCAGGATTGCGGACGCAAGGTAGATTGTACCACATGTGAACACCTGAATCTGCATGTTCATCTGAGCTTAGAATTGCAAATGCAATTGTAAGTATCATCGTTTGATTGTATAGGTGTCTACCCAGCTTTACGGGTTTGTGCTGGTTGGTGATGGTATATATGCTTGCTGTCTGTTAACGTTACGTAGGAGCCATGGTCCTGGGATTTGTTTAGCCTTCATATTAGGGTGGGAAAAACTAGAGAGAACCATATAGTTTAGTTTCTAAACACTGATTTTTCAAGTACCCTTATCAAGTCATGTTTATTTTCTTAATCATGCAGCCATGGTGTTTAATTTGTATCACAGGGAGAATTTATCAGTTGGACCAGTGGTTCCCAACCTTTCTTGAATCACGGCGCCTTAGAGTATTAGGGGTCTATTTACTAAACAGTGTTAGGAGAGAGGGAAAAGTGATAAGGTGCCAGCCAATCAGCTCCCAACTGTCATTTTTCAAAGACAGCCTGTGAGATGGCAGTTGGGAGCTGATTGGCTGGCACCTTATCACTTTTCACTCTCTCCTAACACTGCTTAGTAAATAGACCCCTAGTAATTTTTTCATGGCACCCCTAGGTCCAATGATTCTTATTGAGAAATTCAGAAAAAGTTATTAAACCTAAGTAAATTGTGCTTACCTGTCATCCTTAAGGTCCGTTATATGCTTGTGTTTGTCAACATATTTTATGATTGGCAGCTAACAGAACTGGTAGCTACCAACCACATTGATCATTTAATAATTTAATTTGTACCTGGACCACCAATCCACTGGCACCCTTGCAAGTGCCCCTCATCACCCAGTTTGGGAACTACTACTATCGCTCACAAATGAGAGGGTGAGAAAATCGGGGAGCTACTTGGGGGAGGATAAAAGACATTCGTGACTATGGATTTGATATTGGTGTTTTGATTTGGGATTGTTCTTAAAACAGGGTTTATAAAAACTCCATTTTGTGAATATGGTCCTGAATATAACTTGGTTACCTTGCAGTTCTGAAAATTGTGCGGCAGTTACTCATTTATAATAGTACTAGACTCCATTTTTAATTTCTCTTGCACACTGAGTGTTATTATATTTTGTAGTAGATTCTTTATTTTTATCTCCATTGGGCATTCTTTACATTTTTTTTTTACTCCCGCCACATCATGCTGTTGTGATTTAATTGTTTGCCTAGTAAGTGTGTGTGTTTGTGCATAGTGACATGTATAACTGCTATTCATCACACAGTGTACGACGGTAGGGAGATTGAGTAAGCTTGGAAGACCTGTGCACGTCCTGGTGACTATGACTAGTAGCCCTGTCGTATGACCTGTACTGCGCTCACATCAGTGGAATGTAGCCCAGTATTCATTACATTCCATCCATATTGTTCTCACAGCAATAACACAAGATCAGGTGGGTGGACCTAAGTAAACATGGGTGTGCCAAAGATGCACTGTTTGAAGTCTTGTTAACTAATTACAGATAAAAGGAGGCAAAAATAATATTGCAAAATTCTATTTTGTGTGATGAAACCTTTGTGAGAGCATTGCATTTGTGCTGTATGTTTTTAAAGCTTTATCAGCTGCTGATTGCTCTGTCGGTAAATCGTGTAATATTGATAACCCTATCATGCATGTATCAAAAGTCATAGTCGTGCTTTCATGTATCTGTTGAAGATTGTACTTTAAACTCCTTTTGCTTCACCGTAGTTTGGTGGTTATAGATTGCAGTCACGCTTATGCTGAACTGTCAATAACAGACTATGGTTCCAGTCAGGTGGCCCTTTTCTAGATACAAGCAGATTAATTCCTTACAAGGCAGGTGTTTTAGGTGGTACACATCGGTTTGTTGTGGCGTTCAAAATGGATTTTCAAAAAGAAACAAACAAAATCCAGACTTCAATGGCAGCTACACTAGACGATATGTGGATAACATGTCGGCAACATCGTCTAGTGTGTAAACTCAATGTCACTGACGAAACGCGCTCCCACGCCAAATGCAGCATGGACCCCGCTGTCTCCATGTCGCTCCCGACATCGGCAAGTGTGTATGTACTTGCCGATGCCGGGACCCCTGCCGGGTCCCGTCACACGACAGGTCGGCTGGGTACACATGGTTAAGTGTGTACCCAGCTTACAGCATTGCAATGTTCTCTGTGCCACAGGCGTAAGTGTTGAGGGAACTATTGGTTGCACAAAATCAAATCTGAGCCAGTATGATTACCATAAGATTTGTATGCTGGTATAACTAGATCATTACATTTAGGTGTGAATGTATTATTGCAGTGAGCATGGCAATATATGGCCACAGTTATGTAGAAGTATATATTTTTGTCTCCCCCTCCATTTTTGTACATAAATAACAGCTGCAAAATTTCTAAATATTGTCATAACAAATATGTTGCTCAAATCATGATGGATCTGACCCAAAACAGTTACAAAATTTGTTTTGGTGTAATTATTTCTTTTATAGTCAACCGATCAGAAATATATTTCCATGATCATTTCTATGCAAAGTATATGAGGTGGCTAAACTATCTACTACAGTACATATTAGCCAGGAACATGAATACAAGTTCTTGTGCTGGATAGACAAATGCATTTCATTTAGCATGAGGAGAATGTTATACTGGTTAGGATATTAATTACTGTAGTTCTGCAATATGTAAGATGTTGTATTGTGAGTATTGAAGGATAAATGCATTATAGCAGCATGCATGCCATGATACGTGCCGCTATAATACATCTCCCCCAATATGAGTGTAAAGCAGACCTACAGATTGTGTAATGTAAGTTCCTAGTGGCAGTCTGTACAATAAGGCTGCATTTACAGTGACAGCTTGGCTTGGAAGTGCTTGCACTGCATCTTACTAGGTTTTCTATACGAACGTCTGGGGAAATTCTCTATATATAATTCATGGTTACTACAATATTCATTATTGTTTCCTACATGTAGCCTTTCAGCCCAGCAGTGTGAACCCAGCCAGGCGTTTACCAGGTAGTGTGGCTTTCATGTGCTTTCATGTCTTGTGTGTTTAAGAGGCGATTGTAAATACACTTTCTTATAAGCCATGTGAAAAATATTTATTAACAACCACAACAATGAATTAGGACTCCCATGTTCAAGTAATACTTAGTTTTCAGGTAATAAATATATTTAGCTAGGAAAGTACCTAGCATTGCTTCTGTGTATCAACCTATCTTTACCAGAAGTGCATCTGGCTGATTCATACATAACTACTGTCATTCTTTTGCTTATCTTGGTAATGATCTGTGGTCCAGTGATTCCCTACAATGCAACCTGGTGATAAGTAAAGCTATATTTGAAGCTATATTTTAATTACTGATGGCATTTTGGTAAGAGTTTGAGACTGAGTAGGTAATTTAGAATAGGTGCACATTTATGACAGCTTTTATGTCTAATTGGACAGGATCTAGGTGACCTCTAATTCCCCAAGCCTGTGAATCTAGTGTGACACCTCAAGAGCCAGTACATCTACAGAGAAAACATCTGCAGCAATACCAATGTATAAAATAAAAATATTGTCAATTATTTTCCCATATTTATATTTAAACCTAAATCTGTGACTATCTTATAGAGTGATCTAATAGAGTGGCTGCCCATTGTACTAGTTTTACGTCTTTATTTAGCTTGTTTCTACCTCGCCGTTAGAGCTGCTGTTTGTAACCCTAAAGCCACTACACTTATGGCATTAATGTGTTAGTATTGTTGTATTACAGCTTTGTAAATTGGATACACAATTTAACTAAAACACTACTTCTAAGTAAGTACATTGGCTTTGTTACTGTTGTGCAGCGTAACACAGTCCGTGTTCTTCCATGTGGCTTCCCTTTGGTACAGTCCTTTGTTGGGAGAAGACGTTGCATTTTGCTCATTCCTAGCTGTTGTGATTGAGAGACACCATTCCCAGAGAGTCGGAGAACAGTAACTGGATGTGTGTCTGCTCTGAACATATCCTGTTGATTATGTGGATACATCCTGTGACTGTCTAGTCCTGAAATAAAACTGCAAGATTGTGATATCCTCCCATTGGGAAGTCTGACTATTATGCAGAAATCTGCAAGGCCAATAAACAGGAAGAATATTTATAGGAACAGTTTTTCAAATCCATAACTTGCTTGTTCTAAAGTTTCCTGTCCATGAATTCCAAGACTCTTGGAGCACTAATTACATAAGTAAATGCATAAACCCCTCCTATGTACAGTAAATCTAATATTTAGTGCAGATCATCACAGAAATTTGTATAGTGTATATATATTTTTCTTCCTGTAGTCTTTGTACATGTCCCCAGCTCTGCTAACAAACTGAAAAACTTCCCATTAATAGATTGTTGTTGCTTTTATCACATGTTGAAGCTATTCTAAGCATGTGGCATGGACAGTTTTTGTTTTTTCTATCCCACTCATGCCAAGTGTAGTTTCACACCAGACATTCTTCATGATGTGTCAGGGAAATGATACCACTGCCAAGTAAACAGAATAATGCATTGTGTGGGTGTTTTCCGCTGAATGCAGGAAATAAAATGAAATCATAACATTTATTGTGGGGATTAAATGCAACCAGTGTACACTCACCAGTTCTGTAAAGCTGCAAATGTCTGTGGCTAGTGAACACAACTTGTGTGGAAACTGTTGTGCATTTTAAAAGGAAATGTGTCACAATGAATTATATTTTGCATAAGGCGTAGAATAGTCTGTTTGGATGAGATTTGAAAATTCCTATATTCCTAGCCCATAAATAGGGGAGATTTAATGTATCTAACTGCATGAAGAAATATTATCTGGTCAAATTTGGTTTGGGAACAAATGATCCACTTCTGCTGGAGTAGACATATGTTTAGTTTGAGTATTGTTGGCACGCCTAGCACCAGTAAAACTGAAATTGAGATAACATGCCTAGGGATTAGCAGTTGGGTGAGCCAGGTTACTATTGTAGAATATCTGCGTGGTTAAATTTCTCTGAACATAATGTGTTAAGCTCCATACACCCGTAGCGATCAGATAGGGATATCGTTGTCTGATCGTCCTGCAACCTCCTGGTGTGCTGGATGATCGATATCGATCATCCAGCACACCACCAACTCACTAACGACTATAACCACCCGCGATCAACGATCGCAGGTCCCTATTGTAACTTGGTCAATATCGACCAAGTTGACCTGCATGCACGGGCGATGGACGATATTGATATCGTCCATACATGCCCGCACATCTTTGGTCGTTGGTGGGTTGGAAGGGGACCAAAACTGGTCGATTTGAACGATATCGTTAGCATTCAAATTGTCCAGTTTAATCGTACCGTGTATATGCACCATTAGAATTGCCAAAAATAGACTCCTCCTCCTTACCTCTCTGCAACGGCTGAATTGGCATTACTAAGTGGCAACAGGGTGCACACAAGAGAGAGGTCCAATGGGCGCATATGCGTGTACACCATCTTCTGCCCCTATCATGGGGTACAGATGTGTCCTCATACACTATTGCTGCAGTCGTGCCAAACTGCCCTTCACTGCGCGTCAGGTCCCGTGCGACTTGGTTTACACCCAGTGTATTTTTTTTGCCCAATAACGCGTCATAGTCTCATTCGGAAGATACAAAAAAAGACTCCACTGATTAATTTTGTATGCAACACTTGTGTATCTGTGTGCGACTGCGTCTGAATCTTTATACGCAATGCCACGGCTTTTTTCCACGCCAAGATCCATTGTGCTTTGCTTACATATTCAGACTGAGTCGCATACAGATATTCGAGTGTCGCATATCAAATTAATCAGTGAGGCAGTTTGTCACACCCAGATTTAAGGTGAAAAACACTAGGCCGCTCGGCGAGTCTCGCGGCACATGGAGTATTGAGGCTAGGTGTATAAGGACACATCTAAGTGTAATTGCCGTTAAAAGTGATGATCATTTGTTTCACAGCCGGAGGGCAGTTTAATCGCAAAAATGCATATGACTCAGAATACAGGCGTATAATCACATAAGACTTGTGATCTCTGTAGGCGTCCAGATCGTTAACACATTATGTGTGATTCAGAATCAGGCCCTTATTACGTATCTGAAACCTTAAAAATCTGTAGCTTTCAGGTCTATGTTTTCATCTGCTTACTGTAAAAATTAATCCAACCTATTTAGTGTATACTAAACGTACATTTAGCATTCCTCTCCCATTTACATCTGACCTCATCTGCCTTCTTCGCTCAACAAATGCACATTACCTCTCCTGCCAACTGGTTACTTCCTCACACTCCCACCTCCCAGATTTTGCCCGTGCTGCTCCCTACCTCTGGAACTCTCTTCCTCTTCCTATTAGACTCTCCACCTGTGTACAAATCTTCAAATGTGCTCTCAAGACCCACTACTTCATCAAAGCCTTCCAGCTCTCATCCTAACCCACTACTACATGCCCTTTCCGCCCAGTCATGCTTTTTTTTACTGCCCTGCCCATTTAGAATGTAAGCTCTCGTGAGCAGGGCCCTCTACCATCTTGTGCTACTCCTTATACTGTCCTCTACTCCTCACTCGGGCGCCTAACACCTGGTTGCTTATGCCCTGTTGCTTATTTGACTATTATGATCACTAATGCAACAAGTATATAAACCTTGTCCTTTTCCTGCTTTGTATTGTACTGTAAATCACTTGTTCACTTATTTGTTTATGTACTTTGTAAGGCGCTGCGGAACACTTGTGGCGCCATAGAATTAAAGGATAATAATTATAATTATTTCATGATGCTGGCATGTGAGAACCTTCAGCACACATATTAGACCAGTGCTGTAGTAAGTGACAAGTCAAGCTTCCTTTCTCAAGCTCTATCTACAGGTTATTAGGCAGCAGAGATATAGGCTACTGTATATAAAACAGATTTTACAGTTCATCAAAGACACATCCATCTCTTTGCTACAGTAATGTTCCTTGAGAGCAGTAGTGCTTTCCTATGGGATTTCTAGAAATGTGTGTTTTCACGTTACGCTACATTTTATTTAAATTATGCCCAAATTTTGTTCAGTGCACTTAATGATTCGATTAAGTGATTATTGCATAATGGTATTCTGTAACAATGAGGCAGCATTTGCCAAGTAGCTCATAAGTGACAAAAGAAGGTGGTAAATGACCTGATATTAAATAGGTTGGGATTCCTAGTAAACCTACTTACCTGGCTGTAATCTTGCTCCATGTTAGGGCTTCAGGAACACATCTTGGGAAACCTGGTCTTTTGTGCTTGGAGCCACAATGTGCAAAGAGATTAAGGTGTGAGAGGGGCGTGTTCAAACTCAAATGTAAATTGCAGTGTAAAAATAAAGCTGTCCAGCATTTGTGGGTGACATGTAAAGCTGCCAGCATTTCCCTGGCATTGCCTCATGGTTTCTTCCAGCTAAAAAGTAGCTTTTTTTTGCTTTGCTTCCAACTCTGAACCAGCCCCATAAAGAGAGTAAGCAAAGCATAGACTAGGTTGAAAAGGAAGTGCAGATCTAGACGGGGTAGAGAGGGTCTTGCTTGTGAGAACAAGGCCTGATTTAGATGTGGACGCAGTTGAGTGATTATCGGCCAACTGTGCATGCATCGCGGTCGTACTGCACACGCGCCAAGATACCGTAGCGGTGCCGCTCACAGTGAGGATTTCTTTACAAAGTGATTGACATTCAAGGACCTTTTGGGGGCTGTTACGGGGAGTGGTGACAAAAACGCCGGAGTGTCATGGCTGTTTTTGGGGCGTGTCAGCATACTACTGCGATTCTGTGCACAGAAAACTTGGTGCCAGCGTCTCAGTTCCTGCAGCTGTTCTGCGCGACCATAGGATAACTCAGGTGGTCGACTATTGAAGGATCTGCGACCACCGATGCGTGTTTGTACGCACTTGCTTGGATCTGCGAAGTCACCATTTGGCGTCTCAATACATTTCCAGGTGGCTGCATGCATTAGCATATTTTTGCACAGCAGCTGGATATGGGATTACAGTTGGGATTGTATTAGCGTAAATCTCTGATTCAGGCCCTCAGTCTATAGATTTACAGCATCAAAAAGGAAGGCACAAATGTTTAGGCCAGAGACTGCCATTACAGTCCAGGTTTTAAGGATATCCATGCCTGAGGCCAGATGGTTAAATCATATTGACTGAGGTACTAACTTGGTTACCTGTGCTCAAGCATGGATATCCTTAAAACCTGGACTTTAATGGTAGTGTTTGGGAACCACTGGATTAGAATATCCCCTGTTTTGACCACAACTTACCATGTTGTCCATAACCTTTAATGCACAGTTTCCTACGTTCTATTTTGTATGGCTCAGACCGTCACTGCGGACTACAGTGCACTGTTTGTTGGCAAGAGTTATATCTAAAGGTGCTTCCCAAGTAACCAGTCATTATGTATTCATTATTATTTATTTATGTATGTATTCATAATTTATCCATTAAAAGAAATCTGAACATAAAACCACCTGTGTGGTGGCGGTGTAGTAATATAGAGTCCTGCTGATTTGACATTCATAAAGATTAGATTACAGTAGCCGGTTATTTAAAGCAGTGTTGATCAATCTTTGTTACATTTAGAATTGTTTTAAAACCCAAAGCTATGTGTTGTATATTCGACAATAAGTGGACACAAAACAACATCTGGGACCTATTATTTTAAAAAGTCCTGTTCCCTTTCCAACAAGTGGCTACAATAAAACATTCTGCGCACAAACATAGTTGACAATACAACATGGTGTCTTTCCACTTTAGTTAGGAAGAAACAGCAATGTCTGGCCTCATGTGTAGGAGTACTGTTTAGGGATGGCCATTGACCATCCAATCATCAATGGTTTCCTCCTGATGGTCATAGAGGTACGTTGGTAAAAAGCCAATTGTTTTGCTGTATTTGCACATGCGCCGCTGCACCTCCTTTGATCTGTGCAGATGCGAAAAGTCAAATGTTTCCACTCGATTGTTAAAAACCATTGACTATCAATTGTTAACCCATCAATGTATAACCGTAATACTGTTTAGCTTGCTTGCTTACTCTGGGTAACAGCCTTACAACTGTCTGTCCCTCCCCTTTTCTGGTATGTAGTCATTCTGTCGATATTCACAATATCAACATCACAGAGTTAGACTTCTGGTCGTTTAGACCTCTATCATCGGGCAAACATGCTGGACTACCTGACGATAACGTCTGGTTCAGCATATTTGCAGATGATTGATGTTCCTACACTGAACGACTACTCGTTCAGTGTAGGCACGTCACAGACTGACAACCGACTGCACGATTACAATGTCGTTTTGAGGTTTGCTAGTGGGTGGGCAGCATTAGGCTGCTTTTAGGTAGGGATGGGGCTCTAATACTAGAAAAATGATATGTTGACATGCTGACTGTTGTCATAACCATGTCGACATTGACAGAATGTCAGTGTCAACATTCTAAATGTTGTCCTAACATACCACACCCACCTCAAACATCATATTGTGTTGTCTTTCTTTTTCCAAGTGCTTGTTCTGTACGTGCAGATTAGTGATGATGTAACAGGGAAGAAACACCTGCTATATAGTGAATAAATATGTAATAAAATGGATGATTGTAGTTTAATTTTCATTGTCACAATCATTGCATGATATTCTGCCATGTCATTACAAACGGCTACTAGGATTCACAGAAGTACTTCTAAAATGGGTTTATGTGGTCATCATAATAAACAATACAGACATATGTCTTGTACAAGTTTTAGCTTTATTACAGATATATTAATTAAGGATGATATAGTGAGTTCAAAAAGTCCCTCTGTAGTGGCTGCAGATCTCCTCTGCATTATGCCTCAAAAACAGGGGACAAAATAGTATTCATTCTAGCACCCTGCACCTGTCACAACCTGTGCAGTTCCTCTTTCCTGCCTGGGGTGTCGTTCTCTGCTGCTTTTAGCACATTCTGGTCTGTATCTCAGGAGCTTGTTGCATCAGCTGAGTGTGCTAGAAGCACCAGAGCAGAGAGCGGCACCCCAGGCAGGAAAGAGGAACTGCACAGGTCCGTGACAGGTGCAGGGTGCTAGAATGAACACCAACAACACCACTTTCAACACTTGTAGATAAGTTTGTAACAATTTCAATGAAGTGTTTAAAAACAATAATGTTTTCGTACTTGGCAAACATTCTCGTGGGGAGACTTGCTTAGCACACGGTCACTGCTAAGGGACTTTTTGAAGTCGCTGTATAACCCTTTAAAAATGCTACTTTTATGACTTCTGCCAATGTTATTATCCATTATCATTAATTCTAGCCCAGCTTGTAAGCCGATATGTCTTGGCTACAGTGACACAATGGACTTGAAAGCAAAGTTGAACAATAGGATCATAAATACAAATCTGCTTTGCGTTCTGCTTACTTCTTTGTATATGGGGATAAACGAAATGCTTTTAATTAATGAGAAACAAGATTTGTGTTATTTATTGGTGCCGAAGAATTGGTCACCCGTCTCTGTTCTCTATGGCATGAAATGTTTCCGAAGTCCCTGAATGTACCCTGATGTTTATAATTAGATCTAAAATTAACACTACGTAGTTGGTGTCACATTGTAAATATAATTTACTTACATCGAACCATCATTTACACTGCTCACAATATTTGTCATATATATAAATATATTTATATATAGTGTGTGTATATAGTTATATATTACGTCTATACGTTAGATGGTGCATACCCAGAAAAACCTCAAATAATAAAGGAACCGATATACCGTGAGAATTTATACAAACATTTGTGACTTCATTACACAATAAATATGCATATACACTTCCTGGGACATTGACGTGTCAGCTGCTTTGTTCGTGGACAACAATGTGTATCCAGACTTAGGAAATCTATGATACAATGGAACATGTGCCTAATTGTGTATTAATTTTTAAACTTAATATTGTGGCCGTAAACCCCGTCCCACATGTATAAAATGCCTGCAGCGGCACTGAAGGAGTTAACACTCGTGCCACAGCACCATCTTTGATTACACTATCGGTACCAGGCGCCAAATTTAAATGTAATACCGGCAGTAGGTGGTTTAAAATATACACTTTTAAAATGCTGCGGCCTCGGACCCTCTCCAGCAGCTGCGGGCACTCTGCATGTTAACCCACGGTGCGCTGTATGGTGTGGAGGGCGCACAAGGCAGCAGGGCTAAATACCGCACACAGGGGGACCGGGCTAGCTGGCTCACTGTGCGGCGCCAAGGGGCTGATTGGCAACACACTGGGGGACAGGGAGAGCCAGTTCCCCATACCCCCAGCATTGAGCGGAGATGGCAGCCTAGTGCTACAGCCTGGTCCAGCGGTTGCAGCTAATCAAGCTGTTAACCCACGGGGCATGGTCCCAGGCTGCAGAGCGGACTTCCCTATGCTGGGGACTGAGCACTGCAGAACCGTGGTTACAAAGCCCAGCGCGCACACAGTGTATAAAAGCACAAGCACACATTTAAAAATACAGTGATCAATAAAATGTATACATTTATTATAAAAGGTGTGCAGCACTGAGCTACGAGAGCAATCCTGAGCTGCAATGCTGCTGTCTGTGGGCCTCGTTCAGCATGGATCGCTATTCTGCTTATATGCACACAACGCAGTTGCTGGTATCAGCGGTGATATGCAAATGTTTACATTCGCATTGCGATGGCAGCCTAACATAAGGACACCCATACTCACAGTTATGGCTGGTCAGACCTCACTCAGGAATTGCTTACTTCAGTGCACGCTATGAGACCATAGGCTGCGTCTGGTATCACAGTGGCTAATTTATGCACACCCATGCAATGCCATTGAAATGCACTGGCACGCCTACGTTCGCCCGACCTCCCCCGTCACCACCCACAAAAGGCACTTCCTGTCAATCACTCTGCGATGGGTCTGTGACGCCACTGTGATCGCAGTTCCGATCGTCGCGTCTTGTTCCCGAACTGCTATGCATGCGCAGTGTGAAACCGGACGATTGTTTGTGTATAAGCAACTGCGATCCTTGCTGTGTACCTATTTTTACAGCGTGTAAAATATGTTTAAATGTATAATCTAAAAGTAAATTGCACCTTTGTTTCCCATCTAGAGCCCTCTGTGGGTTACTGGGTCCCCCAGCCCCTTCCAGGAATATGGACTGCCTCCCCATGCAGCCTCATCCTTTAAAGTGAAATGAGGAGGTGCATGGGGAGCTAACCAATGCAGCCAGCTAATTATTTTTATGGATCTTGAAGAGATTCCCTTAATGCAGTGGTTCCCAAACTGTGCGCCATGGCACCCTGGTGTGCCTCGGGACACTTGCAGGGGTGCCTCAGGTTGGTGTGCCAGCATCAAATCAAATTATTTGTGGTCAATGAAATGTAACTATGTGAACAAATAGAAATGCAGACCTGCCCACCACCACATAACTGAGCCTAAGGATGACAGGTAAGCACAATTTACTTCACTTTACCAAATTTTTCTCAAATTTCTCAACAACAAACTTTTGGCTTAGGGGTGCCATGAAAACAATGCTGATACTCTAGGGCGCCATGGTTAAAAAAAAAAAAAAAAAAAGTTTGGGAACCACTGCCTTAGTGGACAGGAGACAGCTGGCTGGGGATCTTGTCTGCCTGGTCCTGAAGCCCATTTTCGGATAGAGTAGGTAACCAAGTCCTCCTCAGCAGAATCCTGGAAGTAATTTTTGGGAGGAAGATGTTTTTCATTTCAGACGTGCTGGCGCCTGGGTGTTGACTATGATGGCAGGTGGGCTCAGGCACAGAGGAGTGACCACTCCCCACTGTCCATAGGGGAGCATGCCTTGTGCATGCACTTAACTTGGTTGGGTAAAAAACACAGGGTAGATTTATCCCCTGTGGTGATTTGTATTGGATTAGGATTAAAGAAGGTCTGTGAGCCTGGTTTGTGTGTATCTTTTTGAACATCAAGAAGAATTGTACTGCTGTGAACATCTGTATGCTGAACCCCTAAGCCATGGGTCTTCAACCTTTGGCCCTCCAGCTGTTGTGGAACTACAGATCCCAGGATGCCCTGCCACAGTTTTAGCATGCTGTTATATCAAAACGGTGGCAGGGCATGCTGGGATGTGTAGTTCCACAGCAGCTGGAGGGCCAAAGATTGAAGACCCCTGCAAGCCAAGGGAAAGAGTCTTTTTGAAGACTATGAGCAAAATAGCAAAAAAAATGCCGGCACCCTTCGCCCGGCCGGCCGAATGCCCGATTTGCTCAAAAGTGTTTGCTCTCATATGGGGTAGTGAGCACTTTTTAGAGAGTTCCTGCGGAATTCCTCCCAATATAGTGTAACACTGTGTACACAATGTAGAAGGTGGTAATATAAGTAGAAAGTTAATATACCTTTTAGGCTACAGTAGTGCCAGGCTGCTAAACAAAGATAAATGATAAATGTATGCTTCTATGCATTTGATTTGACTTTGGGTCCAAACCATAGGTGGTATACTATGCATTCATCTCTCTGGGAAAAGGAGAAAAAGATCCTCTTGGTTTAGTGTGTTTTGTGAAAAACATAACTGTATTGACATAAAACACAAAATAAAAACTTTATAGGAGCATATCTGGATTGCAAGAGATTATCTGAAGAGATGGTGTAATGCCATGTACAGACTAGACGATATGTCATTCGATCTGGCGGATCGGACGACTTATCGTCCACATTGGCCAGTGTGTACCGGCTATGTTGCTTAGGGCGATTTTGTCGCTGCCGGCATGCCAGCACCCCCACCGGGCTGGGTACACATCGCTTAAAGCTACAACTTCTATATAATCTCAGAAAGGGCCTCCAAATATGAATTAGGAAAATGTCCAATACAGAAGTTCAAACTGCTTAATAGTAATGAGCAGTGATAATCATAGTATTTTACCTGTGGTATGCCTATTTTTGGTGTATGTGTGTATGTATGTATGTATGTGTGTGTGTGTGTGTGTGTATATGTATGTATATATATATATATATATATATATATATATATATATATATATATAAAAAATGTACAACGAGGCGGCACTCAGAGAACTTACAACGTTCTGTAATTGATTTAATGCAAAATCATCATCAACGTTTCATGTCCTTCCCGGTGAATTGCTTCACTTTGCATTGTTTGTTGACAGGCACCTTTCATTTTGGGATATAATTATTGTGGTCCACTTGCAGTTAGAGGCCTCGGAGTCTGAGGACAGTGGCAGGAGGAGGTTAGGTTGTAGTGTGCCTGGTGCCAGCCATGCTTGCAGAGTCTCCTGTTTCCATGGAGACTGTCTGCCTACTAATCAGACTCCCTCCTTCTCAGCAGAAGACTACCACATGACAATGTTGCTCTGTTATAGGCATTTCATAAAGTGGAAAACAGAAATTAAGCCAGTTCTTAAAGCTTTCCTGCTGCAAAACAATGGCCACCTTTATACTGGGCTTACCCTTTACCTAAATCTCCCCAACAGGGGTTATGTAATTTATGATGTTCAAAAATCACTTGAGACAGTCTGAGGCTTGTGTGAATGGGGAACAAAGATTAAGATCAGGAAACTTTAAGTGTAGTTTAATAATGCTTAAACCAATAAACAAGTTTTAATGTAATAGTGTTTCTTACATCAAGATACTAAGCTATTTTCAGAATCATTTTTTTTTTTTTTTTTTTAGTACGGTATCTGACATGAATAAAAATAACTATGTAATTAAAGGATTAATTCCAGCCATTATACAACATGATATATTTGAGTATTGGTCATGTATTTAAAATATTGGTTTGAATTTGAGTCATTCACCTCAAATGAGCTAAAGTATCAAACCAATCCTCTAAGATTTTAGCAGAGACTGTGTTGGAACTAAATAAAATAATACAATTAAATCCTCTTTGTCTATTAAACTTTAATGCTATTATATGTATATTTAGAGCATGTTTCGTTTGTATTACTTTGCCAAGTACACTAAAATAACTGTGTATGGAGAGAGGGTTACAATTAGTAATTTTTTGTCTACAGTGGCAACTGTACATCAGGGCATGTCCACACATATGTACTCCAGCATACTGTAGGTTAAAAAAAAAAAAAGCATGGACGCTAACAAGTTTTACACGTTTTAACGTGTTCTAAGTGTGCTTTTCATGAGTCGAACTATTAGGAATATAGTCTAGTGTTTCTAATTGTGAACTAAATCCTTGGGTTGCCTTTAATGTACATGATCAAATAAAAAGTAATTGAACGTATTTCAGAGATGTGTATCCTGATATACTTCATGGGCCACAGACGCAGCCCACTTACTGCCAAATGGACGCACATTACACATGTATCACACCTTCTAAACAGAACATGGAGCAAAGCTCAAAGCAACCATGTGGCTGCTAGCTAATATTTATAAAGTTCATGGAAGGTACAGATGTGTAGTCGCGGCAGTCAGCCCTTTTTGGCACGCTAGGTCCTTTTTATGCTTGCGTTGAGCATATTTTTGCGCATAAAAATGTCTTAGTTGCACACTGATGCTATAGACAGCTTCTGGAGACGGCACTGATTAATTTGATATGCGACACTTGTATATCTGTGTGCAATTGAGTCTGAATCTGTATACGAAGTGCTACAATGCAGCGGCCACGGCTTTTTTCAACACAAAGTTCCGCTTTGCTTCGTATACAGACTCAGACGCACAGAAATTTACTAGTGTTGCAGTGCTGTCTTGTGAAGTTGACTGTCGCATCTGTTTATGACTTGGGTCGATATTCAATTGCCGGCGAAAAGCCGTTTTCGGCAAAAAAGTTTCGCCGGTGACGTCATTTCACCAGGAGAGAACTTATCTCCATATATTCCAAATACTTTTCGCTGGTGCGAAAAGTCTGCGCCTTGTAACCAGCGGAAAAGATTCGCCTATGAATAGGGGTCTGAAAGAAGTGCAGAATTGCGGTTTTGTGGTACACACTTCTCAAAACCTCCCAGCACCCTTTGCACAGTCCCCCAAAGGTGAACTGCGTCAAAAAAAAAAATACTTTAGAACACCCCAAAAAAGTACTTTTGTTTTGGGGGTGAAAAAAAACAAAACAAAGTTGGGGACGAAGTTAAAACCTAGCGAAATAGACTCCAGGGGGTCCCCCATGTATGCCCCAGGTGTTTTTTTGTTTGCATGTGATTGCTGAAGGTGCGTATTTTTTTTTTTGAAAACTTCACTTTAGCAATTTTTTTTAACCATGCTTGTACCCATTTTCATGTACCCCAAATTTGCTCGGACTACTTATTTTTAGCAAAAAAAATAGTAAATGCTATTCTTCACCACTTGTGCAAATATGCTAAATAGCAGCTATTGAGAGCATTTCAGCACCCCAAATACCTTCAGCAGGGCTATTCAGGGGTATCTATAGTGATCCACAATGTCAGTGCATCTTTTGGGGGGTGTCAGGCTGATTTCCCCAAATCTGACAGTACTTTTTGCATATTTGAGGTTCGCTGGTTCCCGTTTTCACATACCTTGCAATTGAATAGGGTGAAAAGCGGGGACTTTCCCGGAGGCAAAACCAGTGATGACGGCGGAAAGTGCACCATGCGAAAAGTCCGGGACTTTTTGCCGGCAATTGAATACAGGCCTAAGATTAATTTCCAGACAACAAAAAAGACAGGACCTGGTGAATCACTCACAATAGATGTACGGCATATTGAGGCTAGGTATATGAGGGGAATACATATGATTTACCGCCTACCCCCCCCTCCCCCAGCAGCTGTCCGCGCCAAGCGCACCTTCGATCGGTAAGCCTGGTGTCGGGCTCCCGGCATAGGTAAAATGACAGGAACCCTTGCCGGGATCAGGCAGTCGGGAATCCGTCGTCGACTTCCCGACTGCATCTCATATGAGGGCACATCTGTAGAAGTTGGTTGGTTGCTGCAGGCAATTTCTCCATCTATTCTCTTTAGAAGGTTTGATTCACTCCCCTCAATCACAGTAAGAAGTTAAAGCCATAGACATTTTTAAACAGTGGTGATTTTTTTTGTTTTTTAAAATATAAGCTGCAATTTTATTGTATAATACATTAGTACAATCTATAACAAACACATCTGAATCACAGTGACTTCAGGGTGAGGAGATTTTCTACCACGTTTAGTGTAAGGCTACAACAGTGCCAAATGCCTTTTCTGCAGAGTGTTGTTTCTTTATAGAAAATATATAATCAGCTTCTAACTTTACAGGCTGTGCTTGAAATATGATGGTTAGAAGCTAATGGGTTGCTATGCGCAACTTCTACACTCTCTCTCTAATGGTGCATACACACTGCCAGTTTTGATAGATAATCAATAACGATGAACGATATTAACGATTTCATGAATGATGAACGATTTCTGACAGTATTTAAATTAATGAAATCGTCCAAATCTGACTGCAGACACAGTCGATTTCAGATATCGTTATCTGACATGCGGGCACTCTCATCGTTCGTCGATGCATGCCAAACATGTCAACGATATGAACGATGTAACTATTTTTACAATCGTTATCGTTCATATCTTCCAGAAAATCGGACCGTGTGTACCATCCATAAGATTTGATAAATCTCATCCCATGGTCATCTGGTCGCTGGTCTGGGTTCTTGCCTGGGACAGATGACGTGGATCTAATTAGTAACTGCAATTTATATTAGCTATACAGTAATATAAATAGGTGAGATATATTGCAGTCTCTACTAGCCCTATAGACATAACTACGTACTGGAAAGAGCTAGACAAATACATGTCAGGGCATTTTGCTGAGATTACTCCAAATATGAGTTACCATGGAAAATATTAAACAGATTCCCCACCGTGCTCTAAGCAAAGGACATAAAAAAATAAAAGAAAAAGCCCTGACCTATATTCAGTATGTTACCAAAAGAACCCCCTTTATCATTTGAAGAGAATGAAAAATATAAACAGTAATTCCTAGGAAACGGACACCGCACAAAACCACAATGATGGGGAAGATGACAGAATGAGGTGGGTTCACTTTACGTAAGAGCTATCTAATGCTTATTATGCTAAGGATTTTAGGGGAGATGTATCAAGCCATGGAGAGAGAAAAAGCATCAACCAATCAACTCCTGTCATTATTCAAACAGAGCCTGTAGAATGACAGTTAAAAGTTGGTATGTTATCTCGCTCCACTTTATCTCCAAGGTTTGATACATCTCCCCCTTTGTACTTCCTGCAACCACATTACATAATTGTTAGAGCTAGCAGATTCAAAGCTTGTATGATAGGTGTTAAGAACATGGAATAAGCGCTTAGAAATAGTGGCTGTGTATATGAGGCCTATGTGAAAATAACGTACAGTATCATTTGAAGATGAAAAACAGCAGTGCCACAAGGTGATCAGTTATAATGCTGTGAATTGCGTGGCCATATCATTTGATTCCCTTAAATGGATAACATTTTAATTTCAAATCAATTTGCTTCATTTACTAAAAGATAACATTTTAAAAGCACTTTTAGAACATATGTTGCTCAAAACTGAGTGAGGAGGAAGAGGGGACCTTTAAACAGTTTGCTATGACAACAAGGCTATTGTTCCAAGTTGCAGCAATTACATATAAGTGGTGGATGGCTGCAGTCATTGTGAGGGCTCTGTGTGCTGTACAGTGGTGAGCTTGTGAAATACAAGGAAATCATTGGAAGCTGCCTTTCAGGTGGCTCTGAGGGTAACCTATTCATCAAAAAGAATAGTGAGAAAACTGGTACATGACCAGTGCAATAATATGCGTTACGGTGGCGTTGTTTGTAACCGGGATTGATCTGGCATATATATTGTTGCAGCAGTGCAGTTTTAAAGCTATTCCTAGATGTTCCTAAGGTTTCAAATTACAAATTTGAATCATGATATTAATATTAATTAGCTCACATAAGTTAGCATGCAAAATCTATTCAGCAAAAACAAGCATTCAGGAATAGACATGCAAATATATTCAGGAAATAATAAATTACTTATTCTACACAAGTATTGCATTGTTTGAGGTAACCTATTATTGAAAAATACATGCCAGCCTTGCTGCTCTAGGTCATTACATTGTTCTCTGTAGAAGCGGTATGTTTTAATCCTATTTTTCTCTATTGGTCACAGTTTCTTCTTCAAGATCATAAATAATATAAGGAAAGTAGCTCTGTTTCTTTGCAAATCAATAAAAGGAACACAATGAGCAATCTGGATATCTGTATATATTTTGCAAATGAAAAAATGTCTTTAAAATATAGTGTGTATTACAGAGCTGAATAATAAATATTAAGGAGCTGCTATAGTACAGCAAGTTGCCATGTAATGAAAGAGCGAATGATTGGCAGGTTTGCAAACTGGCTTTTCAGATATGTACTATGCGGACTAATACACCTACTGTACATTGGAAAGGGGGGTAAGACTGGCTGCTACTGACAATGGCCCTGATTCAAAGCCGGACGCTCTGACAGAGCGCTCGCTCTGAATCAGGACCATCCCTCCTCCTTTTTGGAGCGGCCTCCTGGCCGCTCGCATAGCTGTGGGTGACCACCATCGACAGCATGCCCCCTTTGGTGCGAGACCCATAACAACGGCTTGGCCATCGTTATTCGGGTCTCGCGCATGCACACGACGGAGCCGCCTCCGTCGTACGCATGCGCACTTGGGCAACATCGACCCGCTTGCGAGCGCTCAGCGCTCGCGAGCGGGTCTGAATCAGGCCCTGTGTCTGAAATGACTGCAACCTCTGCTTTTTTACCCAGATTAAATGGAATTTGGCCCCTGTTCTAAGATGTTGGAGGGAATATTGTTTAACATAGTTGCACTAGAAAGTTAAATTAACATTGGGGGTCATTCAGACCCGCTCGCGAGCACAGGACGCTCGCAAGCGGGTCGATGTTCCCCCACTGCGCATGCGCACGACAGAGGGAGCTCCGTCGTGCGCATGCGCGAGACCCGGCGAGCGACAGGCTCTCCATCGCTCCGGGTCTCGCACCAAAAGGGGCGTGCTGTCGATGTTGATTGACAGCACGTCCTCTTTGGTGGGCGTGCCGGGGGCGTGCCTGCCAGACGGAGGCGTTCCCATGGGAACGCCTACCGTCTGAAGCCGGCCCCACTGACATCACTAGTGATGTCAGTGGGAGTGATTTTGGCTCTGATAGAGCCAAAATCACTCCAGGGCTTGCGGCAGCGAGACCCTACCGCAGGGTCTCTGTCGCAAGCCCGATGGTCGCGATGGTCAAGACCATCGCGACCATCATCATGGATGCTCGCATATGCTGTGGGTGGTCACCCACAGGCCGCTCCCTTTTCATGGAGGAGGGCCCTGATTCAGAGCGAACGCTCTGGTCAGAGCGTTCGGCTCTGAATCAGGCCCATTGTTCAATCTACCTTTAATAATCTGTTTTGGGGTTTAGTGGGTTTTCAAATCCAGTGTTAATCTAGAATAGTTGTGGAATAAGAAAATGTCAGAATGTCAAGCCTGTTCTAGTAAGGCACAGGTTCTCAAACTCGGTCCTCAGGGCCCCAAACAGTGCATGGTTTCCAGTTCTTCTCACAGAATTAGCACTACCTGTGGATCCTTTAAAATGTGTCAGTGAGTAATGAAAACGTTAACTGTATGGGGGTCTTAAGGACCGAGTTTGAGAACCTCTGTAGTAAGGGAAATTGCCTGTTCTTGTAAGGTAAATTTTCCTAGGATCCAGCTTGTCTGGAGAATGTATATGTAACTTTTCTCCTGATCATGAATTATGCATTTCCCATAAGATAGTGGAAATGTTATCTCAGAGCTGGTCCTTGTTGGCTTTCATTATGTATTATTTAGTAGGTCTTTTAGAAGTAAAGACTTTTTGTACCCTTTAATGTGATGGGGGTTAACAAAATTTGACCAACATTAGATTTGTTTCACATAATCAAATAGCTTTTCTAATTTTCCTGTGTAGAAGTAATGGTAATTTCTTCAAGATGTCAGTGATATTGACACCCCCTTTCTGTGTGTTCTTCTCTCCCCTGTTTAAAATTGAGTGTACATTGCTTTGTGTGTACCCAAATTAATTTGATAAATCATATTAGAATTCATTCGATTTTGATCATAAATGTCAAAATATGCAGCTAGTCTGTGACCATGACTGACCCCGTGTGAGGTCTGACCACTGGTTGACACGATGTGATTAGAGAGACTGGCATAGTGCCACTGCTTGTAATTAACTACCCAAAGCTGGAGCTGGCACAGTGCCTATAATCACCAACTATCCAGTGCCAGGATCTGGTACAGTGCCTGCAGTTACCAATTGTCTAGGACCATAATGTAGCTTTAGTAGTATTAGTAACAACTGTGGTAGAGATGTATCAAGTCTTGGGGGGAGTTGCTCTAAGCCTTGGAGAGAGATAAAATGGAGATAAAGTACCAACCAATCAGCTCATAACTACCATGTTATAGGTGGTGCTTGAAGAATGACAGGAGATGATTGGTTGGTACTTTATCTCTCTCCACTTTATATCTCTCCAAGGTTTGAAAATCTCTTCCCAGTATCTAACAGCTTGAAGCCATGAACTATCACCAGGGGTACTGAGGGGGAAGGTGACTACTAATTACCTGGGCCCGGGCTTGATGGAAGGGCCTGGTCTTCCACTGCCCCCTCTCCCTCCTTCCTGTCAGCTGCCTGTGTCTTTGCTGGGCTTTAGTGGGGTCAGTGAGGCTGATGGCCTTTACCCCTAGCTGAGGGGCTCACAGCTGCAAACAAGTTTTTCCCATTTTTTTGTCTTCTAAGGTGGGCGTCTCCACGCCTCCCGTGATCAGGCCATGCCCCCGAAAGTACTGGGGTCCGTGCTGGCTATCTACGGACCTGAATATCATTTGACATTACCAACTGCTAGGAAGTGGCTGAGGCAAGAATTAGCACACGCCAGCAACAATTGTTGTTCCACTACCATACATATCCACTGTTTCCCCTACATTTTTAGATTTGAAAACTTACTTGTGCAGGGTAATTTTTACCTTCCGTTTCATGTCATTAGGGGAGATGTATAAACCAGAGATAAAGTGGAGAACTTGACCATTGCATCCAATCATCTTCTAACTGTAATTTATCTAGTACAGTCTATAAAATGACAGAAGCTGATTGGTTGCTATGGGAAACTTCTCCACTTTATCTATCTGAAAGGTTTGATACATGTTCCCCATTGTATGTTGTGTTTATATAATGATATCCTTTAATGTACAGTGCTTTATAAATAATAATAATGTGGTCTGATCTGCAACATATGGTGGAGCCCCTGGAATGCAGTTTTGGTACAGGCCTCAGGCACGGAGATGATTACATACAGTATACTTGCCCTGAAGCTATAGATGGATATTGTAGATCTGCTTAAACTTCTTAACTTTAAGTGAATTATTTTATATCTCATTTGGCCAAATGTATAGATTACACCAGGCTGGATAATTCCCAAGAGCCAGTGTACTGAAAACTATTGCTCGTGCCTAGGGTTTGGACATCATTTCTTTTGATGATATATGGCATAATACAGAATAACAATGAGATGATAGCACACAGTGTAAAACTCCACCTAACCACTGTAATTCAAAAAGTAAAATATCACTACAAAATGAACAAAAACAAAACACGGTCTGGTTTGAAGTAATCAATGTCCAACTCCCATAAATTCAATGAGAAGGGTCCAAGGTGGACACCCAGAGATTTTGTGTGTGTGTATGTATGTATGTATGTATGTATGTATATATATGTGTATGTATATGTGTGTGTGTGTGTGTGTATGTTATCCTTGAGAGTATCCCGATTACCACTATGATGCTTATCCCCATTTATTCTTTTGTGTTCTTTCAGAAAATAGACTTTTGATAAAAATGCCTATTGTCATTCAGTAAAATATACTCATTAATGTTCTGCATTGAACAGTTACCCTACAATGTTTAAATGCGATCATTTTACTTTTATGAACTGAAATAATTTAGGCTAAAAACAAGTCAAGGTCTCACAGCAGGTGGGGTGATGGTAGCAACTTAAGACCCCCATACATCAGCAATTGATTGCAGCAATTCTGCAATTTGAAATCGATTGTGTATAAAAATCTTTCCCTTTTTCAATCGATTGCAGAATTGCCACAATCGATTGAAAAAGGGAAAGATTTTTATACACAATTGCTTCAATCAATTGCTGATGTATGGGGGCCTTTACATATAAGAGGAAATCAGAGGGAGGGGCCTGGAATTTCATGCTAACAGGTGACCAGTCCTGCTAGAATGAGGTTGATTAGACCAACCAAAAAAAAAGATAGGACTTGTATTTGTAATGAATGGTAACTGTGTAGCAGAGGAAATGTTCAAAGTGAAGTAAAAATGTCTGGGTATAATTTCATACATATGTGTTTTGTTCTGGGCTTGAAATCACACTAAGGCTATACGTATTGTATCCTTTGGTTCTACTCCGTGTGCCAAGCAGGTGGGTTCTATGAAGTAAATAAAGAGTTTTGTAAGGCTGCCCAGGCGTGAGCTGCTGTGCCACATTTCAGCAAACTGTTTTTGAGCCAGATGTCGTAAGTCCAGGTATCTAACTTTGTTCTGGTAATTACAAATACCCATAGGACTAATATGAAAGGAGAAATTGAACACACTCAAGCAAAAGGGAACTAAAAATGTGAAATAAATAATAGATAGAAACTTATTTTACTTATTATTTGTTTTTGAATGGTGTCAGAGCAGTTGTAAGTACAGGGATTTTGGGAAGAATAGTAGCAGCACCGCACTCTCATTTCTAGTTCATAGACAAGCTCATTTTATTTTATGTTCTATCTGCACATTTGTATGGGTTATGTGTTACTTTGGCTTCATATGTCCCTATCTCCTTTGTGAACATGGCCGATTTTGCTTGTCCTCCCTGTCGCTCCATTTTAACGCTCATGTCTCAGTCCTAATTTAGTAGAGATTAGCTAAATTGTTTTTGTGACGGATCAAGCCTTTCCATGGGGGTATAGACGTTCTAATGGAAAATTTTCCATTATTACTTCTGTTCTGCTGTTTCGTGGATTGCATTTCATGGAATTAATACATCTGGATGATAACACGCAATTAATTCTAATGGTGTATTTAGAGTAAGAAAAAGAACACTAGCCAAATTGTACAAGCAAAATATATGCAAACAGTACAACCAAATGTTTTTTAAAAAGTGAATATTTAAATCTAGGCATTGAAAATACATTTCTTCTTTTTGTGTTGTCTCATCCACTAAACAGTTTGCACTTGTCTGCTGTTCTCTCTGTGCTTTCATTTTTCTTGTTATTAGCTGAACTCCCACAACCGGAATAGCTGAAATAAATGTGCTGCCCCGAAGAATCCTCTCTGTTTTTGACAGCAAGATTGAATCTGATGTTTTAGAAAGTAAATTAGCTGTAGTTATGAGCCAGCACAAAGATGTTATGTTTGGCATAAATGCTCATGGTCAACCTTTTGTGACCCAGCACTCCCACTCAGTCATGCTGTAACGTGAATGTGGGGAGGAGGGGTGCTTGCGGATTGCAAGATTTATTCGAAGTGTCACATATGCAGACTATGCAATATATGAGATCATCTAGTAGTTAGCAGGATAACATTTATTTTGATAGTCTCACCTAATTTTTATTTATATTATATCATTATATCATCAAAACTATACATACTACATATATAAATGATTATGTTCTATAACTACTAAATGGTATACTTTAGCATTAAACTTTTAGGGTGCTCAAAAACGTGTTAGGAAGATAAAGGCTTCTCTCTCTCTCTCCTAGTCTATGGGGTATATCTATGATGTGACAGCTTTCACCTTACTGCAGCACCAAAATTAAGTACAATAACCAGTGTGTGCCATTATCTGTTAATGAACCCTGTTAATCGTGGGGCTGATTCAACTGTAGAGGAAACACCATTAAACTGTTCTGTAGGACTTCCAACCTGCCGTTACAGCATGGAAGGAACTCCTGCACCTTACTTCAATTTATTATAACCACATTCTCAGAGGTACCCAGTATTAATAAAATTGTGTATATACAAATTAACTAGCCCCTTAACAATATATTTCATCTAAAATTAGATCTGTTTTAGAAATGTCTGACCAGACATCAGCAGTATGACATGGTGAGGGAGTGGGTGCTCGTCAGCTGCCTGAGGATAGCTGTGTTCATCCATGACTGGGGTAGCAGGTCATTACACAGTTATTGCCAATGAAAGAAGGGACTATAATTTCTCAGCGTAATTAACAACTGCTGAAAACTGGTCATCTTCTTTTAGATTAGTACTTGACTAATTAAAATAATAAATTTTCAGTTAAAAAAAAATTATATTGTTCAAATTTGATAATACTATGTACAAATAAAAACAAATATGTTCATATCCTTTATGACATTTCTATTAGTATAATTAGTATTAATATTCATCAAACTGTATTAAAGGGGCCTGGACACATTGAAAATGGGTTGTAAATTGCTGTAGTGAAAATAAGCAGGCTTTGAAGGGGTGTGGATTACCCCTTGTTTTAAAAATAAATTAACAAGATTTTTCTTGCAGTTAGTTCTGTTGTTACAAGCTGCATTTTTCGTAACAAGACAAATACTTTGAAACGTCATGGTACAACACTAATATGGATAGCTACGCCATGGCAGTGAATGAGTTAAGTTCTCTTTTTAACTTTTATGTCTACTTGGCATATAAATATTTTAATCAAAAATGAAATATTCATGATACATCTTGCCCTAAAAATGTCACTGAAGTGAGGAAGGCTCACAAATGAAGCGTGAGCAGCCCTTACCAGCCCTTACCAGCCATATATGGTTATCCTGCCTTCCCCAACATTACCTATAAATACAGATGTGCGTTACTCTGCATTTCTGTACATTCTACTATTGTTCTATAACATTATATGAATTATTCAGCAATAAATCCACAAAATTCTAAACGCTATTGTAGACAGCGATGTCTTATTGTAATGCTGGGTACACACTGGCAGATATATTGGCCGATCAATTGAGCAGCCAATATATCAGGTGCCCCTCGACCAGTATGTACCAGACATATCTATCCATCATGCTGTGTGTACGGGTGGTCGGCAGACAGAAGTCGCGGGGAGGGGGGTGTGACACGCCCACCGGCCAGCGGAACCCGCGGACAGATGGAAGATGATGGTTGTTTAGTGTGTATGAACAACCATCATCTGCAGGTATACTGTATCTGTCAGATGTGTACGAAGCTTAAGAAAATATGTACTGTCAATATTGACTATGATGTTGCAAATATTGTGCTTGTGTCTTTTTGCATTTATTGCATTGTACATTGTATCTCTGACTGATTGTTACTTCTTCAACGACTTTGAATTATTGGTCTGCAACTGTGATTAAGCTAATTAAAAGATCACTTCATCCTTTTTTTAGTTTGAAGGTGTCACATGGGTATTCAAAATGCACCCCTCCAGTTGCTGTTGAACTACACATCCCAGCATGCCCTGCTATAATTTAAACATGCCCTAATAGCAAAACTATGGCAAGGCATGCTGGATTATGTAGTTCCAAAGCAGCTGGAGGGCCGCATGTTGAATACACCTGACTTCTACTTAGGAAAACACTATTCGTGGGAAATAGCTTAACATTTTATTGCTAATTGTTATCCTCACTTGTTAAGAATAAGTCGGTCATCTGTGAGTATTAATATTTTTGTTGACCACAAACTTTTAAAGTGAAAATGACACACCTTCTACCAAAATCATTCTGCTGCTGCTGGGATATAGGTCTGTTTAGCAAGCTTTTGTTTTGCATCCTTAATTCCTAATTTGTTATATTATTGCCTTTATCAAGTCCATTTTTTACTATGATTATTATCATTATGCAGTTGCATTAGCTATTATTATACTGTCTTCTAGTGGTTGTATTTAAAACAAACAGAGCACTCTTGGTGCATAGTTTATACGTCCTCTCCATGTTCATGTGCATTTCCTCTTGGTCTCGTTTCCTCCCACATACTGATATATTACATAGCTTTGGTTAATTAGCTTTGAACAACATTGTAAGGCACTGATGTAAGTGATTAAACATATTCTGTTGGTTGGCATTATATAAATAAAGGTGAACAAATCTGGGATTAAATTATATTGATTTTGGTATCTTTCAACATAAAATTTAGATCTACAAGGACAAGTTGTCAGTCCAGCCAAAAATGGTCAATCTAGCTCCTCTCAAGGAATGCAGTATTGCTTGAATTTATTGTGGCCCTCAATTTGAAGCAGTCTGTTTTTCCTATCATATGAATTTGCAACACTTGTTTAAGAACCGCGTTTTGTAGAACAGGTATGTACACACTGTATTATCAAGGTGTGTTACAGCATGAGTGGGAAACCAGGCTACAAGTGACAGAGACAATATCATGACATGAGGAGAGCAGAGTCACAGGTTGAGTGTTACATGGTGGATGGAGTAGACTCATCACCAGCACAGAGTAGTAATGTGAGGCTTCTGTTATACTGATGCTCTAAAATTGTGGTGTCAAATGCACCACTATGTGAAACATAGCTCACACATGGGGCTTATCAAGATGTGCATTACTTGTACTGTGTACATCACATTGCAAATTTGGTGCTTTGGATTTTAGGCACCTTATTAATGATTCTTTGCTCGTCAGGGAAACTTGAATATTGGATTTTCATACCATAGCCGGGATACCTGGTAACCCTAAGGGTGAACAATCCTAATTCATAGAACAATTCACATGCATTAGACACATGGTTAGTGCTCTGCAATAACTATAATTGCAGAACTTATATTAAAAATGTTACACTGGAAGCTGCAAATTCTGTGATGGCTGTGAGTGAGAAGATCAACAGGAAACTGCAAGCTCCATACTTGTGTCTTTGCACTGGCCCAGGTGGCCACAAGCCCATGGCAGCATTATACTGCTCCGCCTGTGGGCGATAGTAGCCGTTGATGGTGTTGGTTTTATGTTAACTCTACACAGAATTTCAACTTTAAGATCATTCCCTTGAAACCAACAACAGATCTTTTTCTTTCCTTGGTCTAAGACCCCTACCTGATGTCCACTTCGATCACAGACTATCCACACTTGATTTGTGACAGATGACTTGTGTTGAATTTCCTTGTTTGGTGCTGTGACCACTATTGGTGAATATATTTAAACATTTTAACCAAACTTCAATAGTTGGTTAAATCTTCCAGGACCTCACTGTAATGTCTAGTTTAGTCTCGTCCCTGGTAGACTCTACCAGACAGGACCAAAAATTGTTGAGCTTTGCCGCAGTCTTCAATATGATTGGAATTTAACATGGACACAATGGACTGGCTCATAGCGTATCCTCCTCACAAATGGAAACAGATGCATCCTCTTTCTGCACATGAAAGACTCCCTATTGTTCAGGCCAGGTTAATGGTGTATTGAGAAATTACTGGACTCAAATACCATGGGAGAGTCAGAGAGATCTCCTTCCCCTCAGCTAGATGAGATTTGGAGGAAGTACTTTCATTTGGTGGCACGGGCTGAAGGTTGTGCTTTGTTTGCCAAGAATAAAGCCGCCTCTCGGCAACTTAAATTTTCAAATACCTGATTGATTTTCCTTCATGCAGCCTTTTGTTGAGCTATGAATTGAAAAATGTGATGTAGCTTCTGTGAGTTAACTGCTTCACTGCCTGCATTCTTAGCTGTTGATTTGAATGTCACATTACACCTAATGAAGGAGTTGGGGTATAATAAACCCACCATTGTGAATTGAAACTTTTATATGTTAAATTGATGTGCATTAAAGTACATACAGCACTGGTACCCTTGGAGACAACACATCGCACTGGCTCATAACTTCTACGTACAGTTCTTCTTGACATGTTAACTTGAGTCCTATTGTATAAAGTGCGCTATATAAATAAAATATTATATATAAACCACATTTCTTTCAGAAACATTTGTGTTTACATATATTTTATCTGACTCCTGTGTCATTTTAATAGTAGCTTATGTTAATGATGATGACTGTTGTAATATATAGTTGTGTATGACCCCAAACACTACATGCGCCAATTGATACGTTTCCTTGTAGAAAGCATATAGAGGTCATCCATTTTTGAACGACCCTTTTAGATCAATAACGCCTTTCACATATTTCAAATAGGGACCACAGGACTCACTCTCATGGCTAAATAGGAGAGCTGGTGCTGCAAGAGTAAGATGTTCATTAGTGCTTCAACAGAGTTCTAAAGAAATGCTCTGCTTGGCTTGCAGTGTGCTCAGGAAACACAGGATTACAGGTAACAGATGCTGGTTCTCCTGAGATGGCCGCCTTATATGCTGTACATGAGGGCAAGATTGATTAAGCAGTGCGGCCTACAAAGTTGTACTTATGGAAAGCCTCTGAGGGAATTGTAGCTTAGGACTTCCCTTGTCTCAATTTCCCCTCTGCATTTTGGAAAGAGACCTAGCATTAAGCTAGTGTGGTGAATGACTTTTGAAGCCATTGAGAATCATGATGGGACTGGCTCATCCAAGCTAAGTGTAAATTTTATTTTCTATATTAAGTCCTCCAACTTTTAGTTTTGGAAGGACTTCTTTTAAGAACATAATTCACAGGCTTGCATAAAGCCACCCCAAATCCTGACATGTCTTTAAGGATTATGCAATTTCAAAATGTTCAGCTAAGCGTAAATTAATGACTTAAGTAGTAGTTATGGTTTTAAAAAGCTCCCCATAAATAGAAATGAGAAAATATAAAATATGTCAGCTGCTTAAACGTATAGAGATCTGGTGCTCTCTTATTCCTGTCACTCTATATGGTAATTTTGCTGTGTGTCCACTGCATGTGTAGAAGTCACATACCAGTCAGGGGTACCAGTCAGAATGCCGGCATGGACGTTAGGTTGACTTGTATAATGTCCACATTTAACATGTAGACAGTACATTTTATATTATTTTTGGGGTTAGGGTAAGGTCTAAATAAGCAATAAATTGTATGTTGACATCTGGTGTCGACAGGTTAAAAGTTGTCATTATGAGCATGTTGACGTTTTCCCTGTCAACTTAAGGTCCATGTCGACATTGAGAACACCAGTCAGTACCTGCACTCACTGTATTTAGCAGTCATGGAACTTCTGGTCAAAAATTTGTCTCTATAAGAAACAGGTGGAATGTAACAATTTTTCTGATTTTAAACAAAACAATTAAAAAAGTTTTTTATATTTTTTTTATTTTGATGGAGGATTAATTGTGATTCTGTGCAGATATCACCTGTATACAGTAGTGATAGGTTTCTGTCTCGTTTCTCTGGTGTGCTGTAAGAAAAGATCGGGCATAGCTACTTCTATAGATGTCTACCATGTGATTTTACTGGGCCTGATTCAGCAAGGAACGCAGTTGCTTATACGTGGCCGATTGAGTACTGCGCATGCGTATGCATTGCAGTGTGCGAACAAGCCACTGTGATTGGGACTGCGATCGCAGAGGCTATGCAGACCCATCGCAGAGTGATTGACAGGAAGTGCCGTTTGTGGGTGGTGACGGGGGGAGGTCAGCTGAACGCAGGTGTACATAAATTATCCACTGCAAAACTATAAGCAGCCTGTGGCCTCATAGTGTGCGCTGAAGTAAGCAATTCCTGAGTGAGGTCTGACCTGCCTTACCTGTGAGTATGGGTCCGATGTTACTCAATGTTACCGATTGTTTCGCTATGTTGATGTGAGTAAGGAGAAGTGGGCGCCCTAATGTTAGGATGCGATCACAATGCGAATGCAAACATTTACATATCACCGCTGATATTAACAACTGCGTTACTTGCATATAAGCAGAACAGCGATCCATGCTGAATCAGGCTCACTGTCTTCTGATTGGAGGATAAACAGTCTTGGACTTTACCCATAAACATGGGAGAAAACAATCATTTTTTTCAGAAAAATAAACCTTTGTCCGCTTTTACGTTTCTATTATATCTTTACATTTTGCACCCTCTGGTGTTTTTTTTTTGGTTTTAGTGGAAAATGATGTTTCAAAGGGCAGAGCTGGTACACCTATGTTTCTATTGTATTCCTTTGTGTTGAATGTGTATTTAGATTTAATTATTTTGGATTTGCTTTTATCCCACCAGTTGTTTTGCAAACGGTGTAGCTGTACCAGGTTTTCACAGGATGCACAGATCCCAGTCATTGTCCTGTATATACAAATATAGACTCTAGTGAGCTGAAAAGACTGCTCTGATTTGATACTATGAAAGATAGAGGGTGAAGACAAAAGGAAGTGCAATACATTGACAGCTGCTGCATTGTAGGATGCTCGGCGGGTAAAACTGACATTTGTTGAATTAGGAGGTTCACATAATTTTTTGATGTGCTACAATAATTTCCAGTAAAAAGAAAATATCCCTCAATCAGAGCTAGTCTTGTCTCAAATATGTCAAGATGCAGAGCCTCAGAGGAGAATGGCCTATTGTCTCTGCTTTTGTTGTAGCAAGTAAATATAATACCCCTCATCTTTACTTCCGTAGTATAAAATATACCGTGCCCTCTCTGCACTCACAGGCTCAATGCTGCAAACGGCAGCCATGACTGTTAAAATGTGTGGCAGACAAATGTTTAGTGACTCCAAGCTATAACCCTAAAGAATGTGTATTTTCTGCCAGATAAGGGGCCATGGAGACTTGAAAGCTTGGTAACTGCTCATGTAACTAACTACTTTTCCATTACTTTATTTTTAAAAGTACTGAACTGTTTTACTACTAATATGCAATTTGGATGTCTATAGATAGATATGTGTGTCCACACACAGCAGCGAAAGGCCAGCACTCAGGGTAAATAAAGACATTCATATACGAGTAGAGGTCATATTAGATCCAATTTCAATGTATTCATTCACATTTAGATATATAAAATATAGGGGGTATTTATCAAAGACTGGAGAAAGAGAAAATTGTGAGAGATAAAGCAATAACCAATCAGCTTCTAACTTACATTTTACAAGCTGTGTTTGAAAAATGACAGGAGCTTATTGGTTAATACTTTTTTCTCTCACAATTTTCTCTCTCACCAAGCTTTAGTACATAGACCCCCATAGTGTGGGGATGTAGCATTATAAATTAATCTAGTTCTCTTATGTGTGATTGATTAGCCTGTACCCTTGGTAGGAGAATCATTGGTGATCTAGATGTATTAGACCATGTGGATGAGGTCTAGAAGTTATAAGCTGGTAGTGGGGGTAATAAGGCCCAGAGGCTGCATAAAGCTATCTAAAGTTTCATGTTTGTCATTAGTAGACCGGTGTGCAGTGCATTCACGTAGCGTGCACAGCCTTTATTCCTGCTTATTAAGAGACCATTCTATCTGCAAATCCTGGAATAAATAGCTTTTTGAAATGTGCGACACGCTTTTGTGAAAGTGCTTAGGACAATGTGTAACTTGCAGTGAGCTGTTGTGGACGTTCTCATGTGTGCAAGCTCTGTCATCACCTGTGATTATCCTCGTTCTGTCTGGGCTCTGCTGGCTGGATGCTGTACACACCCATTCTAACAAACCTAATACTGTGTTTGGGATTGACCTGCCCTCTCTCCTTGTCAAAAACCCTCCTCCTCACTTATGACTGGATGCACACAAATGACCAACGTTCTTTGCTATCAGTCCCCTTTTGTAACTCCATGGAATTGATTTGTCAAAAATCTTTTAAAACCTTGAAAACAAGTAATGAAAATTGCTTGTGGCTACAGTATATGATATATGAGGAAAGAGCATGTAGTTTGACCGGATAGTGTAACAATAACTGATTATGTAGTGTTGGTGATGTAATGAAAATGTAATACAATTTGAAATATGTTCAGTCATACTGATCACATATACTATAACCCTGTAGGCTATATTTGACATTTGGTCTACCATACTACTTGTGGCCCCCAGAATGACTGTGTGCAGGTTTTCATAGGCTCATGCACCAATCATTATAAGGCATGTTAAGAAATGCAAATAAAGGTTTGGGAGAAGTATAGAGCGCTCTATTTATAATACCATGTATAGGTTTTGGTTTGAGTTCTGAAATGACAATATAAAAAGGAAACACTGTACAAGATGTGTCCTCATACATCCAGCCTTAATACACCATGCAGGTCCCGTGTGACTTGTGTCTTATTCACCTGAATATGCCCCTGACTCAACACCCAGCTTCACGAGACTGCACTGATTAAATTGATATGCCACACTTTTATTTCTGTGTGCGTCTGAGTGTGTAAACGAAGCACAACAGAATTCAGCATGAAAAATAAGGTGTAGTAGGTATTACCCGAATCCCGACAGCGGCAGCCCGGCAAGGCTGAAAATCCCGATCGTCCCTTAGGTAAGTATCACTAACCTAATGCCCCCCCCCTAACCCTCCCTTAGGGGTGCCTAACCCTAACCTCCCCCCGGGGGTGCCTAACCCTAACTCCCCCTTCCACTAGCCTAACCCTAACCCTCCCGGGGGGGTGCCTAACCCTAAGTCCCCCCGGGAGCCCTAAACTTAACCCTCCCCCCACCCGCGGCTGTCTGCGCCCGGCATCCCTTCGATCGGAATGCCGGACGTCGGTTTTCCGGCGTCTGGTTAATGACAGGAGTCTAGATTTAGACACCTGTCATTATTTCCATGCCAGGATTAGAACGTCTGGAAGCCGGCGGTCGGGATTTAGACCGTCAGCTTCCAAACTACATCTCAAAAATAGCCACTTCATATGCAGATTCAGACTCAGTCGTACACATTTATACAAGCGCCGCATATCAAATGAATCAATGCAGTCCCGTGAAGTGGTTTGTCCTGTTCGATTTTGATTCATTTTCTGATGAAAATATGTTTAAAATACACTCAGCGTAAGCTGTTTGGCGAAACTGCAGCATGAGGACACATCTGTATTCCATATTTTTAATAAGTTGTACAGTTCTTTCATAAGTTATATTTTTTTAGATATATTTCACACTTTCCTAATGACCTTATAAAGTTTTGATTCTTTGCTGCTTTTTTTATTGAAAGAAAATACAATTCTATTCTACTAGGGATGTAATAATTTTTAATTAGCCTTTCTATTGGCTGTTATTTTAGCAATGATTTAATGGAGAATGTATTATTCACCTTTAAACTATGATTTTATAATCCAGTCTTTTGGGATACTGAATTAAAATCTTGTAAATTGTTCTTACAGTCCAGACAGCCAGGGATAAATGAGGACAGGGATGAAGGTGACATCATGCCTACATTTTTAAAATAAGGACGTTTTGCAGACATGTTTTGCTTTTTAAATTGACATTGTGAATGTATTCTCAATGGCACAAATCTGTACTGAACGATATTGTAATGTTTTTAATTATTATCAAGAATTGAAAATCTGGTTCTGTGTGGATAAATTCTTAACATACAAAAGACTAACACTACCTAACATGCACAGCCATTCGGATGGCCACTCTTGTCCTTTTTAAAGTATGCATATTCAGATGGTAACTAATGCTGATGAACACATGATCAAACATCTCTAGCTGGCACTAATTGGGTTCTGTAGCATTTGGTTATTTAGCTCAAGTGCAGAAAGTGTGGGCAAACGGTACATAGATTCAATGCTTGTGTCTCACGAATTGATGTGCCAGTATGTGGGCAGGTGTAGGTACAGTACATATGTGGTTTGTCTGTAGCTTAAACAGGTCTAGATGATGTTTATGCTATGCCTAATTATGTTGTGCTAATTCTGGGGTAATGCCTATAAATCCTTATGAGATCAAATTCCTAAAGCTGGGCATACACTACAGATATCTGTCCAATCTCTAGTTGGAATGAAAACCTGGTAATGTATGGGAGCAAATGACAGTCGATCATATGGTCTTAAACACTGTAAAACGGACAAAAAAACAATTGTTCAAATTGTTTAAATTTGTGTGTTTAACCATTTATTAATATTAACAACCATTTTTGTCTGTTTTCCAGTGTTTGTGAACAAATGGTCGATTGTCATTTGCTCCCATACATTACCAGGTTTTCATTCCAACCAGCCAGATTGGACAGAGATCTGACAGATAATTGTATAGTGTATGCCCAGCATTAAGGTGCGTACACACGTAACGATTTTTTGAATGATTTAACTACGTCGTTATCGTTCAAAAAATCGTTCAGTTCCTGAGTTATAACAATGAACAAAAATCATATAAGCGCGCTCCCGTTTGTAGTTAATTTCAGACTGACCAACATAACGATTTTCATTAAGGGAAGGAACATTTTTCGTTCATCGTTGTAAAAATCATTCATTACACTTCAAAAAATCGATCACTTTTCAAGGGAAAATCGGACAGAAAATCTGACTGACAGATAATCGTTGGTTACAAAATTGTTACGTGTGTATGCACCTTTAGCTATGGTTTCAAAATCATTTGCATGACTCACTAATTCTCCATCATTTTGTCCACTTTGGAATTCACATATGTAATATTTATATCTGTAATATATAAATATATTAATATGTATAAACAATTTGTCAGCAGTGAAGATCAGATTATGCTCCGTACCATCTTTTTGATTTATCTACTTTTAGGAACTGTAGGGTCTAATGACTGATTACTTATGACAATGGCTCACACTTGTTGCAATTTGAAAACAAGTGTGCTTTTATAACAGGTAGTCTGCAGCTTTTTGTTTTTGATTTTTACGTATCCTGGTCATTTTATGGCATTGTTCCATTTACATTTAAAGCACTGAGCATCAATAGATTTGCATATATTCTTTTCGGCACAGCTTAGTTACAATTTGGGATGTGCAGTGGATATTAGGGTTCTCAATGTAATTTATAATTTACTATGATTTGAATTGATTGCAGATCTCACAGCCTGCCAGATTATTTCAGAGTGAATTACTGCTATTATTGCTCAGACTAGTATGGTTCGTTCGCTTAGGTGGACCGACATTGCTATCTTGTAATGAGAGTGCACTGGGTATTGATCTTCAAGCTTTTGTCTGTTCAGCTAAATCACCTGCTACTGACCTGTTTATCAGCAAATGCCAGTAGCAGAACCTGCATTTTCCCTTATTTACTATTCTTATCTTTTATTATCCAAATATATATATATATATCAGCAAACGGCACAAGAAAAGCTTTGTTGGCTATTTCACGCATGCGTGGTGCAGTTTAGAAAAGGCGGCATCTGGTGGACAGAAAGTTGTATTACACACTCCGAATTTTGCAGCACTTCAGTACGTTATGTTGCACCTTACTGCAGCATGCCCGAGATACAACTCCACAGCAGGGCACGACTAGCATGGCGCGCTACATGGCGTATGGAGCAAAGATGGAGCAGGACACATCTGTATATGAGGTTTACTGTCCAATTATAGTTTGTCTTTGCCACCCTTCAATATCAGTAGAACAATGAAGTTATTCTGCACTTGCAAGGATATGTATACTATAGTTTGCTAAAGTATTCCCTTTACATAAATCCAAATTGACACTAGCTGGTGCAGCGCACTTGTCGCTGCTGCAATGGATATTGGCACCTTCTTCTTTTTACCAACGTCCCTTTGTTCACTGACTCACGACAACCTCCAGTTAAATTCAGCCTTCACTTTGTTCCTTACTCCAGATTTTACCCATAAACCCCCAACCAGTTCCCTACCTATGAATAATTATTATTAGAAAACCATTTCATATATCTCTCCCAACTAATCTCTTAAAAGTTGTGTTTAATGCCAATCATGTTACCTTTACATTGCCAGTACAAAGCTGCCCTGCCATATTTCTCTAGTTTGTCCAGCTGATGTTGGCCTCATTATTTAGAAATTGTCCTTCCATAACAACCTATTCCCACCTCTGATGAATACATTGTTAATCTCTGTAAGCAGTACATTTATTTCTCAAATGATTCAAACCCCCTGGAATGTTGCCCAGATTTCCAGCACTTGCTGATTTTCTCCATGCTGGCCTGACTGTAATTCTCCATAGTTGTGGTAGTATAGTACATATGTTTGGTAATGTTCAGTGTCACATCTGTCCATGAGACCAAGTTGTTACCCTATGACCTCATGAGTATCTCTAGACACCTAAACACATGGTAATTTCAGGTTAGTAGCTGACATAAGTGAAAATTGTGTGTGTGTAGTGATTCATATTACTCTGTAGATGTCAGTTTCAGCAATGCTGCATGGTTTTTGTTGTATTGGATGTTGCAACCTGAGTTTCATGTCTCCCAGTTTTGTAAATATTCAGACCACATCAGTAGACCTATATTAATCTGCATCTAATAAAGTATATTACTTCTCCATCAAACAGTCCTTATTATCACCCGACAGACTGCTGTGCCTTCTTTTCTAAGCACTGGGCCCCTAACACTGGGCATCTCTGGACCTACTGATGACAGATCGCATGTAGGTCACTGCCGCCTGCTAATTGGATGACAAGACCCTGTGTAATAACATAGCCTTCAGGTACATAAGAGGTTTCCTTTGGCATGTTACAGTGTCACACCTGCACTGCTGCCGAGTCCTAGCTAGTATACAGAGAACTGTAAGTATATTAAAGCATTAACATAAGGCTTTGGGCCTCATTCAGACCCACTCGCAAGCGGCTGTCCGCTCGCAAGTGGGTCGATGGTGTGCACTGCGCATGCGCACGACGGAGGGAGCTCCGTCGTGCACATGCGCCAGACGCGACGAGCGAAGGACTTTCCTTCGCTCGTTGTGTCTGATCAAAGGGGGCGTGCTGTCGATGTTGATTGACAGCACGCCCCCTTTGGTGGGCGTGCCGGGGGCGTGCCTGCCAGACGGAGGCGTTCACAAGGGAACGCCTACCGTCAGAAGCCGGCCCCACTGACATCACTAGTGATGTCAGTGGGAGTGATTTGGGCTCTGATAGAGCCAAAATCACTCCAGGGCTTGTGGTCGAAAAACCCGACCACAGGCTTCTGGTCGCACTGGCGATGGTCGTGATGGTCAAGACCATCGCGACCATCATCCTGCACGCTCGTATGTGCTGTGGGTGGTGACCCACAGCTATACGAGCGTCCAGGAGGATGCTCCATTTTTATGGAGGACGGCCCTCATTCAGAGCGTGCGCTCTGCTCAGAGCGTCCGGCTCTGAATGAGGGCCTTTGTCAGCTGAGTTATTTAATCAGTTCCAGTGTGATGATAGGTGCAGTACATCAGCAGATACCACCACTTACTTCACGACCTATGTGATCAGTCTTTTAATTTTACATGATGACTGGTAGTTCTTGTTCTAGGAATGGTTACCAGGTGTAGGTTGGCAATTCCCATCCCATGTGTTTGTGTGTAACACAGCATCAGACTTAGGGGGTTTCCAATTAGCTGCAGCTAATTACCTCGTCCAGGGCTTTCCAATTAGCCCTGAAGTCGGCCTGACGCGGGCACTTATCGTTTTTTTTTCAGGACCTGATGTGTCCCGAAAAAGAATCGACGATAATTGCTGTTTTTTCACCTAAAAAAAGGCGAACATACATCGGTCTGCGAGCTTATCGCGGCACCTATGTGTTTTCGGGAGAACTATCCTATTATTTTGACTGAAATAATAGGATAGGGTGAAACAAAACAACGAAAATCGGGGATAATCCCCGTTTTTCACCAATCTCGGAGGTCAATTAGTGCCCGAACAATGTTTGGGGCTAATTGGATACCACTCTTAGGGGCTTACGTATCAAAGCTTGATGAGAGAGAAAATTGTGAGAGAAAAAGTATTAACCAATCAGCTCCTAACTGTCATTGTTCAAACACATCCTTGAAAAAGTAGTCAAGCACTATGAAACGCGTTGGATGTGACAAGCCGGCAACATCGACACAGCTGAACAGCCGACACAAGCAGCACGCAGCGGTTGACATCATCACCAGAAGCCGCGATCGCCACACATGTGGAAGTAAGAAGCTGGCCCGGGGAGGACTGCACTATCAGTCTGAAGAACCTGGACTAAGTAGGGTAAAGAATAGGGACAGTTCCACCCATACCGCTGATTCAACCTGGCTACATCCCGCTATTTTCAAAAGAGCATAAACCTTAATGTGCTGGAAGGCATCTACTTTCTCCTTATATCCTCCCCTGTATTTTCTCCTCTCGGTATTATTTCCACTCTCATTTTGACTGTATAATCCTATATATCCCAACCCTAATTCTATCTCAACCCCATCTTAAAAATTATTATTATTATTTTTTTTTGTTTTAACACACATATTAGCGCTCAATCATTCGTTCATAATCTGCTTGTTTTTTATTGAGCTGCTTTTAAGCACACACATTTAGCGCACATAACCTTCTCTATTCGACACAGCCTATAAAATTTAAGTTAGAAGCTGAACGGTTAGTGATCTATATCTCACAATTTTCTCTCTCATCAAGCTTTGATACATAGGCCCCTTAATGCGCCACTACAATAATACTAATGTAATAGTGATCAGGGAAACTTATGAATACATTTGTAGCTATGTAACGGGATGGAGAGCTATATTTCAATGATAGATTTGACTTTCCATGACCATTATTTTTTTTTATTTTTGCATGATTTCCACTATGAAATTGTGTGGCAAGATTTCCCTGACATTGAAAAGGTTGGTAACCTGTAGGTTGTAGATATACGTGAACACCCATACATATGGATATGGACTTAGAAGTGAAGAGAGACAAAATGGTAGATAATAAAAAATGTTTTTACTGATAGCCCTCTTGTACTTCCCTTATAACAGGAAATGTTGTAGAAAATGTACACAACCTGCATTGGCCTCTCCTTTAATGCCAGCCCGTTATTAAATCAACATTTAAACTTAAGTTTCACCTTATTTATGGTTTTATTACATATGCTACTGTTATGTATATGAAGAAGCACATTATATTGCTTTGAGTCCAGCTAGGAGTGTGTGACCGGGTGGCCTCCTCTAATAGAGTGGCAAATCGATTCCATTAATATCAGTTACTAAATAACAATTCACATGAAAAATTGCTACTTGTAATAGACAGTCCTTATGTGCAGCGCTGTACAGAATCATTTTTTATTTAAAATTCCATTGTAACGGGTCTCCCAAACATAAAACGCACCTCTAGAGGTTCCTGGCTGCATGTGATTGGCTGACCAGTACTCCCCTTTACCACCAGATTTGGAAAGTTATTTTATGCCTATAAGTAGCGAGACGTTTCCATGGACTTCCAGCTTTTATTATCTAATTATAACTAGAAGTTCCTAGGACTCCCAGCTTAATCATGTATTATGCAGTAGGAGTGTGTGTGTGTATTATTACTTTTATTTTATTAAAAGGGAAGTCTAGTTTTTGTGTTTCATTTGGATTACTACTAATCGCAAAAGAAAATAAATATATATTTATATTTAATAAAGTAGTAAGATTTTGGGGAGTCCTCTATGCGGGATGTAGTTAAAATATCGACATTGAAAATCTAGACCTTGTTGACTTACATGCCAACATGGTCAAAATGTACACAGCCAAATGGTTGACATGGATATGAGGTCGACAGGGTCATTATGTCAACAGTTGAACTGTAGACAGTCAAAATGTTGACAATGACAAAATAAATGTCAACAATCAAATGTAGACAGTTAAAATGTTGACATACAAAATGTAGACAGTCATAATGTCTATGTAGATAAAATAATAAATACTGGTGACCCTTCATAATGGATAAATGTACAAGATAGTGTCTTACTGAGAGAAGTGCACGCTGATCCTGTCATGTCAGCCACATTGTCTGATGTGCCTAATTGTCATATCAAATTAGAACAGCTGCTGTGGAACTAAACATGTCAGCATGCCCTGCCACAGATTTTCTGTTAGGGGATGCCAAAACTTTGGCAGGGCCTGCTGGCATGTGTAGTTCCACAGCAGCTAAACTGCCACAGGTTGAGTACTGAGGGAAGAGCACTGCACATGCGTAAACACGGATTCTATAATGTCACCCATACAGTTATATTGCAGATTAAGTATGGCGTACAGATGTGTCCTCACTTGTCTTTGCTGCAGTCTCGCCAAACAGCCCCGCTTCTGGTCCCTGGGGACTAGCAGCAACTTATTTTTTTGTCTAAAATGCGTCTAAATCATGATGTGCCTAGGATGCAGCATGGATCTGTGCTGATTAATTTAATATGCAACACTTGTATATCTGTGTGCATCTTTTTTCCACACTAAAGGTGCATACACACGTAACGATTTGTCGTTAATGACGTCGAGTTATAACGATGAACAAAATTCGTTCAAACACGCTCCCGTTTGTAGTTCATCGTCCATTTCAGACTGTCCAACATAACGATTTTCATTAAGGGAAGGAACATTATTCGTTCATCGTTGTAAAAATCGTTCACTTTTTCAAGGGAAAATTTGACAGAAAATCTGACAGATAATCTGATAGAAAATCGTTGGTTACAAAATCGTTACGTGTGTATGCACCTAAGTTCTGTTTACACACTCAGTTGTACACAGATATACAAGTGTAACATATCAAATTAATCAGCATAGTCTCCTGGTGCATTGCGACTTAGAAAAAAAAAAGACGCCCGACACTAGTAGAGTTGCAAGGGTCCTGGTGGCTTACTCATGCCAGGCATATCACGCTGCATGGTGTATTGAGGCTAGATAAGCAAGGACACATCTGTAAGTCTCTTACTGTTTACTGATTATTATATTTGAATTGCAAAATAATAACGTATGTATTTTTTTGCAACTTATAAAAAGATAGTGAATTTCATTATTATTGGAAATGTGTGTAAACACAAAAAAAATGGAATTATAGACATTATATTAAGATAATAATAAGTTAGTATTGATGTTACAAGGTGCCATTAAAATCATGTCCACATATTATACCTAGACGTCTGTGGGAGAAATTCAATTGAATGTGATGTTGAATAGTGCCGGGAAAGAGTGCCCGGAGCTATTCAATTGGCCGCGCTATAAACCTGCGACTAAAGGATTTCTGCTCACTCCCTCCTGTGCTGTGAGCAGGAATCTGACTAAGCTAGTGCCTCGATGCTAGTTGCGGGGTTACCGCGTGCGCTAAAATCATCGCGTCTGGCACGTAAGACACAGAATGTAGTTACCACGACTAAGCACCTGGCATTAGGTGCCATAAACTGCATCTCTTGACTTACGGGCAGGGCGCGATACAGACAATTGAATATTTCCGGGCACTCATTCCTGGCGCTATTCAACATTGCATTTAAAACCGCACATACAGTAGTTTAACCTGCAGTCAAAACATTGTGACCATATTAAAATATAGACCTGGTCAAAATGTGGATATTCATAATATACTGTAGGCATGTCTATATATTGAATGTCGACATTTTGATCAACAGTATGACCACATCTTTATTTTAAGTGCTGACATTATGACCATTTCTGTATTTTAAATGTCAACATTAATGACTGTCTATATTTTGATTGCTGACATTTGAACCTGTCTATATATTAATTGTCTACGTAATGTCCATGTTTATATTATGTCCCATTATGTTCCTGTCAACATTATAGTGTCTATATTATGATTGTCTATATTTAAATAATGGGATGTAGTCAGGATGCCGGCGGTCGAGATGCCGACCGCCAGAATCCCGACACTGAAAGCCCAGCATGGGACTGAAGATAGGAGTCTATATACCGCCGCCCATGCCGACATCCCTACGCCCGGCATACTAAATGTAGGTAAGCTGGGCGTCGCGAGCTGTCAGCCATGGGGAGGGGGGGGGGGAAAGGGTTAGGTTTCGGCACCCCCAGGGGGATTTAGGGTTAAGCACCCCTCTGGGAGGGTTAGGTTTAGGCTAGGGGAAGGGGGGTTACGGTTAGGCACCACCGGCGGGAGGTTAGGGATAGGCACCCCCCGGGAGGGGGAGTTAGGGTTAGGCACCACGGGAGGGACTAGGGGTTAGGCACCACGGGAGGGACTAGGGGTTAGGCACCACCCCCAGAGTCTTAAGGTTAGGCACCCCCTGGGAGGGTTAGGTTTAGGGTGCAGGGAGGGAGGGTTAGGCACCACGGGAGGGACTAGGGATTAGGCACCAACCCAGAGTCTTATACTAATACTTACCATCCGGTGTAGGGATTTTGATCTGTCGGGCTTCCAGGGTCAGGATTTGAACCGGCGGCTTTTAAGCCATCGGTATTTCATACCCAACCCATATACCACCCTCCCTTTATTCAATTAGTGTATTTTATAATATTTACTTTGTCTTTTTAAATTGAATATAAAGGGCATCCTTTTGTCAGCGTCTTGTATAAGTACTGTTCTTGCTATGTGATGTGGCCTGCTAGTTGTAAATCTAATATTCATTTTGTGTTCTATTTTGTATAGCAGCCTAATCTGCAACTTAGCATATGTCCTCTCTGATACTGATTCAGTACTTGCAGAAAGTAGACACTTTAGCACCAGCCCCAGAGAGCATTCAAAGTGGCCATAGTTGTTTTATAACAGGATTGTGATTGGAGCTATTAACCCAGCTGTGTCATGTGCTGTGCTTGATGTATGATTCTAGATAAATGTCTTCAGTTTAACCAATTGCCATTGCCAGCATTTCGCTGGGGCATGATCACACAGTGTAATATACTGGCCGAGGTTTGTGATCAATTTCCTGCTTTAATAATGTGTACTGTAGTATTGGGAGGTCTCCTGGGAACTGAGGTGAGTGTGTAACAGCAATTCTTTATGTTGCTGGCACAGCTCTCTCATGCTGTCTCCCTAAGTGGCTGTGGATGTTACAATAGTACTGTAGCTTTTAACCAATTTATTTTAAATGGAGAAACTGAAATATAGTGTTCTCTTTTTGTCTTCAAACATAAATTCAAACCTAATACAGCTTAATTGTAAATCACTACTGTAGCTTGCACCTGTCTGATCCTCCCAGACTCATTCATTATTGAATAACGCCAGCTTGATTGGCGGTTTACAGTATCCTCGGGGCCCCAGCCAGAAGCTAATGACTAAGGGGTCACCTATGCAAGTGACGTATTGCTCTAGTACTGATCTTGAGCATTATATGGAATTGTACATGGAGCCAGATCTTTTTATTTTTGTACTGATTTCCATCAGGTAAATTTGTAGGCATGCAGGCTGCCTGATGGAAAATGCAGCCACAAATAATACAGGATCAATAAAGGATCGTAATGGAGCTTGTGTGACCAAGCTGTAGGTCCTTAGTAGTCCTTTATTTTGGAGGCTATGGATGGCTGCAGGGTATGTGTGTGTGATGCTTTGTTTTGATTCTATAATGCTTTGTTGCTTTTTATGGCTTTCCCACTTAATGGATAATTAAAAATATTTCCCCACAAAACCTATATTCATATCTTGATCTCACCAAAGACTTTTCTTGCAGACTACATGTGCATTTAATCCTTTTGTGGTAGTACAGACTGGCATGTAGTAAGTAGTATTAGGGGCATGTATTGGGTGCTGGCTGTTTATATTGTAAGATGTTACCTGCTCAACTTCTCCCCATAGAATTTCTGTGTTACTTGGCAAAGCTTACTTCAAAGTGCTGGCCACTAATGCTGGAATAAGTGGTTCAGGCCTCACCTTAGGATCAAAGACCTTTTATGTGTACTGAAGTTACCATTTTTTACTGATTTTGTTTCCCATACATGGTTGGTATAAAACATTCCAATAGAGCAGACCATAGACAGCTCTAAAAGGAAATAAGGACATAAACGTGCACATTTCCTTGCCATTTGGGGAACAAGTTGTTTTTATTTTAACCTCAATAGAAGTTTGTTTGAAATCAGCTGTTCGTCACCATGGGGAGCTGTGTGAAGCGCCTTGATGTTTTCCGTGGTGTTGCACCAGAGCCAAGGGAACAGAAAATTGTTTGCTAGGCAGAGGAGAGGGGTTGTGGATGTGGGTGGTGCTGGCTGCTAGGAGGGCTGGAAAGAGATGTTTAACCTTATGGGGAATAAGGGCAAGAAGTTGGCTAGGACAAAGGGCAAATTATGCAATTAGGGTGAGAAAACAGGTGATAGGAGAGAAAAGACAAGAGATAAAGAGTGATGGGAAAAAGAGAAAATGATAAACCAGAAAGGTAAAGTGTGCGTGTGTGTGTGTGCGTGCGTGCATGTGGGGGATTCTGGAGGGTCGGAGAGATATGGAGAAGTGCATTAAGTTCAATCTGGCACTGGTTTGGTACATGAATATGAATCGCGTAGGTTATACACTTCCTTTCTAACACTACGTTTGGTTGACCCATGTTAGTTTCTGAATCCTGCTGTGGCCCAACAAAATATGCCTGGATACAATGATCTGTATAACGTTTCTATAGACAACTGGCCACACACCTTGCAATATCATATATATAAAAATAATACAAAAACAAGCCATGAAAGTGGTGTTAATTAAAGCGTATTTTTAGGGCCATTAATTTGCTAACTTTTGAGCATTTTGAAATGAGTAAAGCTAAGTACACACTAGGACGACGGGCAGCCGATTTGCTGTACTATAAGATGGTTAGTAAGCGCATACACACTTACCAATCGACGTCCCGATGTGTCCTGACTTATGTCACAACTGGGCAGGAATTTACATGTGCCTGCCCAGTTGAGCTGGCAGTCAACGGCAGCCTCTACAGCAAATGTGCGGGCGGTCGGCTGACTGCCCATACGTACAGCACAGAGCACCAATATATGTGCAGATATATTGGGCATCGGCTGTGATGCACATCCGAGGCGACATGTCTGTGAACAATGTCATTCACAGTCATATCGCCTGTACACACTGGCCGACGCACGCACGATATATCGAGCATTCAATTGAACGGGTGATATATCGGCCAGTGTGTACCCAGCATTTTAAGTGTACAGCTCGGTATATGATTATTGACACTTTTTTTGTTCTAAAACTCACTATTAAAATTAAATGTATATCTGCATTCATTAAAAAAAAGAAAGGAAAAAAGTAAATACAAGAGAATAATAATAAGAAGAAATAACAAATAGGCTTTATATATCCTTTTTCCTTAGTAAGTTTTAATTTGTTATTTTGAAAATGACAGATTTAATTTGAACCACACAGGCTGTATATGATGTACTGTCAGTGCCTGAGCCTGCGGACCCTTAATTCGCTGGCTAGACTGATGTCACAAATAGAGAATGACAGTCATGTTTCCAGGGTTGGGAACATGAGTAGAACATATTTAACTACTTTTCTACTGTAATTTCTTTTTTTTTTTAATCTCTACCTGCATTATTATACTGTGAGATGAGGAGTCGAAGCTTTTCCAAGTTTTTTTTTTTCTTTACCTAGTCTGTGTGTTTTGGTAGACTTAAAAAATATTAAATATCTTTTTTTTCAATGCACAGTATCCAACTGAAGTTGTACATTTTCCTTTGTATATCTGCAATTCAGCTCCTGAAACTGGTAATTTATTAAATTAGTAGTAACTCTTTCAGGAGAAGTAATTGAATTTTTAGTTTTATATTTCCTCTGCCAGTTAGTCAGTAACAGCTGGGTGACCATTACCTATCTGAGGTTGGGGTTTGCATTCTTCACAGCTATGCCTATAGAATGTATTACTGCTCCTAAATAGTAATACCATTTTGGGTCATTTTAAAATATAATTATATATTACCAGCATGCTCTGCAGATCTTTACAATGGAAACATACACAGTAATTAAAGAGGACCGTGTAGTGACGGAGCTAACAGGGCCTCACACTCAAGTGCACAGTCTATTGGAAAATAAGAGTTTGATACCTGAATGTAAGTGCCACAGATTCTTTATTGGTCCTGCAGATTGCAATGGGAAACGTGTTTGGTGGGGCTGTATGATCCAGTCACACAGTATGGTCTCTCCAGGAGGAGCCTGGAAGGGAGATGAAAATTACCACTTTGGGGGCAGGGGGCAGGGCTGGGCACTTTATGTCATTAGGCACCACCCCTGGGGCTAAAACGATGCATTTCGCTTAATTTTAGCTTGCCCTCTCCATACAGTCCCGCAGTTGCCGGTATTATCTCCTCATTCTGCCCACTTCACTAGGAAGTGGGCAGAATTTGGGAGTTACACCCACTCTTCTAGGGGAGTGGGATACTACATAAACAATCAGGAGTCTCCCACACCTTTTGGGAGAGTAGGTAAATATGAAAGGGTTACACTAGGACATGTTCAACTGCATCCATACAAAATATTTTATTGTTACACCATGATATCCTCTACAAGTTTTGGATTAGTCTGTGATTAGGAAGAACATTATGTACTTTCCAGGGCATGATGAGCATCCAGTTGAACTATTTTATGCAGTGGGTACTTTGTAAGTCACTGTTAATTTTATCCTTGTATGTCTTATCGCACAATGTAGTGCGCCCAACACTGCTGCCTTGCCTGGTACTCTATTATGTAAAATGAACAACGCATGGTTCTGATGATTTTGCAAGGATCTTGCTTAATATTTTTATCTCCCACATTATGTGTCAGGCATTGTCTATTCTGCAAAGTGTAATCCTATGTATTGCGCCTAAAATGGCTGCCTCACCTGGATCCATTGTGGGTAGGATGAATAATCCTGCAACTGATGACTCAAAATGGCTACCACACCTTTGTATTCTATTCATGGTTTCTGTATTTCATGCAATTCTAACCTATTATGTTCATAGTTTATGTATTTTTTTAAAATCTAAAAGTGCTATATAAATTATGTATATTACGGCAGCTAATTAATCATGACATGTCTGATGACTCTGCTGATATATAGTCAAAATGTTGACAGTAAAAATGTAGACATTGTCTGTGTAGACGGGCACAATGTTACAGCTCCTGTTAGTCTAATGGTGCATACACACGGTCAGATCAGACAAAGATAACTATATCATTGTCTGATCATCCTGCATGTGCTGGATGATCGATATCGATCATCAAGCACAGCACCAACATCCTTATTACTATAATGACCCGCGATCGCTCCCTTTAGTAACCTGGTTGATATAGACCAGATTGGACTGCATGCACGGGTGATGGTCGTTATCGACCATCCGTGCCCGCGCATCGTTCGTCGTTTGGGGGTTGAAAGGGGCCAAAAAATGGACGAGATAAACGATATCGTTATCGTTTATATCGTCCTGTTAAATCTGACCGTGTGTATGCATTATTAAGCTGAGATAAGTGTTAGGGCTTAAATGTATATGTCAACATGCCAACAGTTGGCATTTACAATGTCGACTTGTCAGTGTTGACATTGTGAATGTATATATTCAGACCATGTCGACATGCTGATTGTCGCCATATGTACCACACCCGTCTATGCTTCCTAGTTCCTTCATTGGCTATATTTTCATGACAATTGGATCACTCCAGAAAATGAGTGTTGTGACTGGTACACTGTAGCAAAATGGGAGTACTTTCCGGGAACAAAAGTAGTTATTTGTTCTCCTTCCAGCTGAGCTGACAATGTTTGTGTATCAGTTAATGTAGCTGTACCACAAATTCTTCTTGTGCAGAAGTGAAACTTGCCTGTCTGTGCTGTCACTAACCCCATTGCTTTTCTCCAAAGAAATTAGGGGAAGAGCTGGTTCCCAATTCACTTTCTGTAATGTGAGAACTGTGAATATTCCTGTTTTTTTTATTTCCACTTTTTTTTCTAAGTGGTTCAAAAGAATAACCTTAATGGAATTGACAATGTTTCTTTCCTCGGGTTCTTTGTATTGCCATAGCATGTTTTTATAGAGCCATGGTTTTGTTTGCAGTGAACCACACATTTATTAGTGGATACAGAATAGTCGGGAATGTTTGTGTAAAAACCATGCTGCAGTGCAGTATAATGCAGAAGTGTTATTAGGAAGTATCAGGGTGTTGTGGAACCTTCAATATTATCTGAGAGTCACCACTTTGATAACAGGAGGCAAATCCATTTTATTTATGTATAACAAATACATTTTATCAGCGCTTTGTTTTGTACAATAGTTTGGTGTTTATCATGATGAGCTTGTTTACTTCATCTGCATCTCACACTGAAATATATTTAGTATCAATTTGCAAAGCATAGTCAGCTGAAATTGTTTTTACACCAGTAATACAGTAGTAAGGAGTAATTTTCTCTTAGTATAGTGGTATTAGACTATTAACAAACCCATGGTTACTTCTGCAGAATGGCTCTAACTTTTTTCTTCCCAGTTCACTGGGCCATGTTCCAGGAAAAAGAAAATTAATGAGATGGAAGTGCTCAGCAAAAGGTACGATCCATTCTTTCCCTGTAGAGCATTAAATATTCTTCTCATTAGCCCCAGCTGCAGAGCTACAATGTTCCATGTCTATAGATATATACACTGAAGTACTAAAAGTCATAAGATAGCAGTAATGTAAAGATAATGATGTGTGGTGTTGCTGTACTGTGACATCTTGGAAATGCCCAGACTTGCATCATTTGCAATCTGCATCATTTGTAATCTGACATCAGCTAGGCTGCTCATGGCAAATTGACATGAATTATTGGAGTTCGAACAGGGCATGATAGTGGGTGCCCGATGGATGGTACCTTATGGAAGGCATTACCACCCACTGTGGACAGCGCAGTGGCTGACCACGGGTGCTTAATGATAGTGACCAGCGGTGTCTGGCCAAAATTGTCCATGGTAACAGACAAGCGACACTCGCTCAAATCACATACACATTCAATGCAGGAGTTACCAGATGCATATCCAGCAGGTCAGTGCAGCGTCCACGGGATATGGGAGCAAGAGACCAACTGTTAACTGTGCCCCTGTTAACTTTACAACACCGAACACAGCACTTCACCTGGGCTTGTGACATTGCTAATTGGACCCTGGAGGACTATTAACATGTGGCATGGTCCAATGAGTCACGGTTCCAGTTGTTTCGAGCTGGTGTGTTCACGTGGCATGGGTTGGGCTCGAAAGTCTGCTTGAACAAACCATTGACCAGTAACCACTACGTTGCATTGCTCGATGACCATTTGCATACCTTCATATAGTGTATGTACCACCAACAAGATGAAAAATGATTCTACTGTTCAAAATAAAATTCCGGCACCAAGGAGCTAGTGGGACAGTGCAAGGAAAAAGAAATAAAATAATAAATTGAAGAAAGAAAAAGTAAACTACAGTCAGGTGCATAAATATTGGGACATTGACAGAATTATCATATTTTGGCCTCTATTCACCAACAGAATGGCTTTGAAATGAAACAAACAAGATATGCTTTAACTACAGACTTTCAGATTTAATTTGAGGGTAATTACATCCAAATCAGGTGAAGGGTGTAGGAATTACAACGGTTTCTATATGTGCCTCCCACTTTTTAAGGGGCCAAAAGTAATGGGACTATCAACTCAAAAGTTATTTCATGGACAGGTGTGGGCTATTCCCTCGTTATTTCATTATCAATTAAGCAGGTAAAAGGTCTGAAGTTGATTCTAGGTGTGACATTTGCATTTGGAATCAGTTTCTGTCGACTCTCAATATGAGATCCAAAGAGCTGTCACTATCAGTGAAGCAAGCCATCATTAGGCTGAAAAATCAAAATAAACCCATCAGAGAGATAGCAAAAACATTAGGTGTGGCCAAATCAACTGTTTGGAACATTCTTAAAAATAAAGAACGCATCGGAGAGATCAGCAACACCAAAAGACCCGGAAGACCACGGAAAACAACTGTGGTGGATGACAGAAGAATTATTTCCCTGGTGAAGAAAAACCCCTTCACAACAGTTGGCCAAATCAAGAACACTCTCCAGGAGGTAGGTGTATATGTGTCAAAGTCAACAATCAAGAGAAGACTTCACAAGAGTGAATATAGAGGGTTCACCACAAGATGTAAACCATTGGTGAGCCACAGAAACAGGAAGACCAGATTAGAGTTTGCCAAACAACATCTAAAAAGCCATTACAGTTCTGGAACAACATCCTATGGACAGATGAGACAAAGATCAACTTGTACCAGAGTGATGGGAAGAGAAGAGTATGGAGAAGGAAAGGAACTGATCATGATCCAAAACACACCACCTCATCAGTGAAGCATGGTGGTGGTAGTGTCATGGCGTGGGCATGTATGCCTGCCAATGGAACTGGTTCCCTTGTATTTATTGATGATGTGACTGCTGACAAAAGCAGCAGAATGAATTCTGATGTGTTTCGGGCAACATTATATGCTCATATTCAGTCAAATTCTTCAGAACTCATTGGACGGCGCTTCACAGTGCAGATGGACAATGACCCGAAGCATACTGCAAAAGCAACCAAAGAGTTTTTTAAGGCTAAAATGTGGAATGTTATGCAATGGTCAAGTCAATCCCCTGACCTGAATCCGATTGAGCATGCATTTCACTTGATGAAGACAAAACTGAAGGGAAAATGCCCCAAGAACAAGCAGGAACTGAAGACATTTGCAGAGCATCACCAGGCATGAAACCCAGCGTCTGGTGATGTCTATGCGTTCCAGACTTCAGGCTGTAATTGCCTGCAAAGGATTTGCAACAAAGTATTAAAAAGTGAAAGTTAGATTTAGGATTGTTTAGTTTGTCCCATTACTTTTGGCCTCTTAAAAAGTGGGAGGCACATATAGAAACCGTTGTAATTCCTACACCGTTCACCTGATTTGGATGTAATTACCCTCAAATTAAATCTGAAAGTCTGCGGTTAAAGCACATCTTGTTTGTTTCATTTCAAAGCCATTGTGGTGGTGAATAGAGGCCAAAATATGATAATTCTGTCAATGTCCCAATATTTATGCACCTGACTGTAAATGAACTGGTAAAAGCATGTTTTATGGAACTACAACGCCAGACTAATTGTACCCTCAAGCCTTCCTTATATAAAGTTACTTAAGACTATAAATAATGTCATATTCTTTGGGACTATTGGAGTACCGATATTATTGCTGCTAAAGTTCCCAATGTAGACCCTTTTAGTTCTAAACATTTGCTTTAAAACTACGGATGTGCAGGCTCGGATAGGTTTGAATTTACCCACCAAGTTCGGATTTTTCAAGACAAAAATCGTGTCTCAGAAAGAGGCAAAACGTCATCTTTCATGGGCAAACATCATCTTCCATGGACTTTTGTCCAGGAATGATGATTTTTGTCCATGATAGATGACGTTTTGCCTCTTTCTAAGACCCGATTTTTGGCGGGAAAAATCCCAACTTGGCGGGAAAATTCAAACCTATCCGAGCCTGCACGTCCCTATTTAAAACACATTGTTGCAGTAAATGCATTTTAGATGCCTTTCAATAGACAATAACAAAATAGTCCATAAACTGACATAATACAAGAGAGATTTAGGTTGCTTTTGTAGTTCTTGAAAGCATTTAACAAGCTGTCTTGATTTGGAATGGAAGCTGGCCGGTTTTAGTACTTGGTTAATTAGGCAGACAATTTACGTCATATGCCATATTGATACAGGTCTGTCATTAGGATCTGCTATTTGAAGCTGCATCCTGCATCATGTGTTATCAGAAAGGCAATGTGGCTATATACCAGACACTTCTAGAGAAATAAGCCCATTCTCCGGAGCCATAGTATTATTAGATCACACACACTGTCTAATTCCCAACGTATGGCTTGTGACTGGCCTCAATTTGTAGCTGTCTTTTAATTTACTCACTGAAGGCGATTCATCTATCTTATTTTTGTTATTGTATTCATTTTTGGTACTTCCTTACCTTGGGAACAGAATCCACTGGCAATATATGGTAGTGATCGATGCTGACTGGGTAATAACACTCATACTGTTACTTAGTGGAAATAACTTATTAAAGGAATCCTGTGGTACGTGTTCCGTGTGCATTTGTTTTTATTCTGTCAGCTTATTGGGGGGAAGGTAATGGAGGGTCATTAATTGATGTTCATAAGATTATATAATAATTAAATTGAGGGGGCACTGTAAGGGAGAATAATTCCTGGATGTAAACATTGCTGGAGTGCAATTAGTATAAAGGGCCTAATTCTGAGTCTGACGCAAAGTGCGTCATATGCGAACATCTGCGGCTACCAGATTTACCACCTTATACTAATACGAGTATCTGTCCATCTATGCTAGTATCCAGCTGTCTTCATGTGTATGCATCGCTCCACCCACTGTTTTTCCAGCCGCAGCCATCATCGTTAGTATCAGCATGTGCAAAAGATCCATCTGAAACAGATATCCCATCTCCGACCACACGTCTCAAACAAGCACAGAAGTTGGGATACAGGCCCTCAACATGCCCATGACTCTCCCACGAGATACGTGTTCCATATGTACAGTAACCACCCAGTTGCCACCCACTAATGCCCATGTCCACTCGTGGTACGACTCGTACTGAGATCCCTACCACAGTGGACACTTTGGGGCACACCTGTGCAGACTGTGTTTCTGGAACATGCAGGCAATATGCAGAATATCACGAGAAGTGTCCACAAGAAATCACGGGAAGTGTCCACTTTTGAACGTGTGTCCGACTCTGAATCAGGACCATAGAGTGCATATTTTTTAGGATTAGTTCTTACAAATCTGTTAAACATTATAGAAGAGAAGGACTGACTAGATGGGCCAAAAGGTTCTTATCTGCAGTCAAAGTATATAAGAGTAGAACAAAGGAACACAGATTACTTTACAGTTAGAGACGCAATAAAAATATCATATGTATACTATTAGAACATGGTACATACCCATGGAGCTAGCATTGCGCTGCAGCGTTACCTTCAGCCCTTACCTATAGCCTACTAAAATGACACTAATACTTTTATTTCACTCACACACTCGATACTTGGACACAAAATTATTGCACTATATTCTGCCAATCATTTTGCCTTTGCTGGAATACTGTGTTTCCCTTGTAATATGTTATGCCTTAGACTACATTCTTTTTTAACGTATTCACCCATCAGCCATAGCATTAAAATTACACGAGAAGCGAATAACATTTATTATCATGTTACAATGGCACCTGTCAAGGTATGGGATATATTAGGCGGCAAGTGAACAGTCAGTGCTTGAAGTTGATTTATTAGAAGAAGGCAAAATAGGTAAGTGTAAGTATCTGAGCTGCCTTGACAAGGTCCAAATTGTGATGGCTAAACTTCTGCGACAGCATCTCCAAGATGGTAGAATTGTGGGATTTTTCTGGTATGCAGTGGTTAATACTTACCAAAAGTGGTCCAAGGAAGGACAACTGGTGAACCGGTGACAGGATCATGGGCACCCAAGGCTCAGTGGTGCCAGTGAAGGCTAGCCCATCTGGTCTGATCCCACATAAGAGCTGCTGTATCACAAATTGCTAAAAAAGTTACTGCTGGCTGTGATAGAAAGGTGTCGGAACACACAGTTCATCGCAGCTTGTTGTGTATGGGGCTACGTAGCTGGAGACTGGTCAGAGTGCCCATGCTAACCCCTGTCCAGCGCTGAAAGTGCCTACAATGTGAGCACGTGAGCATCAGAACTGGGCCATGGAGCAATGTCATGTTTACTTTTACATCATGTGGATGGCCAGGTGCATGTGTGTCATTTACCTGGGAATGAGATGGCACCAGAATGCACCATGGAAAGAAGGCAAGCCTACGGAGGAAGTGTGAAGTTCTTTGCAATGTTCCACTGGGAAACCTTGGGTACTGGCAATCATGTGGATGTAACTTTTGACACATACCACATACCTAAATATTGTTGCAGGCCAAGTACACTGCTTCATGACAGTAGTATTCCCTGATCCCAGTGGCCTCTTTCAGCAGGATAATGCACCCTGCCACACTGCAAAAATTGCTCAGAAATGGTTTGAGGAGCATGACAAAGAGTTCAAGGTATTGACTTCAAGGCCTCTAAATTCCCCATATTTCAATACGATTGTACATCTGTGGGATGTGTTGAAAAAAGTCAGAGCCATGGAGGCCTCACCTCACAACTTACAGGACTTAAAGGATCTGCTACTAATGTTTTTGTGCAGGTGGTTTTAATGTTATGGCTGAATAGTGTTATGACCTGTAAGTAAACAACTATTTTAGAAAAAGGGGCCGGCTATTTAAATTGAGCGCTCGCTCTTTGCGGTCTGTTGACGCCTCTATGTCTGAGCGAGCGAACAAAACATACGCTCGCTATTTTGTAAAGACGCCCCCTGGCCGCTCGCATCCTACATCATCTCCGCTATTTATTTGATTAATCGAGTACATCGAAAGGCGTCTGAACTGCTCGCAGTGTTTGTGGTTGGATTTTCCTACCGCAATCATGCGAACAGTTCAGGCTAAGAAACAACCAAGTGACGTGGTCGATGACGCTGTTTTGTTAATTATGCACACCCTTAAAACGGCCGTTTTGACCGTTTGCAACGCCTGCGTTCGGATCTCCACTCCCCGTTTTCAAGCACCTTCCCCTGTTATCACCCACAAACGCCTCATCCTGTCACTCAAATTAGCAGGCACTTGCTATTTTGCGAGCGCTCGATTTCCGACCGCACTGACTGGTTGGCGCATGCGCATTACGACCCATACGCATGCGCAGTTGTGCGAACATCGCTCGGAGCGAACGAGCGGCCGCTTACGAACGGCTCTGTATCAGACCCTATGTTTGTTATCGCTCTAATTCAGGGATGGCCAAAACGTCGATTGCGATCAACCGGTTGACTGCGGACACGCGACCTGTCTTTCGCGATGGACATCAAGAGTCAGACTGATTCTTATTGGCTGCTGCACTCAGAGCCAACACAATGAGCTTAGCCGGCGCTGGGCCACTCCATTTGCCAGATGCCTGATGAGATTATGTTATCAGTGGGCGCCCGACAGCTCCTTCCCTGCAGAGGAGGCTGGAGCTCACTCCTGAGCTCCGCCTTCAGGCTCCTGCAGTGGGCACTATGGGAGAGACATCATGACATCTCTTCCATAGTGCCGAGCAGGAGGAGCACTGCAGTAGGATGGTGGCAGGTGCAGGAGCGGGGATTCAGGTAAGTATTGTGTGTGTGTGTCTGTCTTATATGTGCAATGGGCATTGCATAAGGGGCACTACTACTGGGTGCATTGCATAAGGGGCACTACTACTGGGGCATTGCATAAGGGGCACTACTACCGGAGGCATTGCATAAGGGGCACTACTACAGTGGACATTGCATAAGGGGTACTAGTGTGTGCATTGTGTATAAGGGGCACTACTGTGTGTAGTCCCTTGCTGTGAGGTCACTCCCCCTTTTTGCATGCCGTGGCCCTTTTTCAGGCTTGGTAGATCACAAAAGGTTTTTAGCTTTAAAAGTAGATCACAGAGTCCAAAAGTCTGGCCAATCCCTGCTCTAAATTCAGTATTTGCTTCCAATTGCCCTACCACATTCTGGTGTACAATATAGCAAATATCTGGCACAATTACAGGTAACACCTCTGAAAAATAATCTAACAGCAATACTATCAACTACAATCAAGATACTGCAAGTCTCAATAACTGCCTTGCCATTGCAGAGCTAACTTTTGTTCATGTACCTTGCATATAACATATACCAACTTACTATGCAGCCTTCCCAGTCTAGTTCCCTAGGCAGAACAAGGACTTTTCTTAAGGTTATGCCACCTACGTTCAGTCTACATTATTTTCCATAATTGATCACACTGACTTTATATACAACCATTGAACATACATTGGTCAAATGAATATAGCTTGCCGCAATATTATCCCCTTCTCCACCCATCACTGCGCTTTATATTCGGCTGTAGGTTGGCTGTCCATACACTACAGATATAAAGAAAAATGCTCTCTTGGTATATTGAGTTAACCCTGGAAACCGGGCCGGATTATAGGCAGGGCACACGGGGCGGTTGTCTAGGGGCCCCCACACTGAGGAAACCATTGTCCCAACTCGATCTACTCTGCACCCTTCCTGGCCGGCTCCCGGCAGCATCGCAGTGTGCTATTTCATGTCTGCAATGCTGCCGGGCAGCGCCGTGTTTGTGGGGGTACAGAACTAAAGTGTCCTACTCGATATGGGGGCCGCTGGCACTGATCCTCGACTATGCTGTGCTTCCGGCAGCTGTTTGATGACGTTACATCGCTGCAGCCGCCTGTCAGAGCAGAGATGGAGAGACGAAGAGTCAGTGAGAGGAACGATGGGTGAGTACATTTGGTGCCAGGGGGGTGGAGTGGACATTTAAGAACTGGTAGAGAGTTGCTGGGGGGGAATACATACAGAGGTGGTGTAGGGGTGTGTTTACAGCAGATTTCAGAAGTTGGGAGTGGTGGGGGTGCATTTAAAAGAGCCCGGAGGTAAGGTGCATAATAATAGCAGTGGCGGTGGGGCTTCAATTTTATTGGTGGGGCCCCCTCAACTTAGTTGCCCCGGGGCCCCCACAAGCCTTAATCCGGCCCTGCCTATAAAGCTCCAGCAGTATATTGCTTATTTTGTTCTTTGATCAGTTTGTACAGTTTGTAACTTGCATTTGAATCACCTACTTATCGTTTGCCCTAAAGCTTACCCTCCTTTGCTTTTCTATTCCCTGTATACTTAGAGCATCTCATTTACTTCCCTCCTAGTATTATCCAAGTTAGACTTCTTTTAAATTGAGTATTTACTTCACTTTGTGTGTAGCATTAAGTTATTGTTGTTTTTTACATAACAATGCAAATCCATCTTTTATAACCATGCAAATCCTCCATTATATTTTTGTATGTCCACTGTTTTCCTTTATACATTGAGTAAACTACTTGAATGTGAGTTTTAGATTAGCCATCTACTTGACCATTTGGATTGGGTACCTGAACTGTTCCAATAGGTACCATACTCTTATGGCAGGCTTAGTAGTTAGCATCCACCTTTAGTATGTAGGTGTTTTCTATGTGACTCTAAGCAGCATCACTGGTACAGTATGCCCACATTGGCACCTTTCACACAAAACTGCATTTCTGTCAAAGCCATTTCAGTGACTCTCAGCCAGAAGGTGACAGTATGCATTTTCTAATCTTCTTACATCACGCACAAGGGATTATGAGGCTGAACTTCTTATAGCAGTGTGTCTCCTAGATCTGCAAGGCTTGGGGTAACTTTGTTAATCCGTGGACTCTGACAGTGCATGCTTCATTAAGGCAGGAGGCCTAGGCACCTGTTCTCTACAATATATATATATATATAGTTATCCTTACATTATATCATAAAGGTAAGACTGGCTACAGATTTCCTACACCATGGCATAAATCAATAAATGGTTTATTTAAATTGAATCCGTTCAATGTTTTAGAAGCTCACTCATACAGATCAAAGCTAAGAGACAATATTCCCAGTTAGAAGCCTTAATGGTTACACATGGTATATGCTTCATTGGTATAGAGTTATTATTGTAAAAAAATGTGAGTAGTCTTTGATAAATGCATATTTTGAACAGCCAGGAGAAGTATGTGACATAGTATGGGTATAGCTGACAAATAGCAGCTGCCTGGTTGTTGTTGCCAAGAATGCTATTTAGTGATGTCTATAAAATCACTGTTATTACAGCATACATTCAGCAGTTTCATCCTGTGCCCCCTTGTCTGATATTTTGTGAAATAATAAGGTGAACAATGGCTAAATTGAAACGATTGCCAGCAGGCCAGCCTATATCTTGAAGAGATTTCAGTAGCCCTTTGAACTGTAGTAGATCTATCTTATATGCAGGATTGGAAGAACATGGTTTCTGATTTTAAAGTGATCTGAAACCTCTGCCTAATAGGAACGAAAGACAAAGCACAATTGTTACCTTAATGACAATCAGAGACTATGGGCCATATTCAATTTGAAGCAAAATGTCGGAATCGCCGATGACGTAATTTTCGCCTGTTTTAATTATTCCCGTATTCAAATTCAAAGACTTTTCGCCAGTGAAAAACCGGGGATAAGTTTTCACCATGTTTTACATGGCGAAAAAAAGTGCAGAATTGGGGTCTAGGGGTGCAGGCTTAAAAAAATAGCCTGCACCCCTGGGAATAGCCCCTAAAAATTAACTGTGTAAAAAAAGTAAAAAATAAATAAAAAAATAGGGACACCCAAAAAAATGTATTTGAATTTTGGGGTTAACAAAAAAACATAGAGGGGAAAAGTTTTTAAATAACAAAATTAATTCAGGGGGGTTCCCAAGTATGCGGCAGGTGTTTAAAAGAATGCGGATGGTAGCGGCAGGTGCATTTTTTAAGAATTTTCAAAATGGAATTTAGGGACTTAAAAATATGCTTGCACCCATTTTTATGTACCCCAAATTTGATGGGCATAGTTAATTTTTGCCCCCCATAAAACAAAGTGCTATTCTTCATCAAAGTCGGGAAAAAACACCTGCCGCGGCTATTTAAAAATCCCGACAATATGCAGAAGGCCAAATCGGGGGTACCTATAGTGATTCCTCATGTCAGGACATATTTTGGGGTGTGCCAGGATCAATTCCCGAAAATGAGAGGGTTCAAATTCATGTGATCACTAAGGGAAGTGGATAGATCCCCTTCAGTTTATGTACTCAGACGTCATCAGTTACTGTCCAACGTCATTCCCTACCATCCATGTGGAGGGGATACATAAACCTGTGGTGAGCGAAGCTAGCACGCGAGGGTACAGTTTGTGTTTTTTTGGTGGACTGTATGGGCCTGGAACTGCACTTCCGCCCTCACTTCACATCACTTCCGGGTACAAAAACTGAAGAGGAAAGCTACCTTTCCAATCACTAAGTGCCATTTTTCTTTTTTTGTCACATTAGTAAGGGGTATTTCCTTTTGTTTGTAGACTTTCACAGTACACTGTTGATCTAAGCGGAGTGGGGAGTGCAGCTGAGGTGACTAAAGGAAGGTGCTAGCCACACCCCCTGTGCAGACCACACTCCCACAGCACTGGTCATATCCCACCACATCACTAGTCACACCCCTTGAGGCAGCACACAATAGGCCTTTTGTAAATTTCAGCTTCAGGCCCATGTGGACCTTAATCTACCACTGGACAGGCTCCAGCTCTGTCCACAGCCAGGAATCCAATCTCCCCTTTGCCTCTGGATCACTGAGATGTGAGTTCAGGTTCTTCAGCTCTGATGCCCAGCCCCAGATATTCCACATATGCACAACGTATTGATGATTTTACTGCATAGTGCATATACTGTAAATGTATTCATATCCATTTATATTTTCATGGCCTATTTGACCAGATGCCTTACATGGTGTTTTATAGGTTTGTGGTCTGCGTGCGCATACCAGTTAAAGTAAAGGCAGCTTACTGTTACACTAGGAAGATCCCATCAATTATTTAGACTTTTAGGTTTTTATGTTAATGTACAGCTCCTTTTAGCCCATCTATGTATGATGTAAATAATACTGAAAGCAAATTTTCAAGCCATGTAAGGATGTTGTCGCACATCAGGATCTGAGTCCCTGTTACCAGGTCTGGCTATGTTAATCCTCAGGAATTTATTTACATGCACAGACCTAAAACATAGGCTGCTTGTGTGTGGTATCATCATTAGGTGCCCATCTCAATCAGGCCCTCTGTTTTCCAACAGAATATATAATGTACACCATTTTTAAACTCTCTATTGACCTTTTAGGGATAAATCATCTTCTAGCCCTACCATTCTTTGCCCTTTACCTTCCACAGTGTTTCTGTTTTGGAGTTAATGCATAGTAAATCCACATATATTTAAGCAAGACACTTTTATTTATTTTTTAAACTTTATTTTATTAATTGAGCAATGGCTAGATTTCAGTAAAAGAATCGGCAGTGCATTTCCTGGCACGTAGCCGACGTCGGGGCTGGTAACAAGCAGGGCATCTCCAGGGACGTAGCCGAGATCAGGGCAGGCAGCAGACAGTGCATCTCCTGGGACATAGCAGAAGTTGAAGCAGGTGGCAGACAGTGCATCTCCTGGGACATAGTTGAGGTCAGGGCAGGTGGCAGACAGTGCATTTCCAGGGACATAGCCGAGGTCGGGGCAGGCGGCAGACAGTGCATCTCCTGGGACATAGCCGAGGTCGGGGCAGGTGACAGTGCATCTCCAAGGTTGCAGCCGAGTCAGGGCAGGTGGCAGACAGTGTATCTCCAGAGAAATAGCTGAGGACAGGGCAGGTGGCAGACAGTGTATCTCCAGAGAAATAGCTGAGGACAGGGCAGGCGGCAGACAGTGCATTTCCAGGGACATAGCTGAGGTCGGGGCAGGCAGCAGACAGTGCATCTCCTGGGACATAGCAGAAGTTGAAGCAGGTGGCAGACAGTGCATCTCCTGGGACATAGCTGAGGTCGGGGCAGGCGGCAGACAGTGCATCTCCAGGGGCATAGCTGAGGTCGGGACAGGCGGCAGAGAGTGCATCACTAGTGATAGCCGAGGTTGGGGTAGGCAGCAGGACCAAGATGTTTTTAGGACTACTACTTTTTGTTAGACCAGGCCTTCGTCTGATGGCATAGTGTCTGATTCCATTGGCACATGTGATAAGTTTCACCCCATTTAGGGCACACAAATTGAATGTTATCAAAAAGCCGCTGCTTCGTGGTAGTAATTGGTTCTTTGAACACTTCACTATGGGACAAAGGAATTTGCTGAATTTCATTTAGGTCCATTGAGTCCTTTTGCAATGTAACTGGGGATGCTGTTTTTCCGGTCTCTGTCGCTTCCCAGTTAATTAGAGAGAAGAAGGGGTGTTCTCGCACATTGCCATTTACTCCAGGCTGGAGGGACTGTTCCTTACACAGGAGCTTTGTTATAATGTCCTTTGTTACAGGATCAGTAAGCCCCGAATATGTTGGTTCTTGAGTAAGGATCATTGTGTTTACCACTGAAGCTGACTTGCCATTAAAAGGGTACTTTCGTAGGGTGAGTAGATATAAAATAACGCCAAATGCGAACCAATCCACACCTGCACTGTATGGCTGGCAAGTTATGCTTTCTGGAGCATTATAGCCATTGGTCCCACCAAGTACTTTGACATTGATTTCTCCATATGCATTCAATAGGGCCAGACCAAAGTCTATGATCTTAACATGACCCTCTGTGGTTAGCAAAATGTTCTCCAATTTGAGGTCTCTGTGAATAATTCCTCTTGAATGCATGAACTGCAATCCACAGACCAGTTCAGCAGCTATACATTTTATTGTGGTTGGGTCCACCAATGAGGTCTTTACAAAATCGTACAGATCCCCTCCGCCAGCCAGTTCCATTACACAGTATAGATAGCTCTCTGTATGGAAGGCTGCATAACCATGGATCATAAAAATGCTCTCATGTGACATTTCAAGTACCCGACACTCAACCAAACTGTTCTCATGTTCTATTCTTGCTTTCTTCTTTAAGATTTTGATTAATGCTCTCTTCTTTAAGATTTTCACTGCCACTCATTCCCTACGAATAGCATCTGTTGCCAGCATCACTTTGCCATAACCTCCCTTTCCAAGTAGTGAGTGGAAAGTAAAGTGTTCCACTGTTAAAGGGACAGTGTCTGTGATTTGGAGGCAGGTGGGCATAGTGCAGCTCTCTTCTGCAGTTTGCTGAACTGGTGGGATGCTTGGTTGGTGCCTGTTAATTGCTGTTGTGAATTGATTTTTCTTATTTTGTACGAACCCAGAAAACCTGTCCCAGATTGTCTATATAGCTGCTTTGCCTGATTTCTTTTTGGTCATCTGTGTAAGGTTTGTCTGGCCTGCTCAATGACTGCATCCCTCACCTGGGTCTTCAGCAATGTCAAAGTTTCTCCTGTGTCTCGCTTGCCAAAATCTGGGACATCTGCTGCATGCTCTTATGAACTGATCTCTTTTCTCTTTTAGAAATCCAGCAACCCTGTCCCAGCCTCTCAGTACACCTGCTACAAATGTGTTGTTTAGATAATGGAATGGAGTGGGCTGGTGTGGGCGCTTCTAGGATCAAAGCAGGCCTAACAGGATGACTGTGAGTCCCTTAGTTTGTACTCACCCAAGGATTAATAGATATGCAAAGAATGATGTCATAAATTAAAGGCGCTAATCCCAATGAACCGGAGACAGGTGTATAGTTAAAATAACTAGGTTTTATAGGTACATAAAGATACAAAGGTGATACAATGTAAAACAGGATTCAAACAATCAACCGGATCCAATACCTAGGTAGATACATCAAAAACATAAAGATGTGCAATGAAGTAAAAGTTGACAAACAATAATGGACATATGTATTGGGGCAAAAAATGTCCAGACAAGCAGAATAAAAATGGCCTCTGATGGAGGAGGCTGGGTTCTCCAAAACCAATAGTAGTGTTATTAAAACTTTAAAGACGGTGACACATAAATTAAATAGTGACACTTAAATTATAAGGTTCTGATACTTTATCAAAGGAATTCCTACCGCACACGGTGATGAGGAGCCGCAGGTGTAAATGAAACCTGCAGAGGCACCGGTTCCCCTGCACATGGCTCCTAAGCTTTACCGGTAGTAGGGTGTCTTTCCAGTTATGACCAGTATCCTGGTAGCATGACGGTGATGCCAACGCGTTTCGAGACACTAACTGGTCTCTTCTTCAAGGCTAGCCCCTCAGTACACCTGCTACAGATGTGTTGTTTATTCTCACCTCTCTCTTGGCTGGTTTTGCCTGGCCTGCCTTCTTTCCTATGTGTCTCTCTGCTTATTTTATTTGTTTTTCCTTGATTTTTCCTTCTCCCTGCTTTGTCTGGAGGTTTTTTTCTCTCAGCAGTTCCCATGATATGTCAGAAGACAACAATAGGGCTCTTAGAGAATAAACAAACTTGCAATATCACAAAATGTGACTGCGCAGTTTGGAGTTTCTGAAAACAGAGGTACAAAGGTTCCAGCAGCTCTACAAGTAGATGTGTGATGTCATCAGTAATTGTCATGTCACAAGCATCTGCAGTGTGCAGTTGAGCTTAGTCCTAAAGGTTACATACAATATGGCAGTTGATGTATATGAAATTTTCATCCTGTCCAAACTGAAAACAGTGTAAGATATAGAGAAAGAGTCCTAATTTCCCATATCTAGAATGTACTTGGGCCCATCTTAAGACATTAAAATGAATCATTTATAAGAGAATACATTTTGGAGATTAGACTCTATTGCTGACAGTATTTATCTTAATATAGAAGCATTTGAAAGAGCCTTTTCTCTCAATTTTAGACAGGAGATTCCAGTCAGAAATACCACTAACTAATCTTTGTGATGCTTCCTGCTATGTATTGTAGAAAAAATTACCAATAACCTACTAGGCTCCATTTTCACTTTAACAATTTGGGGCCTAATTATCACAAACAGCCCTTTTGTGGCGATATGTGAGACTTTTATGTCAATAAGCATAAAAATGTCTGCCAGGCAGAGATGTGACCTCATAGACCAATAGGAAGCTGCAGAGAGATGATTGGTCTGCACAGTCACAGTTCCACTAGGTCCTTTTTAATAGGGAGGTTTCAAATTCATGTGATCACTAAGTGCCATATATCTTTTTTGGGGGCAGCCCATCATCTCAGTGAGGGCTGGGCACACCCCCAGTGATATAAAAGGTGGCACGTCTCACAGACACCACCCTTTTTTAGTGACCATGCCCCCTTTTCCAGTGCGCACCCTGCCCCTGTGCTCTTCTAGAATTAATTCATAGATCAGGTTCTCTGCTTGTGGGTTGGTGTTTTTATTCATTGGTTTTTTTTTAAACTCTCAAACTATTTTTTGCACTGAATTTTACACTACATATTACATATATTGAAGCTGTGAACACATTCTCAGGCTATATTCACACTTGCATTAGATAATCGTAGAAGTCATTGTACCAAATGAGATGTGGTGGCAATATTGAAGAAGTATTCTCTTAGGAGAAGAATTGTTTTTGATTGACTTGTTCACAAAATCCAAAGGGACTGAAAGTTAAATTTAATCTGTGAGGCTTCAAGAACTCAGTGGTTTTTGTGATTTGTGTCACGTGATTGTATAGAGTAACAAATATGTCATTGGTGGCGTTTTTATTTTGTTGATTGAGTTTATATCTGGAGTGCTTAGTTTTTTTATGATGTGATTTTGTCGGATGAAGAGATACATCTCTCAAAAGTAACGTTTCATTTGTTCATTGGCAAAGTATAGAATATGCTTTGAGAAATCGCCACCCTGTTTTGTGCTGCCATATCCTTCTTCTTATTACCAAATAATGGTACATATTTGCCTTCTTACATTAGCTCATCTTACGTTTTCAGTGGTTATTGTTCCATTTCAGTGTGTCTGACGCAGGTCGTCATATTTCAAACTTGAAATGTGGACTATAGGCTTTGCAATAAATAACCAATTGCATATGCCAGTGTGTACGTTGCTTTAATACAGTGGTGTCAAACTCTGGCCCTCCAGCTGCAGTGGAACTACACATCCCAGCATGCAGTGCAACAGTTCTACTATTAGGGCATGCTAAAACTGTGGCAGGGCATGCTGGGACATGTAGTCCCACAAAAGCTGAAGGGCCCGAGTTTGACACCACTGCTTTAATAGTTGGTTTCTAGAAAACATGTCTATGCTTTGTTAAACTGCACAAACAAAATGTGCTTAATGACACAAACCAACAGGTCAGTGATTGTTTTTATCTTCCAGACTGTTACTGATTGCTGCTCATAATCGTTTTGTTCTCTTCAATGTTAAGGAGATGTTTAAATCATTGACAGGCTGGTGACACTACACAAGTGCTATACACTGATTTATACTTTTGTCTCTTAACATTATGCTGACTTTTCTGGCAATACAACGTGCGGCTCTTCCTTGTAATGATTTTACATCATTGCCTAGTGAATTCATGGGTGTATAAGGATAGATAGGATATGCACAATGTGTTCCCATGTTCCTGAGACATTGTTATTTTGTTCCTCTTTTGAGAGACTGCTCTGAATCAGTAATTTGTGGCTGCCCTGTGAGTCCGCTGGCAAGCTGCCCTCTCTCATTTTAGTACCGAGGTTTGATGAATATAGAGAGTGCATTGAATGTAATCATTAGGTGCTCTTTACCATGTCTCTGCATATGATCAAAGTATTACTACCTCTAATGAGCTCACAGTGTAGTGATTTGCTATAGTCTGTTTCAGGCCCATTTGTGACGTATAATTGAGGACTGAGAATAGAATAGATTTTAAAATGCTGCACTTCACATTCTGCTCAGAGAAGTGACAAATAGCCGCCCCGTCTGTGGGAGAGTTTATAATAATTAGGCCACCTAAGCTTGTGTTAATTTTGCAGTTGATGGGGTGACATTGGCTTTTCTATTCCATAGCAGAGAGCAGTCGGAAAAATAAGCCCCTGCCACCTTTCCCACAGTTATTGTCTCCGGGTTGGGGCCTCTGGGTAGACAAAGGCAGTTTTTTTTATTCCTTCATGTCATTTGCTAGGTTGCATGATTTGTGTAAGGTGGTGTTCATTAAGCTGTCTAAGGGGAGCTTCTCATATTGGTCTCTGTCTGGTTACCTGCACTCAGTAAATAAATGTCCTCAGCGATAAAGCAAATTATACTGTCTTCTTAAAATAATAGTTTTACAGCTGTAATGAATGATTTTGTCATGGGTTTTGACAGATTTAGGTAGACTTCCCCTTAAGGGTGCCACATTTTCATTGAATGAAAAATCCATTTTGCATAGGTGTGAATTTTTAACAAGCATTTTTTTAATTTTGTCTGCATCCTTCACAGTTAGGGGTCATTCCTATTCCATGCGAGTTGCCGTTGCAATGGTGTTAAAATGCCGTCAACGGACCGGCACCTCGCACCCTTCGTGGCCCTCTCAGAGCCTGAATTCGCTTAATTTTTATTCGGAGCCCTATGGGGCTGCGAACACTTTTAAGCGGATAATGCTGCCGCTGTCACGATGACTCGCATCCGCCAGAAGATTGCATGGAGTAGGATTGACCCCTTAATGCTGGGTGAAATAAAGCAGTATTTTAGGGGAATCACATTAAGAACATAGTAGACTATGCTGCTGGGAGCCAAGAAGAATGCCATAAGTGAGGACACAGTATAAAGTCTTGTCTCCTGACATGTGATCTGCATATCTGCCCCATGCATCTGCAATCAATTGGGGCAATTTGGTGTTTTGCAGATGATTGTTCCAATATATCTGCAATGTGTGGGGTTCACCCATTGCCGATGTGATCGGAATCGCTAAATCAGGTTCTCCAACATGTTGAACTTCAGCGATCAATATGGGTTTTAAATTAGTAGTGTAAGGAGACGATTAGCCAATTTGCTGTCAGTTTGTAGTAAAATGTTGAGTCTTTTAAGATTGTCAGACCTGTGATTTTGTGAAAATGATCTGCAAATCACTGAAAAATATCTGTACTGAATTGGCGCGGATTGGTGGATTGGGAAATCCTTGAATCTGGGGGAAAAAAAACACAGAAATGTGGGCCTGATTCAGACCCGGTCGCAAGGCTGCTTTCGCACACAACCGTCCGCAGCCAAAGTATGCAAATCCCGCGATCGCTAGCAAGACATTAGCATGCCCACTATGTTTTGCCGTGCGATCGCGGTATGAAATTAGATGCCCACCAGCCTGACACAAGACGCCCACTTTCCCTTAGTAACATACGTCCTCTCCAGGAAGTGTATTAAACAATCGGTAACATCGGCTGACATCGGACCCATACGCAGCACTTGTGGCTGACTATACTCTCCCGCAAGCATTGCGAGTGCTGCTGTGTCTAATTCAGCCATGTGACGTGTACGCTGACGATGCTTCTTAATTATGCACGCCCCTGAAATGGCGTCCCAACGCACAGACACGCCTGCGTTCACACCACCACACCCCCATTACCATCGACCTCTCCCTGTCACCACCCACAAACGGCACGTCCTGTCACTCATGCTTGCAGAGTGTCTGTGTACAAGGTGTGATCGCTTCCCGTTCGCAGTGACTGGTTTGCACACGCACACTGCGTCTTGTACGCATGCGCAGATTGCAAACATCGGCAGGCTGCTTACGAACGCAGCCTTGTGACCAGGTCTGAATCAGGCCCAGTGTTTGTTGTTTTGAGATTGCTGATGTATGGGCCCCTTTAGACATGGTAATGGTTTGGCTCCCTGGTCTGTCTGAAAGTGTTCAGAACTGGAAATTTTGTGTTTTACTATTCGTTATTAAATGGAAACTACTAAACCTTTACTTTTATGTGGCAATATATGATTGTATGAAGATGACTGTCTCTTTGTTTTGTGCTTTCCCTGGTCCTCCTATCCTGAGCATATTCTTGCTATGAACTTCTCAACATCTTTGCAACATTGCCCAGACCCTTGTCACTTTACGGCATCATGCCCAGCAACAGCACTAGAAATGTGAAATTGCAAAAGAATATAGCAGGAGAGTCAGGGGCGTATTTATAATGGGTTCAGGGAGGGCCCCAGGGAGGGCCCACACTGCGCACCCTGTACCCATACTTTGTAATACTTACCTCTCTGAAGTACCACGTCTACACAAAACGCCTGAAAAATGGCTTCCACACCATATTCCCGGTGACCTGCACATGCGCAGTAGGCTTCAGGCACAGACTAGTGCACGGAGTCTACTGCTGCTGTCACTGTGCTGGCGGCCGCTGAGGAGAGGGTATCTCCTGTCTGAGCCATAACAGGTGCAATGGGACCTGCCAGGTTGGAGAACTGGGGGACATCAGGCAATTGAGTCTCTTCTTACGTCTAGTTAAGGTTCACTTATGCTATGGGTTTATACTAAATGAACGAACTCCTCCCTATGTGAAATGCCACAGAAATATTCTTGATCAATAACAGCTGTCAGTGCGCCTTCAGTTTTACGCTTGGTCTTGAAGCTGGTATTAGATTCCCATGTGAAACCAGTTTTGTATGAACATAATGCCTTACCATAGACCGGTCACATTACTAGTGCTGTAATATATACTTGAGATGAAGCTAATTCTCCGTGTGAATTTACTGTAAGAGCACATGTAAACATTGTATTTGATTACTATAAATATCACCTATATGGTTACACTTTAATATTATGTTCTTCCAGTCAGGCAACTTCTACACCAAGCTCCTGTCTTACTGTGATGTGAACATGCTACTAATGTACAGGTGACGAGGAAGTAGCTGTCTAAGTTATGTGCCATGTAGTCTCACAGTAGGAGTTGAAAATATATTGTGAATTAGATGTGGAAATGAGTGAAGGGAACCTCCAAATCGCGTGTTATATAATTGTTCTGCAAGCATTGCAAAGATAACACTCTGAAGTGGAAAGCAGGTCTATTCTCCAATTAGGTGACTTCACAAACTTATCAGACTTCTAGGCATAACAAAGACGAGGTCTCACCTGGTCCTACAGTTCCCAGGAGGTAGTGCAGGGCCACACAAATGTCAGTCTGCTGTGCTTCCACCTGTAGTCTGAGTATGAGGCACATGAGCCAACTTTTTAAAAATGATTGGTTGTGCTGAAGTGTCGCCCCTCCCCCCCACATATAACTGAAAACTATACATGGATACTGGCACCTATGGTATGCAGAGTACATTGACTGACAGTATGAGTACGGGTATCAGTGACAGGACTAGCCTTAGCCTTCCCTATGTGTACCTATATTTATACTATGTGAGGATGAAGGAGGCCCAGTGTTGCAACAGAAACCTAGAATTACACTAGAGTGCAAATTGGCCTGGTTACAATGGAAACCTACTAATGTGTATTTATTCACACTCTTCAGTTAATAAAAGCTATATAACCCATTTTTACTGCCTTCAGCTGGAATAGTAAGAGTATTAGTAAGTTCTTTATATATAAATATCAGTGTTTAAAAAGGTAGCAGTCTGTTCTCTCCCATTCATTCTTTAAGGTTAAGAGAGTGTTGCAGGTGACAGGTGCCATATTGAATTTTATGGAGATCACGGTTTACTGTATATATAATGAATAAGAAGAGTATGATAATATACACATGGAATTATAACAACTAATGACATGGCTTGAATGAACGACCTGTATTTAAGAAAACGGTCTTGAATCTGGCAATAAACTTTATTAAGCTGTTCATTTTGAAAATATTTCTAGCAAAAGCAGTTGCATCATAATATAACTGTTAGCTGGGAATGTTTTGTTTAAAAAGACACAGCCTGCCATCTTGTGGTCATATAGTATTTTACAGCTGTTTCTCTAAGGAGCAAAAAGTAAAAAAAAGGCCTTATAAACCAAAAAACTGAACTAATCAATAACTTGTAATAATGGAAGAAAAAATAGTGTTTTTTTTAACATGTAAACACTTTATAAATATTATATGTTTGAATTATTTGGGCTGAGGTCTAAGGATTGAGATTTTCCACAGTCCCACAACACATCCATTGTGATACAGATGATATTTTTTTTTATGCATATGAATAAAAAAAAACCTCTCTTAACCTTAACAAAGAATGAATGGGAGAGAACAGACTGCTACCTTTTTAAACACTGATATTTATATATAAAGAACTTACTAATACTCTTACTATTCCAGCTGAAGGCAGTAAAAATGGGTTTTAAAATTCAATATTCTAGTGGCAACCATTCAGGTCATATATCTTGATTCAGGATATGTAAATAACGCTTAGGTGGGAATTCAATTGCAGCCGCAGAGTTTGGCTGCAAACATCACCTTTTCACATCCGTTGTGGGAATAGATCTCTACTTTGCAATCTCTATGTATGCAGTTCCCTCGTCATTTACTTCTACACCGTTTTGCCTCTTTCTTCTATCATCCAAATCCTTCTGGTCATCTCATCCCATAGCTGTTTTCTTTATACTGCTGCTGAAGGAGGTATTTTAGACCATTTCATGTATGGGTTATTCTCTGCAAACATAGACAGCTAGAATTGTATGGTATATGCTTTTAAATACATTCAAGCTCTAGTCCTCTCAAGTAGAGTACGTTACCATTATTGGAAATGGAGAAGTAGCAGTTGAAAAGTGACCATAGAACTATGCGATTAGAGAATTTTATATTTTAGTCTATTTTTAAACCACTTATGCAATATGGGAATTTGTCACTTGTTTTAGATTTTTTTCCCCTCAGATTATGGCAAACACTTTTGTTCATCTTTCACGTTTCTAATTTTAGTTTTCCTAATTTCCATTATTATTGATCCAGATATGTTTGTCTAACTAATGATATTTTAAAAAAATTATATTTGTAACTACTTTATTTGAATTTGGCTTATCAGTTCACTTACTCCTAACTGCATAAACCATGTACTACTTGCCTTAGTGATATTACCAATTATTAGCCCGGATATTGGTTTAGAAGGCTGGAGGCGACCGGTACATTTTAAACTGGCAAGTTCTGGGCACTAATACCAGCACAGAGTGACACAAGAAAAACCCACAGTGGGCTTCCTTGCTGTGTTTTACTATACAAAGTGCTAACACTCTGACTCCTTTAATGTCCCCTATCTACACACAAACATACTGCTCAGTGCAACATGTACTGTTCCATATACATCTCATTATACAAGAAAGGAGAAATCTAATCACAGAGTATGCTGAAGAATGGGTCATAATGTTATATAAATACATACAGTATGGCAGAGGTTCCCAAACTCCACCATTACAGTCCAGGTTTTAAGGGTATCCATAGTTGAGTCCAGATGGTTAAATCAAATTGAGGTACTAATTAAGTCACTTGTGTTCAAGCATGGATATCCTTAAAACGTGGACTGTAATGGCGAAGTTTGGGAACCTCTGCAGTATAGTATTATTCTAAAACTAATAATTTCATCAGGTTTATCTTGTTCCATTATAGCCACTTTTGTCTATCCAAACTTCCTTGTTTAAAATAAAATAAAAAAATCACTGTTACTGAGGGGGAGATGTATCAAGAAGAATGGAGAAGTTGCCCATAGCAACCAATCAGGTTCAATGTAGCATTTATCAATTACATTCTATAACATGATAGGTAGACGCTGATTGTTATGGGCAGTTTCACTTGTATACTTTTAAACTCTTAAGAAGGCTTGATACATCTCTCTCTATGGGGGATATGTATCAAACTTTGGCTAACGATAATGTACCAACCAATCAGCTTCTGTCATCTTACAGGCTGTGTTTGAAAAGGATCGGTATGTAATGCCGGTGGCTGTTTAGCCGCCGGATCAAATACCGACAGCGGGAGCATGGCAGGTTGAAATCCTGACAGGGAAAGTTAAGTAACCTAAGCCTCCCCTCTCCCGCCCCCCCTAACCATAACCCTCCTTTAGGGGTGCCTAACCTTCCCCCGTAGTGCCTAACCCTAACCTCACCCCAGGGGTGCCTAAACCTAACCCCCCCCCTCACGCACCCTAAACCTAACCCTCTGGGGGGGTGCCTAACCCTAACCTCCCCTCCTAGTGCCTAACCCTAACCTTCCTGGGAGTCTACCTAACCCCCCCCCCCATCCCCGAGCTAAGTGTTCTACTTACCCGTCGGAGGACGATTGGGATGGCGGGGGTCGGTCTTCAGGCGCCGCGATTAAGATCGGCATCTGCATTTCGACGCCTATCTTAAGTCCCTTGTCGGGCAGGACGAGTCGTGGGTTTAGACCGGTGGCATCGCGTCCGCCAGTCTAGTAATTACATCCTGTTTGAAAAATGGCAATTAGGAGCTGATTGGTTCATACTTTATCTCTCTCCAAGCTTTGATACATCACCACCTAATGCTGGGTATACACCTAGGTAATTTGTCCACCAACCCAATGTATCTGCCGACCGAGCGGCTGATTGGTAAGCCAATACACACTTACCAATCGGTAGCATGATATGTCTGGCTTGACATCACAACTAGGCGGGCATTTAAATTTGCCCACCCAGTTGAGATGTCCGTGTCGGCGGTTTCTGTGGCCAGTGTTATGGGTCGGTCGGGAGGTTGTCCGTACACACAGTCATATGCATCGATGTATCCGCAAGATATATCGGCATCAGTAGTGCTGCAGGGTCGACGTGATATGTCTGTGAACTACGTTGTTACTGTACACAATGCAGACGCACTATGCAATATGTTGTTTGTTGGCTGATTGAATTACAATATCTCTTAGTGTCTACCCTTAACTATGACATTAGTCAGACACTGGGCTGGAGTGCCCATCCGGCACCTGGCCAATGCCAGAAGGCCCGATGGCCAGTCCGAAGTCAAACCCGCTGATCAGCTCTGTCTCCTGGGGCTTTGCTCGGCCAGGGACACTGAAAGACGGAGGTGTGCCGTGAGGCCAGGCCCCCGTGACTCTTGGCATGCCCCCGTGAGGCCAGGCCATGCCCCTTTTGCAGGTACGGGCGTCTCGTTGGCATGCGCACAGGGGGAATTCCTTGGCTGCTCAGCAGCCCAAGTCCGTCCCTGGTCAGACAGCATTGAGTTATAAGGCCTGACCTTTTATTTTGTTGTGAATCAGTTAAGTTTAAGTGTAGTCAGCCGGATTATCCAGCAGATGTGTTAAAGTTGCTTTAGTAGGTGCATCTTTTCTACCACAAGATTAAAGTTGCTTTAGTAGGTGCATCTTTTCTACCACAAGATAAAATAACAAATGCCTAAAATAACAAGTTCTTATGCATTCATTTAATTGATACCACACTTCAACATAATTTTGTTTACCCCTGATGAATCTTCTCAGACATATTAAACGATACATAGAGGGAAGTAAAAAGTTCCACTGTGTGTACTTTAGAGCCCCCTCTGTGGATAGAAGATCCCAGATTTATGCCAGAAATGTTATTTTTGCTTCATACTATAGTGTGCTGATAGTTGCTTAGTTTATGCAATTTAAATCATACTAATAGTAATTCTACTACCCCATTTCCACAAAAAACTTTGCTCCAACCTGGGACACTGACCACGGACTAAGCACAGGTTGGAGTCGGGTTTTACCCCATTCACACCGGCGGCTGGTCCCGGGTTATTCCCGGGTCCAGTCATTCACACCGGACCCGGGTCTTCCGACATTACAGTGGACACTTGGAGATGATGTCATCTCCAAGCGCTAGTGAAGCTAGCTAATATGTTCGTTTGAGGCATGACCCGAGTAATTCCGTTTACATGCCACCATTACCTGGGTCCTTCCGGGGTTCGACCCTGGCAACCACAAGGGTTGGATTCCCGGGTCACTCGACCCGGGTTATTTTACAAGGACCCTTTTAAACCGAGCCGCGATTTGGGTTGACCCGGAGATAACCCAGCTCATAATTTTTCATACTGCTCATATTATTTTATAGCATTTTTTGATGTGCAGAAAGGGCAGTAACAGGAAGGATGTGTGCAAAGAAGTGGCCATTTTGCTCCTCGTTGTCCTATATTGATCCTTTATACTGGGTATGTAGGGTCTGTACTTTTGGCATTTTAAAGATACTTGTGTAACTCTCACAGATGCCATACTTCCAAATATTCATTAGCAGCAAGCATAGTACAGCCATAGCTGGTAATGTTTTTAACAGCTGACATATCACACTAATGGCACTTTCATCCTTTATGTCTGTCAGTCAGTCTCAGAATGTCTGTCTGCGACCCTTTCAGGTGCAGATAACAGAAATTAGGCCTGCTTGTTACCATAAGGGACCAGAGCTGGCAGGTCTGGTTATGCATCATCACAATACCATTATGTTGGAGGATACAAGCTCCATCCACACTGTGTACACATCTGCTTATATAACTTCTGAAGGGTCTATTGTTGTTTATTACATACATTAGTGTGGGATTAGGCGACTTTTGCATAATAAATTAGGAAGACTTTTGTTTCTGGTTTAGCAGAATTTGAGGCATCTCAGTACTTTATCAGTAATATATTACAAGCTAATTAAATCAGCTGGTCTCTAGAGATATTTGTGGGGATTAATGCCATGTTTTATCAGTCAGCCATAAAGAGATGGCGTGAGGTACCAGATACACTGCGGCCTGTGTGTCAGTAGAGATGTGTTAGGGAGTAGTCTACTTTTTAGAAAGCTTTTATTCAGCTTTTACATGCTGCATATTGTCCAAAGGCAGTGTCACATTCACTGTTTGTTTGCAGTGTCTTTTTCCCAAAGCGATTTAAGCAGTGTCCTCTATAGAATCACTAGTATGAAAGCAACACTGCTACATAATAGTAATTGTGAAAAGAATGGTTATTTTGCCTTTTTAAATTACTTTATATATATATATATATATATATATATATATACATAGAAATGTTGCAGAAGGATCAAAGTTGCATTACGGTGAAATAACATGGAGCTGAAATGGGAAGACAATGTGGAAGTGTGGTGTAATTATCTAGCAGAAACTGCGAGGTTGCTCTTCTAGAAACAGACTTGAGTTGATGCACACTGGATGGGTGGTTTTTGAAAAGAAAATATCTTTGTTTTTATTTATTAGTGACTGTCATGAACTTTTTCAACTTATGAAGATTAATGCTCAACCCAAAGTAATATGGTAGGCAACACTGCCCTGGCAATGGCAACCACGGTGCCTCAAAATAATGACAATATGCAAGCACTTAGATGTATACGTAGTAGTATTTAAAAATGTGATTTATTTATTTTTTTACTGTAATATTTGTTACAGCTTTTTACATCTCTCTAGTAAATTACATAGCATATACTTCTAAATGTAAAAGGTATATCTTTTTCAGTGCATTGATCTTTTTCTACTAACTTAAATACCTGTCATTTATGTAATTGTTTGCATTTTACAGATTGTAGTAAAAAAAACATTGAGTTTTGATAACAGTATTGAATTGGTAATATACATAATTTGATGTACTTAATCCTGTAAATATCTTTGCTGCCTGTCCAAGCTAAGAAGCGGCATCTAGCATGTTACCTATAGGTATGGATATGGTTTTAATGTATAATAGGCATATGATTACAAGGTCAGAAGACAGATATTTATACGGCATGGTTCCCGAGTCTCCCCATCGCTTCTGATTGCAGAAATATCCCCTCTGTGTGTGCAGGCTGCATGGCTCAGTGATTAGAACAGAGATGGAGCGCGCTGCAGGATCCCAGGCTGCATCATACTGCCAGGGTTGCCCCTAGCAACCTGGATATAATGTGCTACTACAGCGAAGTCACACAGGACGTAAGATCCATCTTTCTCCCTCTTTGTACAGGGATACCACCAGACAGGCAAAATATCTCTCTTGTGTAGGGAGGACTCCATACCTTGGCTTTGTACAGGTTACATGTCTGAAAATTAGATTTATATTGAATGGAAGGGGTTTGAAAATAAATTCTGAATTCATAGAGGAAAGAATACGCTCTCAACTGTTGCTCCATTTTATTGCAGTAATATCAGCTGTACTGGAACGGTTATACTTTGTGCATGTGAATGTTTCCGATCAGCCCTTCATTTAGGATTTTGCTAGTGCTTTTTATCAGGGTAAACGAGGACAAGAGATGCAGAAGATTTGGTATGCAGGTGATTGCCTGAGCTGTCAGGGAAGGTGGGGATTGCACTGTTTGTTAGGCAGTTGTTCTAATGTACAATATTTCCTACTGGTATAATTCCTTTCTTAATAAGATCTCTCATGGATTATGGTCAGATAAATAATAATTTCTCAAAGACTGACAATGGGCACTAAAATGGGACGGCTGGTTATTTAAAAGGAAAATGATTTATACTTTAATTGTCCTGTAAGATGTCAGCAGAGGACTCTTCAGGTTGGCGCCGTCTGAGTGCTTGGGTCTGCTCACCTTCTGGTGAAATTTATCATGCAGGTAGCTATTGGTCCAAGTTTTTGTAAAACCATATATTGATGCCCAAGAACAACCCCCCCACCCTCCTATAAGTGAATAATGGCATGTATAGACCTGTATAGTGACAGCACAAATAATAGCAGTGCTCCCATCAGCCTCAGAACTTACTCCTATGCAAGCAGCATACATTTTGTGTAACATTTATTGTGCAGTCAGTGTTTCTCTGAGTCATGACATTGTCCTTTGTTTTATTCAGAATGATGACCTTCATATACTTTATATTATTGTTGGAATAGGTCATGGTTCTGAGTTATGTCCTTAATAGGTTATGAAAATATCTATTCAATAAGCAGCAGGGTGTTGCTGTGCATCAGATCCTGGGTGCTGTCATGTGTGCAGACCATGTTTAGCTTGGGACCTATTCAGCTCCCTAACACACGTGTGTAAGTACAAACTTGTTATATTAACAATCGGTAGCACCTCAGGAGCTGTATATAATCCGCTAGTAAATTCCGAGCTGATGGATTCAGTTGTCACACTGGTATGTAATCCTGATTCTGAAGCAAGCATTCTCTCTGTTCCCAGTATTGGTATCACCCATCACAGGGGAATCGCTGCCCTTCTAGCCCTCAGTTAGTAATGTTGCAGACCTTGCTCTGTCCCCTTTGGTGTTGCTGGAGTGTAAGGATCATTTTTTTCCATCTATCTAGTCCCCTAGAGGAAGGTACTTGTTTTACTTTCCAACAGAAATCTATCAAACAGACTGTTATACAGCTATGTATGTGTGGATTTGCTTTCTTCCATGTAGAAGAGGATTTTTTTTCCCCCATTCTTCCTCTGGGCCAAATGCCTAATGATTAGTGGTTAACAATGGTGCTATCCATCTGGAATGCCAGCCTGCATACTATCTAGCTTGATACTTATTCTGCAGGGTATTTCATCAAAGAATTAAAAGCTGCATGATTAAACCCTCATTGATGCTACATACACTTGTCAATTGCTTGATCAAAAATGTGTTGGCAGCACCCGTATTGTCTACGTCAGTAATGACCTGTCACGTGTGGGCTGGTTATTGTCAAGTGATATAGGCAGGGAATGCAAATGCTGACAGAATTAATTGTCGGAAATGCAGACTGCTGCAGAATCCGTATAGAATATGTCATATGCATGTAACAAGTAAGAAAGGTTAACATTTTTATTTATGGAGTTACAAAGTGTTGTCTTTTTCTTGAAATGTCTAATATATACAGTAACTTTATACTGCATATTTCAAAAAAAATGCACATTGCTATTGGCTTTTTGAAATATTTTATCTTATTGTGTTTTTTAAAACTTTCTGAAGTTAAAATCAAATACAGGGATCTATTTGTAGGATTTTCTAGATGAGGGGTTTTTGTTGTAATTTTATATTCTGCACAAAATATAAATTATATTTAAAAAGTCCCCCTGTTTTTCCCCATAATTGTGCAGGCATTATGTTTCATTGAATGCTTCACAGCACTTTTCCATAGTTGTGTATGTGTGTGTCTGTGTGTTCATTTTTCTGTTTATAGAGTTTTCTGTATGACTGGTTTCTCGATTTGCAGAGCCCATATTGGTAAACCTAGTACTCTGGACAATATAACATTTGTCTTTTTCATGAAATTAGGATTTCTTGTTGTGTCTCTGTCCTAAGACTATTTTTTCTCATGTTTTGTAGGACCTGGAGATAGTTTATTCGTACCTCCATGGGATGGAAGCACTGTCCAATCTGCGGGAGCATCAGCTTAGGTAAGGCCCTGTAAGGACATGGGTAGGTGGGCAAAGGCTGTGCTTGCTAGTGCTGCTTTGTACGTGTTGCCTAATCGGAGTTAAGTCATTTTAATTTTGAGAGAATGTTTGGTTAACATTAGTTTCTAGAGAAAACGAATGAAGCGCCCTATGCTACAGCAATCTGATGACAGCAGAGGATCTTCTTTGAAAATTAAATTAAATTGCCAGAGACAGGCTACCAGACACAGGCTACTTTATTACCAAATTGCCAAGCCTATGGGCCAATGTAACCAGGGCTGCCATCAGACATTGTGGGGCCCAGTACAAATAAAAACAGACAGCCCCCCTCCTTCAACACACACCACCAAATCCTGCTCCCGTGGACGCAGTGGTGTAGCTTGCAGCCCTGGGAGGTGGGGAAAGCACATGCTCCTGTCAAATAACAGATACGTCCCTCAGATCTCCCCACGTTCCATGAGTCTTCACAACCACATTATATATATATATATATATATATACACACACACAGAAAATGAAAAGGAATGAACATTGAAAAAATATATATTTTAGATTTTTCAAGGATTGTGGTAGTGCAGAGAAAAATAGAGGCGCAAATGATAAAAGGTAAGGCAGAGGTACGGATGTGGAGGGGGCAGTAAAGGGGAGGTACAAAGGGCACAGATAGTAAAAGGGAGGAAAGAGGAGAAGGGGCACATTTGTCAAAGAGGCCAGTGTCTGTTGTGAAAAGGGGTATCTCTCCCGGTGACATTGTGCATCGCAGCTACTGCTCCGTGTGCTGCACAGCCACAGTGCCTAGCTAATGTAAGTAGGTAGAACTAATAGAAGAGAGAGTAGGGGAGTAATAGGGGCGGTACACCTACGGTTGCTTAGTTTTTATTAGAAAAGAAGATGGATGGAATAGGTCTGTATAAGATAGGGGAGCGCCGGTTGCGCACCTTCATGCACTTGTCTGGCCCTAAAAGTGCTGATGATCATGGCGGGTCAGCCGCGTACTGTAGCGCTGTCAGGATAATCAGTGCCGCAGCATTGGGGCCCCCAGTATGCCTGTGATGACATCGCCAGTCCCATGCCACTGGTGCTGGTCGGCCGTGTTACTGCTGTGTGATGAGCCATGACTCATTCACATCTCTCCGGCCAGTGCTAGTGGCTTGCGCTGACCTGTGTGGCTATGTAGTAATTATTTTCTGGCGACCGGGCCTCCTCGGCTGTCCGGGCCCGGTACGGGAGTACAGGCTGTACCCCCCTGATGGCGGCCCTGAATGTAACAGTTGTTTTTGATCAAAATCTTGTCAGTCAATTGGGTTTTGAATAAAAAAAATTCTGAAAATGCAGTCAGATGACGTGTGGTCACTGTGTGATCAATGCCACTGGTCCCAATGTGCCACTGGTGTCTTTCCGGCCCTCCGAAAGGCACATATAGAAACAATTTTTGAAGATGTGAGTGCTAGGCCCACCTAAATTACATGACCTATTTTTATTTGTGTGTATATATGTTGTGTGTGTGTTTGTGTGTATGTGTGTGTGCATATATATATATATATATATATATATATATATATATATATATATATATATATATACTGGGTAAGATGCCCTCTTTTGCCTTAGAACAGCCTGAATTACAGTATTCGTGGCTTGCATTTAATTTATCACTAGAAGTATTCTGGTTTATATGATGGCATCATGGAATGGATGTAAATTTACCATTGTGGTCCTAGGTCTGAACAACAACTGAACCTCTTGACCACATTGACATGCTTCTAGGCATTAACTTACAGTCGCTTTCATCTCTGTCTCCTCCCCATGTTTATCTTTATCTCTTTCATCTCTGTCCCTCCCTCCGTCTCTCCCTCATGTCTGTCACCCCATGATCTCTGATCTGTCCTTCTTGCCCCTTACCCTGTCGGGAGGGTCGCCGTTAGCTGCAGGTGCTGACAGGTGTGTTTCCCCACTCTCTCATATCTGTCCCCCCCCCCCCCCCTGTCGATATCTCATATGCCACTTATTATCCCCTCCACCTGTTTGTCTCTCTCTTTCATCTGTCTCCCCTCCTCCACATATTTGTTCCTCCTTTTTTGATTTGCTCCTAATGCTGAAATATCTGCCACAATGTCTAGTATTACTTCACTTGTTGTACCGCATACACTTCATCAGTTACATGATAGAGGCGGGGGCATAGCCCCAGTGCTCTTATATCATATTTCAGTTAGTATAATCTATCTATCATCAGTCACTAGAGGTGCTGCACTGTTCTCTCAGTCTCCTTTCTGTATGCAGATGATGCTGAGTTATAGTGCTGTGGATGAGGTTATGGGAAAAAAGTGACCTGTATTTGGAAAATAAAAATAGTGACCCACATGTTTTTCAACTCCGATGTTTAGATGTAACCTTACTTTTATGTTGATTTATTTATTTTATTTCTGCAATTAAACTGAAAAAACCAGAACAGATTTGAGTTTGCTAGGACACAAAATTATATATAATCAGTGAGTGTAATTAAAGGCAGCGTGTGGGTTGCATGACTAATTTGGCAGGTTGCATTTTACTTTGTTACCTGGCATTATATTCTTTTCTTAAACTGTTCTTTTTTTTCTGCTTATTATTTTATCAAAATGCTCTAATCATTTTAACATTAAGCTACATGTAAGTCTGCTGCTGCATTTTATAGTTTAAACCCTACAGATTGAAGTTAATAATGTTGCCTTGGTGCTTGGCATTTGTCCGCATATGTGCCCACCACCTCTATCTTTCTTTAAATGAATGTAAATTTATGTGTGTGTGTGTGTGTTTGTGTGTGTGTGCGTGCAAGGTATAGTCAATTTATGTTAATACTAGCTGATGTGGTTTCACTTGGGTAGACCTTATGCTGGCCATACACCAGCATGATTTCGGCCCGATTTTCGATGAGTTGGATCTTGTGAAAATCGTGTATTTTTTTTTGCAAGGATACGATCCGATGCGCGCTCCCACAGCTCCTAATCGGATCTTATGATCAAATGTGGAGCCCATATTGTCCATCGTATCGTGTGCAGATCGTACCGTAAATTTAGTGCATGCGATGCATCGTGCGTCCATTCTTGTAATTTGGTTGACATTTTCCAGATGAGCGCGTGAGGCACACGATCGATCGTAGGACAGATCGCGTGTAAAATAAAACACCAAATCGTACCGCCGGGACTGCAGGGAACTCCGGGGAATCGTGAGGTGAATCGTATCATATGCTGGTCGTGCAGGTGTATGGCCAGTATTAGATATTTTTTATGCCTCTGGGGAAATGGAGTGTGGTAATATTGAGTTTTGTACACTTATATTTTTTTATATGAATGAATAGAAGATGGGTTATGAGAGGCACACACACACACACACACACACACACACACACACACACACACACACACACACACACACACACACACACACACACACACACACACACACACACACACACACACACACACACACACACACACACACACACACACACACACACACACGTTTTTGTGACCTTTTCAGGACCCATGACTGGTTTGTCCATCATGGGGACGCCTGCTTCCCATTGCCCAAACAGCTTGATCAGCAAACCGTGCCTGCTGACGGGTATCTATATCATATCACCCGGCGCGCATGTGCCGTATAGCTTGGTGACAGAAACCGGACACCATTATGCCTCACCGGGACCTAGTCAGTTTTTCCTAACCATGTGGGTACTCCCTATGCCTCACTGGGACCTAGTCAGGTATTCCTAACCATGTGGGTACGCCCTTTGCTATGACCACTTAATGGTTTCACCAAAGTAAATAAAAAAGACGCCTTGGTTGGACCAACATAAATTTTATTCAGGCTGTACACTTTCGCTTGATAGCAGTTATTTGTTTTTTTATGTAGTACTTGACCGACAGCCAGTTCCTAGCCTTCAGAGCCTGCTCCTCAGCGCCGAGGCAGGCGTTACAATCCTTTTTGCCGGGGACCTTGCAGGAGAGGATGAATCTCATCAGGTGTCTCAACAGCTGCTACTTCTTTTCTGCTCCACGGTTTCTTTTTAGAGCCCATGCAATCACCTATGCAAGACAGGGAAGAGATCAGTCAACAAAAACTCACCGCCAGCCCAAGCCACCCAATGAATTTGATGGACACACACCTTTAGTAGCCATGGGTGCATGCCTCTCCATCACTTTCGGTGCACTGGCATCTCCCTCCTCCACATGCACTGCTCCAGCTTCCACCTCTGGCTCATCATCAGACTCATCACTGGCTAGCGGGATTGGTTCTGGAAATACAGAGATAAACAGAGATCCCCGGTCACAGTATCCCCCTTAGACTGTCAGCCCATGGAACAACCAGTCGGGTGAGGGACCATGCTACTTACCGTTGGGATCAATGGAGATTTCTTCCAGGCTTTGACCCTTAAAGTCAGCCAATCGACCTTGCTGGAGTGCCACAAAGAGTTTGCTAATTATTGC